>JANAVB010025598.1:23542903-23832903 GCA_029216955.1 Iris pallida | reverse complement strand
CAAACTACGGCCTTAACTTCCTCGACGGAGGGGGGAGTAAGCAGCTGCTCGTTATCCCCTTCGGAGATCAAGTTGGGGACTTTGGCCAGGAAGTCTTCATCCTTGACGATGACTTCTTTGGAGAATAATTTAGAGTAGAAGTTGGCGGCCTCCTCTTGAATGCGGCTCTGGTCGTCCAATCTGTTGCCATTGCTGTCGCTGATTTGATGTAAATGAAGCTTATGCCTGCGATCCTTGACACAAGAGTAAAAATAGCTCGAATTGCGGTCCCCCTCAGAATCCTATTTGAGTCTAGCCTTCTGCTTCCAGAATGCCGTCTCCACCTTCAGATGGGACTTGAGAATAGGTCTGGCGAAGTTGAGGGCGGACCGGGCCTGCGGGGATCTGTCCGTGGCAAACTGGATCTTGGTACGGTTGACGTCATCCTCCGTCGTTCTAATCTCTTGGAAAAGGTTGTCGAAAGCGGACTTGCTCCATGTGGAAATGGCCTTCCTGGTTGCTTTGAGTCTAGCCGCCACCCTAGTGAGGGGTTCTGGGTCATCCTGAGAAAACCACGCGGATGCGACGATGTTTCTGAATTGAGGGTGATGGGTCCAAAAGTCCAGGAATCAGAAAGCTTTTTTGATGTGGTTAGATCTGCTACTAAGCTCAATCAGTTGAGGAAAGTGATCTGATTCGGTAGTGTTGAGGTGGGATAGTTTGGTGGAGAGGCCCATGTCATGCCACCAGTCGTTGGTCAGTGCATGATCAAGGCGAGAGTATTGTCTACGGGCGCCTTCCTGCATGTTGCACCAAATGAAAGCGTTGCCGGCAAAAGGAAGAGTGTTTAAATGGGCGTTAAATATAAAGTTGTTAAAGTCGTTCATGGCCTGCTGAGGGGATGGGCGACCCCCAGACTTTTTTTTCGCTACATGAGATAGTGTTGAAGTCGCCAATGCACAACCACGACAGGTTGTCGCTGGAGGGGTGAGTCTTCAGCAACGTGGTCCAGAGGTTCCTACGCTCTGGAAGATCACAGCTTCCGTGAACAGCCGAGAGAAGAGAGCGGGTTGGGAGCAGCGGATGTTCCACCCAGCAGGAAAGTGCCTGGCTAGAGTTCTGCAGTATACCGAACCTGATCTCGACAGCGAATAGAATCCAGATATCGTTGCAACCGATGACTGCTGTCTGAAATCCAAGCTAAAGTTGTATGGATTTAATTCTTTTTTGAGGTATTTTGGGTTCAATGATCACTAAGATGTCGATCTTATGTATCTTCTTGAGGCTGATGATTCTATTCAGCGCCGGTTTATTGGCCAGCCACCAGACGTTCCAAGAGAGGATGTTAAGCATTGGGAATTGGAGCGGAGGGTGGTTGGTGAGTTTCGTGGTAGACCTCGTGGTCATGGCCGACGAATGCTCTATTTCTCATTTTTTTCTTCTTCTTGTTGTTGTTCTTGTTATTGTTGAGTAGGTTTTTGTGGGCGCTCTGGTTAGGGTTTGCGGGTCCCACCTCCGAGTCGGACATGCTTAGAGGATGGCGTCCAGAGTCCTCCAGCGGTAAGGATGGGGCTTCTAGAACTGATTCCTCCATCGCGCTCAGCGGGTTACTGGGGTCCAGGAAACCAGCATTCTTAGCTTGGTGAAACATGTCCGTCGCAGCAAAGTCGAAGCTAGGTCTATATGCCACGATGGCGTTGTCGGTGTTGGGAGCGGCAGTATCTACGGTAGGTGGCTCTGGGGAGGTGATAATAGCCCGTGGTTCCTCCTCATCCGTCGCTGGGAGATCATCTTCCTTCTCGCCATCGGCAGCACTAGCGATTGGACGCAAGGGGAGGGGGCTCTCCGGGTTGCTTTCTGAAGGACAGGAGGCGAGGATGGTGAATGGGTTGTTGAGGGTTATATGTGCGGGGTTGTAGGGGATGATGGCACTGTCTGGTGGTCGGATCAAGCTGGGGGAGGTAGACTTGCTGCTATTGGATAGGTGATGGGATGGGGATGTGGGCGCAGTGGAATCCGCCTGCTGAGTTTGTGGTTTACGAGAGGTGGCCTTCTTCAGCTCAGGATGTGCTCTAAAATAGTGCTTAAGGGAGTGACCTCTCATTTGACAGTGTTTGCAGTATAAAATGTTGTTGTCGTACACGAGCGTTTGATAGTGCGCCCGGCCCCCAAGCTCAAGTTGTATCTGGACGGGGAGGGGGGTCAGAGGATGTCACCCCCAGTTTTCAAGAACATAGATATTTTGGTCATTTTTCATTTTGGAATATTTTTGGATTTATTTTATTATTTATGATATTATTTTGGGGTTGTTTGAGTCGGGTTTGAATTTCAACTCAATCCGACTTGTATCGGAGACCCGGGGTAGCTTTGACTCTAGTGGGACCCATTCATTAGTTAGACATGGCCCATATATGACAATAGTTAAGTTAGTATGGTTAGACTAAATTTTATGACTAGATTGGGTTGATTAGAGACTCAAACTAGTCTATTTTAGCCCCAAACCAAAACCTAATTTAAATTGAACCAATAGGAGTCATTAGAGGGCATTTTGGACATTTCAAAATGGGGACACCAAGCCATATGTGGCCGGCCATGAGGGGGAGGTGATGAGTCATTCTCTTTTGTTCTCAGCCACAAATTTCTCTCTCCTTTGTTCCTCCCCAAATTTGAGAAGAACCTCCATTAATTTCATCCCCAAATCAATCCTTTCCTCCATCAAATCTTCTTCATTTCTTCTCTACTCTATGAAGAGAGGGTGCTAGCCAAGTTTGGAAGGATTTGGCATTGGTTCGTGTCCATTTGGAGATTGCTTCGTGTCGGTGCCGTATCAGAAGGAGTTCCTTGAGATTTTGCCTCCCGGAAGGTAAAATCTACCCTCTAAATCGAACTCTCATGCATTTAGGAATATTTTGAACCCATAGGAATCACCCCCATGGTTGTGTCTCCAATTGTGTCTATTTCGTGTCTATTTGGAGATATTAGGAGTGTCCTTGATGTGTTGTTGTGTCCATGTGGAAAACCCCCAATATTGGACACACTTGTGTTTGAATGATTTAATACATGTTTTAATTTTAGATTTTTATATGTTAGAGATGTGTTATTGCTTGTCTTTACATTTTCTTTCATGTATCATAATGTATCATAATATGTATTCATGTATATATATATATATTATTGAGTGTATATATATATATTATATTATTGAGTATATATATATATATATATATATATATATATATATATATAGATTTTTTTTTTGGGAAATAAAACCTTTATTGAATGATAGGCGCAAAATGCCGAAGCCTATACAAGAAAGCGCGCCACGCGCGAAGAACGACCCAAAACAAAGAAAGAAACACTAAGTGTTGCCCACAAAACGGTAACTGGACCGAGCATCAGAAGGTTAGGCGGTCAAAGCAGTGCCCACGGAAAGAGCGCCCCTGCCCTTGTCAGTAGTCCAGGGCGGCCCAAAACTGGTTCGAGGTGTGAGTGCAACGTCTCTTTCTTTTGAAGATTTGCCGAACCACCTTTCTGTACAATTGAGGAGGCGATAATTAACGGCCCTCGAATCTGTATTTTTTATGTTTTTCCATAAAACCCAAAATGCAGCGGCAGCGACGATCTGATGCCCGTGAGACGCGTTCCAGTTGGCCAGCAGATCGTTGATGCCCACGATTGTGGGGACCAATTTGCACATGTAGTGAAGGTGCGACCAAATGTGGGAGGCAGATTCACCAAAAAGAAAAATGTGATCGACGAATTCTGGTTGGTGATCAACACAGCAGTGGCATCTGGACGCCAGACTGAAGCCGAAGGATTTGACAGCATCGTCCGTAGGTAGTTTCCGACGCACGGCACGCCATAGGAGAATGGACCATTTCACAGGAATACACGAGTGCCAAAACTTGGCGGAAGGGGAGGTCTTACTTGGGTGTCTCTGATAGTGGCTCTGGCCGAAGCAAGGGTGAAGACGTCACCCTGGTTGGGGGACCATCTGAGCACGTCCTGAGCATCATTGATCGACAGATGAGAAGCACCCAGGGTCGCCATGGCCGCCGGGCCAAGCCAATCTCGAACTCTAACCCAATTCCAGCTTGACGCGTCATCATCCCATAAATCTCGGATCTCGCACAACGGCAGAGTAATAGCGTTGGGCCTGAGGATTTCGTCCCCCAACCAGCGCTCCTTGCATGCCTACGAATGACCATTGCCCAGTGTCAAGCGCAAGTACGGTTCCACAAGGTTTTGGCCGCGGATGATGCGCCGCCACGACGTAGAGGATCTGTTGTTGGCAGACGCCTCTGTTAAGTGACAGAATCTGGAGTATCTCGCTCTCATGAACCTGGTCCAGATCGAGTTTTCAGATCGAATTTTCTACCACAATTTTGCCGAGTGGGCGTCGACCATGTGGGCAAGTCTACAGAATCCCAGACCACCCTCTTCAGTAGGTTTGGCCATGGTGGCCCAACTAGCCCCGTGATGCTTGTTCTTTCCCTCGAGATGACCCCAAAAGAAATTGGCGAGTATGGATTCAATAGAATGGAGCACTTTGATGGGGGGCGCGTACACAGCAAGGGTGTATAGGGGGATGGAGGATAGAACGTGCTTTATGAGAATTAACTTTCCCCCGGGGGAAAGGGTGGCGTTGCGCCAACCCGTAATTTTCTGGCAAATCTTGCCCACCATGTGGTCGAAAATGCCAGAGTTCGCTCTACCGTACACCAACGGGCAGCCTAAGTACAGGAAAGGGGGGTAAGCTGTAGAGAAGGAGGTCATGGTGGACAGCACTGCCGAGTGAGTTCTATCGACTTTGTGATGAGTGTAGATCACGCTCTTGCTGTTATTGATTTTTTGGCCAGAGCATCGAGTGTATTTAGCAAGAGTTCTAATAACCATCTCAATGGCTCCAATAGCGCCAGTGGAGAAAATGAGGATATTGTCCGCGTACGCAAGATGAGTTATGAGAGGGCAGCCGGTCGTTGTGTGAAAGTACTGGAATCCAGGAGATCGTGGCATAATTTTGAGGTTTCTGCAAAGGGCTTCCGCCGTGATGATAAAAATGGTGGAGGAGAGGGGGTCTCCCTGTCTGACTCCGCGAGTAGCTTTGAAGAAACCCTGAGGTTGACCGTTGATGACGGTGAAAATCTAGGAGTTGTTGATAGATCTGAAGATGATGTCGATAACAGGTTCCGAGAAACCAAAGGCTCTGAACACCCAGATCATGAACTGCCAGTCAAGACGGTCGTATGCTTTTCCATATCCAGTTTGATGGCGACGTTCCCCCCCCGGACGAAAATTTCATGCAAGTGATCATTTCTTGAGCCATGAGGATATTATCGGTGATATTACGACCTTTGACGAATCCGCTTTGCTCTTCGAAGATGATTCTGGGGAGGAGGTCCGACATTCTGGAGGCAATGATTTTAGAAATAATTTTGTTGGTGAAAGTGCAGATGCTGATTGGTCTAAAGTCTTTAAAGGTCTCCGGGTTGTCTTTCTTGGGAATGAGGATGATGTGGGCAGAGGATATAGATTTCGGATACGTGGCTCCTTGAAAAAATGCGGTTGTGGCATCCCAGAGGTCGGACCGAATGATGTCCCAGCATGTTCGAAAAAAATACCCCGTTGAACCCGTCCGGACCCGGGGCGCTGTTAGCATTAATGGACCACACAGCGGTCTTAACTTCGTCGACAGAGGGGGGGCGCGGAGGTTCTCGTTATCTCTGTCGCAAATCAGGGAGGGGATCTCGGACAGGAATCCGTCATCTTTGACCACGGCCTCTTTAGCAAACATGTTGGAGAAATAGTTCATTGCTGCCGTCTGAATGTTCTCCTGATCGTCCAGAAGTTGGCCATTTTCGTCGCGGATGCGATGGATCTTAAGAGAGCTTCTGCGTCCTTTGACGCATTTATGAAAGAAGCCAGAGTTCTTGTCCCCTTCCATGTCCCAAGTTAATCTAGCCTTTTGTCTCTAGAATTCTGTTTCAACCCTGATTCTAGATTTAAGGATTGTCTTTGCGAGGTTGAGAGAGACGTGATTCTCCTGGGAATTGAAGACGGCGAAATCGATCTCCGTACGGGTGACATCGTCTTCAGCATCTTTAATGGCTTGGAAAATGTCTCCGAATGCAATTTTGCTCTAGGCCGTAAGGGCTTTTCTAGTAGCTTTGAGTTTGGTAGCAATTTTGACCAGAGGATCCGGGTGAGTGACAGAGGCCCAAGCCTCTTCCACTATGTGCATGAACTGGGGGTGGTGGCGCCAGAAGTCAAGGAAGCGGAAGGATTTATTGATGTGGTTATGGGTATTGTTAATCTCGAGAAAGAGGGAGGAATGGTCAGATTCGGTGGAGTTCAGGTGCGACAGATTACTGATCAATCCCAAATCTGACCAACAGTCATTCACCATGGCTGGATAAAGGCGGGAGTACTTCCTACGCGATCCATCTTGCGTGTTGCACCAAGTGAACTGGTTTCCGTGGAAGGGGATAGCGGAAAGA
This sequence comes from Iris pallida, assembly GCA_029216955.1. NCBI lineage: Eukaryota > Viridiplantae > Streptophyta > Magnoliopsida > Asparagales > Iridaceae > Iris > Iris pallida. The sequence continues at coordinate 23,826,427 of JANAVB010025598.1, read as the reverse complement.
TGGGCAGTTAAGGCAAAGTTGTTGAAGTCCTCCATGGCCAAATGAGGGGGGTCACGACCACCTGATTTTTCCTCTCTGCAAGATACTGTGTTAAAATCTTTGATGCAAAGCCACGGCATATCGTCGTGGGGAAGGGAGGGCCCCGAGAAGCTCCCAAAGAACTCTACGCTCCGGGATGCTGCAGCTACCGTGGATGGCCGAAAGAAGAATACGGGACTTGAAGGCGGGATGCTCTACCCAACAGGAGTAGGCCTGAGGGGAGTCGTTAGTAATGCCAAAGCGCAAATCAGTGGTGAAGAAGATCCAAATGTTGTGACATCCGGAGATCGCGGAAGGGAATCCCAGCTTGAGTTGAATTTCTTTCATTCTTTTGTGGGGTATTTTGGGTTCAATAATGACAAGTAGATCAATCCGATTGGATTTGGTAAGGCTGATGATCTGATTCAAATTCTGTTTATTCCCAATGTCTCGAACATTCCAAGCAAGAATGTTAGGCATTAAGGGAGGAGGCAGGGGTGTTTTGCAGCTTTGCGGCGGATCTCGTGGTCATCGCCGTACGCTGCCTTTGTTTCTTGGATTTCTTCTTTTTCTTGAGATAGTTGTTTTTAGGGCTGGTAAAGACCAGTACGAGAGCCCCATCTGAACTCGAGTTAACGACTGCGACTGCCGGAAGGGAAGTGTCAGAATATTCACACTCCGCTAGAGCGCAAAGAGGATTGTCTCGATCAAGGAAACCCGCTTTCTGAGCCTGCCAGAATCTGTCGGTGAGCGGGCGAGGAGGAACCATGGCCGGGCATGGGGGGAGGAGGATCAGTAGAGGACGGAGCCTCGGCTACCGCACCGTTATAGTGCGATCTGAGACTGGCCGAAGGCTGAATACTGGAAATCACTGGTTCAGAGGAGGAGGCTTGCAGGGGAGCCTCGGGGGAGGTAGGGATGATGTGGGGGATTTGGAGGTGAACGAGTGCGAGGCTGGTATGGGGAGAGGATGGAGGATTGGGGAGGCCACCTGAGATAGACATCTCCGGAGAGCAATCGTCCGGATCAAAGTCTAGAGCTCCAAAAGAATTATGGAGAGTGATGGCGAGTGAAGGGGATAAGGGGTTAGGGAGGCAATCAGATATCGGCGTCTCTGGAGCGCCCTCAGTTGGGTCCGAGTCTAGCGCTCCGAAGGAATTGTGGAGAGTGATGGCGAGAGAAGGGGGTGGTGCGGAGACAGAGACGGTATGGATGGGGGAACTCCGAGCAGGAGATGGAGGGTTGGAGGGGATTTGTACTGTGGGACGGGATGGGGGTGCCGTGCCCGAATCGCACGCTTTTCTGGGGACAGGTTTCTTGAGTTCTGGATGTGCGCGAAAGCAGTGTTGAAGAGAGTGGCCGCACATCTGGTAGTGTTTACAGAAAATTATGCTGTTGTTGTAAACCAGCGCTTGGCTGACTGACTGATCTCCGAGTTCTATCTCGATCAGTTTGGGTGGCTCGTTTGCGAGGTCCAGCTCTACGCAAATCTTTACGTAGTTACATTTCGAGAGGTTTCTCGTTTCTTCGGCGATGGCCACAAGGACTCCGAAAGAGCTGACGATCCTCTTAAGGGCTGCAACAGGAAAGCACACAAGGAGGAGATTGGGAAGGGTGACCCAGGAGGTGATGATGGTCGAATCGATCTTGGGATTAAAGTTCGGTGACCATTTGACAATCTTGACAAACTGAGTTTCAATTTTGGTGGTGCCTTTCGCCCACACTTTGCTGTAGTCCTAGTCGGAGGAAAGATGAATAAACAGGTGTTTGGGGTCGAGAGGAGCAATCCGGAATATCATCGAGAGTCCCCATCTGGTGATGGCCTCCCGAACGAAAGAAATTTTAGGGCATCCGGATCCGAACTTGAGTACCAAAGTCCTGATGAAGGGGAAAGAGAGGGAGCGGATCTCCTCGTAGGAGAAGGGGACCCGGATAGGGTAACCGTCCGGCGGTGGTGTCAGAGTGACGTCCGGCAGGACTACTTTTGCGGCCGGAATAGGGCCAGACCGAGACCGATCAGGCCGCAGGGCATCCGCGAAGGAGGGGGAGCTGGGGAGTGTACTGGAAACTGAAGGGTCCAGGCCAGAGGGCGATGGCGATCCGCGTTGCGAGGAGGGGGCAACATCGGCAAGGGCTTGAAGTGAGAGGGGATCTGCCGAAAAGCTCGGGAGACCCCGCTGGGAGGCGTTGGAAGGAGGCGGTCGCCGGCCTGGATGTCCACATCAGCAACTGCCGGGGTAAAGGAGGCTTGCGCCAAGGAAGAACCCGAGCAGGCAAAGGCCTGTGGGGGGAAGAGAACCTCGCAGGCGACAGCCTGGGGAACCGATACTTGACCCAGCAGGGAGCTGCCCGAGAGGGAATCGCGAGACGCACCAACAGGAGGCCGCGCATGCGTCTGCAAGAATGGGGTGGCGGGGATAGGGTCCGTCAGGCGCGGAGGGTTAGGTGCGAGAAGTTGTGAGCCCACGGAGGGGGATAGACCCGTTAGGAGCGCAGAGGCAGCTTGGGGGGCCGAGGGTCCCACGAGAGGGGGGCCAACCTGTGCAGAGTCAACTGCGCAGGATGAATGTTAGAAGAGGCAGAATGGGGAGCCGTGGGACCCACGAAAGGGGGGGCCCAACCCATGCTGAGCCAACTGCACATGAGGGAAGTTAGAGGAGGCTGTCACGTGGGAGGGGCCCACGTGCAGCACAAGGAAATGTTCGGGGTGTTCTGCGCAAAGGAGAGCTACATATTCCAGCGCACGGGGGGCCTCCACGTGCTGATCCACAGGAAAGGGGCCCACAGAGGGGGGATTAGCAATCCCTGCACAAAGCAAACGCGCACATGAGAGCGCTGGCGGGCCAACCGAGGAAGCAACGATCGGAGCGTCAACGCTCGAGACTCTAGGCACGCTTCCCCCGAGGCTGCAGGCCCACGAGGAGTGACAGGACGGATGGGACGCCAGCGGCTCTGAACACGCCACCGGGGCGGAACCGAGGGCGTGCCTGCCGAGAGCGCGTCGACCGGTCGACTCACGCCGGGTGCGGGGAGAAGCGGCCACCGCATAGAAGGAGCGGCCGACGGCGAGGCAAGAAGCGCGGCACCCGGGCTAAGAGAGGATGGCAGAGAGTCTCGGTCCGGGGGGGGGCCAGCACAGCGGGGGCGCCACCGCGGTTTGGGTCTGCCGGAGCAACGCCGAGGAGCGTTCGATCAGGGCGACGAGCTCCTGCGACCAGCTAGCACGAGGAGGAAGAAGGAAGGGGGTAGGGAAGGGGAGGGGGGTCGCCGACCGGCAGAATCGAGAACAGCGGGGGTCTGACCATCTCCACCTTCCGATACGTTCAGACCCACGCCATACGACTCCGAGACGGCGGGGCACGGCGCGGCCGGGACAGCCTGGCACGAAGATGAGTCGAGCAGAGGAGCCCCTCCGACACTGGCAGGCAAGGCGGCAGGTGACGAGGGGTAACTCCGAGGAGAGGGAGATCCTAGAATCGAGGGGAGTGAGGAGCAGGGGGGCCGGCACCGCAGCCCGAAGCGGGGAGCGGCCGGACTGGGTCCAGCCGGGTCGAGCGATGGGGCCCGCCCGCCTGTGGAGGGGAGGTGGCGGGGTACGGAGACACACGGCGGAGGCGACCTCGTCGTCGACGGTGAGCGTTGAGGGAGGGCGTCAGAGCCGGCTGGCCGGAGGGCGGGGACGTCGGACGGCGGAGCGGGCCGGGAGGGGAAAAGGGGGGGGGGGAGAAGGATCGGTCAGGAGGGAACCCATATATATATATATATATATATATATATATATATATATATATATATGTGTGTGTGTGTGTGTGTGTGTGTGTGTGTGTGTGTATATTTTTTATTTATATATATATATATATATATATATATATATATATATATATATATATATATATATATATATATATAGGGTCGTTCTACAATACATCCGCTGGAAATGGATGTATCGATACATCCGAAATCTGGAACGTTGGATGTTGATCCAATGGTTCGGATTGAATAATAGTATAGAAACATCATTTAATGCTGATTTAGACTTTTGACCTGTTGGTAACTTGCTTTAGCAGGTCATTCTTCACTTTAATTTTTTCAATGAACACCCTAAATTAACTCATATTTACTCTCTCAAAAGTACATCCAATTTAATATTTCGTAATTTTTTTTTGTTATAGGCCGTCGTGGTGGTGGTGTTGGTGGTTGTGGTGGAAAGAGAAACGGAGATGAAGAAGGAAATAAAAATCGGTCCGGATCGCGTCGAACGTCGTCGAGCCCTCCTAGAACAACGAGGAGTACCAGCTGCGCCGAGAAGAATCGGTCCGCTTCGCGTCGGACGTCGTCGAAATCTCCTCGAACAAGAAGAAGTACCAGCGGCGCTGCTCTAATTTTACTGACCATGCCATTGTCAGAAATCTTATTTTTCATCTAATAATTTTATATTTTGTTAATAAAGCTACATGTCACGGTGGTGGTGAGGAAACCTGCTTCTGAGGTCGGGCGGATCATCTGCTCACTTATTTTAAAAAAAATCTGTATTGATCGGACGAAATATTTTTTACTTTTCTAATGATAATTTTTTCGAAGAGAATATTCTATTTGGACGGTGAATGGCCATTCTCTTTGCTTTTAACACGGAGGATGGCCATTCGTTTTGCTTTTAACACGGCGAATTGACGGAGAATGGCCATTCTCTTTGCTTTTCACACGGCGAATGGACGGAGAATGGCCGTTCTCTTTGCTTTTAACACGGCGAATGGACGGAGAATGGCCATTCTCTTTGCTTTTCACACGGCGAATGGACGGAGAATGGCCGTTCTCTTTGCTTTTAACACGGAGAATGGCCATTCTCAAGGAGAATGGCCATTCTCCGTTCATTTAACATGGAGAATGGCCATTCTCCGTTCTTTGAAAACGGAGAACGGACACTCTGTGCTTTTAACAAAGTATGGTACATTTAGGACTGGAAATGTTCAAGTATCTCATATTTTTTTCACCAAATATTTACAGTATTTTTAATATCATTTACCATAGTACATTCATTTAATATTAAATTATTTTCAAGATAATCCGAATATCATTTTATCAGGCTTCCACTGTATGGCTGAACAAAATTTCTTGCGAATGTTTGAATATAATTAACCTACTATCAAAGAAAATTTTTCTTACATTACATTATGCATTACACTGGCATCGACTTCATACTGATGGCATCGATGTACTGATGGCAATAACAAAGGATGAACAGGCAGGATTACAATTATGTTTCCTCAAAAAATAAGGGATGAACAGGCAGGATTACAATTTTAATAACAAGGGATGAAGAGGCACTGGCATCGAATTCATACTGATGGCATCGATGTAATGATTATTTACAGAAAGCAAAACATATTACAATCAAATAAAGTTTCAGTGATCCCAGGAATGCATCCTAATGAGGCCACCTGTAAACCCTAGCAATGCACCCAGGACTCATGAAATCTATGATGGACATCTGCAAATCAAAGGAATACACCAAAATATCAATATCATCTATGAAGGCCAACTGCCAACCAAATAAACGCTTCAACCAAAAAATCATAATCAAATTAAGTATACTTCATTCCAAGTCCAATAAACTGCATAATTCACGTTACAGTAATCTGCGTAATCCACGTTACAGTAATTCAACATAGAACCTGCGTAATTCACAATACAATAATCCAAATAAGATTGAGACCTACTATAAATTCAAGACCATATTACATTTTCAAAATAAATTACGAACTATGCACTTAGTACAAGCGAAAAGTTTTGTCTTACAATATTTCAAACACAAAATTTAGTTTGTCCGCCATGACCAACAAATATTCAGAACCATATTACAAGTCAAATATTACATCCAAATTGAAATAAGAGACATTCAAAACTCAAAAGATGAATCTTCATAGCCGTCTCCATCTACTTCTTCTTGTTTCTTTTTCTTTTTTTTCTACTTCTTCTTTCTCAAAATATCCTTCACCTACACCTTGAGGAACGGATTAAGAAAAATTATAGTCAGAATTGACTCACTTTATATGTAGAAATGACATCCAAAAACATAAATAGAAGTATCAAAGTGATGGCTAGCATTAAAGTGTCAATGTGCACACTGTGTATTTTTACATAAGAGTTTGGGCTAGCCCCATTTACCTTCTTCACGAGGGAAGAAAAATCTTATTCTTGGTCAGCAAATTCAACCTCTATCTAGTTAATCTTATCCAGAATCAATTTCTGGTTGTCGGATATAGTCTTCATCTCTTTGAAGACATTCTCAAAGTTTACAGCAACAAAATTGTATAGGTCATCAATCCTATCCTTAGTGTTTTTGATTCCATAAGTTGATGGTTTTCCAGATGTTGATGGTTTGCTTGCAGCTGCTGCCCGTTTTCCAAACATTCGAGTGAAGGTTAGTTTTCTCATGGGACCTTTGTTTTTAATATAAACATCCCCTGCTAAGCTTGGGACAGAATGTTTATTAGCCATCGAGCATACAAATCCTCCGAAAGGGAGAGCTGTCCTTGTAGTTGGTTTTCCCACGAGATGCATCATTCTACTGAACATGTAGGAACCTATATCCATCCTTTTTTTCTTCCCCATATAATAAAGAAATTTTACTCTCTCGGGATGGATGGAAAACTCATGTCCAGTAGGGTTGAGTGTTTGAGATACGTAGGCATGCAACAATTTATACAAAGTTGATAATTGATCTTTGTATACATTTTGAGGGGTCTTGGCACCCATCGAAACACCTGTAATCTCATGAATTGCATCCGTCATGGAAACATTATCAATATCTTTCATATCAAACTCAGGAACTGGATCAAATCCATAAAATTCGTTGATGACAGCAGCATTTACCCTAATCAGTTTCCCTCTCATAAACACCAGTGGTTGATCCTCTTCTTTTTCTTTAATTTCAGCCGAAAGATTTGAGTAAAATTCTCTTACTATTGTTTGGGAGTTTTTTCAAGACAGGATTTGTTCAGTTTCTCTAATTGATAGAATTTCAATATATCCAGGAAAGCTTCGTCTTCGATATCATCCATCTTAATTGATCTTTCAGGCATAACAGCCTTTTTCTTGAAATATTTAATGTAAATCTTCTTATTTTTTGAGTCTTTAAATTTTTTTACCTCCTCTCCAACCTGTGACTTATTTGATGATTGCTCTTCCTCTTCATTTTCCTCTTCTGATGAGGATTCAAAATCCACAGAGTACGCTGATGACTCTGTATCCGTTGCCACCTTAGCCTTCGCTTGAGTACGCCTTCGATCTTCATAAGTTGAGTCTTCCGACGACTCTGTATCGAAGATAGATTTTTCGGTCTTTGTCGAGCAATGAGTATTTTTAGCCTTTTTTGCACGTGGCTTGGCTGTCGCCTCCGTCTCCATCGTCGCTGCCGCCGCCGCCGCTGCCGCCGCCGCCGCCGCCGCCGCCGCCGCTGCTTCCGCTGCTGCCCTTTCGGCCTCTGCCCTAGCGACCATAATCTTGGTTTTCGCCGCCCTTGCAAGTTCTGCCCTTCGGGCCTGTATCGCATCCCTTTGTGGATTCTTCCCCTTCGGCGACGGTCGTTGTTTCTTCGGCGGCATTTTGATTAGAAGAGGGTTTGGGAGAAGGAAGAGGGTTTGAGAGAAGTAGAGGGAAAATTCGACCGTCTTATGTGACCTTGGGAAGTGGAAAAAATTAGAATAGTTTTGAGTTTTAAATTAATTTATTACTATTATTACTAGTATAAGACGGTCGAATTTATTACTATTAAATTTAAAAAACTACTTTCCAAAATTAAATTTATTACTATTATTACTAGTATATATCCATTTGAAATCACTACATAAAGCATTGGGATTTTGAGACCCTAATTTTAAAAACTACTTTCCAAAATTAAATTTATTACTATTATTACTAGTATATATCCACGTGTTCCGTATAAATTATTGAAAAATTTGGCAGAAAAAATGTGGTGGAAACATGTTTATTTAAAAAAATTTGATAACATATTTAAGAATGTGAAGTTTAATCTCAATATTTCCATGTTTCGAATATTTGATTAAATTTTTGAAAATAAGAAGACTTTGTACTCGAAAAGAGTAAAATTGAAACACTCAAAGTTGTCCTCTATTTTACTTTGTAATCATATTTAAGATAGATTTGACGGCGAGATTGACGCTGACAGCATAATCAATTCTATGACGTAACAAGTCATTGATGGGGATATCGTCGCTGATATATGGATTTGACGTAACAAGATTTTTTAATTATAAAGAGCAATGCTATAGTTAGCAAATGGATGTAAGTTGTCAGAAGGTTGTAAAAGTTTGATTGTAGCCGAAAACAAATTGAGTTAACAAAATATTATATTTTATTAAATCCCAGCTTCTTCGCCGGAACATTCTCCGGAGAAGTATACAAGAGGAGGACAAAAAATGTAAAAAATGAAAAAAAAAAGTCTAGCCCTCACTGGCCTCGCGGAGGATCTCCGTAAAGTCCTGCAGGGTGCGCACACCCGCCCTATGGCACAGGCGGCAAAACGCTTCCCTCTTCTCCAGAGAATCCCGTTCCTCCGGAGTGATCGGCAACAGGTCAAAGTTGGGCGCCGGATGAAGAGGTCGAGCGATGACCTCCAGTGACAACCCGCAGGAGGTCAGGAAGTCCGCAGCCTCTGCCAGCCAGTCATGGGCCGGAGGCGGCGCAGAGGGTGCTCCATGTGGAGAGGCTCGGCGATGACTGGAAGAAGACTCTGGCAATGGTTCCCAACCAGATGATCTTTTTGGAGCCATGTTAAATGTGCAACCTACTCAGATGAATGGGGACCCCTATGTATATATATACACGTTCCAAACCGACTCTTCCTATTCCTTATTGGAAGTTGGGGATATACACTCTCACAACCTTCACCCATTGCTGACATGTGGGCCATGGCCCACATGTTAGCAATGGGTGAAGGTTGTAAAAGTGTATATAGGACGGATTTTTGGGTTAGTTGCAGGCTTAGTTGGTTGTGCTGTTTGGCTTTTACATGGAAGGCCTAGGTTCGAGTCTGGTGTTTGGGTTCTGTAGAATTTTTCTATTGTTAACATTTTTTGGGTACTAATATGTTTTTTAACTTAGTATGGAACAATTTTTGGGACTGTTAATGGCCATTCTCCGTTCCTCTAACACGGTGAATGGTACATCTAGGACGGAGAATTGTACATTTAGGACGACGAATGGTACATTTAGGACGGAGAATGGTAAATGTAGGACGGAGAATGATACATGTAGGACGGAGAATGGTACATTTAGGACGGAGGTAGGACGGAGAATGATACATGTAGGACGGAGAATGGTACATTTAAGACGGAGAATGGTACATTTAGGACTGTTCTGTAGGGTTGTGAATTTTAAATAGTTTGGCTGTTTAGGTTTATTTTGAATCTATATAAATTGGTTTTGAAGGCTCGTGAAGATGAATTAGTTTGGCTGTTTGGCTGTTAATTGCCATTCTCCGTTCCTCTAACACGGAGAATGGTACATTTTGGACGGAGAATTGTACATTTAGGACAGCTAATGGTACATTTAGGACGAAGAATGGTAAATGTAGGACGGAGAATGATACATGCAGGACGGAGAATGGTCAATATAGGATGGAGAATGGTACATTTAGGACGGAGAATGGTACATAAAAGACGGAGAATGGTACATTTAGGACTGTTCCGTAGGGTTGTGAATTTTAAATAGTTTGGCTGTTTAGTTTTGTTTTGAATCTATATAAATTGGTTTTGAAGGCTCGTGAAGATGAATTAGTTTGGCTGTTTGGCTGTGTAAATAGATTTTAAAGGTTTGTGAAAAAGAAACCAATATTTTCGTATCGATCACCATTAATTATGGTGAATGGCACTGATACCACTAATATGAGTGGAATTTGCACCGCCAGAATTCATTTTGAATAAGGTAAAATCTGTGTTGGGAAATGGCAAAATCTCTTGGATATGATTACACTGAGATGTTGTATTAATGGTAAAATCTGTGTTGGGAAATATCGAAATCTCAGAAGTGAGCCGTCTTAGGCGTCATTATATCACAGTCCATTTTATTTATAAAAAAAAATCATGTACAAAATTAGTATTGACAAAAGTAAAATTTGCTCAAAATGGAGAATCGAATTCATAAAAAATATCTTGTATGTAGACTAGTGAAAAATATATATAAAGAAATGCATGCAATTATGCATGCTAATATTTTCACCATTCACCCCAGGAATGATAGAACATATCTAAATCATTATACCACTCGTACACAGGTTCTCCTGGTACTGGGATTACATTATCAAAGGGTTTTTTAAACGTCTGTATTGAATAACAAATTTTCCAGAGTTCGTCATCGAAGATCACGTTGAAGCACCCACATATGTCGAGCAGGCGAAGACCCTTGCAGTTGCATATGATAGATCGCAGCGTGTCTCCATTGAATATGCCGAATCCCATATGTAGGTGCTCGAGACGCGACATCGATTCTGCCGCGGCCTTTCCCTCCGCCTCGTTTTTCGTGTCCAGCACGAACATGTTCCTGAGCATGAAATCCGGAGGGGGCATGTTCCTACTCAACTTGACCAGACGACGGCAATAATTTCCGACGAAAATTATTCCAGTCGACGTGATGTAGAGGCAGTAGCTAATGTCGAGTTCTTCCAGCACAGGGAGAAACTCCAAGTATCTCACGAAAGTTTCATCACTCACGTCGCACTTCGGAATGTGCAGCACCCTTATAAATTTCCCACTGTATGATAAAAATGGAAAAACATCAATAGAAATTAACAAAAGTATACGTAAAATTTTGTAATAGAAAAAATAAAGTATTAGAATAAGACCAAATAAAATTTTGCACTGGCCTTAAACACGCAAAAGAGAAGGCTGCTTCGTCGAGCTTGTACGCGGAGAGGGTAGATGTCCCTCACTGCGAGCCACGAGCTTCATTACGGTCAAACTAATCTCAGCGGTTTGCTGGGTCCTCCGGCACCACTGTACCAAGTCGACGTTAGACCAATAGTCTAAGGGACCGTTGAGCGCCTTCCACCACGAACGGCAAACTGGGGCCACGTTGCACATTACCTCGTCCGCCGGCATCCCCGACAGTACCAGTATCATCGAGAGAATCTCGGTAGGGATGACGGCCCATCCGCTGCAGTTGATCTTCCTCCTCTCCATTGCGACTGTTCTTCTTCTTCTTTCCTTTGTTTCTCTCTAGTCGGATGGGTTCTCTTCTTTGGAAAAGGCTATTTAACCCCTCGTTTACGCGGGTGTATGTAACCCGCTCGTGGAAGGGTGTGACCGAACAAGTCACGAATCTATTGGAAAATAACGGTAATGCCACTGTATTAATATTAGCAATTAGTCGTTTGGACTCCCAACATATTTGGGTGATGCCATCTCCCATTATGTGGCATCTGACATGGCAGATGACATAACAGCTGACATGGCAAATTTTAACCCTAAAAATTAATTACCCAATTTTTTTTAATGTTAATGTTAATGTCAATATTAATATTAATGTTAATGCTAATGCTAATGTTAATGTTAATATTAATGTTAATATTAATCAATATTAATTTAATATTAAATTATTTATTTACTATTAATGTTCATTTTAATATTAATTTTATTGTTAAATTTTGCCATGTTAGCTGTCATGTTAGCAACCATGTCATATGCCACATAATGGAAGATGGTATCATCCAAATTTTTTGGGAGCAAATAGCATTTTTGTAACATTAGTTTTAATTATATTGTAAATTTTAAATTAACAGAAAAGCCAATGTAGATTTAATATTAATGCTACTGTAAAAATTTTCCGATCATACCTCGATACTTACGTTTGTCGACCGAGTTACCGTCTTCATCATTATCAAGTTTTCACCCAAATCATCGTCATCGCTGGGGCGTGATGCCGTACGAGCCTGGAGTTGCGCTCGTGCAAGGCAAGATAACAGATTCACAATAGTGTTTATAGCTCAAATTGATAACATAAGCAGCGGAAGGAAAACGTAGTATACAACAAGAATCTCTTTTATTGATAATGAACTGATGGTTACAATGGCTCTGAATAGCCCAACTCATCATGCCAATTGGCTACAACGCTCATGATCTCTCTAGCTCACAAAGGAGTACATTGTTCCATACATTATGCCTCTTTATAGCCAACAAGTAGTCTTCGGCTGAACATCTCCATGTCGTAAGTCCAAACGCCAATGCGATAGCTCCTCTTGAACGCTAAGGACTCCATGCATCTGGACGTCCAAGCCGAGCCCCGCCTCGAGTCGAACATATACTGAACTTGTCCACCACCGTGTCCCTGCGGCAGATACAGTTAGACTTAATCTTAACATAAACATTGTGATCATGCTCATCTATGTCCCATTTCGTCTAGCCTACAAGGTTAGAACTTTACATAATAAATCATATCATTTCACTCAACCAACCAACCGTAAACTTGAACATATGCATAAGGGTGGCAGGCCCTGCGCCTGCACCCAGCGCTAATCTCAGCCCACCGGCCCTATCTATATGAAGGTCACAGTGTTTCTGTCATGACCTGCACCCTGATTAGGGGCACGAGTACGTGGTTACGTCCAACCTACGCCGCAGCTTCGGCGGTAGAACGCTGTCTAGGTCATCTATAAATACTACAACTAAACAGATAAATGTACCTGTACAGTATATACACTCCGAATGGAGGTGACATAGCAATACAGTCTCAATCACAAATGTAAAACTAAGGTAGATAGTATGGAAAGGAAAATACGAATGATGAGAACATGAAATAAGTCCAAGATCCACACAAGACCAGTGCTATACATAAACAACCCAGAGAATCACATAATATATAAAAAACTACTACAGTCTAAAAAGTACTAGCTAGCTCGTAGGCCAGGCAAACCTAACTAAGCTACACTACTCAGGGTGAGCAAAGTCTAGTGGCTCTACTAATAAGTCACAGTCTGGGTCTACTCCATCAGACTCGACCCCATAATAGGTCGGGCAATCAGTCATACGAGACAATTGTAATATGTCAACGGTATCCTGTCAGAAAAATGAACAAGTACAAACACCAACAGCAGTTCCATATGAATTGACAAATACTATAAGAGACATTATAATGAAATACAAGCTAAAGATATAGGCGACGTTCTCATTAGAATCCCGTGCGGTGACGTGTCCTATTTGGATCCATTCTACCAGTTGGGGTAGGGGGAGTAGTAGTGTATGCCTGTGATCATATCCCCTTGCATTCTTGAACAGTGTGAGTCATATACCGCACTTATGACTTGCCAGGCCAGTTCTCGACAGGTACCCAAGCCGATCATAAGTTGAAACTACTACTCACACACATTGGATATATGGCTTACCTTGATTCATGTACATACCATGATTTAGTTCTACTTTTTTGTTCTAGCTTTAGCTCTACATCTTACCATGCCATGATACATTTATGTACACTCCATGATTCATTGTATATGCTCTATTTACAGTCTTATAGCTTTTATTCTATCTTGAGACTATGATCGCTTCGATACGGGTTGCTAGCCCAATATCCGAAGGATCCCAAACTTACTGATATCATAGCTTATCACAACACTTGACGATCGCAACCCGTCCTAATGATGTGCACCATAAATACCATACATAATTTCTTCCTTTGAACTACTCGGTTGAATTAAGATGATGTGCACCATAAATACCATACATAAATACCTACACTGGACGGTCGCAACAATATCATAGCTTATTGAGTATATTATATTGACATTGTTTGTCCTCCATTCGGAGTTGATCGTTCTCGACAGGTTGTAATATCTAACTATTGTTAGATAGTAGAACTAGACAGCGTTCTACGTCGTTTTCTGCGGTGTAGGCTGGGACGCTGTCACGTTATGGAATGGCTTCTCTGGAACCTTCCTGAACGTATTGTAGGAACCCTAGAGGGGGGGGTGAATAGGGTCAAGCTAACTAATCAAGCACTTAGCACAAGCTAATAGGCAATTTAAAAATATAAGTGCAAGAGAAGAAGCAATAACAATACCGACACACGATATATCCTGGTATCCTCCCAAGAGGCACTCCAGTCCCGGAACTCTCTCCGGCTTTAATCCACTATTTGAGCAAATAGTTACACACGAGTTTGGATCCGAAGAACTCGCCAACTTCAACACGAGTTTGGATCCGAAGAACTCGCCAACTTCAACCGAGAGTTTGGATACGAAGACTCTCCAACTTCAACCGAGAGTTTGGATATGAAGACTCCCCAACTTTAACCTTTCACAATAGGTTTTGATCTCCTTACAATAGGATGAAGATCTTTCTTTTCAACTCAATAACTCTAACACAATTTGTGGATGGCAACTGAAAGCTTTGTAGAGTTGTTTGTGGATAGGCTTTGGTGGTTTAGAAATTTTTAGGCTCAAAGCATCAACCTTGAATGAAGGGGTTCAAGGCTATTTATAACCAAAGCTTGAAAAGAAGCCAAAGGCAACTTTTCAGTCACGAACCGGCATACCGCCGGTATGATCCGGCATACCGGCGGTATACCGGTCTGGGATTGCAACGGCTAGAAATATAGCCGTTGGGATCATTAATGGCTGGAAATCCGACCGTTGGAATTTCAACGTTTCGGAAGCGGTATACCGTCGGTATGGACCGGTATACCGTCGGTATGCCGGTTTTGTAAACAGAAACTTTCTGTGAACAAAAACCGGTATACCGTCGGTATGCCGTTTTCCACCAAAAATGATCCTGGGCTTATTTCTGCCCTAGCTTTCGATTTTGCCATCCATTTCTTGTGTTTACAATGATTCCTAAGACTCATTACAGACTCCAGATAAACTTAGGCAGGTTGCAGGCTTCTTTAGAGTCTTGAGATGATGGCATGGCTTGGTTCTTCCTTTGATAGGTGCTGGCTTTTTCCCTTGGCGGCAGCTGTCCAAAGATATCCAGTTTGTAAAAACTGAATACCTTTCGGGGGCTTCTCCCCCGAACCCCCGACGAGGGGCGCTGCCCCCTCGACCCCCGTCCGCTGACCGGGCAGCGGAACCCCCGGTGTGTGGCTCTAGAGATATCGTCGGGTGGTTCAGAAAAATCTTGTGGGATCCGTCGTCTTTGGCCCACCATGATTTCTTCATTGCATTGCATATGTCCACATTGATCTTGCTAATTGCTTTTCTGCAAATACATGTTAGACGAACAAAGCAATATACATGTAGCAAGAATGATAAGATAAAAGCACATTAGGACTATGCGAAGTTTAAGTATCAATGCTATAGTGATAGCATAAATATTAGTGATATCATAATGATTAAACTTAATTGAATGACCACAATCAAAAACATAGTTTTGATTTTGGCAACCCAATTAAATTTAAGATAGATAAGCTCATATCACTAAGATGTAAACCAATGGGCACATATCACCAAAGATATAAGTATAAGTAGAAATACTATAGTGATAGTATGAAGATTAGTGATAATGAAATGCTAAACTTAACAGATTAACCATATTCAAAAATATGATACAATCATTGGGCCAACAATCTCCCCCTTTTTGATTATGGTAAATCGGTTAAGTTTAGTATGGACAGTATAGATGCATGTATCACTAATATACAAAAGACATAAGCAATATCACTGAAAGCATACTACTTAGATTACTTATAAATACATACTTAAACATACTTCTCCCCCTTTGACATGATCAAAAATACGCTCCCCCGTACTAATAGATAAGAAATCAATCTTAAGTACATAAATCAGAGCATGAGGAAGGCATAGACAATCATGATCAAGGTATACTAAAGAAAAACAATGGGAGAATGGTGTAATGACAAGTGTATAAAACTACATACCAAATGTAGAGTACGAAATAGAAAATTGCTTGTCATAACACAATATGGTTGGTAAAACCAAAGGAATTTGAAAAACAAGAAATAAGTAGTTTACCAACTTGAAATCCAAGTAATAAATCCAAAACACAATAGGATATGAAATATTGCTCTAGTTTTGGAAGAGAACTATGAAATAAAGGATTTCAAACAAGAGCCATGAGGAATAGATAATTGCAACTAATAGATACCAATTGAGATATGACATTAAATAAACTTGATACCAATGGAAAAGATGTAAACTTGAAACATTGATCAAAGAAACCATTAATAATCTTAATTGTCCACAAATAAATAGTGGAACAAAATAAAAGAATGATCAATGTAAAATATTGCAATTGATATAAAGTAATCTCATTATTTGTAAAATCTATATGCTTATCCAAGTTCATGCATTTGAACTCAATTACCTTTTCATGCTATATGAATACCCTTTAGATAAACATGAAGGTAAAAAAGAAAAATACTTGAGAAAGAGAAATTCAGTCGACTTGAATGCTCCCCCTCAAAGTACTACCAAAGGTGATAAAAATCATGAATTTTGGATAAGTCCTCAACAAGGAAAGCCAACTCAATTAAGCATGAAAGAAAAGCCAAACCAACGAAAGCACAATAGTCATCAAGATAATATATGAAAGTTAATATTTAAGAAGATGACTTATTTAATCCATATAAAAGAGAGATAAATGATAAAGACAATAGCATATACTCTCACAAACCCTTCACAAATAAAAGTATCATGACCTCATTCACTAAGATATGAAAAAGAAGAAGGTATGGGTCCATGATGAACTAGGTATACGACATATTTAAGGGTATAAATGAATTGAATCAATTAATTTGCTCCCCCTCAAAATATGCGTATCTAGTTCCAAAGCACTTATAGCATAAAATAGAAGACTACAAGATCTAGGGGTAAATCAACTATGGATTTCTCTCCCTTGCTCGATGCATATAAGGCTACAATATCGTCAAAAGACGAAAAATATCATCTTTAGTCAAGAAGAGATAATCAATTAATAGCCACTAAAGATGAGAAATCAAAAGAATATTCCAATAAAGCACATATAATCAAAAGATGGCGTACATTAGTCTATATAGAAGAATCTCATATTTAAATATGATAGATCAATGTATGTAATCCTTTGAGAAAATGTCATGATGAAAAAGAATAAAGTCAATTAAGAACAATCATGATGATAGACATAATATAGCTCAAAAATAAAATAAAAATGAAACTCAAACATCATGTCCATGATTATCTAATTAAGAAATAATCAACCAATTTATTGCTTTGCATGGATTAGATATGTTTTATCGCATATGTACCCATCAACCGGATAATATCCAAACTTTGCTACTTCTAAATGAAAGACCAATAAAGTTCAAATAGCAAAGGTCATATGTGATAAACCATGAGTAGTCAAAGTAGAGTAATAAATTAACTTGACATTTACAAAATTAGATAGTTTAGGACTACTCAATCATTAGGATCATTCATAAAGGAAACAAATGAATAAATATGATCCAATGAATCTCATCAAGAGAAAATCACAAGTCTAAAAAAAAAATCTCACACATTAACATGGGAAAGAGTCAATCTCATTTAAATAATTACAAACATAATAAAGAAGAGATGTAAATGATAATACGATGAAAACATGACTCAAAAAGTGAGAGAAATTTAAGAGAGACTTGCTAATGACTAGTTATGAAAGAGAGTTAAAACAAGGAATCACAAACCTCTAAGAGAAAACAAGATTTAATAAAGAATTTGTAAAACTAGTTTTAGAGATTAAGCATATCACAAATTTTGTTTTTGTAAACTAGCATATCATATATAGATTGAAGTATAGGAATATAGCTAGATGTGTGAAAGTGAGCCAAAATTATATAGCTTAATAATATATCACAAATAAGCAAACTATATAATCCAAATAAGATTAATGAGAGAAGCCATTAACAAGATAAATGTGCTCATTAATTCTTAAGTCACTAACACAAAAAAAATACTTGCTTAAGCATAGAGTTCACAATTAAGGGAATACATTTTGAATGATCAAAATGATTTAGAGACTCTTTACTAAGCAAGGATAAGAGCATAAGATGATAAATAAATGAATTAGACTCTTATCAAGTAAAGGATAAAAGAGATGTTCATGAAAACACAATAAAATAAATCTCTTTGCCAAGTATTGAGATTAACCCAAGATAATGAAATGATAGATCAATCTAGAGAATGCAAAATACTATAGCCACATTAAAATAAGTGTATTCTCTAGAAGTAGAAAAATCTCAACACAAAAGCTCAAACCATAGTAGCTAAATTCATGAGAAATATGATGTAACAAATACAAGTATTCTCATGTGCTACAAAACATCATTGGTCAACAATAATTCAAAAGGAAGCATAACCCAAGGAATGAGCAAAGAAAGATCATTAAGATCAAGAAAGCTAAATGCTAAGGATAGTAAAAATTATTTTCAAAAACTTTCATAGTGCACAATAGAAATATATAGATGATATAGATTTGAAAATGTGCACTAAAAATGGAGGTTAATTATAAAAATAAGACAAAACACAAAACCTTGTGATTCTTAAAAGAACTTCCATAAATAGTCAAGTGCAATACATAAATAAATATTTTCTCTCACCATCCCAACTTAAAAATATAAAACAAATAAATATCAAAAGCTAGAAATCATTTATATATATGAAACTATAGATATATCACGAATAGGCATACACGAAAAGATCAAAAATCAATTAAGAGCATGTATCCCTAAAGTCAACCAAAAAGCTAAAAAGACATCATTAAAAGAAAGCTTTAAGGAAGAAGCATATTGATTCAAAAAGAGATACACAAATTTGATCAAAAGAATCAATAGCTAGAGTATGAGTTAAGCACGAGTCTAGAAGTAACAAGTATGAATAAATACTCTTCAAGTTAATATAAAACTTTAGCTTAACTCATATGCCTACATAAAGGTATTTAAACAAAAATAAATATCAATATAAGAGATACATGAACTATAAGTAAATGAAAATTTTAATGAATATAGTCATGTATCCTTAATGAATATTTGAGAAACCATCACAAATTCAAAAGCATGTATAAATAAACTTTATTAGGCAAAGACATAATTGATTCTCAAGAAGATAATCAAGATAAAGTATGAGAATCAATAATGAATATATTATGTAAGCACAAGATTAAAAAGAAGTATAAGTATATACTTGTCAAGAATAAGAAGCTTGTGCTAAACACATATATTCGCAAATACCGATTTAAAGTAAATAAGACACATTAAATATAAACCGGCAAGAAATAATTATTTCAAAAACTTTAAAGACGGAGAGTTAAAATCATATTAACTCAAATAAAAAACAAGCTCCTATGGACTAGAGTGATATGCAAGCTTCATAATATAGAGATTAAGAACAACAAGCATGCATAAATCAAATGTGTCACACTTAATAGAAAATGAGTGATAAACTACATAGTGTGAACTAATCATTTAAGCCGAGTAACTAGTCATGCTAGAAAAAAAATTAATAAGAAAATTAACTAAGCATGCTAGAATAGTATCTCACATTGATTTATACAAAAGGCAACTAAAGGATATCAATATGAGGTAGTAGCAAGACATCAAGAGAAACATGCTAGATTCTACAAATATAAACAATTTAAAGAGAAACGATTAGCATGTTACCAAAGTGGCTCTAGTGGCCACACTTGTGTTGGTGCAATTGCTTAGAAAATGACCTTTGAGCTTTGCAACCACCAACACGCTCCTCGGTGCTATGTCCCGATATAAGAAGCTTCACCTACAACATTAGATGAAGATTTTGGTATCCAAATAAACTTGGATCCACATTTATTAGCTTTAGGGACCCATATAGCACTTACTCTAGTATTGGTAGTGAAGGTCCTACGAATAGGATATGTAAAGCTCATGTGTCCAATGCGAGAGCAATAGAAGCATCTAATGCTAGTGTGTGCACATGTATCAGAATGAGCATGGTTATGAACATGTGACATACTAGAATGATGAATGTCTCTAGAGTGAGCATGCATGGATTTGGTCTTAAGAATATCATGTTCTAATATCAAATCATCATGCATACAGGTAAGAGAATCAAATTTAACATTTAAAGCATTATTCTCTTTTTCAAATAAAATAATTCTAGAAATAAAATCATCATTTTGTTTCTTTAAAGAGTCAATAGAAGAATCATGCAAATGATTTAACTCATGAGTTTGCCTCTTAAGATCTTCTATTGATGAGGAAAGAGATTTGATTTTCAAAATTAAAGCCTCATTCAAATTCTTTAAAGAAACACAAGATGAGTTTTGAGAATCAAGTCTAGATAATAAAACATTGTTTTCATTTCTTAAAAACTCATTTGCTTCTTCTAAATGAACAACCTTTTCAGAAAATTCTTCATTTGTAGAATGAAGGTTGTCAAGAATCTCTAAGGATTGTTTAGCCATGGCTTTCCACTTAGAGCATTTCTTGCATTTAGAAGAAACATGATTGTCTATGCTACTAGAAGTAAAACCCTCTTTGTCGGAGGAGGAGTAGGAGGAATACGATGCCATAGAAAAAATAACAAGGATCTACTCTAAGGATGTTAAGCCTAACAATAGAGTCCTCGCTCTGATACCAATTGTAGGAACCCTAGAGGGGGGTGAATAGGGTCAAGCTAACTAATCAAGTACTTAGCACAAGCTAATAGGCAATTTAAAAATATAAGTGCAAGAGAAGAAGCAATAACAATACCGACACAGGATATATCCTGGTATCCTTCCAAGAGGCACTCCAGTCCCGGAACTCTCTCCGGCTTTAATCTATTATTTGAGCAAATAGTTACACACGAGTTTGGATCCGAAGAACTCGCCAACTTCAACACGAGTTTGGATCCGAAGAACTCGCCAACTTCAACCGAGAGCTTGGATACGAAGACTCTCCAACTTCAACCGAGAGTTTGGATACGAAGACTCCCCAACTTCAACCTTTCACAATAGGTTTTGATCTCCTTACAATAGGATGAAGATCTTTCTTTTCAACTCAATAACTCTAACACAATTTATGGATGGCAACTGAAAGCTTTGTAGAGTTGTTTGTGGATAGGCTTTGGTGGTTTAGAAATTTTTAGGCTCAAAGCATCAACCTTAAATGAAGGGGTTCAAGGCTATTTATAACCAAAGCTTGAAAAGAAGCCAAAGGCAACTTTTCAGTCACGAACCGGCATACCGCCGGTATGATCCGGCATACCGGCGGTATACCGGTCTGGGATTGCAACGGCTAGAAATATAGCCGTTGGGATCATTAATGGCTGGAAATCCAACCGTTGGAATTTCAACGTTTCGGAAGCGGTATACCGTCGGTATGGACCGGTATGCCGTCGGTATGCCGGTTTTGTAAACAGAAACTTTCTGTGAACAAAAACCGGTATACCGTCGGTATACACCGGTATACCGTCGGTATGCCGTTTTCCACCAAAAATGATCCTGGGCTTATTTCTGCCCTAGCTTTCGATTTTGCCATCCATTTCTTGTGTTTACAATGATTCCTAAGACTCATTACAGACTTCAGATAAACTTAGGCAGGTTGCAGGCTTCTTCAGAGTCTTGAGATGATGGCATGGCTTGGCTTCTTCCTTTGATAGGTGCTGGCTTTTTCCCTTGGCGGCAGCTGTCCAAAGATATCCAGTTTGTAAAAACTGAATACCTTTTGGGGGCTTCTCTCCCGAACCCCCGACGAGGGGCGCTGCCCCCTCGACCCCCGTCCGCTGACCGGGCAGCGGAACCCCCGGTACGTGGCTCCAGAGATATCGTCGGGTGGTTCAGAAAAATCTTGTGGGATCCGTCGTCTTTGGCCCACCATGATTTCTTCATTGCATTACATATGTCCACATTGATCTTGCTAATTACTTTTCTGTAAATACATGTTAGACGAACAAAGCAATATACATGTAGCAAGAATGATAAGATAAAAGCACATTAGGACTATACGAAGTTTAAGTATCAATGCTATAGTGATAGCATAAATATTAGTGATATCATAATGATTAAACTTAATTGAATGACCACAATAAAAAACATAGTTTTGATTTTGGCAACCCAATTAAATTTAAGATAGATAAGCTCATATCACTAAGACGTAAACCAATGGGCACATATCACCAAAGATATAAGTATAAGTAGAAATGCTATAGTGATAGTATGAAGATTAGTGATAATGAAATGCTAAACTTAACAGATTAACCATATTCAAAAATATGATACAATCATTGGGCCAACACGTATAACTTTGTTAATCGGACCCAGCTATGGCAATCTATTCTTGTGTATTGCTCCTTCAACCAATCCATTCCTAGGCCAAGGGACCTATTCGGCCCGCAGCAAAAGGGTCGTCGTCTAACCCAGCTATAGTCCGTGATGTCTTGACATTGCCAGTGGCCTTCACACCCTTTCACTGCTTAACAAATGCACGTGACACGGGACTGTGCTTGCTATACTTCGATAGCCCAACAAAACTCTTTTCTAATGTGTTCGTGCAACGACTTGACAAGCAAGGGCTACCTCAAGCCTAGCATCGAGGGAAATACGACTTAAACTACGGGACAAGCGAATGTTAGTATTAATTGTAGTTCCAATTACATTTTAAATAAAAAAGAATGCAATTTTAACTTTAACTAGTTTGAAGTAAATATTAAATCCAAAACTATTTTTCAATTTTAGTAGTCATATTAGTTTCAATAATATTGTAAATGTTTAAATTAACATGAATGCCACGGTATTAGAAACCTAGCTAGCTGATGTCACATTGCTCGGGGCTCGGTTAGTGTTCGTATAAACTCGTACGTGTGAACTAGTTATTAGTAATAATAACCAAAAATTGAATTTTAAGTTTAAAATCTAGTCGAGCTCGATCCCTCCTCTTTATCCCATCTTCCACACTCTCTTTCTCTCTCTCTCTCTCGGGTTCTCTCTCACATGTTGTGTTCCTTAACACAACAGGTCCCGTAGCATTAAATGCTCTGCATGCGTTATTCTACACAATTTAATAATAAACACTGATACCATATCATTAGAAGAGCAAAGGTTGTCTTGGAAGTCGTAAAAAATTACTTTATATTGTCTACTCAATACTTTTTTGCATTGGAGATGACTTTTTAAACTTATTGTCATTTGTGAATATAGTCGCCTATGCAAGTTATTGTCTTCTGCCTCATGCCACATAGGATACACAGTACATAACAAGACAATAGGGTTTCGTAGCATTAAATTCTGCTGCATGTGTTATCCTACAAAAGAGGGCCACGTGGAGATTGCTGTTGCATGCTTCCTCATGCGTTATTAGCTACACATTTTAATAATACATGTACCCAGAAGACGAGAAAGTTGTTTTGTTGGAAGTTGTTTCCTTAAAATTATGCTTGCTCCTAGAATCACTCAAAATTTTTCATGAGCCACCAAAAGAGGGCCACGTGGCGGAGTTACAATGAAGACGAAAAGGTTGTGTTGTTGCCTTGCTGGAAGTTGTTTCTTCCTGAATAATGCTTTTTGTACCTCCAAATTGTACTTTCAAACTGTCCATCCTTACGTGGCAGCTGACGTGATATGTTGATCTGACAGCTGACGTGGCAATTTTTTTAAAATAAAACTAAAAATAAAAATTAACATTAAAGTTAATATTCCAGATTAATATTAACATTAATATTAATATTATCGTTAACATTAACAATAATATTAATATTAATATTAACATTAACCTTAACATTAATATTAACATAAATTAATATTAACATTAAAATAATATTGATATTAACGTTAAATTATTATGGAGAAAATTGGGTAGTTAACTTTTTGGATTAAAATTTGCCATGTCATCAGTCATGTCAGATGACACACTATTAATTTAGAAAAATGCTAAGAAGCTCATTTATTTAACATGCCACATCAGATGGGAGGGCTATATATAGATGGGCAATTTGGAGGTACGATAATATCATTACTCTTTCTTGTTGTATTATTTCTTGTCTTTCGTTTCTTCTGCTGGTTTCTAACACACTCTATTTTCTTCAATGTAGACGTCACATGGAGAAAGTGATCGTCGTGTGGAAGATTTAGTCGATGAAGAAAGCCTCCTTTCAAGAGGACTGTCAGATGATTTGGATGATGAGCAAAGTTTGGAAGATGTTAGCTTAGGAGACAGTAAAGAACAAGATGAAGACATCAACTCAAACAACAAAATGTTATTTCGCATCACCCTCTCCAACTGTATTGCTTTTTATTAACCTCTTTCCCCCGATCCTCCTCTTCTTCTGACTTCTCTTGGATCAGCAAGTTCAGCAGCTGCTTGAAACTCCTCATTCTGAAGTACTACAACCATGGCTTCGAGATCTTTAATTTTCCCATCCTTTTCATTGGCTTCAATATTAAACGATTCAACTTTATTTTGAAGCTCCCTTTTCTCCTCAACGAGCCTTTCATTTGTTTCTCTGAGTTGTTTGGTTGTTCGCACTGAAATAAAACAAACAATAATGAAATGTATGATGTGAACCTAACACGGAGAATGACATTCTCCGTGTAATATAATACGGAGAATAGAATTCTCCGTTTAGAATTACACGGAGAATAACCTTTCCAGTATCGAAATGATAGGGAATAGCAATTATCCGTTTCAAATAACACGGAGAATGAATATTCTCTGTGTTATAGTACACGGAGAATAGTCATTCTCCTGGAAGATTACAAATCAGAAATTTGAAATAGAAAAGATTTTACCTTATGCATGTAGATCTGATTTAAGAACAGAATTTTGCTTTCTCAAATCCTCCAGTTCATGCACAGAGCCCTCCATCACAACGTTGACTACACGTTGTTGTGCTTCTTGTGCCTCGAGCTCTTTCAGCTTTTCTTTGAGTTTCTCATTCTCAAGGTTGGTTGCACGTAACTGCGCTCCTTGTGCCTCCATCTCTTTTAAATTTTCTTTGAGTTCTTCATTCTGCGCAAGAATATCAGAATGATGTCTTCTCAAATCCTCCAGTTCATGCACAGAGCCCTCCGTCACAACGTTGACTGTACGTTGTTGCTCTTCTTCTGCCTCGAGCTCTTTCAGCTTTTCTTTGAGTATGGTATTCTCAATGTTGGCTGCACGTAACTGCGCTTCTTGTGCCTCCATCTCTTTCAACTTTTCTTTGAGTTCTTCATTCTGCGCAAGAATATCAGAATGATGTCTTCTCAAAACCTCCAATTCCTTTGCTGAGTCGTCCATCACAGCGCCCATTTTATGATGCTGTGGTATTCGTTGTTCATCAAAATTATCCCCACCTACTTCTTGGTGTTCTTTCTCTCCCTCTTTTTTAACTTCTTCTATAGGTGGCTCATCTTCTTTGTGCCCTTCTTCTTCCCCAACAGGTATAACCAGATCTTCCAATATCATCTTGGATCTCATTTTGTTGTGATATTCGGCCTTGAGGAAGTTTGAGATTTCGTACCCATTCTATGTGAAAAATCTTGGGTAATCAGGAATTGGGGCGAACTTCCTTTCCACAAATTTACTATGTTCTGCAAACCAATAGAGGAAGTATATTGTGCAACCTTCCAATTTGTGGAAAGCCATTGAGTAATCCCCTTGTTCAGTTTGCTTCTACTCCTCTTTATGCTATCCATTACATATGCCAGGATTAACCTTGGCCAGCATATACTGTTGATGACGTCCACACTGTCTACCAAGGCCAAGAATCTGTACGGCAAATTTGAACCGCCAGACTTTGTGAAGAATACTGTTTGGCACAAGTGGAAGATTATTAGCTAGGCCAAATCATCTGGATTAACAGCATTATCTCCGCCACGAAGCCGTCGTAACAATTCAAAGAACTTGTCTCTCACTTCCTTATTCGTGACTTCTGAGTGTTTGCCCTTAGTATTAGCCAGCAATCTTGTGAAATGATCTCTACACAGGCTCAATTATGCTGGTGGTGTGGGCTGCTATTGTTTTTTCTTTATCAATCTTCTGTAAGAAACATCATCAACGCTTTCTTCATTCAGCGGTAGACCGAATATGACTGCCATATCCTTGACGCTTGGCACGATTTTAACAGTGGTGCTCAATTCAAAGCACCCGACGCCATCTTCTTCTTCTGTGTAACTTGCAATTAAATTCTCAAGCCCTTCCGTTACCTTGGCCACTTCAGAGACATGGACTCTGTTTTGGTAGAAAATCTCGACAAAATTCCAGAAACCGGTATTCTTCAAGGAACCAATAACTGGCTCAGGTAAACGGCCAACATCTCGATTGACCTCCTCCATAAGATTTAGCATTGACTTGAAGGTAGAACGGAAAAGTCTTGAATCCTTATTCCTGACAGATTTTCTTTCTGCAAAACAGAAAAAAAAACAAAACAAAAAATTAGGTCGGAGAATGGCCATTCTTATGCGTTTTAACACTGGGAACGGCATTCTCCGTTTCAAGTTAGACGGAGAATTCCATTCTCCGTTCCAAATTAAACGACGAATAGATTTTAACATTCAAATGCGTTTTATGACGGAGAATGTCATTTTTCTTGTAATATATACAGAATTTGCGAACATAAAATCAAAGTTATACCTTCTGTTTGCACTTCTTTTTGTTTAGCAGCTTTTTCCTTTTTCCTTTGTGCAACTTTCTTAGAATAGCGTTTTCGTTGTTCTCCGTATATCGCTTTTGGATTTTCTGTAACTGGTGCATCTTCTCTAATTGGTGATGCTGCCGGTGATGATTCTGTCGCTGATGCCGACATGGTGTGAATATTGCGAATGGGGAGGAAGGTTTGAAGATTTTGGAGGAGAATGACCTAGGTTTGAGTACAGAGTGGATTATGGAAGAACAGGAAACTCCGAAACGGTTTTCTTTTTTCCTTTTCTTTTTTAATAAAAGGGTTCGGGGGTGTTTTGAATTAATTAGAAGGGCAAAAATGTCATTCGATGGAAGGGCAAAAGACTCCTTTCTGCTTAATTATATTAATTTGAAGGACAGAAATGATTCTGCTTAAACAAAAAGAATTGAAGCCGTTTGGCAAAAATGTCATTACAACTTAACAAAATAAATGAACATAATATACTAGGGGTTTCCATACATTAGGTATAAAAGTAGAAGAAAAAAAAATCATCGTCTTCCATATTCAATCAGATTGAACTTCTTTTTTAGCTCTTCATTGTGCTCTGAAGTTGTAATCCATTCAGCAACTTTGCGTCTTTCCTTTTCCGCATCAAACTGCATATAACAAACATAACATCAAAAATATTGCTCTAAAAAGTTGAAGTTTTTGACGACATATTTTCATACTTACATCGATAGAACGGTAGTCCAGGCTATATCGGTCTTTCATGAATGCAATTACAAAAATTCCACAATCAACTAAATTGCCTTGGCGGGGAACATAAGAAGGACGTTTTATTGCAAAAGTAGAAAAGCTGAACCTAGCATCTCTCAGCTTCAAAATCTCTTCTTCGAAAAAGATATCCAAATTTAAAAGCTACAATTACCAGAATACAATATGTATTAGTATACCGCGTATCTTGTACCCAATTTATAAAAATTGATGAATATGAGCTTACTATTTCTTTTATAACTGTTCTGCTTTGAATCAGATCATCTTTAGATGCAAGTGAGTCCCAAATTTCAACAGTCCTTTTTTTAAACAGAACTCTTGCAAGAGTATAGTGTTCGCCCAAAAGAATAGGTATGTATATCTGAATCAGGATAATTAGGTAAAACAAATTAGTAAATTTTCAGAAAATTAGGATTAATAATTAAACATAAATATATTAATACCTCTTTACAAGTGCTTAAAGATCCCATGTAATCCTGAAAATATTTAAACTTCTTCCATAATTCATGAGGCCTTTTGACGGATGGAGGTAACGTGGCTTTCTACATACACAGCAATTAATACATTACGAAGGACAAACAAACAAGAAAATTGTTAATGCATATGCATTGAAGAATAAAATGCTCACTCACCGACATCCTTATTGGTAAAAACCATACATTATCTTTATTGGAGGTTCTTTTCCGTTCTTTCGCGGTGAGAAGAGCAGAGACAAAACCTACAATCTGAATAAATCATTAAAAATGTCAGCGATGGAATCAAAGTAAACATAGATGGCATCTAAGAAGAAATATACTATATATACATACCCCATTGGTAATTTTCGTTAAAGGAGCTAAGGTCTTCATCTCCCACCGAGACACATAGACTTTGTTGCAAGATGATATTATTTCTCTAAGAAAAGAAACGAATAAATTAGAAGAAAAAAACTGTTGGAATTAAATCAAAACTCATATTACTTACTCGTCAGGTCTATCATCTGCAAAAATATAGTCGTAATATCTCGAAGAAACACTAGTACAATTGCTAGGCTTCGAGGTTGAACCCCTTATTAAATTTTTGGATGGTGTGACCGGATGTAAATTTCTACGTATTCTTTTAGAAGGACTGCTAAAGTCAGTTTCTTCTTCTTCTATAGCGTCCAATGCGAGATATCGGTCCAATGCTTTACTACGAGACTGTAGCTCCACGTCCTCCTCTTCGGAAGAAGATACAACGGAAACCACCTTCACATTATTAAATGCTCCAGATGAAGATGCCTCCTTCAAAGCTGTAGATTCTTCAATCTTCTCCAAACGCCGAGATAACTTTATTTGTTCAATTTTTATCTTTGCAACATCAGCTAAAATCGTGGACAGATGTTCTTCAATCTTGCGCAACAAACGCGGAATGAAGGTTTCATTTGGATTTGGCATCCAATCTTCTACGTCTTCTACATTTCCCCCCACACGAGTAGACATCTTGAGAACAAGAAAACTATTGTATTTCAGAAAACTATTCTATGTATTTCAGAATGAATAATAGTACTATGAAACAAGAAAACTATTGTATATATAGCAAGAGAGAAGTACAAAAAGTGAGGAAGATGGAAAGACAAATAAATTTCGAGACTAGCAAACAATCTACTAGCCGTTTGATTAAGGAGGGCTCGAGGAAGATTCTACTAGCCGTTTGATTGAGGAGGGCTCGAGGAAGATTCTACTATCCGTTTGAAAATTACAAAAGGTTATCGTGATCAACTTCAATTAAGGAACCCTATAAGAGGTTTAATTCCGCTTGAATGAGGAACTCGACGAAGTCCGCCGCAAACCGGAACTTCTTCTTCTTTTCTTCTTCATCTCCGTTTCTCCTTCCACCACCACCATGCCCTGTAGATTTATAACAAAAATATTAAATTGTTAGATGAAACAAAAAAACTAATTATGGAAAGATTACTAAATCAAAATCAAACAGAACACATATTTATAGAAAACATAAGATTAAAGATGAAAGTGACACAGAAGCAACACCACAATTTTACAACAACTAAGCAGACTCGGCTAAGCAATAACTAAAATTAGGGATTGTCTCCTCCTTGGATTTAATTTACACAAAGAAGAGATTTAAGAGAACGGGCTTTTGTCGACTTCCTAAATGTACCATTCTCCGTCCTAAATGTACCATTCTCCGTCCATTCGCCGTATTAAAAGCAAAGAAAATGGCCATTCTCCGTCCATTCGCCGTATTCACCGTCCATTCGCCGTATTCACCGTCCATTCGCCGTATTAAAAGCAAAGAGAATGGCCATTCGCCGTATTCTCCGTCCATTCTCCGTCCTAAATGTACTATTCTCCGTCCATTCGCCGTATTAAAAGCAAAGAGAATGGTCATTCTCCGTCCATTCGCCGTATTCAACGTCCATTCGCCATATTAAAAGCAAAGAGAATGGCTATTCTCCGTCCATTCGCCGTATTCACCATCCATTCGCCGTCCATTTGCCATATTAAAAGCAAAGAGAATGGACATTCGTCGTATTCTCCGTCCTAAATGTATCATTCTCCGTCCTAAATGTACCATTCTTCGTCCTAAATGTACCATTCTCCGTCCATTCGCCGTATTAAAAGCAAAGATAATGGCCATTCTCCGTGTTAAAAGCAAAGAAAACGGCCATTCTCTGTCCAAAAAAATATTCTCCTCGAAAATATTATCTTTAGAAAAGTTAAAAAATAATCCGCCCGACCTCAGAAGCGGGTTTCCTCAGTTCACCACCACCACCATGACATGTAGCTTTATTAACAAAATATTAAATTGTTAAATGAAAATTAAAATTTCAGACAATGTCATGGGCAGTAAATTTAGATCGACGCCGCTGGTACTTTTCATTGTTCGAGGAGGCCTCGACGACGTCCGACGCGAAGCGGACCGATTCTTCTCGGCGCAGCTGGTACTCCTCGTTGTTCTAGGGGTGCTTGACGACGTTCGACGCGATCCGAACCGTTTCTTATTTCCTTCTTCATCTTCGTTTCTCTTTCCACCACCACCAGCACCACCACGACTACCATGGCCTGTAACAAAAAAAAAGGTTCAGATTAAATTGGATGGACCTTTTGAGAGAGTAAATATGAGTTAATTTAGGGTGTTCATTGAAAAAATTAAAATAAAGAATGACCTGCTAAAGCAAGTTACCAACAGGTCAAAAGTCTAAATCAGCATTAAATGATGTCTCCTGTATTATTTTATCTGAATTAAACCTGAATCGTTTGATAAACATCCAACGGTCCAGATTTCGGATGTATCGATACATCCATTTCCAGCGGATGTATTATAGAATTTTCCATATATATATATATATATATATATATATTGAGAAAAAGCAATTTATTGATATAAAAGGAGTGGCTCAAGAAGAGCATTACAGGAAGTACCATAGGCGAAGAAGCACAAAAGGCCTTGGTAATAAACGTAGGAAACAGTAATCTAAATAGAAAGCTCAAAAGGTGTGACAGTGAAAATTCAAAATTTTCGCGAAACCAAAAATTTGAATTGTATGAAAACAGTTCGTGGGCGGTCAGCCCTGCAGTCGCACGTCCCAAGCATGTTTGGGGGAGGGCTAGGGGAATTGGTGGGCGCGTGGCTCGAGGGTAGTGGTTGTTTTTTTTTGTTTTGGAACGAGGAGAGGAAAATCAAAATTCGAAAAAATTCGAATTTTAAAAAGCGAAATTCACTCCAGGCGCGTGGCACAGGGCCCGAGGGCAGGATGGCAGTTGCACAGCCCGAGGAAGGCCTGCCACCCAAGGATGCGCACTACACGAGGGGCGCGCTGCGCAACGGGCGCGCTACCCGAGGATGGTGCGCAGCCCGGGGGGGGGACTGGGGGCAGGGCGGCTCCCGGGGACGGAAGCGCCAACGGAAAGGCCAAGCGGGGGACCAGCGCCGGAGGGGGGCGCCGTCCCGGAGTAGGAGGCTCAGTCGAGAAGGAGGAGGGGGCAAAATCCGGGGAGCGGCGGAACAAGAGGGAGGGTGCCGCCCCCCTTCCCCGTGCGCAGACGGAGCAGAGAGGGGGGAACGGGGGAACCGGCGAGGATTTTGGCCGGTCGACAGGTAGAGGAAAGGTGGAGTAGGGGGACAGAGGAACTTGAGGGAGAGAGTGATACGTCGACCGGGAGGGAGGAGCCGTCGTGATGACTCGGCGAGCGCTCCAGAGTGGACGCCGGGAAGTGGTCGACGCGGCGGAGCGGGTCGAGGCTTCGACGGGAGGGAGCGGGCCGAGGCTACGACGGGGGAACCAACAGCTGAGGAGGAGGGGCTGAGCCATTCCAGGAGAAGACCGGGCGGAGAGGAGGATGGGAGAGGGAGCGGTGCGGGCGCCAGTGGGAGGGAGGGATTGGCTCGACCTCCGGGGAAGGTCGATCATCGGCGAGGGTAGCCGTCGTGCAATAGGCGGATGGATCGCCGGAGCCCAGAGGATTGGGGGAGTGCGGATCGAGGAGGGGAAGTTGGGGGCGGCGTCTCCGCCGGATGCTCTCCCGACGTCGAAGAGGGAGAGGCCGAGGATGAGGGCATCCGCGCGGCCAACAGGGCCCATGAGGGGGCGGGGCTGTTTGCCATGAAATATAAAAGAACAGAACAATTATCGGAGGACCGAACTTTTAATTCACGTTACAAACTCGCTTGTACAAAGAAAGCCTAGGGACGAAAACCTAGGTACAGCAGTCTAAGTACAATTGTTTATTTTAGATTCTGGAGGGTGACGATAGAGGCTCGGAAAGGCGACGGCAGCCCTGCCTTACTCCTTGAACGATCGGTATGCAGCCTTGGCTCCTTGTGAAAAGATGGTAGGCGTTGACGAAGAAATGCTCTTCTTGCTCCTCTGTTGCTCCTCTGGCTTCTCTCTCTCTCTGTATATATTCTCTCTCTGACTATGGGGAAAAGTCTCTCTGTATATATGTATTTTTTTCTCTGATATTGTATCTCTTCCTTTTTTTTGCAAGGGAATGGCACCCTGCTATTTATAATAGTGGGATGTGATCATTAGGGTTGCCAATGATTAGCTTTTGGAGATGGCAGCGGCTTGGAGATTGGTCCATCTTGGCCATTCGTTTTGATTATGATGGATCTGGGCCATTAGGTGTAGATTATACCAAATCCTATGAGCAATTAATGCTGATTGGAATAAATCTTCCTTATACTGATCTTCTGATATCTGCGAATAAATCAGATCTATTCTTCTGCCACGTGTCCCAGATTTATTGGAATCTGACCCAATCTTTAATGGCAGCAAATCTGAGGAATTAATCGGTTTAGGACATGTGTCCTAGGAGCTGCTGGAGGGAATCTGGACCGCATGACTAGTGAGCCGCATATGAATGCGAGCCGCATATGAATGTGAGCCCACGTGTCAGGGCTGTGTGGGCAGTGGC
Organism: Iris pallida; assembly: GCA_029216955.1. Lineage (NCBI taxonomy): Eukaryota > Viridiplantae > Streptophyta > Magnoliopsida > Asparagales > Iridaceae > Iris > Iris pallida. Next base: position 23,793,703 of record JANAVB010025598.1, on the reverse strand, counting down.
CCTCACTTGAGTCCTCTAACCACAGATGAGTAATCCTTGTAGGCCGCATAGGTATATATCCGCCTGGGCCGCATGGATATGATCTTTTTTGAACTGCATGAGAAGTCCTCGCTCGAGCCGCATGAGGCTTTCATGGCATGAGCCGCATAGGATGGATTCACTTTGGAGCCGCATGGGAAGTCCTTTGCTCGAGCCGCATGAGGCTCCTATGGCCTGAGCCGTATAGGATTTATTCTGAGCCGCATGAGAAGCGAGCCGCATATGAACGCCCACGTGGCAAGGCCACGTGGCATTTTTTATGGCTCTCGGGGGATTTGTGTCAGAGATTTCTTTCCTCTTTCCTAGAGATTCATCATTATGGCAGAGCCATAATTACCTGCCTTTGGTGTCAGGGCTATCAACTTTTCAGAGGGGACAGCCGTCATAGTAATTAATGCAGCGTGGGTAGAGGGGAGCACTATCAGGCCACGTGTCTTCTGAGCCGCATGGAATGCTTCGGGCCGCATAGCTCCTTGTGCCGCATGATGCCCCGAGCCGCATGGGCTTTCGGAGCCGCATGGGTCTTTCCTGGCCGCATGAGTCATTTTCTTTAGTATTTTCCATGCTTCTACAGGACCCCCTTCAAAGTTTTCAATTTATAAAATTGAAATACTTTGAATAAGAAGCATGGCCGTGTTCTTCTAACCGCATATGAAACCCTGACCGCATAGAGATCTTGGCCGCATAGATTGTTCAGCCGTATAGCTTCTCGCCACGCCATTATGTCATGCATGCAAACCTTTTTGGGGCAGGATCCTAGGATTTTCTGACCTCTAATTAACTAGTCCGTATCGATAGCCGAAGAGTCGACTACTTTTTACGAAGCGTCGGTCTTGGTCCTCCTTTCTCTATAAATGGAAGGGTATTTAGAAGGATTTCTCTCTTAGACTCTTTCTGATTAAGATTTCTGTCTTGCTTTCTTCTTCCAACTGACAGACAACGATGGCACCTAGGGCTTCCAAGGCAGTGAAGAAGGTTATGGCTAGGAGCAGGAAGTCGGCTTCGTCTTCAATTGCCGCACCCCCCGTTCGTCTTGACGTTCATGTTGTCATCGAAGGTAAGGACTGTACGGAAGATTGGGTGCTCTGAAACCCTAAAAGATGCTGCTCTGCTGCATTGCTTCGTGCATAATCATTTTGATGCAAGATTTTTAGATTACGTGGTCCGCATACACGTCCTATGAGCCGCATGGAATATATTCCATGCCCAAGCCGCATAAGAGTTGTCTTTAAACGAGCCGCATGAACACTTCTGAATATCTTCTGACTGTTTTCATTATTTCTCATCACTTTTTTTTGTCTTTTGGTTCTTATAGTGTCTCCACCGAGTGCGGATATTGCAGTGGTAGAGGATCCGTTGCTCCCTGGCGTCAATCAGGGGCCTTCCTCTGTTAAGGAGGAGACAATGAAAGAAGAATCGGAGCCTGAGAGGGACGACGTCCTCCCCACTGTCGAGACTGCTGAGGGTGATACCACTGGGAATCCTGATTCTCCCATTCTGGACGAGGATCTTCCTCAGTTACATCCTTCATACGTAATGTGGTTGAAGGAGTTGTATACGTATTTCTGTAACTAGGGGTTTGAGGTGTCTTGTCTGTAATGAAGAACTTTCCTGTAACCGTGTGGATGTAACTGATTTCTGACTGAATGGAATATATATTTGCTTCACTCTTTTGCTTTGTAATAATCCTTTTATCGGGTCATTTTGCGTGGACCTATTGTCCCTAATGTACCCTGGTTTTGGATACGGACAATAAGTTTAAAAGAAAGGAACCAATCATACTGACTTAGAGGTGCTGAGGACATGGTGAGCATGAGGGCCTCTTTGACAGGGAGGGTATATAGAACAACTCAGAGATAATAAGGACATGGAAGTTCTATGTAGGGGGTGATTTGTTTTTTGGCGGAAGTGGGACGACTCAGAGGTAATGAGGACATGGCCGTCTTGAAAGTTTGTGGACTCGTTTACCCTTTTTGTGCACCGGGAGTGCGGGTAATGGATCATGAGGGAGGATCTCTTCCAGGAAGAAAGTTTAGAGGTATAATAATACGTGACTTACTATCCGAAAGAGTGACCGGAATGTGAGTTCAGAGGCACCAGCGGGTACATGACTCGATAATTTAGAATATTTAAGATAGTGTGTATTCAGCGGTACCAGCGGGTACGTGACTCGGGAATCTGGAGAATGGTGAGTGTGAGTTCAGCGGCACCGATGGGTACATGACTCAAAAATCTGACAAACGATGAGGGTGAGTTCAGTGGTATCAGCGGATACATGACTCGAAAATCTAGAAATTTATGGGGTGAGTTCAGTGGTACCAGCGGATACGTGACTCAATAATCTGAAATGTTGTGGATGTGAGTTCAGCGGTACCAGCAGGTACGTGACTCAATAATCTGAAATGTTGTGGATGTGAGTTCAGCGGTACCAGCGGGTACATGACTCGATAATCTGGAATGTCATTTAGACATAATATTTCTTCAGGAACTTGCCGTTGACGGGCAACATGAGCAAGTCTCCGTTTTGTTTTGCGAGGCGGTAAGCACCGTTGGAGAATACTGTCTCTATGATAAATGGGCCTTCCCATTTTGGTTGGAACTTGCCGGCGGTCTTGTGAGTCATGACCATCGGGCTCCGGACTGCAAAGACGAGATCGCCTACCTGGAATGTTCTGATTTTGACCTTCTTGTTGAAGGCTCCAGAGATGCGTGCTTGGTATAGCTCAATTCGCTGCTGAGCTAAGAGGCGCTTTTCATCTAATGCCACCAATTCTTGCAGTCGACGTCGGTAGTTGTCATCCGTCGTCAATTAATAAGTGAGGGCGACGCGGAGTGAGGGTATTTGAGTCTCTAACGGGAGAACTGCCTCACTTCCGTATACCAGAGAGAATGGCGTATTCCCAGTGGCTGTTCGAACTGTGGTGCGATAAGCCCATAAACACTCGCCGAGCTTCTCATTCCAGTCGCATTTGTTGGAGGAGAGAAACTTCTTGAGGAGTTTGATGATTGTTTTGTTGAATGCCTCTGCTAAGCCGTTTGCTGCCGGGTTGTATGGTGTCGAAGCGACATTCTGAATACGGTGCTTATCGCAAAACCGATAGAATGCGTGGCTTGCAAACTGCGGACCATTATCATGGATGATCCTTCGGGGCAGTCCAAAGCGGTAGATGACGTGATGCTTAAGGAAGCTAATCACGTTTGAAGTCTTAACTTCTGCGAGTGGGACAACTTTCGCCCATTTGGAGAAGTAATCAGTGATCGCAAGTATGAAGCGATGTCTTCGGGAGGAAGGTGGGGTGATTGGACCAATGATATCCATTCCCCATGCTTCGAATGGCCAGGACACCACTGTCGGATGTAGAAATTCTGATGGTTGGTGGATGAAGTCCGCGTGGACTTGACAGGCTTTGTATTTTCTTGCATAATCTATCGCATCTGCTACCATCGTGGGCCAATAGTAGCCCATTCGGCGAAGGCGATCTTGCAGTTTTGGGCCGGGCTGGTGGGCCCCGCAGACACCGTCATGAGCTTCTCGTACTTCTTCTTTGGCTTCCGTGTTTGACAGACACCGAAGCAGTAATCCGTCGTAGGAGCGGCGATACAGCATCTGCGTCTCTGAGTCGTAGAAGAATCTGAGAGATCGCCTTCTGATGGAAGTAGCTTCCTTCGGATTCTCGGGAAGGATGTCGTAGACGACGAAGTCGATAAACGGTTGTCTCCAGTCTGGTGCTTCGTCGACCGTCTGTGCGGAATAACTTGCCACGAATTGCACATTGTTTTTGGGACAGACCAGTTCGTGGCCTATCACATCCACTGATCGGCGATCATAATTCGGAACTGCTAGGGAAGCGGCAAGACCAGCTAGGGTATCGACTTCAATATTTCGGAGTCTGGGAACGTGCTCGATAAAGAACCCCTCAAACGACGAGATGATATCGATCGCTATTTGGTGATAGGGGATCATATCTTCATGACGGACTTCGTACGAACCCCGGATCTGATTGACGATTAGTTGGGAATTGTCGTATGCTTCAAGGTATTCTACCCCCAGCTCTCTTGCAAGTTGGAGGCCAATGACCAGAGCGTTGTACTCGGCCACATTATTAGAGCAGGGTTCTGTGAGGGAATAGGCACGATTGATCACCAATCCGGAAGGGGAGACCAGCACTACCCCGACTCTGACGACTATATTGCCTTTAGGTCCGGTCCTCGAAGCACCGTCGAAAAACATCCGCCATATATTCTCGTGAGAGGTTGCATGCGAGTCGGCGACCTCGTCTGGGATCTCTTCATATATCCTGGAGGACTCCGAGCCTGGGTGGGCTGCTAAAAAGTCTGCCAGGGCTTGACCTTTGACTGCCTTTTGGGGGACAAAGATCATATGATAAGGGGACAGCAATATTGCCCATGTAGCAAGGCGAGAGCTAAGTGCCCCTGGTTTAGTCATGAGGACTCTGAGAGGGTTGACTCGTGAGATCACATGTATCGTTTGTCCGATAACATAGTACCGCATTTTCTGAATGGCGAATACCAGGGCGAGGCATTCCTTCTCTACAGCGGTGTATCGGTGCTCGGGTCCCACCATCATTCGACTGAGGTAGTATATGGCTTGTTCGTACCCTGCATCATTATTTTGTGCCAACAGGGCACCGAGGGAGTGTTCCATTGCTCGTACATAGAGCAGGAACAATTTTCCAGGGACTGGGGCCACCAAGACCGGAGGATTTGACAAATATTCTTTAATGCTGTCGAAAGCACGCTGGCATTTTTTGTCCCATACGAATGAGACTCCTTTCTTCATGAGGTATGTTAATGGTCGGCATCGTCCGGAGAGGATGGAAATGAACCTTCTGATGTAAGCTAACCTCCCTTGAAGGCCTCTGAGTTAGCGGAGATTTTTTGGGGGACCCATCTCCATGATTGCTTTTGTCTTCTCAGGGTCTACATGGATACCCTTTGCAGTGATGATGAAGCCTAAGAACTTTTCGCTGGATGCGCCCAGGAAGGACTTCGTAGGGTTTATTTTCAAATTGTGCATTCGCATTAGGTCGAATACCGTCCTTAGATCCTGCAGATGGTCTCCCTCGCTACGGCTCTTAACGGCTATATCGTCGACGTAGCACTCCACCGTCTTGCGTAAGTGTTCTCTGAAAATGATGCTCATGGCTCTCTGATATGTGGCGCCAGCGTTCTTTAAACCGAAAGGCATGACTGTGTAGCAGTACGTGCCAATCGGTGTTCGGAATGATGTATGCTTTTCATCGTCGGGAGACATTTTGATTTGGTTGTACCCCGAGAAGCCATCCATGAATGACATGCGTTCGAAGCCACAGGTATTGTCGATCATGATGTCTGTGATAGGAAGGGGGAATTCATCTTTGGGGCATGCCTCGTTCAGGTTGCGGAAGTCGATACAGATTCGAATCTTCCCATTCTTCTTGAGGAGGGGTACTATATTGGCGACCCAATCGGGATGTTGCTCCTCACGAATGAAGCTACTGGCTATCAGTTTGTTGACTTCAGCTTCGATCGCGTCCATGATGCCTGGACAGAAGCGTCGCTGTTGTTGCTTGACTGGCTTCGCATCTGGTCGAATATTAAGTTTGTGAAGAGCGATGTCAGGATTTAACCCTGGTATGTCCTCATAGCTCCAGGCGAACACATCAATGTATTCTCTGACAAGTTCTAGCAGTGACTCCCGGTCTTCGTCTGTTAGGCTTTTACTGACGAAAATTGGTTTTGGAGAAGATTTGCTGCCGAGTTCCACTTGTATGACCTCATCTTCAGTAGGAGGTTCTCTCAGTTCGAACCGCTTTTCCCATTGTGCGTCTAATTGCTGGGCCCATGGCTCTAGCTCGAGGATTTTAGGGATGTCTTCATCTTCCTCGTAAGCGTCGGCGAATGCCATGTTGACTGACATGACTTGTCTGAACACATCTCCGATACTGGTATCTGAGTCAGAAGTTGGTGATCCGGTTGAAAGTGACTGCCAGTCGCATTCTTCATCTGAACTTTCAGGGGTCGTAGTAGGCGTTATATACCCTAACCCACATCGAGTTTTCTTATAGTAGTTCCGTGGTTTGCCCGCCAGGACTGGCGGCTTCAAAGGTAATCGTCGACCAGTGCCGTAGTTCAATCCTGGCGTCGTCTCTAAATCATACCCCTATTTCTGCATAAGATATTTGGATTGAGGGCTATAGAGATACAGAGGCAGTCTTCCGACATCTGACCCGAGGTCGACTTCTTCTATGGTGAGGGGATACGGGTTGTTCGTCCGGCCGAAGATGATCGGATGATCTCCTCCCTCGAATATTCGGTAAGCGTCTTCTACTGGAGTAAGCTAGATCGCGGTGTACACATTTGTTACCTGTGTGTGTAGGTGAGTGCCTATACCGTGCTCCATAGCATACATTGTACGTAGCTTATTGAGCTCGGTGTAGTTCAAAAATAACCCTTTATTGATGAAGTAAGGTATCTTTTCCAGGGGGATTACATCATCAGCGGAGGGAACATTCGTGTGGGCAGCCACATACTTGGCTAACTCCGGTTCCTCTTCGGCTACCCCCTGTGTAAATGAAGACTGAGAGAACGACCTGGGGAGCTTGATCGTCAGTGGTTCAGTTGACGAGGCAAAGCGTGGAGTTGTTGGCAGACTAGTGACCCCCAGTTTGGTACTCGAGGTGGAGCGAGGAGTGGCCGGTTCGCTAGAAGTGTCAGACCTTGCGTCGGGGTGACGACCCTTCTTGGAAAGGCATATCGTCAATGGCTTGTCGGAGGGATTGAGCTTCCCTGTTTGGGGTTGACTTACTCTTGGCAGTCTGATTGTCAGTGGCCCCGTTGTGGGTCTCGGCACTTGGCCGGACCTTGGCAGCCGGATTATCATCTGCTCCTCTTGCGCCGAGAGGCTGATCGCGTCCTTCCACAGAGTAGCGGTAAGGGGTGCGGACTTGCCCGGTTTGCGAGCTTGGAGGTGGATCGTCAGGGATCCTTCGGATCCCGTAGCCATTTCGGTACTAGCTTGTTCATTTCCTTCATCAAGGTGCCTCTTTGATTTTTCGTATAGGCACGAGTCTGAGTAGTAGGATTCGACCCCTTTGAAGGGATCAATATCAGCAAATTCTGTCTTCACGAAGCCGTATTTATCGACATATTTGAAGCACTGGTGTAGCGTGGAAGGCAAGATCATGTAATCGTGTATCCATGGGCGCCCCAAGAGGATATTATAAGAAGTATCTGCATCTATGACGTAGCAGGTGACTTCGGATTGGAGATCGCCAATCTGACACTTCAGACGAATCTTTCCGATAGGGTAGCTCCTGCCCGAATTGAAACCGCTGATGGCGGTACTTGTAGGTGTCAGGCGATGCATTGGGATGCGGAGATGATGTAGCAGACCCTTCGGGATGATGCTTATGGAAGAGCCAGGATCAATGTGCATCCGATCCACCTTCACGTCGCCGATGTATCCCGTGTAGTATAGTGGGCGATCATGTAGGTTGGTTTTGATGAGCATGTCCTGCGGAGTGAAGACGATATTGGGCATTGCTCCCGTACAGGCACTATCCTGGAGATCCACAGGTGAATCTTCCCCGGTGAGGTTGGATTGAGCCAGATAGGCATCGGCATTTTGGAGTGCTTCACTCAATGCAATACGAACGTCCTTGGAGAGCCTTAGGAGTTCGTATAGTGACAATTTGGCCGGAGTGTTAGCCAATTGTGCTAAGATGTCAAAGTTGTAGGGCCTCTCTAGCCCTTGGGCTGCGTCCTTTCGGAGAGATTTGTCGAAGCGAGTCTCCTTTGGCCTAGGCTTGTCGGTCGTCGAAGGCTGAGCCGGTCCCAGAGCATCAGTTGTAGTGGGTTGATGATTTTCGGCTGGGTTGTCAACCACAGGTTGGGATTGTGCTCCGGACCGCGTGACGACGGCTGTAGCTTCCTCGTTGTCTGCTGAGATTGTGTGGCAGGTCCTGATTTTTCCACTCTTCCTTTTGTTGGTGGGAGATGGTGTGGGCCGAGTTACTTCTGATACTAAGTCTGGATGGACCCACATGACCTCCCCACGTGAGGTGGTGAGAGGTACTAGACCAGTAGCCTGTTCCCGGGGAGGAGAAAGATTGGTAATTTCTATTGTTGCCAGAGGGACGGGGATCACCCCGTCTTGAGTTTTCGTTGGAGGGAAGCTTCTGAATTGTACGGACACCATATTGGCTGCTACGGTTACCTCTTCGAAGTCGATGGCCAGAGCGTTCAAATCGATGAGGCTTTGGATGTACCGTTTTAGGTGGTAGCAGTCGTGTGTAGCATGGTGTACATAACGGTGATAATGACAGAACTTTAGGTTCTCCAGATCAGCCGGCCGAGGCTCTCGTCTTGGTGGAGGAAGCTGAATTCTACCTCCTTGTATGAGCATGTCCAAGATAGGCTTGACGTGGCCGTCTTCGAAGGAGTAATCGATTTACGGCCATTGTTTGTCTGCCGGTTGTGGCTCAGGCTTTTGTGCCGTGTCAGCCACCATAGCCTGCTTTCTTTTGCTGTCCCGATTGTTGGAGGGGTTACCCACATTATCGCTGTTGGGACGCTTGCCCTTGTTTTCTCCTTCCGAGATGTGCAACCCCAGTTGGCGAGCCTTCTTTAGTCGTTCTTCGGCGCTTGTGGCGCTGATGATGAATGCCTTCCAATCTTTGAATTGACTTTCGCCCATCCAGAGACTGATCGTAGGAAGCAGTCTCTTTTGGCAGATCTCAATCAAAGAGGAATCTGGATTTCCGGAGGGCAGCTTCATGGCGGTCTGGCGGAACCGCTCGATGTAGTTCCTTGTTAACTCCTTCTACCCTTGGACGACGTCCATAAGAGTGGACATAGTGATGTCCTGTCCTACTTCGTAGAACCGTTCCAAGAACAGGCACTTGAAGCCGACGAAGGAGTGGAAGCAGTTGTCCGGTAGATTGCGGTACCAATCGAAGGCGACCCCTTCTAACGCCCTAATGAACAACCGTGTGAGGATAGCATCATCGTGGGGCAGATGGTCGGTGGTAACCTCGAAGTAAGTGATGTACCGACTTGCTGAGATTTTGCCATCATACGGGTTGATATTGAACGGCTTATATCTTGGTGGGAATGGAACATCCCTCCATTCAGCAGGGTATGGTTGCCGTATTCTGAGATCTTGAGCATTTTCTCGGGCATGGAACATGGCTTGGAGCTCCTGGACCTCTCTCCTTACTTCTCGGGTCTCATCTGTCGTGGTAGGGGCTGTTATTTCGGGAGGATTATTGCCCGGGTTTGGTGCCGCTGAGTTCGAATCTATATTGACCGCGGGGCCCGTGCATGTTTGTCCAGGCGTTCCTCCCTGTAGAGGGGACAGGGCCGCCTTAATCTCGTCTACAGATTTGACCAAAGCAAGTAATATTGCTTCGAGATTGTCGATATGCTGGCGATCATTGGAACCTCCTTGATTGCTGTCCGTCATGAAAACCGTCCTTATATGAGAAGGGATGGAAGGAACGGTGGAGGATGTGCCCTCCGAGTCGTACCCATGTACCGAGAAGTCACCGGGATAGGTGGGAATGTTCTCTTCGGGCTCGGACTCGAAGGGAATGGTACCCCCAGTTTCAGAGCTTGCTTCGTCTTGAGAATCATGGATGTCCTCGGGGACATCGGTGTCTGTCGTACCTGAAGGGAGAGTCGTTTCCCCGGGCTTGGCTCCTTGAAACATTGGATTGTTGCGAATATTCGGAGGAGTGCTACCCCCAGCCCCCAGCGATGCGGATGATGAATTTTCCACTGCAGCCGATTTCGTCTTTGAACGGGTGTGTTGGAATACTCCGGTGGAAGACAACCGTTTAGATGACAGTTTCGTAGCTATAGTGGTTGATATCTTGGGACTGGAGATGCTTGTCTTTTTCCCCCTCCTTTCGGTGGGGACCTTTTGAGCGGAATTGCAGGAGACAACAGGAGGTGCCTCATCTTCTGAGCTCGGGTGCTGTAGCCTTTGGAAGACGGACGGCCGATCTTCCGTCACTGCCGCGTTGTTGCAGCAGCAATTGACGATGATTTGGGTACAGTGATGTCCAAGCGAGGACTCTTTGTACGCCGACACTCCTTCTCTTTCCTTGCGTTTGTGGAGGATTGCCTCCTGCAGGTCAGAGGAACCACTCTGTCCATTTGCCGTCGGGGGCTGGACTCGAGCGGTTGCATACAACTTCCCATCCGAGGCCCGTGTGATAGTCAACGGGACGCCCCGATAGTCAGAGGTTGGGACAACTGACTGGACCTGATGAGTCCGCGCTGTCCTAGATTTCCTCCTTTTAGCACCTGCAGGTGCGTAATAGGAGGAGTCCAAGTTGAATAACAGAGAGTCTGGCTTATCATCCAGAGAAGTATCAGGGTCAGGACCGCATGGGAGACAGTTGAAGACTGATCGAGAGAAGCGTGAAACGGATGCTATACGGCTAGGTTTGGGTACCGTGCAGGCTGTTTGCATGCGGTTGTCTTCTGCCGTTGGATGAATTGTTTTTGTGTGGCTAGGAGTCACGACCGTACAGGCTGGCCGCATGCGTTTGGCGATTATGGCCGCATGGGTTTTCTACAAGCGGTTGACTCCCATAGCCGCATGAGTTTCATCCGTATGGTTGGCAACTGTAGCCGCATAAGCTATGCGGCTGACAGATATGGCCGCATGAGTTTTCTTCATGCGGCTGGAGGATGTAGCCGCATGAGCTTTCTTCCTGCGACTGATACCCTTATGCGGCTCGGATCTCATAGAGTTCCTCTTTGCCCCTGCAAGTCTAGCATCATAATGTTTTCTTCTGCCAGACTTGGGGACAGCAGAGTTGTCTACGATCTGACGTGGGGCCGCAGGGGAATCTTGCTCGTCGTTTTGAACAACGGAGGGTATCTCCGTAAGAGCTTCAGTAGGAACGAAGGATTGGGGTCTCCACTCCTTACGGGCCTTCTTCGTGCGGGTTCGCTTCTGGACCGGGCCAGTGCTCTTGTCGGAGAGCATGTCTTCGAACGCCTGTTGGTCGAACCGGGCGACCATCTTTTGTTGAGTGGAGCCAAGCTTGGCTGCATCCGACTGCGTCACCAACTCCTCAGCCGTAGAGAAGTTTGTCCCCAGCAGAGTCGCCATCGTGTTTGCCATGAAATATAAAAGAACAGAACAATTATCGGAGGACCGAACTTTTACTTCACGTTACAAACTCGCTTGTACAAAGAAAGCCTAGGGACGAAAACCTAGGGACGAAAACCTAGGTACAGCAGTCTAAGTAAAATTGTTTATTTTAGATTCTGGGGGGTGACGATAGAGGCTCGAGAAGGCGACGGCAGCCCTGCCTTACTCCTTGGACGATCGGTATGCAGCCTTGGCTCCTTGTGAAAAGATGGTAGGCGTTGACGAAGAAATGCTCTTCTTGCTCCTCTGTTGCTCTTCTGGCTTCTCTCTCTCTGTATATATTCTCTCTCTGACTATGGAGGAAAGTCTCTCTGTATATATGTATTTTTTTCTCTCTGATATTGTATCTCTTCTTTTTTTTTCGCAAGGGAATGGCACCCTACTATTTATAATAGTGGGATGTGATCATTAGGGTTGCCAATGATTAGCTTTTGGAGATGGCGGCGGCTTAGAGATTGGTCCATCTTGGCCATTCGTTTTGATTATGATGGATCTGGGCCATTAGGTGTAGATTACACCAAATCCCATGAGCAATTAATGCTGATTGGAATAAATCTTCCTTATACTGATCTTCTGATATCTGCAAATAAATCAGATCTATTCTTCTGCCACGTGTCCCAGATTTATTGGGATCTGACCCAATCTTTAATGGCAGCAAATCTGAGGAATTAATCGGTTTAGGACACGTGTCCTAGGAGCTGCTGGAGGGAATCTGGACCGCATGACTAGTGAGCCACATATGAATGTGAGCCGCATATGAATGTGAGCCCACGTGTCAGGGCTGTGTGGGCAGTGGCCCTCACTTGAGTCCTCTAACCACAGAGGAGTAATCCTTGTGGGCCGCATAGGTATATATCCGCCTGGGCCGCATGGATATGATCTTCTTTGAACCACATGAGAAGTCCTCGCTCGAGCCGTATGAGGCTTTCATGGCCTGAGCCGCATAGGATGGATTCACTTTGGAGCCGCATGGGAAGTCCTTTGCTCGAGCCGCATGAGGCTCCTATGGCCTGAGCCGTATAGGATTTATTCTGAGCCGCATGAGAAGCGAGCCGCATACGAACGCCCACGTGGCAAGGCCACGTGGCATTTTTTATGGCTCTCGGGGGATTTGTGTCAGAGATTTCTTTCCTCTTCCCTAGAGATTCATCATTATGGCAGAGCCATAATTACCTGCCTTTGGTGTCAGGGCTGTCAACTTTTCAGAGGGGTCAGCCGTCATAGTAATTAATGCAACGTGGGTAGAGGGGAGCACTATCAGGCCACGTGTCTTCTGAGCCGCATGGAATGCTTCGGGCCGCATAGCTCCTTGTGCCGCATGATGCCCCGAGCCGCATGGGCTTTCGGAGCCGCATGGGTCTTTCCTGGCCGCATGAGTCATTTTCTTTAGTATTTTCCATGCTTCTACAGGGGCCACCGAGGGGGACGGAGGCAGGGAGGGGGAAACCGACGGAGGGTAGGAGAAACGAAGGGGCAGCCCAGGGCCGCCGGAGAGGACAGCCGGGGGGCTGAGAGAGGAGGAGGCGGAGTTGGGCCACCGCAGGCCCCGAAGGGCCGGTGCCGAAGGGGGGTGGGTGGCCACCGGCGTCGGGGAGAACACCGGCGGGGGAGCCGATGCGGGATGAGGGGAGGCTCTTCCACGAGCCTCGAGATAAGGGAGGGAAGGGAAGGGGAGGCCGCTCCTATAGCGGCCGGAGCGGGCGCAGGGGGCCACGACGGGGGGTGCGCTGCTGATGACGGCGGAGCGGCGGTAGTGCGCTCCTGCAGCGCCGGAACAGGAGGATGCTCGCCGGACGGGGCCGAAATCGAGGGGGGACCTTCCTGCGTCGCGAGCGGGGGCGCCGGGCGCAGCGCCGAGGGGGGGAGCCCCCACGGCAAGATAAAGAAACCGATGGTGGAGAAGCCCCCCAACTGGTGCAGCAACCAGTCGACTGGCCGACCAAGGGGGGCCCGGCGGGAGGAGCGGACGCTGTGCGGCGGGAGGCCAGGGGCCGGGCCAAGGAGGCCGGCCGACCAACCGCTCGCCTGTAGAGTGCAAGCGCACGCTGCCATTATATATATATATATATATATATATATATATATATATATATATACACACACACACACACACATATATATGTGTGTGTGTGTGTGTGTGTGTCTATATATATATATATATATATATATATATATATATATATATATATATATATATATATATATATATATATGAGATAGATAAGCAATAAGCATAAGCAGCAATAAGCAGCAGCAAGTAGCAGCAGCATCAGCAGCAGCTGCAGTAAGCAGCAGCAGCAGCTTTCAGAAGCAGCAGTAAGCATAAGCAGCAGCAGCAGCTTTTTAGCAGCAGCTTATGGCAGCTTTTTGAGCCTTTTAGCCTTTAGTTTTAACCCATTTAACCCCCTTTTTTCCTTTTGAAATTAGCCCCCTTCCATTTAGCCATTTTCCTTTACTAGTTAGCCCTTGTTTGATAGAGTTTGTTAGCAAGTTGTTAGATATTTGTTAGTTAGAATTGTTAGTAGATATTAGCTTATGTATTAGTGTTAGTTAGGATATGAGATGTTAGATTTGAGAGTTGTGGGCCTAGTGGGGTGTGTTTAGTGAATGTACTAGATAAGTTAGTATCCTACTTAGGTGAGGTTGGTTAGTATCCTAATAGGGCTAGTGAGTGTGATACTCTAAGACCCTAGGAGTGTGGAGGGGTGAGCTAGTATGGTTGGATAGTATTAGGAGGGTGGTATCTCAGGATACCATATGGTGTCTCATGATACCTTAAGGTAATGTTGAGAGTGACCAACATGGGAATAAGATGGACTGGATGGGCTAGATACCTAGAGTTCTTTGTTGGTAATATCTAGATAGGTTAGTGTCTAGCTACCCTAAGAAGCCTAGGTCAGTCTACCAAGGTTAGGAAGGGTTGCCTTTGTATCGGGGCAAGGTATTGGAAATACTTTGTGAAGAGTAATATGTAAGGTTAAGGTAATTACTTAGAAGCTAAGGTATGAGTTTAAGGTGTTAAGATATGGTTAGCAATTGATTGTCTTGGTTGGTAATGGTTAGGATTAGTGCTCTTATACTAGTTTTGACCTCGGTTGACCGTTTTGCCCAAAAGTCAACCGAAAGTCAAAATTAGCCTAAAAGTGACTAGAACTTGACCGGACTCAACCAGAGTTGACCAGTTGACCGAAAGTCAATAGTTGGTCAACATTAGCCTAGTTTGACCTAGGGTTGACTAGGGTTGACCATTTGAACAAAAGTTAACTGTAAGTCAACCTTTGACCCAGTTTGACCTAGTTTGACTTGGATTGACTTCCTGTGACCTTATTTGTTCTAGTTTGGCCCAGTATGACCTAGTATGACCTAGTTTGGCCCAGTATGACCTAGACTTGCAAATAATAACTTAATTAGCTTTCCTTTCATTATTAAACCCTGTTTTGACTTATGGTATCTCATCTTTAGGTCTGTGATTACTCTGAGCATCTGTTCACCTTATCAGCTGATGACCACATGCGAGTACATTCACATATAGTTTTCATTGTCTTGATATCTGCTATATCCGATTCAGTTGAAGTGTCTTACCTGATTTTCCGATACGATGGTTCACGGACTAGTATACGTCGGATCATGACATGAGATATTGTTCCTAGAATTTCTTGGTATATTGGTACATTTTCTGTCTTGTTTTCTGTACTTGTATGACACTCCTGAGAGGGAGTAGCTACCCTCTTAGGGAATCCCGTGTCATGATGTGTCATGTCCGGATCCATTATACTACTCGGGGATGGAGAATTATTAGGGGCTATGTGATCAATACCACCCTGTCACTATATTCTTGTGCTCGTGCCACCCTTACTTCACGTAGGGTGTAGCGATATCTTATTCCTTGTGCTCGTTATCCAGGTTGGCTGGCATGACCCTTTCCAGTAATTTTCTTGTGATTGTTGGGCCAAGTGGATAGTATGTCCTATTTTTTAAGACGATCATATAACGCTCTAATAATTCATGGCACATTTTATATTTACTTTATTACATCATATATCCTACTCAGTTCTACATTCAGTACTTTTCTTACCATGTTATGATATTCAGTACTCATATCATGTTGTATATTTTCTGTTGATTTTGTCTTGTATTTTATTATGATTGTCTCTTATAGAATTTGTCAATTCATATGGAACTGCTGCTAGTGTTTGTACTTGCTCATTTTTCTGACAGGATACCATTGATATATTACAGATGATTCAGAGACAGACTGCTCAACCTACTATGGGGTCGGAGAAGATGGAGACTTAGGCCAGGACTGTGACCTGGTAGTTGAGCCACTAGACTTTGCACACCTGGACTAGTATAGCTTAGTTAAGTTTGCCTGGACTGCGATCCAGCTAGTGCTTTTCGACTGTAGTATTTTATATTATATTTTGAGATTCTGTTATGTGTTTATATCTCTGAGCTGTGTTGGATCCTGAACTCATTTCATGTTTTCACTTCTATCATATTTCCATTCTGTGCTATCTATCTTAGTTTTATCTTATGATTGAGTTATGCCATATTATATTCTTCCGCGCGGAGATGATAGGTACTCTTATATTATTTAGTTGTAGTATTTACAGACAACCTATACAGCGTTGTACCACCGATTCTGCGGCGTAGACTGGACGTACCTACGTGCACGTGCCCCTAATCAGGGTACGGATCGTGACACGTTTTTATGGTGGCCCATGCAGGTCGATGTCGTAATTAGTGCGATCTCGTAATGGTGCTCGACTTAGAGTACTAATTACGAGCCTGCGACTAGGACATAGGATCTAGGATATGATAGGAGTTACCCGATCACATTTTAGGAAAATTTTGATCTTTTGATTACCATGACAACTCTTCTTACATTGAATTCAATTGACCTTCCTTGATATTCCTTATCATGTGCCATATTGATTCCTTGTTTCAATCTATCCTCAGGATGATGATTACTCGCTCTCAGGCAGCAGGACCTAGTGCTGTTCCAGAGAGGTCCGATCCGGTAGGACCTCCATCTTCGGCTGCGGGAGCTGCAGTTGAGGGAGCTGCCACCTAAGTTCCTACTCTTCAGGCGGGGAGTAACAGCGACAGTTCCAGGAGGTCTTCCACCTCCAGCTGCGGGACCATCTATAGTTATTTCTGAGACTCTTCTACCGCCACCTTCGCTACCGACGGATGCACAGCAGATGATGGCCCTTCTACAGCAGATGATGCAGACCGAGAGGGCCCAGGCAGAGGCACAACAGCATTAGGTTAACGTATCCCACCGCCAGACAGAGGTGCTACGACAGAGTATGGAGAACTCCCACCAGTTGGCGATGGCAGCAGTTGAGAGGGTAGTCTCGGGTACAGTTCAGGGTACACCAGTTCAGCAGCAGGATCAGGGGAGGCCTAGCACGTGTCTGGATTTCAGGAAGATAAAACCGAAGGACTTCAAGGGTACCGAGGGTATCATGTATGCTGATGACTGGTTGGAGGATGTCCCGAGGAGCCTGGAGTTAGCAGAGGTTCCGAAGGGACTATGGGTGACGTCTGCGGCTAGCCAGTTTTTCGACATCGCTTTGACGTGGTTCCGGACAGACCCTCGGGTGTCTGTGAGGGGTATATCATGTGAGAACTTCAGGTGGCTCTTTAAGAAGAAGTTCTACCCCGACGTGGCTCTTACAGCTCTAGAGGCCTAGTTCGTCGGATTGGTGCAGGGGCACTCGTCGGTGGACGAGTATGCAGTGGAGTTCTTCCGTTTGAGTAGGTTTATACCAGATCGATCCAGAATGAGGGGTATAAGGCCCACAAGTTTCGGAGGGGCCTTATTCATGCAGTTCGTGCTCGTACTTCTGGGCGACGCGATGTGACCTTCGAGCAGATATTGATGGAGGCACAGATAACAGATGAGCACTTTGACCTCAAGCTGAAGAGGGGCAACGATGTTCTTGGTGCGAGCTCTAGTGTGGGGCCGACGAAGCGCCCTCACTTTCAGCAGAGAGTTTCTGCAGCAGCCTCAGTTACAGATTCAGCAGGCACCAGCACCAGGGCCAGGGCCAGAGGCAGACTACTCCGTACGGCTTCTGCGGAAAGCCTAGGAAGAGGTTGGGCGTATGTCTATACTGTGGGGCGCCCGACCACCCGCTGAAGGATTGCCACGCTCGTGGAGTCCGAGAAGGCCAGGACAGAGTGCAGCAGGCTAGGAGAGGCCAGCAGGGGCAAGCTTTCGCCATGACATTCGAGGACACACAGGCAGTAACATGGCAGTTTGTAGGTTCCAATCTTTCGATCTCATTCCCGCATTTGCCTCCTTATAACTGTCTTGAAATTCGATTCTATCGGTTCCTTGTTAATTGATCAATTTTGTTATGTTATTCTTGTGATATGATTTTGATTTTTTCTCTGAGATAAGTCGTATGGGCTAGGTCGCTTCGATTATGGGATTTTAGAGTCTTCTATGGTCATGTTAGCAGGCATAGTGAGAACATATAGTCGAATTATGGACGTATTTCTCGGGTGTGGGAATTTAAGGTTTTCGTGGCCAAGCATGCGGCAATACAAAAATTTTAAATACGATGATTCTAGAGGTATGTACCTTAGTCGAGGACTCTGTGATTATCATAGCCTTGCTCACTAGCATGACGAAGATTCTGAGTATCATGATTTTGGATAGATGCATATGATTCTCGAACTACATGATTTTAAATTAAAGGAAATTTTGACTTTTGAAATTTTAATCATTTATTTATTGACATTTGTTGGTTTTGTGTCCGTATCGGACACGTATCAGTTTTTATTTACGAGTGTTTGATGTGCCTCAAAGAGATTTTATTTTATTTGCTGATTTTTTTGAAAAGTATTTGAATGTGATTGTTTTCTGCATGTGTTTCCTGTGATTGCTTTGTTTTAATTTTGAGGACAATTTTTTTTTAAAGTGGATAGATTTGTCACCCCTAGTTTTCAAGAACAGAGGTATTTTTGTCATTTTTTATTTTAGAATATTTTTGGATTTATTTTATTATTTATGATATTGTTTTGGGGTTATTTGAGTCGGGTTCGAATTTTAACTCAATCTGACTTGTATCGAAGATCCGGGGTAGCTTTGACTCTAGTGGGATCCATTTATTAGTTAGATATGGCCCACATATGACAATATTTAAGTTAGTATGGTTAGACTAAATTTTATGACTAGGTTGGGTTGATTAGAGACTCAAACTAGTCTATTTTAGCCCCAAACCAAAACCTAATTTAAATTGAACCAATATGAGTCATTAGAGGGCATTTTGGACATTTCAAAATTGGGACACCAAGCCATATGTGGCCGGCCATGAGGGGGAGGGGATGAGTCATTCTCTTTTGTTCTTAGCCACAAATTTCTCTCTCCTTTATTCTTCCCCAAATTTGAGAAGAACCTCCATTGATTTCATCCCCCAATCAATCCTTTCCTCCATCAAATCTTCATCATTTCTTCTCTACTCTATGAAGAGAGAGTGCTAGCCAAGTTTGGAAGGATTTGGCATTGGTTCGTGTCCATTTGGAGATCCCTTCGTGTCGGGGCCGTATCGGAAGGAGTTCCTTGAGATTTTGCCTCCCGAAAGGTAAAATCTACCCTCTAAATCGAACTCTCATACATTTAGGAATATTTTGAACCCATAGGAATTACCCCCATGGTTGTGTCTCCATTTGTGTCAATTTCGTGTCCATTTGGAGATATTAGGAGTGTCCTTGATGTGTTGTTGTGTCAATGTGGGAAACCCCCAATATTGGACACACTTGTGTTTGTCTTGTGTTTGAATGATTTAATACATGTTTTAATTTTAGATTTTTATATGTTAGAGATGTGTTATTGCTTGTCTTTACATTTTCTTTCATGTATCATAATATATATATATATATCTATATATATATATATATATATATATATATATATATATATATATATATATATATATATATATATATATATATATATATTTATATATGTATATATATATATATATATATATATATATATTGCTTATCTATCTCATTTATATATATATATATATATATATATATATATATATATATATATATATATATATATATATATAAATGAGATAGATAAGCAATATATATATATATATATATATATATATATATATATATATATATATAAATATATATATATATATATATATATATATATGTATATATATATATATATGAGATAGATAAGCAATAAGCATAAACAACAATAAGCAGCAGCATAAGCAGCAGCAGCTGCAGTAAGCAGCAGCAGCAGCTTTCAGAAGCAGCAGTAAGCATAAGCAGCAACAGCAGCTTTTCAGCAGCAACTTATGGCAGCTTTTTTAGCCTTTTAGCCTTTAGTTTTAACCCATTTAACCCCCTTTTTTTCCTTTAGAAATTAGCCCCCTTCTATTTAGCCATTTCCCTTTATTAGTTAGCCCTTGTTAGATAGAGTTTGCTAGCAAGTTGTTAGATATTTGTTAGATAGAATTGTTAGTAGATATTAGCTTATGTGTTAGTGTTAGTTAGGATATGAGATGTTAGATTTGAGAGTTGTGGGCCTAGTGGGGTGTGTTTAGTGAATGTACTAGATAAGTTAGTATCCTACTTAGGTGAGGTTGGTTAGTATCCTAATAGAGCTAGTGAGTGTGATACTCTAAGACACTAGGAGTGTGGAGGGGTGAGCTAGTATGGTTGGATAGTGTTAGGAGGGTGGTATCTCAGGATACCATAGGGTGTCTCATGATACCTTATGGTAATGTTGAGAGTGACCAACATGGGGATAAGATGGACTGGATGGGATAGATACCTAGAGTTCTTGGTTGGTAATATCTAGATAGGTTAGTGTCTAGCTACCCTAAGAAGCCTAGGTCAGTCTACCAAGGTTAGAAAGGGTTGCCTTTGTATCGGGGCAAGGTATTAGGAATACTTTGTGAAGGGTAATATGTAAGGTTAAGGTAATTACTTAGAAGCTAAGGTATGAGTTTAAGGTGTTAAGATATTGTTAGAAATTGATTGTCTTGGTTGGTAATGGTTAGGATTAGTGCTCTTAGACTAGTTTTGACCTCGGTTGACCGTTTTAACCAAAAGTCAACCAAAAGTCAAACTTAGCTTAAAAGTGACAAGAACTTGACCGGACTCAACCAGAGTTGACCAGTTGACCAAAAGTCAATAGTTGGTCAATATTAGTCTAGTTTGACCTAGGGTTGACCAGTTGACCAAAAATCAATTGTAAGTCAATCTTTGACCCAGTTTGACCTAGTTTGACTTGGATTGACTTCCTGTGACCTTGTTTGTTCTA
Organism: Iris pallida; assembly: GCA_029216955.1. Taxonomy (NCBI): domain Eukaryota; kingdom Viridiplantae; phylum Streptophyta; class Magnoliopsida; order Asparagales; family Iridaceae; genus Iris; species Iris pallida. The sequence goes on along the minus strand of JANAVB010025598.1, from coordinate 23,773,184 downwards.
GTTTGGCCCAGTATGACCTAGTATGACCTAGTTTGGCCCAATATGACCTAGACTTTCATATCATGACTTAATTAGCTTTCCTTTCATTATTAAACCCTATTTTGACTTATGGTATCTCATCTTTAGGTCTGTGATTACTCTGAGCATCTGTTCACCTTATCAGCTCAGGACCACATGTGAGTACATTCACTGATAGTTTTCATTGTCTTGATATATGATATATCCGATTCAGTTGTAGTGTCTTACTTGATTTCCCGACACGATGGTTTACGGACTAGTATACGTCGGATCATGACATGAGATGTTGTTCCAGAATTTTCTTGCTATATTGGTACATTTCCTGTCTTATTTTCTGTACTTGTATAGACACCGATTCCTGAGAGGGAGTAGGTACCCTCTTAGGGAATCTCGTGTTATGGCGTGTCTTGTCCGGATGCATTATACTACTCGGGGATGGAGAATTATTATGGACTATGTGATCAATACCACCCTGTCACTATATTCTTGTGCTCGCGCCACCCTCACTTCACTTAGGGTATAGCAAGATCTTATTCCTTGTACTCGTTATCCAGGTTGGATGGCATGACCCTTTTCAGTGATTTTCTTGTGATTGTCGGGCCAAGTGGATAGCCTGTCCTGTTTTCTAAGCCGCGCAGGTCCCGAGGCCGGGCTTCAACTGGGGAACCTGTGGTCGACCCGCAAATGGCAGCAACTCCAGCCGGCGGTCTCCGACCGAAGGGGAAAGGAACCCAAGTGCGGTGGCGGACGGAAGGGCTCCGGACCTTCGGAGGGGGGTACACCTTCCTAGGGGAGGGCGACTCCGGGACCGCCGGAGGTAGGGGGACCAACTCCAGTCGCCGCGGAGAGGGACGCTGAGGAGGAGGACAGAGAAGGCTGGGAGGGGGTTGGAAGTTGGAGGTCAGCTGAAGAGAGGTCCAGATGTCGCACTCGGGGTCCGTCGACGGCGAGGGGAGCACAAGGGAAGAACCGTACATGGAGGCGAGAGGAAGGAAAGACAGAGGGGGAATGGAGTGCGCCAGGCGGGTCGCCGGGCGCAGGACGTGCACTCCGTCAGGTCAGGGGAAGGAGGGGGGGCGACCGGGGAGAGTCCTGCTGTGGCTGCATCTCAAAAAAAAAAAAAAATATATATATATATATATATATATATATTTTATATATATATATATATATATATATATATATATATATATATATATATATATATATATATATATATATATATAAGATTTTGGGTATATGTTTAAAAAGTTGTAAGGATGTTATTTTTACCGTTAGTCATAAGGATTTTAAGTTATTTTTACGTGAGGATATACATAAGGTATGTACTGGTGATAGTAATTATAAGAATTTAATTTTTTATATTAATTAGTTTGTGATGTACAAACGGCTTGGACGGCTCACTTTTGAGTCGTTTTCAAGCCGTATTATAATGGTAGAGAGGAAAATAGCCACATTCATGCATTCCACATGCCAAAAAAATCTATAATATTATTAAAATTTTAAATAAAAATATATTATATTAATAGTTTTAAATATGATTTGAATATATTTTTATTAGGATTTGTTGTATATATGTTTTTAGAATTTTGGATATGTATTTAGTGATATAATATTATGTATTTAATTTAATGCATCGGTTCTCCATTTTGTCTTTGCTGGACTTCAATTTGCTCCACCTCTGCACCACTCCACTTCCAGCTATAGTCCTACATATGACTCCAGTTGGTACCCTGACACATGTGTTTATACTCACATGACTGACAATCCTGCTCTTCTCCAGCATCAAACTCCCTATCATGGTCCTAGCACTGTTCAACTTGGCAATGGTGACATTCTTCCTATCACCTATATTGGTAACACGACACTCTTTCTAGGCTCATTTTCCTTCCTCTTCGATAATATTTATGTTGTTCCCTCTATGCACAAGAACCTATTATCTATTGCTCAATTCTGTCACAATAATAAAGTTCTTTGTGCTTTTGATGCCCATCATTTTTACATATTTGACCTAGCAAGTGGGCCTCTTCTTTATCAAGGCCTATGTAAATATAGTCTCTATAAAATTCGTGTCCTTCAATCTAAGTTTCAGGCACTCTCCGTTTTACACTAACTCCTCGTCCTTGTGGCATAAACGGCTTGGTCATCCATCTGCCAAAGTTGTCTTTTATCCAGGATCTAATAAATATTTGTCATCCTCCATCAAGAATAGTTCTTCCTTCTGTCAAGGTGCATTAGACAAATCCACACACCTCTTATTTCCCTTATAGAATGAAATAAAAAGTGATTATCCTTTTCATTTAGTGTATTATGATGCATTGCAAACCTCTGTTCTTTTTGTTTCATGCTACAAGTATTATATGTTATTTACTAATGATTATACATAATATTCATGGATTTACTTTATGAAACTTAAATCTGAAGTAATTACACATTTTTAGAACTCTGTTACCTATATCCACACTCAATTTTTCACTAATGTAAACGGTTTCAAAGTAATTGTGGTGGTGAATATGATGGTGTTTCATTCAAAGATTTTTATACCTCTCTTGGTATTCATCGGCGTCTCTCATGTCCCCACATACCCGAACAAAATAGCATTATAGAATGCAAACATTGCCATATTTGTGAAATGATTTATACTCTCATTATCTCTAGCGAGTTCCTCTATACCATTGGCGTGAAGCTGTATCCAACTAATGTCCATCTTATTAATTGTCTTCTCCAATCCTTAGTTGGACTTTATACTTCTCGCGACTTTATGGCACGTCTCCCTCCTACTATGTTCTCTGAGTCTTTGGGTGCACATGTTAGCCGCATTTAGGTGCTTATCTCACTAACAAGTTGTTGACAATGTAAGCACCCTAATTTTTGGGATTTTTTTTATTTAATGTGATTTTTATTTATATTTATTAAAGTAATTTTATATTTAAATTATTATTATAAATATACTTTGTCGTAGCTTTGATTTTTGAAGTATAACATTAGCCAATTTCTCGAAACAAGTTCCATATTCATGTTCTAGACGAGTCCACATTCATTTTGGTATATCAGGTTCCACTCAAACATGTTCTCTTGTACTATATTTTTCATGTACATTTTTCAAGTCAAAATGGTCACTTTTGTCTTTGCCGTAAATTCGATGTATTTTCCAATTCCGATTTGAGGCCCAAAAATTGATCCAAACATTTTGACCCAATATATAATTTTAACATAGTTTGAGTCTACTACACACATGTCAATAGTATCCCACTCAATTGAGTTCTCATGTGCTATTTATTTTCAAATGGCACACAAAATCTAATTATTAGACTTTTGGAGCCTATTTCGGTTCAATAAATCATATCAGCCAAAACTAGTCCAACTAGCCTTGGTAGAGCATATACTAGGTTGCCATAACCTATTATTACTAGTTTATAGATTTTATTTTGTACAGACAAATAGGTTTAAACCCAATCAAATCCTTCATTCCCATTTTTGAAAACAATTCAAATCTTTTGATACATAATATTGCATATCTTTTGAAATCTTTATCAAATCTTAACAAAATCCTACCAAACCAATTCCTATCGAATTGAAACTCTTAAAATATTAATTATTTACATATATACACCAGATTTTGGCCCTTCCCATATTTTTTTTCTCCCCCAAAACTGAGAACTCCTACTTTCTTTTCTAGTTTTGCATATATTTTTCTACCCGATATAAACCCAACTTTCCAACCACCTCCAACCCTTCTACCACCTTCATCTCAACCCTAAGACACCCCAACATCCTAGCACCTTCTGAGGAGCCACGAAACCCTGTTGGTTGGTACAAGGCATTGAAGGCACCCGAAGTCGACCGAACTTGTTCTGAATTCGTCACAACAAGTAGGCTGACTTGTACACGAGGTTTATATACTTTTCGATATCCGTTTCTTAAAAAGCTAAAACTGACACAAAATCCTATGTGTCTAGTTTCATCTTCAATTGTGTACCCACGTGATTCTGCACGATTTTTCTGGAGCGTCCATTTTCCTACAGGGTGTCCAAACTGAACCAATTCTTTTGCAAGGGAGTTTTTGGCGACTTATGTAGCACTTTAACCTTTTAAATATTTTTGGTAACATTCTAGATATCCTAATCTTTCTATCCCATATACTTTTGTGTCATTTTGTGGAAATTTTATATTTTAGTAAAATCTGTGTCTGTCGTATTGTTGTCGTATCATCGAAAAACCTAGAATCCGTGTCCTTTTGGACTCGGAATCCTAAGGAACTATTCTAAAATAATTGTTGTGTTTATTTTATCATAAAATCTATATTCTAATATATTTTACAAAAAATTTCCAGATTTATTGTTTGTTTAAAAATATTTTTTTCGGGTACGAAATAATTACACAAGTTGGTGATTATTGATGACAGATCAATATGAGACTTGTATATCTATTTTTCTATGAATTAAATAGACTAAATATTATTATAAATTATTTATAAATATTTTTTTATAATAAAAACATATTTTTATGAAATAAAAATATTACTTTATTTGGTAGATTTAAGGTTATATATGTTAGATTGAGTCAGGTAGTTAATGTGACTAGTTTAGCATATAAATATTATTGGTCTATATATGGTAAGTCCATATATCGCATGTCGTAGATGTGTCATTTATTGGTGGATGCATATTCTAGGAGAACATGATGGAGTGACGGAGGATATCGGAGTTGGACCGCTGTACGCACAGCTGCAGGAGACATGCAAGTATGCCTTGTCAAATTGTATAGTATTTTCATGCAATTTTTATGTTTTTGTTTATCTTATGTCTTACTTGATGACATTGTAAACCCCCATTTTTAAATTTAATTTAATTTGTTTTTATATAATTTACAGTATATATTTTTATTATTTAAATGGATTGGTATTAATTAAGATTTTATTTAGTAATAGTGATAATAAATATTTTTACTTGATATATATATATATATATATATATATATATATATATATATATATATATATATATCATGGACATTATCTTTCATTTTCTATTTTTTATTTTTCTCTTATAAATAATTATTAAATTGATTTGGAGGTTATTTTTAGATTTTAGGAATTTTATTAGGTTATTTTTAAGTATGTATAAAAGTATATATATATATATAATTGTTGAGAAAAAAATCTTTTGAATAACTCGCGAGATATGAATATCTTGCGAATCATAAAACCTTCCTTCCCCCGACCCCTGTATTCGAACGAAACAGAGAAAAAGGATTTATCCGGATTGATTCGATCGAATCCAAATTCAAATCTGCATCAAATTTCAAATCTTTCTGTATGAATCTCTATCCCAATCTCAAAACCGAAACTATATCCCGATTTAAATACGAAATTAGATCAAATGAGGAGAACTAGGTCGATATATATATATATATATATATATATATATATATATATATATATATATATATATATATATATATATATATATATATATATTTGGACAATCGGCATCGAGAGAATTTCTCTACCAAAATGAATCGAAGCCTTGTAGAGAAGTTCCTGAGTCTTTTCTCCGACCCCTCGCGTGGCCATCCCGTCGCTTGGCAACAACGCAGAAGTCGTTGGTAGGGCCGCGGATATGACAGAGCGCAGTGGCCGATGCACCAAATCAGAACAACAACGTGGTAGCAACAACCACCCCCGTTCTTTTTCCCGACTTCCAGGTTCTGTTTCTCCTTCATCTTGCCATCTTTTTCTGAACCACTTGGTTCATTGCGATCATAATATATACGTCTTAATTCCTGTCTTTTAGTTTGATTTTTAATAGAAGGAATTGGTAGAAAAATATAACCAAAGTTTTTGAAAACTCAGGTTCTGTCAAGAAAACTGGACACCAAAAACTGTCCCAACACCCCTCCTTCGAAGAAAGTTTTTGAACCAAATATTAGGAATTTCAAAATTCTAATTTAGGACACTCCTAGACAACCTATAGGTCTTTGCAACCTTTCTTGTGGATTCAGATTTTGTCGACCGTGCGTTGAAAAATTTGTCTCTAAAAATTGAGAAAAAAAACTAGTTTTCTAAGCAATCAATTTCAATAAAATTCCTCGCTACGACGTGCGCTCCGACAAACTGGGCGACGTGGTCGCGATTGAAAAGCATAGAAAGATGTGTATCGACTTCACGGACGTATGAAATTCGACGAAACTCGATTTTGCTGTGTGTGCGCCACGAAATCGAGGCATATCGGTCGAGATACCTCGTATCGGCCTCTTTGCAAACTACCCTACAACTTTGTGCACATTCGTAATCTCGAGATGAAACTTATACCACTGGAATCATATCAATTTTTTGGTCTTATGAGCCAAGTTTGGTCATATTCTGAGAAGGTCGATCGGACCGCTATTTTGGCAGGCCCGCGACCCGATCAACGTATGAATTTGTGCATGGCTCACCGGAGTCCAACTTTGGACATACACTTGAGTTTGTATCGTCAAATCGGACCCGTAGACATAAAAATTTGATAAATTTAGAGACCGTAGATATTGACATGCTTTTCGATGCAAAGAGGGTCCAATAACGGACACCGATTTGGCCCGAAATTATGATTTTGCCCCTGTCCAGAATAGGACTTATGAGTAGTCAATTTTAGACATATCTTTTATACCAAAAATGTTGGTGATATATATTTCAGCATCCGGAGACGTTTGTGGAAGTCCTACCTCTATTGCTTCTATCGGCTTATCGTGTTTGCCTCCTGGAAGTTGTCAGATCATCGCACCATCACTAGGAAAGATACCTTGTCACTATATTTTGATTATTTACTATCATTTAGAATTCTTATTTAGTGTTATTATTTCTTTACTAACTGTCATTTTACTGCCTCCATTTATTTTATACAAATAATTGTTTAGTCATATTCCTATTACTTTTGTTATTATGCATCGACTTAGTGTTAAGAAGACTACCCTATGCTGTAATGCATCCATTGGCCTTGACACATGTGATATATGAGTCACGAATTGCATATAGGTCTCGAACTTGTGTATTCAGCTGGCTACTGATACGTAAGGACGTTCGTTAGGGAATAACTACTAATAGAGTTGCATGCTAGAAGACTTAGCAGTTATTAGTTATACTATATAAGACATGGGACGGGGAGAACATGATTGGGCGTTGACTACCACTCTATCTATCGTAGACTCGCTCGCTACTGAAGAACAATAGGTAGACTATATGCTATAGACTCACTCGACACTGAGGAATGGTATATAGTATTTAGACTCGCTACTGAGGTATTGTTTATCTTGACTTGACCTAGTATTCATGCGACCATGTACTATTCTCAAAATGTATTTCCACTTAGAATGGTTAGGCGACCTTTATCCGCTTAGGTATATATACTTCTTCATATGGCTTGTGTACATATACCCGATCATGGCTTGGAACAGTATTTTGTCGTGAACTAGTATGCCACATCTTGTCCTTGTTTGGTTGTAGGTGTGGTTTGCTGCTTCGATGATAAAGTACTGAACCATGTTATGATCCAGATTATCATGAGCAGATTATATTTAGTCTATATATGTCATGTTTTTCGTATCTTGTTACGCCACATTGAGGACCTGGTGATCTCTCTAGGTATAGACGGTCAGGATTACCTACAGGAGTACGGACTCAATTTAGCTCCTTCATTTTCTACCGAGGCGATCTTATCCTCCAACGACGCTTGATTCTTTCGTTACTTGTATCTTTTATTTATTTTTAGGAGGTTGGACTCTGGTATCTCAGATTGTTTTTCATAGCTTTTTGGTAGTGGATTTGTTTCCAGACGGCTATATGTCTTTTGACTCATTATTTTATTCTATATAGACTATTATTTTTCTCTTGTAGTCTGTGGATGAGATATAATTCATCTGTGATTGGCCTGTGATTTATTATTTACATCTTATATATGCGTACGAGGATTCCACATATTGGAGTATTCTTCGTATACATGTAGCTGGCATGTTACGTATGCCTAGTCCTATGTATATTGGGACTGGGGCATTATAGACATGCTTCTCTTGTTCATGTTATTGTTATTTATCTTTATTATGCATTCACGTGCATTATTTTTCTTTATTCCATATATCACTAATGTTTTGTGTATATTCATGTTATTGTTTGCTTAGTCCTATGTTTCGATCTATTGATATGCCTTGACCTAGATTTTGACTTGTACTTGACCTGGACTTGACCTTTGTACTTCCTTAGACGAGGATATTGTTATAGGCGTTGACTATACTTGACCACTCTCGATCGTTAGCAGCCACCGGACTGCGATAGAGAATTACTATAGTTTGTTAGCAACCATCGAGCTGCAATCTATAGGGCCGTTAGTCACTACTAGGTTGCGGTTTATCTTGATTCACTCGTAGTCAGGTTTATTAGCACGATTCTCGATGACATGCCATTTTCTTCTTATTTCAGTCATGTACTATACTTTATTTAGTCATTATTTTCTGTACAATCTTCCCATGCATGTTATTTACTGTTTAGTAGGCTTGTATATCATGTATCTTGCTATGTCCCTGAGGATATGTTGATCTCTCCAGGTACTTGACTGAGCGAAGTTAGTTTGCGGATCATGATGGTGTTGCTATTTTGAATTTAGGTATCTTTTACGTTTACATGTGTATCTCCTTTTACCTACATTCTGCTGGTTGTCCTAGTATTTGTAGACTCATACTATTTCTTTCGAGTCTATTCGGACAAGTGCAGCATGGGGTGCACACCATAATATATATTGCCCATTCTTGTGTTATATGTTATCGTGGATTGAGACTTAGTAATAATATTGATTTATGATAGATAGATGATTGTTAATGTATAGCTTATATGTATTCTAGCTGGACTGGAGTTCATTTGATACATATCTGGTATGTATACGCATTTCTAGTCCTACATATTTTAGGACTGGGCGTTACAGCCAAGAACTATTGAATGTGTGTTCTTATATCTAGACAATGATCACATTTATATCTCCAGTCTCATCTCTCATATCCTACTCCTCCTTATCCTCTTCCACAGAGGCACCTTCTCTCGCACCAACGCCACGTCTCCATAAACCTTATCCATATCACTTTTAATGACCTCGACCTCAAGCATCACCTGCCCCTCTCCCACAACCCACCTCTATTATATCTTAACCTCTCATGGCTACTTCCTCTAGACATTCAATGATAACCTGACATCGAGATGGTTCCAGCAAACCTCTTAATCGTACATATGACACAATCGAGTATCCGCTTCCCAGAGCCTTACTGGCCATGCTAATCTGTTACTACATAACCTACATGTTACTCTCAGACTGCTGATTTCTGAATGGTACCATGCAATATTTTTTGAATTTAAAGCCTTATTGAAAATGGTACTTGGGTACTTATTCCTCATACTCTTCAACAGCATGTTGTTGGTTGCAAATGGGTCTTCAAACTCAAACGACGTGCATGTAGATCCACTGAATGTCACAAAGCCTGTCCAGTTGGCAAATGATTTCATCAGCCAGCTAGCATTGATTTTAATAAGGCCTTCAATCAGGTAATCAAGTCAATTATTGTCTGCATTATGCTTAACATTGTTGTCTCCATGGGATGACCCTTGTGCCAACTTGCAAGAATGGTTTTCTTTATGACGTCCTAGATGAAACAGTCTATATGAGTCAACCACCTTGTTTCACATACTTTGTTCATCCTCATCATGTATATATGTCTTTTACAAAATCCATCTATGGTCTCAAACAAGCTTTTAGAGCATTGTCACGCCCAGTTCCAAAATACTTAGGAACCCAAGATATGAGCATGCCAGTTGTATGACTAAAATAAGTATTCTCAATTTGATGGACTTATTCTAATCGTAGTATGCTAAAATCCTATAACTACAATACAACAGTCACATGTAATCTAATATCTCCACATCCACAACATAACACTATAATCTCATCTACAGAATAGCAACATCGACACAAAAAGTATATAATAAAGTCTGACCGAAATAGAAACAAGCCTGAATATCCAAATACAAGATATGTCTGAAATAACCAAGTCTGGTGAAAATATATCCACGAAAATAAAGATACAATGCTGGAAATAATAAAATAGTCAGGACATAGCTAGCTAGATAAAATGTCCATGACTCTAATCAACTGTCGACTCCTGGATTAGGAAAGCTCCTCGGACACAACCTCTATATCCTCTACAATAAATTTGGGCTCGATACCTGGTCCGTAAACTGTAGGATAAAGATGTTCGTCCAAATCTGGAAAAGAACCAGGTTCTCAGAGGGACGTAACAAGATACAAAATAACAAGCTACAATATGAACTGAAATAAATACAATAAATAAACTGGGTAAACTATCCATCTATGTGTATGCATGTCGAAGATGACTTTGGGCCGTATAGGTAGGTAAGGGAGTAGCATTAGCGTCAACCAATACTGAAATATATACTAGCATACCTCCCGGCCATACCGGATACTAGTCCATAGTCGCTGCCGGATATATCCACTACTATAGCCTATAACAGGGTACATTGAGACTTATGTGTATTGTCTATCCCATATGCCTACTAATAGTCTTCGCCTCCCATGTCTTGCTCAAATCACATCCATGACTTGGGTAATCCACATCTTTATGCAAGTCAATAACTAGACTCAATCTAATCACTATATGTACCGACACACGAATCGCTCACGCCGATGATCAGTCGAATGCATAAGCTCGTGCCAACATAATGAAACCCCACTCACAGTGTCGTGTCATGAGATGGGTCCAATCATAGAAATAACTTTATTGCTAAGGGAAGAGTCTTCTAACCTCTAAGTCACAAATGCACTAGCATATCGATGACACCATTGGTAGCATCCAAGTCACACTTGGACGCACTCTACTAACACGTCTATTCATATGCACAACAACAATCCAGTATTTTAACAGTGCAAGAAAAGTAGCAAGGTATCTTGTCTGAATTTTTGGCAAAGGAGTAAAGTATCGGTCCGTCTCCAACCTCTGTAGACAAATAATCAAAAACTCCTATAAAATATAAATAAACTAAATAAATATCATCCCAATACTTACTATATATATACATACCTTATTTAGACCAACTAGTCACAAAATAGTCAACTAGTCTATACTATTATTCCACTATATATAGCAATAAGTTATTATATAAAACTAATATTTATATATCATAAGTATGTACTCTAAATTCTAGAAAATATTATTATTAAATTCTGAATATATATTACATAAATATCATTTGAGAAAAATACAATAAATCACTTTATTAAATTGTCAACACAATATGCCACATAGAAATTCAATTCGAAAGCTAAAAATCATGGAAAATATCGAAATTATTTATTCTAGAATAAATCATAATAATTAGGGTTAAATATGATTTTTAATCTAAATTTATTAGATTTACATCATATTTAAATCCTACGAAAGTTTGGAATCAAATAGATAGATTTTGATCGGTGTGTCGGTGTCCGAAAATTGATAGAAGCAAAGTGATGGCATATGAACATGAAATTCTTACAAATATTCATAAAAAATAAATCTATATGGTAGATATAGGTGTTAGAGACCTTACCAAGGTTTTGTTTGAGATCAAATGGGGTTCGAAGTCATTGAAAAAGTCTCTACACCAAAATTCGTCAATTTTGGACACGTTTTGGTGTAACGGACGCCACGGGCAAACGGAGTGGAACGGTTATGAGTTAGTGATTGGATATGAAATAAGACATATAGGGATATACATTAAACTTGGTTTAAGTCAAAATAGTTGAGAAAACTATTTTTAACTATTTTATAAGTCGCTAACCTGCTGCTGAATTTCAAGCCAAAACGTCAAGTTTTCAGTGTCTTTGAAGGCTTAGATCTCTCTCGTAGGCAATGTAGTGCTTCCGATATATGTTAGGGTGGTGGAGGAAGTTTAGAGGGGCATGAGAGTGGTGGTGGAAAGATTAGAAGTCAAAGAGGAAGTCGGTTTTGGGGGTCGACCAAGTAGGGTTGTGGCCGTCGGCCAAAAGAATAGAGGGGGCAGATTGTGCTTAGTGGAGAGGAGGTGGGTGGGCCTGGTTGTTATCTATATATAAGGTTTTGATCTCCTATGGTTTATGGAAATTTAGGACTTAGTTTGGAATAAATTGGAGTTTATTTGGTCTTCCAATAAATCAATTTGGATAGGATTTGTAGTGGTTTTCTTATATGAGTTAGATGTTTGACTTTGGTCAAATTTGTGGAAATTTGAACACATGACTGCTCTTAAATTAATTTACATCAATTTATTAGGGTTCTACCATGGGTTGGCAACCTAGGGTGGTCCCCACTAAGTTAGGTTAACTAGGTTTAAGTAACGAAAATATTTTCAATAGGAATAAACATTGAATGACTATAAACAGGTCTTATGTGCCATTTGCAAATAAGTAGCACATGGGAACTCATTTGAGTGGGACATCATAGACATGTGTGTAGTAGGCTAAAAATAAGTCAATATTATATATTGGGTCATTTAGGTTGTTTCACGACCCGCACCCGGAATGAGGGCATGAGTACATGGGTACGTCCAGCCTGCGCCGCATCATCGACAGTAGAACGTTGTCTAGGTCAACGTGACTAACTATCATAACTCATAAACATAAATATATATATCATAACATGTCGAGGATATCACATCTCCAGAAGGAAACAATATAATGATATCATTAATACTTAATCACAAGAGATCTATAAGAAATATAAGGCACAAAATGATAAAATACTAGAATCCGATACAAGTCTAAGATAAGTCGCAAGTCTAATAAGTCCATACAACATATCAAGTCAAAATCCAATTAAACAACCCAAGTGTATCAACTAACTACCGAAGACAAATCTGGTACCAAAATGTGAAATGCTAACTGAACTAGCTATGCAGTACGTCCCAAGGTAGATACTCCTGTAGCTAGACCATACCCTTCCATAATGATTTATATCACTCCCCCAACTTAGTTCCTGAGAAATGTTAACTAGTCAGGATTGGAGCGAAACACACCTCTAACAGCAATTCCAATTAAATTGATAAAGACTATAAAACAATATGTAATGAATATACCAAATGGAATAAGTAATACTAGAATGTAAGGTAACAGGTAAGTAGTAATTATGACATAGGCAGTAATGAGTTGTAAGTAAATCAGAGCAGGAATGTATCAGCAAGTATAAACTAGAATAAACATAAACCTCTACAATGCGCCTTGAAATAATAGTTTATTATGTGATCAGCTTGGGACTGGATCATGCTATTCCATATGACCGGCCATAGGTAGTAGTAATGGGTCAGGCCAAGCATAATGGAAAGCTATACACAAGTAATAAGATCAGGATACACCCTACGTGAGGTGAGGGTGAGCTATGCACAAGTAGTTTGAGTATGATCACATAATCTGCTAACATCTCCCCATCTCCGACTAGTATGATGGATCCAACCATGACACATTACGACACAAGATTCATGGAGCAGGGGGACAACCTACTCCTGAATCGGTGTCTATACATGTACCAGAAACTTAGGACATGTACAGGATCCTCCAGAAAATAACATCTTATGACAGAATCCATAATATACTAATCTGTGTATCCTTGTGTCAGGAATCAAGTATAACGCTACAAAACTGGAATCATAGTAGTCATCAAAATAACGAAACTGTCAGAGAAGGTACTCGCCTGTGATCATGAGCAATGAATACAAATTAGTGTCCGAACCGGAGTCTGAGTGACCTGTACATGAATTTTCAGGTCATTTGGTGTAATGAAGTGATAACAAGTTAAAATATGTTAACATGGTTTTCTAGGTCATTTCTAGGTCATGGAGTTCAAATTAGCATAAAGGTTGACTTCTAGGTCTAACTAGTCAACACTAGTCAAAACTAGAATCATACCTAGGTTTCTAGGTCCACCCTACATAGGAGTTGGGATACTAGGTAGCCTACATGACTATGGACTCATAGGGTTCAATACCCTAGTATTTACCCTATTACCTATGTATATACATGTATCACATACGTATACCCTACATATGCCCATATACGCACATATAATATATATATCAGTATATCCTATACTCTTAGACATCAAGATATCCTATTTACCTTACCTAGGACACACTCATTTACCTCATACAACATTACCTATTAACCCTCACACAGGGTATCCCTCCATGTGACACTCACATAGGTTCCTAAATCTTATCTCACCTATACTCCAAGACACACACACACACACACACACACGAGTCTACGTAGGGACTGTTGCCTACAACCTGCTGCTAGTCCTAGCAGTAACACACTGCTGTTGTGGTGTTGCTCTTCCTATATATCCTTCATCCCCTACACACACAACTCCCTTATTGCCTATATGTAATCATCTAGTATACACATGTCCTTGCACCTAAGACACTGGTACACATGTTCTAACCCTAAAGGGAACACATACCTATCTAACATTAGAAGCCACTGCACACAAGTTGGTACATCCACCAACCTATAAACAAAGCTGTACCCAGGCAAGATCAAATTGATTGCACACATGTGCATAATTCCCCTTCTAATCAGTTCAGTTCCCAGATCTCTTTATTCCAATAACTAATTGTACATGGATGCATGGACCCCTGTATACACTATATCAACTAACCTACAGGTAACTCATACCTACTACGAGGAGACCCCTGCACACTACTAATCCTACTTGTTCTCTACAGCAACATGTTGTTGTAAGCCCCTGATATCCAGCAGTAACAACTGGCTGCCTAATACAGGAGTACACATGCACCTTTTAACTATTTGACCCATATACACTTTATGGGATCCATAATATCTTGACACACACACATACATATCTATAGGATACTTTCTATCTTGACTGAAACTACATTCTGTAGATGCTCAAAAAGTATAAACATCACTATGTGCTACTCATAAATGGTGCCAGGAACCAAATCATCAAATGATGCTAGTTATCAGATGGCGCATGAAGTCAGTTGGCACTGGACCTAAGTGGCGCTGGCCGCCACGTAGCAAGCTTCCTCGAGAAGCCGAAACAGTTGTCATTATGACTGACAACACATCAGTCGAGGAAAATACATTCGAATCCCGAGCGCACGACGCTCAAGAAGATTGTGTCAAATTTGTCATAATGACTGACAGCTGCCTTGCGCCATATGCATTTGGCGCAAGATAATCAATATCATTATATTAAGCAGAGTGCATTAAACGCAAATAGCGCCTAGCGCCATTCAACAGTTGGTGCCATCTGATCAAATCATCCAGAAGCAGTTAGATGATGTGGCGTGCATGCCACTAATCTCGAAGAATGTGTACACGATACTGCCCATGACCAAGCGCATCTCTCTCACAGAATGCCACGTGTCATATACAGTTAAGTTAACCGTTCACGCAACTGGGTGAATGGCATGCCAATTGCAGTGTGCGCCAATCAGGATAACTACTTAACAGTTATCTCTAAACTCTATAAATATAGTTCCAAATCACTTCACAAGGATGACTAATGATCATAATCTTCTGAGCACTTGCTGCAGCACTCTCCAAGGGCTTTCTTCTTCGATATTACATCGTCCAAGGGATAAAGTGATCGTCTTCTGATCAGTTTCTTATAGTTGTACTTCCCTAGAAACCAAATCATACTCTTATACTTTTCTCAGTTTGTAATGAAATTTTTTATTTTTGCAAACAAAATAACGACTCTGCTAGGGACGATTTTCTTCTATGACGAGAAAGTGATAATTCAATACGATGTTGCGTCGGTCGGCACAACGCAGAAGACTTCGGTCGTAAAAGTCGACCAAATTGCCTAGGAAGCCATGATTGGCGAAGGGGGTGCCAAGCGCGCCAACCTGTTGCTGTCAAGAACAAGGCGTGTGCCATCTCGACTCCAAGTCCTTCAGTGCACCAATCATGACTCCTGCGCCAAGCAAGAAGAAAAGCTCTGTAGCCATTTCTTCTTCTTCACCAATTCTGAAATTGGTAGCGGGTGCGCCAGTCATGGCCTCAGCGCCAATCAAGGGACAACACCATATGGCTACTCCCTCTTCCTCTTCAGTTCTAAACTCAGTAGAGAATGCACCAACCACTGCCTCTGCGCAGAATAAAGGAAAGCACCTCGTAGCCAATCCTCATTCCTCCCCAGTTCTAAACTTGGTGGAGAAGTTACATATCACTGCCCCTGCGCAGAATAAAGGAAAGCATCCCATGGCCTCTCTGTATCCTTCCCCAGTCCTGGACTTGGTGGAAAACGCATCTGATCGTGCCTCTGTGCCAATCAATGCAAGAACACTTCAGAGTAGAAACTCTATTTCTCTTGGCAAAGAGAATCAAATCGATGCCAGGAAATTAAACTCTACTCAAATCCTACTTCCTACTACCCATTTGCGTTGCGTAAAATGCTCTGGAACAGGATGCGTAGAACATCAGGGCATCTTGCCCTCTCCTCATCAAACTGGTCAGCAACCAAATCAGAGCCAGGATTTTTCTACCCTACGCATATCAAGAACAAGACAGGAAAAAATAAGGGTGTCTCAGACAGACAGCCAGGTGGCGCATAACTCTGACATGTGCACTTACCTTAACCAGCGGAGAACAACATCAACTTCATCAAGTCTGCATCAAGAACAATCTATGCCACCTACAAAATTACGCACAGTAAAGGCTTCTCAAATCAAAAATTCTCTCACCGATGCCAATAAACTCAGTACTTATCTGTACACATAGGGAACAAGGCACCTCAAGAACCGAAACCATGTTCCTAACATAATCAAGGAATATGTTGTTACGACCCGCTCCGCCCTAGCGGAACGCCGATTCCAACGACAAGTGCAACGACTCATTTTAATCGTTGACTCGAAGAGTTTCGTCGACCCGATGAAGTATCGATGCGAATCGATGCAAGTGTTAAGTTGGCCCTTCAAGAAGAATCGAGACTTAAGACTTTCAAAGGCGCGCTTGAAGTCTCGCTCGACCGATGCGATCATCGCTAAGGTGGGTTGCTCTAATGAACCTGTTTTTGCTTAGCCTAGACACATAATAATATAGACAATATTGCTAGATCGCTAGGCGATAACACCGTGCATGCTAATAAAATGACTCAACGCACCTAGCTAAGGGAATAAACCCATCTTGTATACTTGTATAGAACATGGAATGTTACTTGAACCTCACACCACAAGTCCATGCTCGTGCCAAGGCACAACTTGCTCTTGAGTAGAATTGTCTATGAGTTACGAACGAAATGCTTATCACTTAGATTGTACTACAATTTGAAGCACAAAATAATGAATGGTTCATGAAAATGAGGCAGGAAGACTATCAACATAGTCGTTCCGAGCAGAGTATAAAAATATCGAAAGGCTTCGGCTTAGTTTGGTTTGCCAAAGCGGTTCCTATACAGGGAGTGTCACGACCCGCACCCGCTTTTTAGGATGTGAGTGCATGAGCAAGCCAGCTACGTATCAAGCGGACTCCAGCCCGATTCGAATACGTATAAGCTGTCAAGAGCATGGTATCATGTCTAATATGGTAATCTAAACTATATCTCAGTCCACGAGGTGTATATAAATCAAGAATGAACAAGTATGGTTCATGGTCTGCAGCCCACTATCATACATGTCCGATTAGATTCCATAAAAGAACAAGTGTCTATAAACTAAACTAACAAGTAGAGTATATCACGATAAGGAACACAAGGCACGAGAGGATAACAAAATGAATATCATAAACAATACCTGAATCATGCAGACTTAAGCAACTACTACATGCTCAGTTAACTAACTCCGTGCAACCAGCTACCTGAAGAGATCATCAGGTCCTCAGAGGACTAGCAAGATACATAAAACATGCCTATCTAACAGTTTATCATGCACTAAAGAAAATACAATATATAAACATAAAAAAGACCAATCAACACAAAAACATGACTATACACGATTGGGAGAACCACTACGCATAAACGAACTGCCGGAGGAGAATAAGAGAACACAATGTCACGAATATCAACGAATAATCAATCGGATACTCAAATCCTTGCCCTAGTATGGACTCGCAGGTTTGAAACAACTACTAACTCTCGCCCCTAGTGTGGACTCGCAGGTTAGCTTCAAGAAATCACCCTCGCCCCTAGTGTGGACTCGCAGGTGCGGACAGATAACTACTAACCCTCGCCCCTAGTGTGGACTCGCAGGTTAGCTTCAAGAATTCAAGGTTCAGCAGTTCTGCTATGACTTACTTTTCCTATGATATGATACGACTCAATCGAAGTACAGGTGACGACACGATATGACCCAGTCAAGATACACAGGAGAACAGATCCAATATGAACTACAAAGCTAACTATGAAGAAGGACTATATATATACTAGCATGCATGATATACAAATCACATGTAAATAATCAACTACTAAAACTAGATAATAATATGAATATGCATGTAAATAAACTGTAGAGGAAGGCAAGGTATACTTGCCTGGTGGTAGCATGAAGAACCGACAATATACCGTCAACTAGTAAGCCATAAAGTTTAAATCTCATAACTGTCTTCGGAAGCTGAAACAAACATTGCCAACATTCTTAGAATAGTCAAATTAGCTAGAATTGCCTATCCTTAAGTCCAATTCTAGACACAGGTGTAAAACAATCATTTTGGGCCAAAACGATGTCCGTCGTTAGACCCGTTTTGCACCGAAAAGCGTGCCAGAGTCAGTGGTCTCTAAAGTCGTCAAACTATATATCTACGGATTCGTTTTGATGATATGAACCCAACGGTATGTCCAATTTTAGATTTCGGTGGGCCGTGCAGGAACCCGTTGAGTCGGATCGTGGGGCCCGCAAAACGGTGATCCGATCAACTGTCTCAGAATCATACCAAACTTGGCATACAGGACCAAAAATATGATACGATCCTGTTGGCACAAGTTTCATCTCAATTTGACGAATATGTATAAAGTAATTAAAAAAATTGCAAAGAGGTCGATACGGTAAATTTCGACGAATACGCATCAAATTCGTCGCGCACACACGACCAATTTGAATTCCGTCAAAGCCTACACGTCTGCGAAGTCGATACACACCTTTTGATGCTTTCGGTTTATGACCACGTCACCCAGTTTGGCGGGATACACGTCATATCGGAGAGTTTTTCTAAAAATTCCAAACAGTTTACATAGTTTTTTCTTGATTTTTAATAACTGTTTTCTCTCTACACAATCAATGAAATTCTAAACTATAAAGTAGGTTCTGGTCTCCTATATGTTGTCTAAAAGTCCCTTTAATTATTTTTCCTAGACTGTCATTGGTTCGGCAATGAATCGCCTTCCAACAAGGGATGTTTGGACAGATTCATGCCTTATTTTTGAACAGGTTTTGACCGACTTCGTGTCAATTTCGTGGACAGGTCGTACGACTTAATCAAAACCTAATTACTGGAGTTCCTAGATGATTATGTGGGCTGTCCATATGATTTTACGAAATCGAAATCCGACGAGTATACGTGAAGAAATAAAGCAACAAAAACAGGTACCTCACACATATGTGCTGCTGGGGCGATGCACGACCGTCGGGGTGGCCGCCCAGGTTAGGGGGGATGGGGATTGGCTAGGGTTTAGAGTTTTTTCTGCTCTTATCTCTTGTTATCTTTCGAAATATAAAAATCTGTTTGGGCGTGCATGCGGGTTGGTTGGCCCTGGCTCGGGTTGGAAAATAAGCGGGGGTGGGGTTTCTCTGCTGGCTGGGGTTGGGGCTTCTAGTGTGGGCCTGTTGGCCCGACTGGGCTGGGCTAGGCTTTATAATTTCTATTCCTTTCTATGTATTCATACACATATGGATACACTATGTTTAACATCTTTTCTCTATATATATATATATATATATATATATATATATTTATATATATATATATATATATATATATATATATATATATATATATATATATATACAATCAAGGTTTAAAGAGTAACTAAAGCTAAAGAAAAATCATCATATATAACTATCAATTATAAATACTAAAATTTATAATTAAAGTATCTGGTAATATATATAAAACATACCGCCTACCATTTATGAACTTATTCATACATAAATAATTATTATATATCTATTTATACACAAGTATATATTGCCCATGTAAAACCCAAAATCCAAATCTCATTCTAAGAGAATATTATCCTATTTCCAAAGTAAAAATAAGTTTAAATAATAATTAATGCATATATTATATTTATTGTACCATTTAGAGAAATTATTTTACGAGACTATAAAAATGAACTACCCGTATATATACACATCTATATATCCTCCTAGACATCGTTGGACGTACCACACGACTATGCAGGTCTGGGTTTGATTCGGGTTCAGTCCGGGCTAAATTGGTTCAACCGGGTCTCTCAAAAGTCAAAAATATAATTAATAATTAATTAAATCATTTATAAGGGTTAAGTTACAACTTGGCATAGTTTTCCTAGTTACAACACACCTATGGCTCGACCTTCCCCACCATGGGTAAAACACTAGTCAAGGCACGCCACTACACTATCCGTGCCATGATTCTTGGTCATCTTGCACTCCAAACCTAACCATGACTAAAGCACTCTATCGTAATAACTATTTATTTATAAAATTCTAAAAATCACCATTTAAATCAAAATAAAAAAAGAAAAAAATTTCAAAATTTTGGGAAGAGGAGTTACAGGAAGCTACATAACGAATGGATGAACGATTAAGTGAATGAATGAATCAACAAATAAATGAATAAATAAGTGAAAGAAAGAAAAGAATGAATGAATGACTGAAAAGAAAGGCATAAGAGAAGAGAAAAAGGATTAGCGACATGTATGATGGGGATGTGCAACGGGGCTCGCTACTCGTGCTGCACGGATGCCGCCGCCAACCTGGTCGATAATCGACTTTGGCTCGAAGACAGCCTATGGCTCAAAGTTAGCCCGTTAAGTTAAAAGTGACAAGATAATACAAATGGTCGCGGACAACTCAGTGCACGAGGGAAGGAAATGAATAAGGATTCCAAGACAATGATCATGACATCGTGGCCGGCCTAGGCGGAATCATGGCTTACGGGTGGCTTGGGTGCGGGCTCGGCCACCAAAGAGGCGTAAGTCGGGTATTACGTGGCCTATCCGGGTGTACCAGCCATCACCGGCTAATAGGAACCACGATACCAAGATAGATAGTCCAAAATGGCTTGTGGTGCCAGCGACCGGTACATATAGACTAAGTTGTCTCGATTGCGGCAAAATCCGCGTGCGAGACCTTGCATTGAAACAAGTAATCTGTGAGATCTAAACAACTAAGTAATTGAATGAAACATGTCCGAATAAACTTGAGAACAAAACATCTTGACAAATATGAGTTTCTAAATAAATGTATCTGAATAACGCTTGAGTATAACACATCCTAACAACTTGAGTAAGCTGAACAACTGAACAACTGAGTGAACATAGACATCGGAACAAAGCTTTTAGAGTATAACATAACTTGACAAAGTTAAATACTTCATCCACCGGAGGCAGGAACACGCTATTGACATTCTTGATTGCTTATACAATTTGTTAAGTCCTTACGTTTAATATATTGGCTAACTTGGTTTACCTTGAACAGGAAAGATCGTACGGTAAGTTCTGCATGTTATTCCTATGCGATAGTTGACATCGATAACACGAGATATGATTTAAATCATATGCCACAAAATTGATCCTAGGACAAGAGTAGTAAGACAATAACTGATAGATGGTGCACAAAAGTAAAATAAACGTGTTTGGTAATGATAGCGAGTGGGCGAGCTAGCCGCCCCATCAGTGTATAATAATGTACTGATTACCACATAGTCTGCTTGCAGGGTGCGGAAGAACCTCGTCGGGTACAGAAACTGTCCTTGAGCGTGCTAAGGCACAGAGCTAACTCTGGTGCCTTGGAGCGTTGCAGAGGAACTGAAGCACCATATAGAGGACATAATGTCTTGGAATATCGCCATGAATTATTCCATCTTGTAATCCACTTGGTACGCCTTTTAGGTTTCAAAGAGAGAGAGAGAGAGAGCTTGAGAGAATTGTAATCTCGGCCTAGCGCCGCTTGTAATACTCTTGAATATCAATAAATAGTTTGATTTGTTTCAATATGTGTTCATTTACTTTCCACTACAAATGGGGACATTCTGTGCGACTCTGTGGCCTAGCTTCAATCGGTTGTTTCTGGACTTGGCCTTGTATAAGCGTAACCTTGGCTTATGCGGACTCACGCCTTAGCGAGGACGATCGCTCCTCCGAAAGCGGGGCATGACAGATTGGTATCAAAGTACGACTTTATGTCCTTTGACTTCATTTCGATTCTCTCTGTTTTGAAAGCTCGATCGTGGACAAATAAAGTGTATGCTCTCTCTCATTGACCCTTGGAATGTTCCATACAATAAGTCTAATATTTTCAAAAGCTCGTACAAGTATTCGATTGTACGGGATCGAGATGCGAAGGCCTTTGTGCCAAACTGTGTCGGACTTGAGTTGGAAGGAACCTATGCTAAAAGTAGCAAATATCGTGCGTGTCTGAATGACCTTACGCTGACAATAGCAAACAAGTATACGAGACCGAAGTATAGTTTGAATGGGATGGCTATGAACACAACCTTTTGGCTAAGTTGTACCGGGTATCGCACACCTAGACCTTCTGGTGTGAACGAGTTTGCAAGCAAGATTGACTATCGCTCGGACAAAAATAAGTTAGATTTATATTCTATATCGATAGAGACACTATCGGAGCAATGTTAAGACGAACACGGGGAATGGTTCTTAGATTTTGAGGAACTGGCAAACGTATATTCCAACATGTCGATTGTGAATCGAATGATCTTTTCGAGGATTTGTAGAATGACTTGACCCCGAGTGGTGTATGCAATAGTCTCGAAGAAGAATAAGAGTGAGTATTGAAGATTAGTCGAGTGGCTCGAACCCTGAGTGGTATGGACCGTCTTGAAAATTGTTCGTGCAGAATTAAGGATTTTACGGGTAGCAACGAGTATATCCGCAAGTGGTGTTATCGCGCAAAGCCTAAGAACGAGTAACACTTAGTTGGTCATGATTTCGAGTGTCTCAAACAAAATATTGCTCGAACAATTTATGAATATGTAGTATAAATTACGAAACAGTTGAATAGAGATTCGGAACGATGAAACAAATGGATGTCTTGGTCGAGAAAACTTGGTGGATCATACGTGCGATTCCGGAATAGTCGAATAGAGTAAAACTTGAGTTGAGGTAAAATACTCATAGACAGGATCGATGATAGCACGATTGGAAGATAGCATACATGAACGTTGGTTTAAAGATACGAAGAATGACTAAGGATTTAGAATGGATGTTTCTCAATGACTTGAGTTGGCATGGAACAATACGAATTGAGGAATTAAGTCGCATGACTCGGGTTTCATTACAAAGGAAGATCGTCAGGTTATGTACATCATCGATGGTATTGAGGCATATCAAAGATCGATGTACAATAACTCGGAGGTACTCTGATTCGATGAATGATGATCGTATTAAAAGTTATTATTTCAATGGATGTTAGGCTTGGGATTTTGATAGAAAGGAATGTTTGGATAAAAATGGAAGTGTCTTGATTGTTCATCGATAACCACAATGTCAATGATCTTGTCTTGTGCAAGCGTAACTCCAGCCTCGCACATGCATTACGTCGGATTTGGGGCGATTATTCTGTATGAGCGTTGGTATGGTAATTGATGTCCAGCGAGAATGATCAATTCGAAGATCAGGCCGTGGCAATTTGGATTGCTTCAACTTGTGGTTTGAAGCAAAGGTGAATTTGAGGTTGGTTCGGACTTGTGATTGACGATTATGTAAACTTGAGGATTGAGTAGATCCAATCTACGTATCATGAATGAACTAGTCTAGACCCCCTGCATGAGTTACGTCCTGATGAGGACGATTATCCTACGTAAGCGTTGGCATGGAGATTCAAGTTCCACGTGGATAATCAGAATTGCATGAGATCAGGGTATGATATATTGCCATGCTAGGCGACCTTGTGATCGACTACGTGAATTGGATAGGATGGATATGGGAATTGTATCAAACATATTTGAAGAGATAGACTACGACAATTGCTAGTTTGGATGTACGATATTAATATGCCGAGGGTTTAGTTGAGGAGAACCTATCATAGGATGACTTTGTTGAACGAACTTAGACCCTATGCGAAGAGTGTCTTGATGCGAATAGGATGAACACTGCTCGATGTTTAGAAATTTGTGTGAAACGAGCTTGGGTAGAGTATCCCGTACGAACGAACTATGGTTTGACCATAGGATTGGGACGAACATCGTACAACGACTTTGCACGATGAACCAAGAACTTGACTTGTAATTATGACCTTGTGAGCTGACCTAGCGGATAGGTGGACAACCCTATGCCGAGTGATTGAACCTGTGTGACCGACTTTAGAGTATCATTCAGACGGACGATAAATCTAGGGCAACAAGGTTTATAGTTAGGACGTGGAGCTGGGAATGTGCGCCAGCGACAATAATATCATCCCCAAAACGAAGTAAATAATAGAAATCAGTGATGAGCAAGAAAAGTTAGGATAACCAATGTGAATCATTGATAGGAAGACGTACTTGATGACAATAAAATGTTTAGTTTTGGATCAGACGAGAATTACTTGAACCTTGGTCGACTCTGCTAAGAAAAAATCGTATTGATTTTGTAGACAAGAACACTTGAGAAACGAATCGGATCATCTCGAGGATCGAGATATACGATAGTGAAACGAACTGGAGTTCGATTTTAATCTAGTAGTATAATGACTAACAATTCGAAACTATTACGAGTAGCTTGTCCGACTACGCTATCGCTAAGCTTGGTTGAAATGTAAATATTCGGGGGACGTCTTGAATACGTGCACGATCCAAACTCAGCGATATGATAAACTTGAATGCAACTGTAAGTAGATATGTTGAGATGCACATATAGATGAACAGACGAGTGAGTTAGCCTTAGCCTATGACCCTCATGTTTGACGAATTATAACACACCTTGTGTGACCATTATAGTCCCGCAATAGGGCACAAGAGTGACCAAGTCATAGAAACATGATGACTGAGTAAGTACCATCAACTCTCGAATGAGTGTTAAAGTCATTCAACGAAATTTACCAAATGCATGCGACACGGAACTTAGAAAGGTACCCGAGTATAGTTCGATTCCATCGAAGGATAAAGCCATTCGATAGAAATTGTCTAAGATACATACACGACATGAGTCAAGAAACAATAGGACAACGTGCACGCAAGAAGTGTCGAGGACGAGACTTGTTCTGAGTGGTGTATAATGTAACACCCGCTCCGCCCTACCGGAACGCCAATTCAAACGGTAAGTGTAATGACCCATTTCAATCGTTGACTCGAAGAGTTCCGTTGACCCGATGAAGTATCGATGCGAATCGATGCAAGTGTTAAGTTGGGCCTTCAAGAAAAATCGAGACTTAGACTTTCAAAGGCGCTCTCGGAGTCTCGCTCGGCCGATACGATCATCGCTAAGGTGGGTGGCTCCAATGAACCTATCTTTGCTTATCCTAGACACATAATAATGTAGACAATATTGCTAGAACGCTAGGCGATAACACCGTACATGCTAATAAAATGACTCAACGCACCTAGCTAAGGGAATAATCCTATTTTGTATGCTTGTATAGAACATGGAATGTTACTTGAACCTCGCACCACAAGTCCACGCTCGTGCCAAGGCACAACTTGCTCTTGAGTAGAATTGTCTATGCGTTAACTTATGAACGAAATGCTTGTCACTTAGATTGTACTACAACTTGAAGCACAAAACAATGAATGGTTCATGAAAATGAGGCAGGAAGACTATCAACATAGTCGTTCCGAATAGAGTATAGAAACATTGAAAGGCTTCGGCATAGTTTGGTTCGCCAAGGCGGTTCCCGTACAGGGAGCTACATAATGAATGAATGAACGAATAAGTGAATGCATGAATCAGCGAATAAATGGATGAATAAGTGAAAGAAAGAAAAGAATGAATGAATAAAAAGAAAGGCATAAGAGAAGAGAAGAAGGATTAGCGACAGGTATGACAGGGACGTGCAACGGGGCTTGTAACGCCCCTGTCCCTAAATACATAGGACTAGGAACGTAGACATGCCAGCTGTATTCATACGAAGTATACTCCAATATATGGAAGCCTCGTATAAATACATAAGTTGTAAAATGCAGTAAAACCATAACTAATCTCATCCACACAAAATAAATGAATAGAAGATGTCATATAATGAGAATAAATTGTCTTGATACACTATGTTGGGTGGAGACAAATCCACTACCAATAAGATAAGGAAAATACATGAGAAAGAAGTAAGTTTGGCGAGCGAAGCGAAACGAAGACGATCCAATCGCAATCATCCTCGAAGAATAGAGATGGTCACGGCTAGAGCTAGAACACCTGCGAAAGACAATAGCACACACCTGGCAAGACAACCAGGTCCTCAGAGGGACGTAACAAGACACATAATAGCATGCCATATAAACTGAATAAATATTGCTCAAATAAATAAGTCAATCGAATTATAACATGGTCCAATACGCACCTACTGAACGAGCGTATCATCCCCCCAACCAAACAAGGACAGGAGATGGTAAACTAATTCACGGTAACGTATCTTCCCATGCTACGAATCCAATATGGTATTCGGACCCCAACAAGGTTGAATACCTTCTCATCGAAGTAGTAAGCCACACCTACAACTAAACAAGGACAAGATGTGACGAACTAATCCGCGACAAGTTATTGTTTCAAGCCACGGTCAGATACAAGTACCCAAACCAAAGGTTCTCATACCTAACGGATAAGGGCGCCTAACCAAATCTAGGTGAATGCAGTTTAAGAACAGTTCATGGTCGCATGACTATCCAGTCAAGTCGAGAAATTACTAATGCAGTACCTCAGTAGCGAGTCACAACACCATATACTATTCCTCAGTATCGAGCGAGTCTATAGCATATAGTCTACCTATCGTTCCTCAGTAGCGAGCGAGTCTATGATAGATAGGGTGGTAGTCAACTTCCAATCATGTTCTTCCCGTCCAATGCTAACTCTATAACCGCTAAGTCAAACTAGCATGCAACCTCTATTAGCGGTTATTCCTATCGCACGGCTTGTACGTACTGGTGGCCAGCCAATCACGCACTTTCGTGTTCTACATGCGACACACAACTTCATGGTACAACGTGTCAAGGCCATGAATGCAACACACAAAGGTGGTCCCTTAATCTAGGTTTAATGTGTAAAAAAATAATACATAGCAAGAAACTTAACAGTAAATTCTAACAGGTTATGCCATGTATCACAGTTTATTTTGCATAAAGAAAATAATGAACATGCATGAAATATGAGCTAAAATAATTAAACAGCAAATGGCAAGGTGTCTTGCCTGGTAGGACGTCGGGTGTGCTACGATGATCAAGGTGGCACGAACTGTGACTTTGGTATAACAACTAAGCAAGGTGACCTCGGATGGTGGCACAGACAGTTCCATCGGGTCCAGGACGGTTGGAGTAGTTAAGGTCGACATAGGGTAGTCTAGAATTGGTGAGGGAATAGGAGTTAATGGCTTGGTCATGGACAAGAGGATAATGGAAGAAAATGAGCGTAAATAATACATATACTATTTTTGGAAAACTATTTATAATACTTAAAATCTATATTTACTAGTAATGATCTTGATAATTATTTAGAAAAAGAAATAATCGATTTAAGCTTAAATCTAAAGTTTGTATAAATATGTTTATAGACAATACGACACTTCATAAAAATATTTTAAATAAGTAATCAAAACAATAATAAATCTTTTAGGCTAAGTTTATAGCTTTGTCAATACATATAAATCTAGGAGAACATTTTATTGCTAAAGCTAAATTTTGTAAAATAAAAAATTAGGTAGGAAGCTGTCTGTCTATTAGTAAAATAAATGAATATTTGAGAAGACCATATTTCAGTGGCTGAAAATATTTAGATAATTACTCGAATACTACTAGAAATATTATTTAAATTAAAACTGTAATTAATTTGCCATAAATATTTGGGTAAGTAACTAAATATATAAGAACATTTGGTTATTAGGGTCAAAACTAGATAGAAAATATTACAATAATAATACTTATGAAATATATGGTCATGCCTTTAGTAAGCATTATATAGTCTTAATAATAATAGTACTAAAAATACTAATAAATATTATAATAATAATAATAATAATAAATCTTAATAATATCAGTAGCAAACAAAGAGCTGATGATGATAATAATAATAATAATAATAATAATAATAATAATAATAATAATAATAATCAGCTAACAAAGAGCTACTGCTCTTCTCTATAAGATAATAATATGATTAAATAATTAAATAATAAAAATCCGAACAGGTTACAGTCATATTGTTCTCCTCCTTCGAGGAGAACTCAACAAACCAAAAGAAAAAGGTTAGGCCGGGGAGAGAGTGGATGGAGAGAGGAGTGAAAAGCAGGGAGAGTGGGAGAGAGAGGCCGGAGGGGAAGAGAGCGGGAGATGGCGGCGGACGGCAAGGAAGAGGAAGGAGTTTGGGCGGTGGGTGCGGCTTCGTGAAACCACGGCGGAGGAGAAGGAAGTGGGGGCTCGGGAAAAGGGTCGGCGAGGGTTTCGAGGGCACGTCTCCGGCGGAACGGCGGTGGATCCTGGGGCGTAGGAGCTGTCGTCGACGCGAGATGGTCGGCGTCGGGCGATCGATGGAGAAAACTTAGGGGCGGCGACGGTGGGAGCTGAGGGGGTAGGAGGAGCTCGGATGGCGACGAAGAAAGGAAAGGAGAGGGGAGAAGGTGGAGGGAGTGCACGCGGAGGGCGCTGCTCCGGCGAGTGGCGAGGAGGAGGGGGTTTGAAGTCGGAGTGGAGGTTTTCTGCACACGCGCGGCGGCTAGGGCACGCCGGCGGCCGGCCACCTGGAAGAAGACGGCGGCGGGGGTAAGCTCTAGCGCTGATGGCCGGGCGGAGGGTTTCTCAGCCAGGCGAGGTTCGGGGCTGCGCGCGGGTCGGGGCTCGCCGACGCGGGGGCGGCGTGGCTCGAGGATCCAGGTGAGTTCTAGGGTTACGGGTTTAATTCTCTTCTTATTCTGGATGATGGTGGCGGTTGCGTTGGTTTTGGTGGCGGCGACCGGGGGTGGTCGGCCGCGCTGGCTGATGGCAGTGACGGTGGTTGTGATGACTGATGGCGGCGTAGGTCGATCCGGGGGTCTGATGATGGGGGTCATAGGGGTGATCCGGGGGTCTGCCGATGGCCAGGTTTGGGTCGCCGGTGGTGATGGTCGGAAGTCGGGTAGGGGTGATGACGGTAGTAGTGTGGGTGATGGCTGTTGCGGTGGTGCCGCGGGGAGGAGCGAGGTGGTGGTCGACAAGGCAGGGTAGGGTTAGGATTTTGATGTAGGGGTGGATGTAGATTTAGAATTCGGGTCGTGTCGGGGAATGTCCCACACGGCCTAGAGGAACGTCCGAAATTGTCGGACGTAAGAGGATTGTACATGTAAAAGAAAAATAATTAATGGAGGAGAAGAGACACAGACACGATGCACAAGTTTTGGGTTGAGGAATTTTGTGGAATAATTGGAATTGGAGGAGTACCTGCCTATGTATAGGATGTGGCAATTCCCAATTAGATAAAGTTTAGGATTTGTTTAAACCCAAAATAGATAATTCAGTATATAATTTAATTTAATACAATAATCCAAATCAAAATCAAATCCAAATTTAAATCTAATTTAAATGAAATTAAATCTCTTAGTTTAAAATCAAATCAATAAATCAAATTTTAATTATTTAACTTTTTAAATAAATACATAGATTCAAAACAAGATTTAAATCTCCATAATAAATTCAAAATATGCTTTCCAAAAATACTAATAATATTAATTTCAAAAATTACATTTTTATTTAAAATAAACTAATAAATATTTATAAGCTATATGTATGCACAAATATTCTTTACATAAATATACTTTCTAATATACCATTTTATGTAAAAAATACTTTATAATTATAACTGCATAAATAAAAGGATTTTCATAATTAAAACCATAAACTTGAAATGATAGCTAGAAATAATTATTACCTATATTATTTTGAAACCATAAAATAATAAAAAATAATATTTTTCAAAAATATGTACGCTCGCACATATTCGCACTCGTCGAGCAAATTCGAAAAAGAAATAAAAGTCGTGCGCGACGTATAATACGACTACGCGACGTGTATTACGAAAAATTTAAATCAGTACTAAATTTAATATAAAAAAATAAGTAGAAATTTTAGGGGTTTTACATCCTACCCAACTTAAAAGAATTTCGTCCTCAAAATTAAGAATTAGCAGGGGGGTGAGAAGACACAAAGGGGTAGCGATGAGAAAATCAATTCACAACGTTCAACACGTGATTAGATAAATACGAAAATAATCGTGGATATGGTTAATTAATGCAAGAGTGAAAATGATCAAGGGTTTTTAATCAAGATATCCTGCAATAAGGAATTGTATGGTATCATGAGAAAATAAATTAGAGACCCTTAAGATACGGCACGATTAGGAGAACGATTGGGGTTGTTCAAATGATTTAGAAGGTCACGATGGTAGGTTTTGGATCAAGGGGAAAAGACGAATAGTTTTAGGAAGAGGATATAGCCACGGGTTGGTAATTGCTAATTATAGGGGTCATAAGTGATCGAACAACTCAAGGGGATACTCGGCACGAGGGATTTTGTCCTTCTAAAATAGGAGAAAAATAAAAGCGATAAAGGGTTCCAAGGTGATATTTATCGAATACGAATCCGTGGTTCAAAGGCGACCGAATAATTTCTAAGGAATAGTCAAGACAGTCGTGGATGGGACTCTAAAGGACAAGCTTAACTATGTCCCCATCCACGTAGAATAATAGGCAAAAAGCGAACCAAGTGCACTCGGTTGATCAGACCATCCTGCACCGGTTCTGATTAGACGCTATGTTAGTGGGAATTCTTCCAATAACATATGTCATGAACAAGCTTGATAAAGATTTGAGCTTGCAAAAACTAGGCTACATTAGCATCATTAGTCTAGATAGTAAAAAAATATAGGCACGAGATTAAGATTGAAATAAAGAACAAATATGAATAGTCTAAGAGTCATAAGGATCTAAGTCTTGTTTTATTCCTGTACCATCATTCTACGGTTTTATTGACCAAGGCTTGGTTGACCAAACGGGTTAAATTTCCCCTAGATTCTAGGATCTAAGTAAGCTTGCTAATATAGGTCACTAGGTCAAAAGGGGTTGCTAGTGCATAAGGTATTCTACCAAACTTAAAGAATTTAAACTAATGGTGTTTTGGGACAACTAAGTAGTATGATCAATCTCTAGCAAAAACGAAGGGAAGATAAGAATAGGGATGGAAGGAAGCAAGCAAGATGCAATTGATGAGTCAAACGGTAGATAAAATCAAGGAAAAATGTCAAGTATGTGGATGAGATCCTAGACTTCTAATCCTATACGCAGGCTTGCTTGGTACGGTAAAGTAACCAAACAATTTATCTGACCTGTATGAGCCACCACAAAAATATATAACACCCAGTCCCAAAATACGTAGGACTAGGAACGTAGACATGCCAGCTATATTCATACGAAGTATACTCCAATATATGGAAGTCTCGTATAAATACATAAGCAGTAAAATACAGTAAAACCATAACTAATCTCATCTACACAAAATAAATGAATAGAAGATGTCATATAATGAGAATAAATTGTCTTGATACACTATGTTGGGCGGAGACAAATCCACTACCAACAAGATAAGGAAAATACATGAGAAAGAAGTAAGTTTGGCGAGCGAAGCGAAGCGAAGACGATCCAATCGCAATCATCCTCGAAGAATAGAGATGGTCACGGCTAGAGCTAGAACACCTGCGAAAGACAATAGCACACACCTGGCAAGACAACCAGGTCCTCAGAGGGACGTAACAAGACACATAATAGCATGCCATATAAACTGAATAAATATTGCTCAAATAAATAAGTCAATCGAATTATAACATGGTCCAATACGCACCTACTGAACGAGCATACCATCCCCCCAACCAAACAAGGACAGGAGATGGTAAACTAATTCACGGTAACGTATCTTCCCATGCTACGAATCCAATATGGTATCCGGACCCCAACAAGGTTCAATACCTTCTCATCGAAGTAGTAAGCCACACCTACAACCAAACAATGACAAGATGTGACGAACTAATCCACGACAAGTTATTGTTCCAAGCCACGGTCAGATACAAGTACCCAAACCAAAGGTACTCATACCTAACGGATAAGGGAGCCTAACCAAATCTAGGTGAATGCGGTTTAAGAACAGTTCATGGTCGCATGACTACCCAGTCAAGTCGAGAAATTACCAATACAGTACCTCAGTAGCGAGTCACAACACCATATACTATTCCTCAGTATCGAGCGAGTCTATAGCATACAGTCTACCTATCGTTCCTCAGTAGCGTGCGAGTCTACGATAGATAGGGTGGTAGTCAACTTCCAATCATGTTCTTCCCGCCCAATGCTAACTCTATAACCGCTAAGTCAAACTAGCATGCAACCTCTATTAGCGGTTATTCCTATCGCACGGCTTGTACGTACTGGTGGCCAGCCAATCACGCACTTCCGTTTTCTACATACGACACAAAACTTTGTGGTACAACGTGTCAAGGCCATGAATGCAACACACAAAGGTGGTCCCTTAATCTAGGTTTAATGTGTAAGAAAATAATACATAGCAAGAAACTGAACAGTAAATTCTAAAAGGTTATGCCATGTATCACAGTTTATTTTGCATAAAGAAAATAATGAACATGCATGAAATATGAGCTAAAATAATTAAACAACAAATGGCAAGGTGTCTTGCCTGGTAGGACGCCTGGTGTGCTGCGATGATCAAGGTGGCACGAACTGTGACTTTGGTATAACAACTAAGCAAGGTGACCTCGGATGGTGGCATAGACAGTTCCATCGGATCCAGGACGGTTGGAGTAGTTAAGGTCGACATAGGGTAGTCTAGAATTGGTGAGGGAATAGGAGTTAATGGCTTGGTCATGGACAAGAGGATAATGGAAGAAAATGAGCGTAAATAATACATATACTATTTTTGGAAAACTATTTATAATACTTAAAATCTATATTTACTAGTAATGATCTTGATAATTATTTAGAAAAAGAAATAATCGATTTAAGCTTAAATCTAAAGTTTGTATAAATATGTTTATAGACAATACGACACTTCATAAAAATATTTTAAATAAGTAATCAAAATAATAATAAATCTTTTAGGCTAAGTCTATAGCTTTGTCAATAAATATAAATCTAGGAGAACATTTTATTGCTAAAGCTAAATTTTGTAAAATAAAAAATTAGGTAGGAAGCTGTCTGTCTATTAGTAAAATAAATGAATATTTGAGAAGACCATATTTCAGTGGCTGAAAATATTTAGATAATTACTCGAATACTACTAGAAATATTATTTAAATTAAAACTATAATTAATTTGCCATAAATATTTGGGTAAGTAACTAAATATATAAGAACATTTGGTTATTAGGGTCAAAACTAGATAGAAAATATTACTATAATAATACTTATGAAATATATGGTCATGCCTTTAGTAAGCATTATATAGTATTAATAATAATAGTACTAAAAATACTAATAAATATTATAATAATAATAATAATAATAAATCTTAATAATATCAGCAGCAAACAAAGAGCTGATAATAATAATAATAATAATAATAATAATAATAATAATAACAACAACAATAATAATAATAATAATAATAATAATAATAATAATAATAATAATCAGCTAACAAAGAGCTACTGCTCTTCTCTATAAGATAATAATACGATTAAATAATTAAATAATAAAAATTCGAACATGTTACAGTTATATGGTTCTCCTCCTTCGAGAAGAACTCAACAAACCAAAAGAAAAAGGTTAGGCCGGGGAGAGAGTGGATGGAGAGAGGTGTGAGAAGCAGGGAGAGTGGGAGAGAGAGGCCGGAGGGGAAGAGAGTGGGAGATGGCGGTGGACGGCGAGGAAGAGAAAGGAGTTTGGGCGGTAGGTGCGGCTTCGTGAAACCACGGCGGGGGAGAAGAAAGTAGGGGCTCGGGAAAAGGGTCGACGAGGGTTTCGAGGGCACGTCTCCGGCAGAACGGCGGTAGATCCTGGGGCGTAGGAGCTGTCGTCGACGCGAGATGGTCGGCGTCGGGCGATCGACGGAGAAAACTTAGGGGCGGCTACGGTGGGAGCTGAGGGGGTCGGAGGAGCTCGGATGGCGACGAGGAAAGGAAAGGAGTGGGGAGACGGTGGAGGGAGTGCACGCGGAGGGCGCTGCTCCGGCGAGCGGCGAGGAGGAGGGGGTTTGAAGTCGAAGCGGAGGTTTTTTGCACACGCGCGGCGGCTAGGGCACGCCGGCGGCCAGCCACCTGGAAGAAGACGGCGGCGGGGGTAAGCTCTAGCGTTGATGGCCGGGCGGAGGGTTTCTCGGCCAGGCGAGGTTCGGGGCTGCGCGTGGGTCGGGGCTCGCTGACACGGGGGCGGCGTGGCTCGAGGATCCAGGTGAGTTCTAGGGTTAGGGGTTTAATTCTCTTCTTATTCTGGATGATGGTGGCGGTTGCGTTGGTTTTGGTGGCGGCGACCGGGGGTGGTCGGCCGTGGTGGCTGATGGCAGTGACGGTGGTGGTGATGACTGATGGCGACGTCGGTCGATCCGGGGGTCTGATGATGGGAGTCATAGGGGTGATCCGGGGGTCTGCCGATGGCCAGGTTTGGGTCGCCGGTGGTGATGGTCGGAAGTCGGGTAGCGGTGATGACGGTAGTAGTATGGGTGATGGCTGTTGCAGTGGTGCCGCGGGGAGGAGCGAGGTGGTGGTCGACAAGGCAGGGTAGGGTTAGGATTTTGATGTAGGGGTGGTTGTAGATTTAAAATTCGGGTCGTGTCGGGGAATGTCCCACACGGCCTAGAGGAACGTCCGGAATTGTCGGTCGTAAGAGGATTGTACATGTAAAAGGAAAATAATTAATGGAGGAGAAGAGACACAGACACGATGCACAAGTTTTGGGTTGAGGAATTTTGTGGAATAATTGGAATTGGAGGAGTACCTGCCTATGTATAGGATGTGGGAATTCCCAATTAGATAAAGTTTAGGATTTGTTTAAACCCAAAATAGATAATTCAATATATAATTTAATTTAATACAATAATCCAAATCCAAATCAAATCCAAATTTAAATCTAATTTAAATGAAATTAAATCTCTTAGTTTAAAATCAAATCAATAAATCAAATTTTAATTATTTAACTATTTAAATAAATACATAGATTCAAAACAAGATTTAAATCTCCATAATAAATTCAAAATATGCTTTCCAAAAATACTAATAATATTAATTTCAAAAATTGCATTTTTATTTAAAATAAACTAATAAATATTTATAAGCTATATGTATGCACAAATATTCTTTACATAAATATACTTTCTAATATACCATTTTATGGAAAAATACTTTATAATTATAACTGCATAAATAAAAGGATTTTCATAATTAAAACCATAAACTTGAAATGATACCTAGAAATAATTATTACCTATATTATTTTGAAACCATAAAATAATAAAAAATAATATTTTTCAAAAATATGTACGCTCGCACATATTCGCACTCGTCGAGCAAATTCGAAAAAGAAATAAAAGTCGTGCGCGACGTATAATACGACTACGCGACGTGTATTACAAAAAATTTAAATCAGTACTAAATTTAATATAAAAAAATAAGTAGAAATTTTAGGGGTTTTACAGGGCTCGCTACACGCGCTGCACGGATGTCGTCGCCAACCTGGTCGGTAATCGACTTTGGCTCAAAGACATCCCGATAAGTTAAAAATGATAAGACAATACGAAATGATCGCAGACAACTCGGCGCACGAGGGAAGGAAATGAATCAGGATTCTAAGGCAACGATCACAACATCATGGCTGGCCTAGGCAGAATCATGGCTTACGGGCGGCTTGGGTGCGGGTTCGACCACCCAAGAGGTGTAAGTCAGGTATTGTGTGGCCTATCAGGGTGTACCAGCCATCACCGGCTGATAGGGAACCACGATACCAAGATGGATAGTCCAAAATAGCTTGTGGTGCCAGCGACCGGTACATATTGATTCAGTTAGCTCGATTGCGACAAAATCCACATACGAGACCTTGCATTGAAATAAGTAATCTGTGAGATCTGAACAACTGAGTAACTGAATAAAACATGTTCGAATAAACTTGAGAACAAAATATCTTAACAAATATGAGTACCTAAACAAAATGTATCTGATTAACGCTCGAGTATAGCACATCCTAACAACTTGGGTAAGCTGAACAACTGAACAACTGAGTGAACATGGACATCGAAACAAAGCTTTTAGAGTATAACATAACTTGACAAACTTAAATACTTCGTCTACCTGAGGCAGGAACACGCCATTGACACTCTTGATTTCTTATACAATTTGTTAAGTCCTTACGTTTAATATATTGGCTAACTTGGTTTACCTTGAACATGGAAGGTCGTACGGTAAGTACGGTAAGTTGCGCATGTTATTACTATGCGACAGTTGACATCGATAACACGAGATAGGCTTTAAATCATATGCCATGAAACTAATCCTAAGGCAAAAGTAGTAAGACAATAACTGATAGATGGTGCACAAAAGTAAAATGAACGTGTTTGGTAATGATAGCGAGTGGGCGAGCTAGCCTCCCCACCAGTGCATAACAATGTACTGATAACCACATAGTTTGCTTGCAGGGTGCGGGAGAACCTCGTCGGGTGCAAAAATTGACCTCGAGCGTGCTAAGGCGCGGAGCTAACTCTGGTGCCTTGGTGCGTTGCAGAGAAACTGAAGCAACATATACAGGACATAATGTATTGGAACATTGCCATGAATCATTCCATCTTGTAAGCCACTTGGCATGACTTTTATGTTTCAGAGAGAGAGGGAGAGAGAGCTTGAGCGAATTATAATCTCGGCCTAGTGCCGCTTGTAATACTCTTGAATATCAATAAATAGTTTGATTTTTTTTCAATATGTGTTCATTTACTTTCCGCTGCAAATGGGGACACTCTGTGCGACTCTGTGGCCTAGCTTCAATCGGCCGTTTCTGGACTTGGCCTTGCACGAGTGCATCTTAAGCTCGTGTGGCATCATGCCTTAGCGAGAACGATCGCTCTTCCGGGAGCGGGGCATGACATATGTACCTCTGACTTCTCCTTATCCTGTCACTGTAACCGATCTTCGCGAATTTCTTTTACAAAAGCGGAAGATCGCAGGACCATCTCGTTCACCTGTGACTCCACATCAGGAATACCGCTGTAATTATTACCATGAAATAGTGATCAAATGTTGCTGTCAATCTGCTAAACGGTCTGTCTTCAATCGTTTGAACTACACTCGGACTCCCGAACTCATTATGGTGGACGAAGATGAATTGCTATATGCTTCGGTCAACATGACGTCCCGAAGTGCTGGGAGTGGAAAACGTCCAAGATGTAATGCATCCCGCAATCCTAATCAATAATACCTTGATCCTATCTGTGACTCCGACGAAGGAGTCTACCAAAATACAAGGTCAAGAGGCCGAGATCTACTCGGTCAAAGCAATCTTCCTACTCCTTGTCTTGGAGATGTCCTCGGTCAAAGGAATCTTCTTGATTCCGACCAAGAAATAATCAGCCAAAGGAATCTTCTTTTCGACCAAAAAATAATTGATCAAAGAATTTTTTTTTCGACCAAGAAACAATCGTTCAAAGGAATCTTCCTGATTCTGACCGAGATCTTCTCAGTCAAAGGAATCTTCCCACTCCTCATCTTAGGGGTAGTTACTTACATGATTTCGATGTCGATAGCGAGAGCTCTAATCGGACTATGTTTTCCACTAGTTCCCCTTTGATAGCCAGAGAAGTGACTGCGTATGTTACTAATAAAGAACAAGGTGCTTCCCGTTTCGACAATCATGAGCAACGGATCATCGCTTTAGAGGCCAACTTGAAAACCATGGTTGAAATAGTTGCAAGTATGTATGCTGTAATTGTAGCACAACACACTGTTCCGCCGGTTGTGAATCTAATTTCAACCCAAGAACACATAGCACCATCTGCACCTGTCAATAATGGCCTGGGAGTATAATCTCCTCTCAATGCTACCATGCCAGGTCAAGCTACTCCAAGTTAGTCTAGTGCTGGGGGTGGTACTTATCATGCGGTTCCGTCTTCTAACACATCAAACCAATCTACTGCTCCTCAAGCATCAGGAGATCCTCTTGAGGCAATGAAGCTTCTACGTAATCAGTTCAAAGCCTTTAAACAGAAGGATGATCTACAAAAATTAGGGATCAAACAGCCTTAGCCTGTAGAGTAGAAGTTCCATTTCTGCCTAAGTACAAGCCACCAACCATTATGCTGTTTGACGACAGCTCATCTCTGAGTCAGTATCTCAATCATTTCGAGGTTATGACTGATCAGCTCCAACCTGAGAATGCTCTACTCACTAGAGTATTCATCGGGTGCTTGGCGGATGCGGCCTATGACTGGTATCATAGCTTGCCAAATGGCTGCATAACATCTTTTGCAGGATTGAAGAAATATTCCTGGAACGATTCTATGAGGGAACAAACGACATGACCATGTTGGCCCTCATCGAGATCAAACAACAGCCTAATGAAATCCATCGTGAGGCACTCAAAATGCCTCTGGGTACTCCAGATGTATTGACTATAGATACATGCAAATCAAACTTGTTATCTATAGTCAGAATGTGGACTGGACCCACACAATTTCAAGATTAGGCCTCCTTCATAGTAAGTGCCGGGGCAGCCGAGGACGTGCTAATAAATTCAAACAACTAGGCTTCCATATGCCTAATCTTGACAAAGATGAACACTCTACCACCAACAGCGGTGGTCGTCAGAACAACCGCAAAGATAGAAGCTTTAGCCATCAACGTGGGTCGAATAATACCTACTGCAATGACACCCCCACAGAGAGCACCATGTCCTAAGGAGGAATATTCCTTTGATGAGGATGACATTATGAGCATATTTGATTGTCTGATCAAAGTAACAAACTTTAATTGCCCGAAGCTAAACGGCCAGATGAAGTAGGTAAAAATGACAATCCCAAATATTGTGTGTATCACAGGTTCTTGGGACCTCCAACCAGGGCGTGTTACGTATTCAAAGGGAAGATCCATGAACTGATTAACACCACGACAATCACTCTCCAACAAGATGAAAAGACGGTGACTGCTAATGTCGTTTCTCTGAAATTCGACGACTTTCCTGCTCAATTAGTACAAGACGAACTCGTCCCTATTCCAAAAGCTACCCTGGAGATCGTCAACCTTCCGTCAGCACGAAGTGACTGTCTCGTCCCTCTGTCAACTGATAAAGGGCAGATCATGTGGATTCATCCCGATTTGGTTGCTGACTTTGAATCAAAGACACCTGCTTCCTCTACCAAATTAAGAAAGATAGCCAAGTACAAGTCATGTCATATGACATCATTGGGCGAACACCTTCCACCTTTGGATGCTACATTCATCCCAGCGGCGACTTTACTCTGTCACGACCCGCTTCTGAATAATCGAACACGTGTCGGACACGCCCAACCTTCAATATTGGACACGATAAAGTAAGTTGTACCAATCTCTAGGAAAACTACAAGTCCAAACATATATGAATATAAACCACAACATCTATAAAATGAATCCCAGAATCAAAGTATGTCTAAGAGTTATTACATTCATCCAGCTAAAATAAGTCTGACTGTCTCAAGTACCATAGAATATAAACTGCTAAGGGTAAGATACTAGGCTTCCTCAGCCTCTAAGTCCAGAGTTACTCCAGCTGACTCTACTGCATCTATAGGCTCACGGCCATAGTAGGTGTCACACAATGCTTCCATCTCACCTGCAACATATCTTAGTCAGGAGCGGAGCAAAGTACAGTTCTAGGTAATAAACAAGAACATCATGATATGTAAATGAGTACAGGAGAACATGAAATATGAAATACAGGAAATAA
This sequence comes from Iris pallida, assembly GCA_029216955.1. Taxonomy (NCBI): domain Eukaryota; kingdom Viridiplantae; phylum Streptophyta; class Magnoliopsida; order Asparagales; family Iridaceae; genus Iris; species Iris pallida. Next base: position 23,732,900 of record JANAVB010025598.1, on the reverse strand, counting down.
ACATGCAAGCACAGGAATGTAAGTACAGGAAATAAAGTACAGGAATATAACCATGAACCTGAAGTACAAGACATGACATATGTACAATATTTGAAATACAACTAGCCAATGTGATCGTCTGGGGTGAGTACAGGAACATGTACAAGAGTGCATGAATATCGGTACGACTTAGGACCCGCGTGCACGATGCGAGGCCTAAGCTATCTACATGAATATAGTAACCAGGTTTGGTCACATAGCTAGTATATTTCTCCTTCCGACACAAGTACAAGAATAGGAAATACAAGAGTACAAGATATCGTGTCATGACGTGTCACAAAAAAAGTACAAGATATGTAAATGCATAAAAACCATAGAAAAGTACTTGCCTTGCTCCGGGAAAGTACGGATAATGAATGGAGTTGGATGTCCTCCTGTTTAATGATTACAAGTTTGGTTAATCTCTAAACAACCTCTACTTAGTAACCATGAGTTAATCAGCCTAGTTTTTATTTGTAAATGATTATCCATTTTAATGACACCAAAATTGTATTAATCAATTAAGATTATAAACTATAAGATAGGAAATTAAATGGTAATTATTATTTATTTAAAAATGCTTCTCAAAATATTTACTTAGCAAATATAGGTTTCAATATGAAGGTTAATTAATTTGTTAACGAATTAATATCAATACTTACAAATTATGATAGCAGTAAAAGCTACCATAACAAAACCTATCTGGACTTGGAAGTCCTAGTCCAAGCACCCACTTAAGTCAAAGTCCATCCATACTCTACATTCAAATGTAACCACTACACCAAAACCAAACCCACTGGTTCCAAACTCACCACCAATCATAGAGCCTCAATTATAAATGATGCATAGCTCTATCAAAAACAACCAAGTAAAAAGAGTCCCAATTCTGCTGCACAAAGAACCTAAAAATTCAAAATCACAAGCTACTTATTCTTGCAACCAAAAGCCCAGCCTCTATCAACATTACGTTAAGGCTCAGAACTCAAACATTCAAAAAATACTAAGCCAAGGTGTGTAAAATTAGGCCAGAGGTTCCGAGATGAATGATCTCCAGAATTATACAACTATCGAAACATATACAAATTAATTAAAAGAATATACAATCTAATGAAGAATTTACAATTCAAATAAAACTAAAATACTATAATTTAGCCACTGCCTTCAATATCAAAGAAGTGCTGCCAACCTCTCCACACTGCAAGAATACTATTATACTGGACACAATCACAAAACCAAGATACGGCTTGTCAGGAATGAACTCAACTATTCGAAGTCTGCATTCTGCCACGATGGAAACGATCCACTTGGATACGAACTACAGTAAGACATGACCACACCATCTTGGACACGAACACAACACGATCTGCGGAAACTCAGACACGATCCAACGCCAAATGAGCGGATACGAATGCACGCCGATATGAACTTGACACATGAAACAACACCATAACACTGGAAATGAAAGTCACATAGTTACTATGATCAGACAGCCAACACCAAAATAATTAGAAGTGGCAGAGAAATTACTTGAAAGAATGCTTCCGAGATCGAGGATACGAATCAAAACTCGGAAACAAATATTCAAATCCGAAATTACTCGAGTACCTAAGTCACAATAATTCGATTTGATTCAAAAAGAGAAATATACTCCAGAATTATAATAATCGTTCTGCAAAACGAATTGACAAACATCAAAGCAAAGACTTACTCAAGAATTTATTTCTCCAACCGATCTCGATCAGGAATTTGGATTCACTTCAATCAGATCCTGATCGATTCATCAAAAATGCACAGATCCACCGAAATCCAAAGCAAGAATTTAAGATCAATCATCAATTTGAAAAGCCACAGATCTACGAAGAGGAGGTGTGTCGAAAGAAACTTACTTAAGGCTTCCCTTGTTTCCTCCCATATTCTTATTCCCAAACCACTCGGCTCATAAAATGCTCGTAAACATCTCTCTTCTATCTAAATACTCTCCCTCTTCATCCTGCTTCTTTCTACTGACCCATCGCACGAACACGACGTCTGCGAGTCCTCCTAAAGGATGCGTGACTAAGTGGTACTATCGATGACCCGTTGTCACCGAGAGTCATGGATATTGGATGCCATATCAACCCGCTGTGTACCCCTTTGAAATCTTTGGCTGCTTCAACGATAAGAGAATAGTCATTGTTCATCGTGGGTGCAGACTATCTATCCTGACCAGAGCCCATCGGATGTCTCATCGAGCCGACGACAGAACCGAGCTTACCGTCGAGCCCGCACCCAGCCATGGCTGAAATAGTGCTTCCGGTCGCCAACCAGAAACTCACTGACCCATGACCACAGCATCTCCGCCGCAACCTTCGTTGCAACCGCTCGACCCGACCGCTCACTCCAGCGTCTCCTCGTCCACTGTGCTCCGCCGCACGACAGAGGTTATTCTCCATTCTGGCATCGCCTGCGCATCGCACAGCCGGACCGCCACCACGGGTCTCCGCAAGTGCGTCGAGCAGTGCTGGAGCCTCTGCCCTTCTGGCCGACCTCCTGTGTCGACGATCTCTAGGTGAGATTTTTTTCTCTTCTCCCTTTTTTTGGTGTTCTTCTTCTTCTTCCTTTTGCTATTTTCCGAAAGAGAAGCATTCTCTCTCCATTTATTGGTAATACCCTCCCTTTCTCGGTTTCCTCTTCTCCACTCAATTCTCTGGCTTCCTTCCTCTCTTTAATGCTGTGGACCAAGTGCATAGTTATATGTGTTATTATTATTTTTATTATAACATATATAGGGAGTATGAGTCATCAACTTTGTACCATTTGTTAATAATATTAATTTACTATTTAATAATGTATTGGTAATAAACCGAGTATAAATATTGTTAGGTAGTATTATATTTTTTTAATTACTATTATGGGTATTATTAGGTATAATTGATTTAATATTTAATATTTGTCATTAGTTATTGTTTAAAGTTACTTTTAAATAAATATATAATTATGCTTGGCCCTACCTATAATTTTGAAATCGATTAGAAGTCCTAAAATATTATTATGTTATTTTAAAACATGGACTTTTGATCCTAAATTATATTTTGACAAAAGCTTAGTTTTTGCCTTAAATGAGTTTTAGAATTTTTAGGTATTTTTCCTAAAAATATTTGACCAATAAAATATAAGTTTTTCAAATACTATAAATATATTACTAAATAATATATAATAATTATTTATGAAATTTTTGTGAATATCGACATTGATCATGGCTAATCTATTTATATTTCTTTTGCCAACTTTAGGATTTCCTTCACATCGACCCTAGTCAATTGGACTAATATGCACTCAACGGGACTATCGGTTTCACCAGCTAAGGACCCCAGACGAGTACAGTTTATTATTTGTTTTCGATATTGATGATTACTATAATTCACTGTTGGTCATTCGTTATGTGGTTTTTGTCATCTTTTATATCCTATCATATTTTGTGGAGTAGGGATGAGAAGTACCAAAGATGTGTGATCTGATCATAGACATTGTTTATTTTCTGCAAGTAAACCTCATAGACATTGTTTATTTTCTCAAGTAGACCTCGTAGCCATTGTTTACTTTCTGCAAGTAGAACTCGTAGCCATTGTTTACTTTCTGCAAGTAGATCTCGTAGACAATGTTTATTTTCATGCAAGTAGACCTCGCGGTGTAGTGTCCCAAACCGTTCACATATCAAAGGTACTTCAAACAGTTGGGAAGGTATTTTTGGTTTATTTATTTATCGTGGAATTTCTGTCGTTTCTCACATATTTTTTTGCTTATTTTTAAAACATATAATTGATGTCTAACCTCTGTTTTATAGTCATTTTCATATATTAGAGCTGCATTCAGTGATTTATACTCGTTCCATCCTGACTGGGTAAACCAATATTTTTAGGTTAGCCACGACTACTTTTAGCATTGGGAAGACACGGGTGTACTTGCAGGAAAAACCTAGAGACTAGTTAGATAGTTGAGTATTTATCCAGTTGTTCTTTATAAAGGGTGATATATTATACCTTGTATCAAATGTCAATCCTTGAATATTTGTAATTTAACTTAGTTATTATGAATGAGCATTATTTGTGATTTTGAGTATTGCGGCTCGACAGCGTTCTACCACCGACACTGCAGCATAGGCTGGCTTGGACACGCTCTCGCATCCTGAATGAAAAAATGGGTACGGGTCGTGACAGGAAAGGGTCTCCTATACCTCTTTTTCTGCGCCTTCAACACAATCAATCCCATGTTGGCCTGGGATTCTGGACAAATCCTTCATCCCTCCAAAAAAAGTTTTCTAGAAGCAAGACTCGGATGAAGAGCTGCAACATGATTTGCTTTGCACCAGTTCCAGAAGAAGAAGCCATGGCTGGTACCAAATCTAGAAACCTCTATCTCAGAGACTATCCATAGGGACAAGAGAATGCAGTCACTCCTCCTCCAGTCTCCAATGCCCCTCCAGCATCTTCTTTATCGGCTGTTAGTGTTCCTTCGGTGTCATCGCCTCAAACGGAACCTGTTCCCCCCAAACCAACAACAGCTGACAAGGGCAAACAACCAGCTCGCTTTGATAAAATATTGAAGAAAACACCACCTCATTGACTCAAAAAGCCGTATAATTTTGACATATTGGCTCAATTAGCCAATACTCAGACAAGGTTATTAATTTTCAAAGTCCTGCATCTCTTGAGGGAAACGTGAGAGACATTATGTAAAGCTTTGACGCAAGCTGACGCTTGTCTAGCCCATCTTAAAAAATCGGACGAGAAACCGGTAGCATGCTTTCACTGTCATAGTGTGATGGAACTGATTCCCAATATCACATTCACTCACGATGATATGCTTCTGGAGGAAAATCGATATGACCAACCTCTCTACTATACGGGATATGTTGATACCATAAAGGTCGATAGCATTCTTGTCGACCCAGGATCTACACTCAGCATTATGCCAAAAACTCTATTGGATGCGCTGAAGATCCCAGTTCATAACCTCTCTACAACAATCACGACTATCCCGGGGTTCAATTCCGGGAGAAGTGAACCATTGAGAAAGATTCACTTGAAAGTCCAAATTGGCAATCTCTGTACGAAGGTCACCTTCTATCTGATTGACAATCACGTCTCCTACAATGTCTTGTTGGGAAGACCGTGGTTGCATGAACATAATATCGTGCCATCCAATCTCCATCAATGCTTCAAGTAGGTCGATGACAATAGAGAAGTATGGAAGGAAGTGAATGATCTTAATCCCTTTCGAGGCATCGAAGCATATTATACAGACTCCAGAATATATAAAGAAGAGTTCATGAAAGTCGTACTGGCCGTGGACACTGAAGAAGATCGGAAAGAGAGTCCAGATGATATCTTAGTGATTCCGGTCAAGGGATGCACTTCTCGTCCTTCGTCTTCTTAGACGTTGACCATCACTTTCTCACATTCTATCAAGCATCCTCCTTCGAAAAAGATGGAGCATAGGGAGCTCACCTCTCCTGAGCCTCTTGTTATCGACCTTCGTCGTAACAAGCCTTCTTCTCCTCCTCCTCTTGTTATCAATCTTCGCAAGCTATCGGCTAAGGTCAAGAGCACCGTTGTAAATGATGATGTAAATATCAATAAAGTAGCATCTCATTTATAGTATATTGATGTCAATTATTACACATGACGTTATCTAGAAATCCTGGATAACTTCGAACCCCTTACCTTAGGAGCAGTTCAACCTCTTCAAGATGAGGTATCACTTGAATCAGTACAAGATTCATTCTTTCTGGTTCCCTTCTGGAAGAAAGATGAACATCCTACCCTCTTCAGCAAAGGGTTGAATCAAAAGGCTACATCCGATAGCGATTCTGAAAAGGACGATAATGGACGACTTCAACTATGTTGTTACAGTCAATAGTCTAAGAACATCATCCAAAAGATGGGCTATAATTTCAAATTTGGCCTCAACAATGGTAAGGAAAGACGAACTCCTATTCGTATACCTACCCCAAAAGAAAAGTCACTGCAATATTATAACAAAACAAAGCATGGAATAGGTTACACCACGCCAATCTCAACCCTAGATGTTTCTGAGTCTGACAAAGAAGAATGATCTAACTCTTCCGACTCTGTATCATAGGATTCAAACACCGGCGTAGGGTACATTCATCGAGTGACTCTATCTTCCAATATGGTGACTGCTGAGTTTTCGGAGGACGACGACGACTTCACCGAAACTTCCAAAACTGAGCCCTGGGTACAAAAGATGGATACCCAGTGGAAACTTTGCTTCGAGCAGCATGAACCACCCACGAAGGATCAACTGGTCCAAATCGACATTGGAGACAAAATTTCTCCAAGGCCGATCTTCATCAGCAAATGTCTTCCTGAAGCAGATAAACAAGATCTGATCCAGTTCATCAGGGATTACATTGATGTATTCGCCTGGAGCTATGAAGACATGCCGAGATTAGATCCTCAGATCGCTACTCACAAGATCAATATTCTGCCAAATGCTAGGCCAGTCAAGCAACAACAGCGTCGATTTCGACCTGATATGATGGATGCTATAGAAGCTGAAGTTAAGAAGCTCATCGCTTGCGACTTTGTTAGGGAAGAACAATATCCAGACTGGGTTGCCAATATCGTCCCAGTTATGAAGAAAACAGGGAAGGTCCGAGTCTATATCGACTTTAGAGACCTTAATGAAGCTTATCCTAAAGATGAGTTCCCTCTTTCAATCACTGATGTCATGATCGACAATACTTGCGGGTTCGAAAGAATGTCTTTCATAGACGGGTTCTCCGGATACAATCAGATCAGGATGAATCCCGAAGATGAAAACATACATCTTTCCGCACTCCTCTAGGAGTCTACTGTGACACAGTTATGCCATTTGGTCTCAAAAATGCTGGTACAACCTATCAACGGGTTGTGATCACCATCTTTCACGAACATTTACGAAAGATAGTCGAATGTTATGTCAACGATATTGCTGTCAAGAGATGTCTAAAGGAAGATCACATCCAAGACTTAAGGACTTTCTTTTATCTAATGCGCCAACATCAACTCAAGATGAATCCTACTAAGTCATTCCTGGGAGTCTCTAGTGGCAAATTCCTCGGATTCGTTATTACCTCTAAGGATATACACATTGACCCCGAGAAAGTCAAAGCCATTCAAGAGATGTGTCCTCCACGCAACCAAAAAGAGCTACGAGGATTCCAGGGATGGCTTGCGTACATCAGGAGATTCATCTCAAATCTCTCTGGATGCTACAGACCATTCACTCAATTGATGAAGAAATGTGTGTCTTTTATTTGGACTGACGAATGCCAGCAAGCTTTTGAAGACATAAAGCGGTACTTGATGAACCCTCCTGTCTTAGTGCCTCCAATCATAGGAATACCCTTCCTAATGTATGTTCGAGCAATGGATCTTTCTCTGGGTACCTTATTAGCCCAAAAGAACAAAGAAGGTCATGAGTAAGCAATCTATTATTTCATTCGTACAATGATCGGTGCTGAACATCGATACAGCCCAGTGGAAAAAGAATGTCTAGCCTTGATGTTCGTCGTCCAGAAAATGCGGTACTATATCACACGCCAAACCATTCATGTCATCGCCCGAGTCAACCCCCTCCGAGTCTTGATGAAGAAGCCCAGTACATTCAATTCCAGACTCGCTACATGGGCTATATTGTTAGCACAATATAATATGGTCTATGTCCCATAAAAGTCTGCTAAGGGGCAAGCCCTGGCTGATTTCTTGGCGGCTCATCCAATTCCTGAAACGTCTAAACTCTATGACAAAATCTAACATGCGCCAGTCACACAAAAACACTTCTTATTCAAAGTATTCCAAATTTTAAAGTTTTTCAAATTTGAAAACTTTGAAGGGAGTCTTGTAGAAGCTCAAAAAGTATAAATATCATCATTTGTTACTCATAAATGGCGCCAGGAACCAAATCATCAAATGGCGCTGGTCATCAGATGGCGCATGGAATCAGTTGGCACTGGACCTAAGTGGCGCTGGCTGCCATGTGTCAAGCTTCCTCGAGAAGCCAAATAGTTGTCATTATGACTGACAACACATCAATCGAGGAAAATTTGTTCGAATCTCGAGTGCGCGACACTCAAGAAGATTGTGTCAGATTTGTCATAATGACTGATAGCTGCCTTATGCCATTTGCATTTGGCATGAGATAATCAATATCATTATATTAAGCAGAGTGCATTAAACAACAAATAGTTCCTGGCACCATTTAACAGTTGGCGCCATCTGATCAAATCATCCAGAAGCAGTTAGATGACGTGGCAGACATGCCTCTAATCTCGAAGAACGTGCACACGATACTATCCATGACCAAGCACATCTCTCTCACATAATGCAACGCATGATATGCAGTTAAGTTAACCGTTCGTACAACTAGGTGAATGGTGCGCCAATTACAGTGTGTGCCAATCAGGATAACTACTTAACAATTATCTCTAAACTCTGTAAATAGAGTTTCAAATCACTTCACAAGGATGACTAATGATCATAATCTTCTAAGCACTTGATGCAGCACTCTCCAAAGGCTTTCTTCTTCGACATCGCATCATCCAAGGGATAAAGTAATCATCTTCTGCTCAGATTTCTATAGTTGTACTTCCCCAGAAATTAAATCATACTTCTGTACTTTTCTTAGTTTGTAATCAAACTTTTTATTTTTGCAAACACACTCAACACAGGATGCACCACACACATACAAAGTTCACACTCACACGCTATGCTGGAATACTGTTCCTGCACGCCAACCCAGGTATGCCACTCTTATCATATGTTGTCTCTTAGTGCAACCTCAAACATGAACCCCCTTCTCATTACTCTCTGATACCTCAAACTAAAAGATGAATCCCTGGTACTCAAGTGCATATACAATATCAGGTGTCAAAGCTATATAATACTCCTTACTATTACATCTGCTACTGCAAACAAACATGCTGCACCAAGGCATTCAATTATCTTACACTTTCCTTGGACACATATCCATCTACCTTAGTATGCAATAATTTGCACTTGTTCACTCCTACTCACTCACACAAGACACAAAGACACTCATCTATACACTAAATTCTACATACACCTAAAATCCTAACATATGTACGCTGGAATCTATTTGCTACCTACATACACATGCACCAACTCTGTCAAACAGGAGCAAGAGCCCGTGCACAAGTTTACCTGTGTGCATGCAGGTTACCTGTAGTCGAACCCTCTTCTCTAATATCTGTACACTGAAACTCACACCCTAACTCTATATACACAAGTATGCCTACAAACACACATAAACAGAGAGACTCACTCACTGATACACACTCATGCACCTATGGACCTATGTGTTAACTGCTACTCTATGGACCCTCAATGACACCACAAATCTAATATGTATTTCAACGTCCCTTTCTATATAGGGAAACCCACACCACTATGCACATGGATTGGTACTCATTAATCACAAATGCACACACTGATACCCCTGTGTGTGAAGCACTGACACACACACCCTTGGCCGACACTCACTCCCTCGCTCATGCACTTGCACCTACTGCCTATGGTCTTCTGGGCAGGAAGCCTATTGTGCACACCTGTGCAGAAACTCTTGCACTCCCCATCACAGGCCACACATATTCAGTCATGCACTCACACACATAACACTATCAAACAACCATGTAGGTATACACAGACCTGGTAATCCCTCTAATTGCTACTACTCCTACACACTATACTCCAACCTGGTACACCCCATACTAGACACACACACTAGTGGCTGATACACTATACTGCTTTAGCTAAAACACATAGGTGGTCATCTCCATCATGTGCAATCTGCTGCACATATTTCCATACACACAGACACACTATCTACCCTTCATTCTCACACATATAAATCTAGATATACACAGACATGATCACTCCGTAATCCCCTCCCTTAACTACACTAGCAATCACATATATATGTTCATGGACACTCCCTTAGACACCTAGACATAGGCTCAATACTTATGACATAAACAGATGTGAACATGTATGTATATATATATATAAAATATCTACTAACACATATATATCTATGTATATGCAAGGGACATAAAGATCACTAATACACTCACATATCCAAATCTAACTATGCGTATCATGGGATACCATGACAATGCCACGTATCCTATTTAGGACACATGCACCCAATCTCGACTAAAAAATGACAAAAAGTTCATTTTGGGACATGTATCAAATACTTGTTGTTCACAAATGTCACGCTCCAACTTGCCAAATCGGTTGCCCTTGCCTTGACTCAAGATAAATCGATCGTCTAAGCTGGGGCGTGATGCCGTACAAGTATATATTGGACTTGTACAAGACAAGAACATGCACTTGATAATTCTTTTGAGATAACGAGTTGAAATTAAATAGTGCAGAGAATTGAGGACGCAGAATAGGAAAAAATTTAGCTTTTCATTCATAAAACTTACAAAATATGTGCAAGGTCAGTTTTACAATTCATATGTCGTTGTGGCTACATCTTTGAAACACAAAAGAAAAACTCTTGACAAGCTGCCATGAAATAATCCATGTCATTCCATACATTCAGGCCCCTTTATACATTTGAACAAAATGCCTTCGATCTGAATTGGGCTTCAAAATACTTCAAAATAGGAGAGCTTCAAGCCGCCTCTCGTTCTTCAGCTTTAGTCTAGTCTTGAGCTCCCGCAGCTTGCTCGGCACCTGGGGAGTTGGGGGTTAGCACACTTGCTAGTGGACGAGACGAACCCACTTGTCTAAACCGATACTTCATATTAAGGATTTAGCATACGAAGTGATCTTGCTATTTATAACTATATGATTTACAATTCGTATTGAAGGCACATTTTAAGCAGTAAACAATATAACCAATTTCAACTTATCTTACCATGGTCGTGCTCCTTTCCTACATAAAATAGATATCATACTTACCACCTGCACAAGATAATAGGTGAGCATACAATCTATCTTATATGCGGTCATTTATGATATCGATACCACGAAGGACAATTACGTAGCATTGCGACGCGGCCTACCAGTCCAGGTTGCGAGCCTAACTGGAGGTCTCGCAATACCTCGCATCGAAGCACGATTCCATAATTTTCTCCTAGGCCGATTTGGTCCCAGCCTCCCGTGTACCGTTTCGAGGAAAGCTAATCTTGTGCACAAGTTGTCTATGACCATGCAAATGCGTAAACAGTTTAATATATATGAAATAGATTTTATAGCGTGGACAGTATTAAGCAGCATAATCATTTTGACTCGTGTGGGAGTTCATTTTCTCAAAGCAGTATGTTCTGATTTAGAGTCCCGTAGGCACCAAATTCTTCGAGGCATAATATGCCGTAATCGTTTCATTTTATTTTATTTTATTTTATTTTGCAGATCATGAAATAATTCTGTCTCTTTTCTAGAACCTTATCTTTTCTCTTTTTGATGTGAAACTTATATTTTCGAAGTATATTACTCTAAATTGATACAGTTATCCCACGTTCTTGATCTTAGTGGCATAACATACATTCAGTTAGCATCATCGATTTGAACGTTGAACTTTAAGACCTTATTGGCGGAATGGAGTAGAAAAGAAGGGGCCAAACCACCCACCTAAAGGGATTACGCTGAGAGTAGGAGATTGCTTTACGACGGTCAAGCATCAGTTACATGAACTCCTGTAATGGCATGAGCATCAAGTTAGAATCCCTTCTTCAATCCTTCCCCTTCGAAATTCCTACATGCGCATTCATAAATCGGCGAAAGCACACTCATCAAATCCAAGCAACAAATTATTTAGAAAGCCAAAAAAACTAACAAAACCAACAGCAAACCTGTCACATCCCTCTCTTTAGAGTTCATTTGCCAAGACACAGTCTGCTACATCTAGGATTTATTCTAATAGTAGCCGATCCATTAGTTGGAACGGTACTCATATCATTCGTCCATTCGTCAAATCGATTTTATTGATATCATAGTTTTCGTATACCAAACTCGTCACTGAGTCAGACTAGCCATCTATGTTCCCGACCGTGTCTGACTTACCACAAGCCTATTATATAGTGCTTTGCCCCAATGGGAGCGAGGCACTACATAATATACCACTAAAAAAGTTTTATCCAACTTAAGAACAAGGGTCTGACATTAATCGACAAACAATGAAAGATATTTCTCCTTTATTTCTGATTCTAGATCCCATGTCGATTCCTCAAATAAATGGTTGCACTAGAGCACGTGAACCAAAGTATCGACCGGCTTCGCATAATCTTTTCTTTACGGTCCAAAATTACACATGCTCCTCTGAGTATGATAGGTCGATGCGCAGCTCCAACTGATCAAAGCCAACCACGTGACTTGGGTTATGTACGTACTCAGAAGTTGGGAGACATGGAAGACGTCGTGCACTTCAGGCAGGGCAGGAGGTAGCACAATCCGATAGGCAACGCCCGCCACTCTCTCGAGGATCTCGAATGGGCCTACGAATCTAGGACTTAGTTTGCCCTTTACTCCGAACCGCATGCCACCCCGTATCGGCATCACCTTCAAGAATATATAGTCCCCGACCAAGAACTATAACGGTCATCGACCAATGTCCTCATAGCTCTTCTATCGGCTCTGTATAATGCAGAGTCTATCTTGAATCATACGAACCTTCTGGACATCTTGTTCTACTAGTTCCGATCCTAGTACCTGTAGCTCCCCGACTTTGTCCCAGCATATCGAAGATCGACACTTCCTCCCGTAGAGTGCCTTATAAGGAGCCATCTGGATGCTTGATTGATAACTGTTATTGTACGCAAACTCCGTAAGCGGCAAATGAGTATCCCAACTAGTCTTAAAATGTATCGCACATATACACAATATATCTTCTAGGATCTGATTCACTCTTTCCATCTGACCATCTGTTTGTGGGTGGTACGAAGAGCTAAAATTCAGCTTGGTGCCCATTACCGCTTGCAAACTCGTCTGAAAAGATCATAGCAGGTACCCCGTGGAGTCAGACAATCTCATCGATATAAATCTGAGCCAACCGATCGATGCTCCAGGATACTTTGATAGCGATAAAATGAGCAGATTTGGTCAATCGATCAATAATGACCCAAATCGCATTATTTTCCTACGTCATCTTCGAAAAGCCTACGATAAAATCTATAGACATGTTGTTCCACTTCCATACCGAAATATCGAGGTTCTGTAGATCCTCGTCTAGTCTTTGGTGCTCAGCCTTTACTTGTTGACATGCCATGCACTGTGACACAAAAGTTGCCACGTCTTTCTTCATGCCCTTCCACCAAAAGGTCATGCGCAAGTCCTTGTACATCTTGGTGCTTCCAGGATGCAGCGAGTACTTTGTATAGTGAGCCTCCATCAGAATTTCTTTTCTAACTTCGGCATGGTTCGACATGTATATTCTTCCCTTCTTTCGTATCATTTCGCCCTCGTTCGTCACAAAATCGATCGCCTTACCTGTCGAAATCAGCTCGCGCATCTTCCTCAGGAATGGGTCGCCCTCCTATACGGTCTTGATCTTGTCGTGCAAGCTCGACTCTAGGTGCAACTGAGCCAACTGTGCTCCTCTATATCGAATTCGGAGTTCAATGCCCGTTTCGGCCAAGTCCCGTTGTATGTTGCGATTGATTGCCAGCCACCCTACAAATATTCTACTTAGAGCATCCGCTATAATTTTTCCCTTACTCGACGTGTACTCGATCGTCAGATCATATTCTTTGATGAGTTCGAGCCAACGCCGCTGCCATAAGTTAAATTCCTATTATGATCCGTATAGATGCTGCAAGCCACACCATAAAGATAGTGCCGCCATAGCTTCAACGCGAACACAATCGTCGCTAGATTAAGATCATGCGTAGGGAAATTCTTTTCATGTTGCTTCAATTGTCTCAAAGCAAACGAAATCACCTTATCCCTTTGCATGAGCACGCACCCTAAGCCAGTTCTCGATGCATCGCTGAATATCTGAAACCCTTCTGGACTATTCAAAAGTGCAAGGATCAGAGCTGAGACGAGTCATTTTTTTAACTCTTGGAAGCTAGATTCGCAGTCGTCGTTGCACTCGAATGCGATTCCCTTATGGGTGAGGCGAGTCAGCGGTGACACAATTTTGGTAAAGTCTTTCACAAATCTTCGTTAATAGCCTGCCAAGCCGAGAAAACTCCAGATGTCGCCTGCCGAAGTAGGCCGTTTCCACTCAACTATCGCTTCAATTTTTTTTGGGTCCACCGTGACGTCTTCAGCTGAAATAACGTACCCAAGGAATGTCACACTGCTCATCCAAAATTTACATTTACTCAATTTCGCATAAAGTTGATGTTCACGTAGAGTTTGTAGCACCGTCTTCAAATACTCCACGTGCTCGTCCTTGCTTTTTGAATATCTGAGAATGTCGTCGATGAATACGATGACAAATTTTTCTATGAACGGTCGGAAGACCTGGTTCATTAGATCCATAAAGGCGGCGGGGGCATTTGTCAAACCAAACGACAAGACTAGATACTCTTAGTAGCGTATCAAGTTTGGAAAGCGTACTTCGGCACGTCCTCGGGCTTGATCTTCAAATGATGGTAGCCTGAGCGGATAACAATCTTGAAAAACATTATGGCCCCTTGTAGCTGGTCAAACAGGTCATCTATCCTTGGCAACGGGTACTTGTTTCGCACCGTAGCTTTGTTAAGTTACCGATATTCGATGCACAGCCGCATCGATCCATCCTTATTCTTTACAAACAATACTAGAGTACCCCACGAGGAGACGCTAGGGCGAATATATCCACGATCTGGCAACTCTTGTAGCTATTCTTTTAGTTCCTTCAGCTCTGTCGACACCATTTGATAGGGTGCTTTGGATATCGGTCGAGTGTCCGAAAAGGTGTTAATGCTGAATTCTATCTCTCGATCTGGCGACATCTTTGGCAATTCATCTGGGAACACATCGGTAAATTCTACCATGACTTTAATCTTTGTCGTGCCTGCAATCTCCATTCTTGTGTCTCGAACATATGCTAGGTACCCGTTGCAACCATAATACAACATGTACCATTCTGAAATTGCCGATATCACCATTGCCATCTTCGATGCTGCTCTGCTCGAATAGAAGAACTCAATTTTACCAGAAAAATGAAATACGACTCTCTTCTCCGTGCATTCAATGGTTGCATGGCATGCACCCAACCAATCCATACCGATGATGATATCATACTCTTTGATATCGAGGATAATAACTTTCAAGGTTAGATTCCTTCCACCGATGTAGATGTAATCATCCCTACAAATTTGAGTGGCATGCATATCTACTCCCGATGGAGTACTAATGCTAAGATTCATATCTAATAATTGCATGGGTAATTTATTTTCTTCTATAAAGTCGGCAGATATAAAACTATGTGTAGCACCCGAATCGAACAGTACTCTAGAAGGCATACTTTTATAGAGTAATATACCTGTCACAACAGTGTTAGACGCGGACGCTATCCCGAGTCAGTACAAAGACTCGGCCTTGCGTTCCCTCGCGATTTTGTGGGTTCATGGGTATTGTATTTGTGCCATGGGCGGGAGGTGCCCTATTCTGATTTTGTACATCCTTCGGTGGATTTTGATTCACCCTCATCATTCGATAATCTACCGCCTTGTGGTCTAGCCGGCCACACTTGAAGCATCTTCCTTGGCAATCGACTGCCAGATGTCCTATCTTGTCGTACCGATGACATCATACTCCGGGATGAGGCCCCCGGTACTCGAACGTATTCTGGCGCTCTGGCGCACTAGATCTCCCGCGTCGTGAGGATGTTTGTTGAAGTTGTTGCGGATGGTTGGCACCACCCTTTGGGATGCGGAACCAAAGATTCGCTCGCTGTCGAGTGCTGCATTATAGGACTCCCTGTAGGTCTGACATTTTTGGTTCATGACGTCCCGACGAAGATTGTCATTCAGTTCTTGTTGAAAGCGCTCGCACCATGCTTCCTTGTTCGGCAGAAAGACCCCGACAAACTTTGTAAGTTTTGTGAACTTTGTGTATTAGTCATCGACTGACATATTTTCTTGTTTCAAGGACATGAATTCATCTTCTTTCTGTCGACGAATAACACGTGGAATATATTGCTCGAGGAAGGCCTACTTGAACGTCTCCTACGAGATCTTGGTACTGGGGTTGACTTTATAGAGTTTCTATTTCTTTGCCTCCCACCAGTCGTGATCCCTCAAGTATAGCTGCAAGGCCGCACACCCCACTCTCTTGGAGCCCTTAATATTAAGAAGGTTGAACATGCCCTCAATTTTCACTAGCCATCCCACGATCTCATCTGGTTTTGCTCGACTGTTAAACTCGGGCGGGTTCATTTTCTTGAACTCGGTCGCTTTAAACAAGGAAGAGGAAGACAGAGGCTTCATCGTTAATGGTTGCACTTTTTTTTCCTTCTTCTTCTCCTTCTGATGCGACAGTCGTCAAATTCTGTTGGGTTGCCATGTTGCTCACGATCCGGGCTAGTGCATCCATCTGTTTCTGTTGGGCACTGATTTGGGCCTGGATCTGTGCTTGCAGCTATTGTTGCTGCATCTGCGCCTGGTGCTGTTGGGCTTCCATGAGGCGCATCAATCACTCCATGGTAGATTCGCTAGGCGCTGCCTCCTCGGTGCTATCCGGGCTAATCAATGCGGTATTGACAGCGGAGACACCCGATTTCTTCGTTATTCCTACAAAATTGAACAAACCCGTTAGTATTATTCGAAAATATCTACGGGCTTATCTGTATGGAACGATTATTTCATGCCGCATATGTCGAAAGCACATTTTTTTAAAATTGAAACAACATCCAAAACAAAATGTTTTTAAAAGGTCCAAGGTGTGAACCGTGCTCTGATACCAACTTGTCACACCCCGACTCGCTAAATCGGTCGCCCTCGCCTTGACTCGAGATAAATCGATCGTCTAAGCTGGAGCGTGATGTCGTACAAGTCTATATTGGACTTGTACAAGACAAGAACATGTAATTGATAATTCTTTTGAGACAACGAGTTGAAATTAAACAGTGTAGAGAATTCAAGACGCAAAATAGGAAGAAATTTAGCATTTTATTCATAGAACTTGTAAAATATGTGTAAGGTCATTTTTACAATTCATATGTCGTTGCGGCTACATCTTTGAAACACAAAAGAAAACTCTCGACAAGCTGTCATGAAATAATCCTTGTCATACAATATATTCAGGCCCCTTTATACATTTGAACAAAAAGCCTTCGAACTGAATTGGGCTTCAAAATACTTCAAAATACTTTAAAATAGGAGGGCTTCGAGCCGCCTCCCGTTTTACAGCTTCAGTCTAGTCTTGAACTCCTGCAGCACGCTCAGCACCTAGGGAGTTGGGGGTTAGCCTACTTACTAGTGGACGGGACGAACCCACTCGTCTAAACCGACACTACTTATTAAGGATTTAGCATACAAAGTGATCTTGCTATTTAGAACTATATTATTTGCAGTTCGTATCGAAGGCACGTTTTAAGCAGTAACAACATAACCAATTTCAACTTATCTTACCACGGCTGAGCTCCTTTTCTGCATAAAATAGATATAATACTTACCACCTGCATAAGACAATAGGTGAGCATGCAATCTGTCTTATATGCGATCATTGATGATATCGACACCATGATAGATGATTACGTAGTATTGCGACGCGCCCTACCAGTCTAGGTTGCGAGCCTGAGGTCTCGCAGTGCCTTGCGCCGAAGAACGATTCCATAATTTTCTCCTAGGCCGATTCGGTCCCAGTGCCCCGGGTACCGTTTTGAGGAAAGCTAACCCTGTGCACAAGTTGTCCATGACCATGCAAATGCGTAAACAGTTTAATATATATGAGATAGATTGCATAGCACAGATAGTATTAAGCAGCATAATCATTTTGACTCGTGCGGGAGTTCATTTCCTCAAAGCTGTATGTTTTGATTTAGCGTCCCGTAGGCACCAAATTCTCTAATACATAATATGCCGTAACCAACGTTTCATTTCATTTTATTTTGCAGATCATAAAATAATTCTATCTCTTTTCTAGAATCTTATCTTTTCTCTTTTTGGTGTAAAACTTATATTTTTGAAGTGTATTACTCTAAATTGATATAGTTATCCCGAGTTCTAGATCTTAGTGGCATAGCATATATTCAGTTAGCATCATCGATTTGAACGTTGAACTTTAAGACTTTGTTGGCGGAAATGAGTAGAAAAGAAGGGGCCGAACCACCCACCTAAAGGGATTGCTCCGAGAGTAGGAGGTCACTTTGCGGCGGTCAAGCGTCAGTTAAATGAACTCCTGCAATGGCACGAGCATCATGTTAGAATCTCTTCTTCAATCCTTCCCTTTCAAAATTCCTAAAGATGCATTCAAAAATCGATGCGAAAGCACACTCACCAAATCCAAGCAACAAATCATTCAGAAAGCCAACAAAACCAACAAAACCAACAACAGATCTGTCACGTCGCTATATTTAGAGTTCATTCGCCAAGACACAGTCCGTTCCATCTAGGACTCATTCCAACAGTAGTCGATCCATTAGTTGGAACGGTACTCATATCATTCGTCCAAAACAATTTTATTGATACCATAGTTTTTGTATACCAAACTCGTCGCTGAGTCAGACTAGCCATTTATGTTTCCGACCGTGTCTGACTTGCCACGAGCCTATTACATAGTGCTTCGCCCCAACGGGAGCTAGGACTACAACAAATTCGTAATTCTACCAAAAGGCCTAGAAAATCCTATGTATCTAATGGAAACGACATCCTTAGAACCTAGTTCTTCTCCAATAGGGTTGGGCATTCCTATGGGTAGGTTCTTATGGAACCAAATGGTGTTCGTAACCATAAAATTGGAGGAAAATAGAGATTTACCCAACTTATGTGTCCCTCCTTTGGAGAACTCCGAATCAGACATAAGAAGACTTGAATTGGATACACCCCTCTTTGCTTGGTCTCCTCTTCAAGCTTCCTCATGTGCTCCAAGCTCATTGCTCTCCATTGGAATGTAAAGGATGGGATTTGGAATATTGGGTTAGGGCTTGCTTCTAGCTTGGAATAAATTAGTTTGGAAAATTAAAGGGGCTATTAATGAATAGAAGAGGTTTATATATAATCCAATTATGGTTAGGATTTGCTTTAGGAATAGCTAACAAGACTTAAAAGCCCCTCTCCATGTCATGAATGGAATCTCTACAACCTATATGGAATATTCTATTCATTCAACCAAGGAAATGACAAATTAACTAGTCTAATTATGACTACCCTAACAAATAGGACCATTAGATCAAATCAAGTCAAGTTGGGTCCACTAACACCAAGTCTAATAAATAGACTAGTCCACAAATCTATAACATACATAATTTTAACAATTATTCACAAAATTTAATAATATAAAAATAAAAATAAAAATCTATCTAGAAATGTGGGAGTGACAAGTTGGATCGATGCCGGGTTCCGAAATCAAGTTGGAAAGTACACAAGATTTATGGTAGATAACCTTTTGGCCTAAGTTGACCCAAAAGCTGTGCGATGCAAATAGAATACAAGAGAACATATTTTAGTGGGACATGATATATCAATTGAAGAATAACTTGTCTACATCAAAACCCATGAAAAAAGTTTCTAGACATTGACATCTCTTATGCTCTAAAAATTAAAGCTACAAAAAGTATATTTTATGATCATATTCCACATCACTATGCAAGTCTCTATCTAGACGAAAATCCTTCTATCTAGAACATATTCCACATCCTTATGAAAGTCTCTATCTACACTCACTCTAATAAATATATGAACCGTCACACGACCCGGTCGTATTGGTAGCTAGCCAAATACGTAGGCTCGTGCCAACAAATGTAAACTCACTCAAAGTGCCATGTCATGAGATGTGTCCAGTCATAGAAGTCATAGGAAATAACTTCATTTTTAATCGGGAGAGTCCTCTAAACCTCTAAGTCACACACACACTATCATATTCATGACACCATCCATAGCACCAAAGTCACACTTGGACGCACGCCACTTACATATATTCTTATGCACACAACAAACCATGTATTTAAATAGTACAAGAGTGGTAGCAAGGTATCTTGCCTAGATTTGCAGCAAAGAAATAAAGTATCGATCCAACATCATCCTCCATAGTCACGATCACACGAACTCCTACAAATATATATAACTAACATTAATAACCACACTAAGATTATTACTGTCATATATATATATATATATATATATATATATATATATATATATATATATATATATATATATAGATTGGAGGGATCCACATCCCCTCACTTTTGCATCCCCCATGCATCTCCTCTTTCACATCCATTGGATCTTACTCAAGTCATATAATCTTAACCATTAATTTTTCAATGGTTAAGATTAGATGACTTAAACAAAGATCCAACGGGTGTTAACATGGGGATGCATGGGGGATGCAAAAGTGAGGGGATGCGGATCCCTCCACACACACACACACACACACACACACACACACACACACACACACACACACACACACATTAACATGGGGATGCATGGGGGATGCAAAAGTGAGGGGACGCGGATCCCTCCTCTCACACACACACACACACACACACACACACACACACACACATATATATATATATATATATATATATATTTTTACATATATATATATATATATATATATATATATATTAGTCATAAAAAAAAATAAATATATATAGTATTTAGTATTAGTTCTTAAATAATTCTCTATAATTCTCTATAAATAAATGATAAATAATTCCACAAAATTCCACAAAATAATTCTCTATAATTCTGATAACAAAATTTTTATAATTATTATTGCATAAAAACCATTTAAAAGTTATCCCATGATCAAACTAGTATCCGTATTGATAAATCAACGTAATTAGAACTTATTTAACCATAAATAAAATAACTTTAATATTCTGAAATAAATGATAAATAATTATTTAAATTATCAAATGTTCATGATCATGTGCCGAGGCGATAATTGTTGATGCACACAAAATTATTTGGGACTCATAAGATGATAATGTTGATAGTTCGTTTTACGGCAGAATTTTGTCCTTCAAAGATCGAATGATTCAAGCATTAAAATAGTAAAATTATGAAAAAAAATCATTAAACAAGAATTGTAGGTATCGAAATACAGTTGTTTCATATATGATATCAATGGTAAACGTGAAGTTATATAGTTCAAAATTGTCATGCACTGGACAATATCAATTCCGTACACACTTTGGTAAAATATGTGCCCCAAAAAATCTAGAAAGAATTTCGACATACAATTTTATATGTAGGTAGTAGACAATAGAAGAACCCAGAATTTTTGATCCTATGAAGTTTTGATATCTAGAAGTGGATAAAATGCATTCGCAAGTTGGACGTAGCTATTGTATTTTTGGACAATAAATTGACTGTGTCTTGTGCGGGATGTTGCGACCTATAGGAGTGGTTTCCGGTGATGGTCAGACTTGGAAAGGTGGAGGGGGGTTTTGGGCACGTTGAGGATGAGGTAGTTGGGCTAGAGGTGGTCGTCAAGTGCGCGAAACAGTAGCACAATAAGGGGACAACAACAGGAACAGAGATTAGGTTAGGGTTTTGTTTGTGGTATTTTGGTTAGGGTGAGATGGTATTTATATAGGGTATTGATGGGGGTCGGTCATGGGATGTTCTTGTGTAGGTATGGATAGTTTTTGATGGATTTTGGAAACAAATACAAGAGGGATTGGCACAAATATATACAAGTTTCCAAATATAGAACCTTTCGTTGATTGAGTTCCTCTAATAGGTTTGACCTAATTAAAGTCTCCAAAAATCTGAAATAAAAATATAGAATGATCATATCTATGTGGGGATGACCTAACAAGTCATCTACAACTTGTTAGACAAGTTTAGGCTTAAAATGAATTACCTGATTTGGAAATACGCTTAAAAAGTCACATAAGGGGTCTTATGTGCCATTTGAATTTAAATTGCACATATAGCCTCGATTGAGTGGGACATCCTAGGCATGTGTGTAGTAGGCTCAAAAATAGTCGAAATCATATATTGGGTCGTTTAAGTTGGATCAATGTCGAGTCCCGAATTCAAATTGGAAGTTACGACAAGTCTTACGGTAGATAATTGGAGTACGAAGAAAATAGCATACAAGAAGACATATTTGGGTGGAACATGATAAACCAAATTGGAGATAAACTTGTCTAGGTCAAAACTCATGAAGAAAGTTTCTTGAGTTTGGTATTTCTTGTGCTTCAAAATCAAAGCTACGGAAGAGTGCATTTTATGATCATAAATAAAAGTAGGAAAAACATATAATAACCAATATATAACTCAAATAAAATATATAAAAATTTACATAAAATATTTCAAAAATTCAGAGGTCTTACAACCTCTCCACCTTAGAAAATTTCGTCCTCGAAATTAAGCATGCACTAATATAAAGCAATTAATATTAACTAATTAGAGATGACATACCTAATCCCCCAAAGAGATGAGAAAAATGCTCCAAAATGGCATCCTCGCGATCCCATGTCTACTCGCCTGGTGCATGATGCTGTGGACACACACACAAAAAAAGAAGAAAATGATGTCTTTTCTTTTATTGGTGCAAGACACCACAAATCGAGTACGCCTGAGAGATCCTACACTGAGGATCCTCGAGTACAAAAAAGAATTTTGGGGAATGGTACGATGGAGACCGAGCGGCAGTTGCTCCTTTACTCCGTTGACACTCCGATTACAAAAGTGGGAGAAAATCTAAGAAAATTGCTAACTCTCAACTCACTGGCAAGAAGTGCTGCAATTTGGCTCTTGAAAATGCTCTCCGTTCTCTTATTTTGAAGAGGGGTGAGGCCCCCCTTTTATAGTCGTTCTTGAGCTAGAATGATGTTATGCGCCAACATGAGGGAACATGCTGGTTCTTGTATGGACGCATAGTCCTACTTTGGGCACATAGGATGTAGGCACATACAGGCTACGAGATCGTGGGTTGGTCGTGGTGTTGACATAGCCGCATGCTTCGATGCACGACTGCTCATGTAGACTGACGTGGCCATGCGCTTCGGTGCACATTTTGATAATGACTTTGACTAAGTCAGGCTTGGGCGTATAGCCATGTCTCAGGCTATCTACCCTTCTTTCGAGGGAGCTAGTTTTTGGCGCATGAAGATTCACTGACTGGCCGCATGGAGCTACACTTGACTGGGCGCATGGAGCTTCATTAAGTGGGCGCATGGAGTTGCACTGTACGGGTGCATGGAGCTATACTTGACTTGGGCGCATGGAGCTACATTTGCTGGAAAAAGTTTATGCTTCTACAGGACCCCCTTCAAAGTTTTCGTTAATTGAAAAAGTTCGAAATATTTTGAAAGAAGCATTGATCGTCTTCTCACGAGGCAATGGGCGCATTGTCCGACCCTCTCTTTGGGCGCATAGTATTTGGCCAGCCTATCGGGGAGATACGACTGTTGAGATTTTCCTCAAAATTTGAAATTGACAGATTTATCAGAACAGAATTTGAAGCGGTCCATCCTTTATACGTCGTCCATATCAGCAAGGGACAGTCGTATAGTATGCAGAGAGCTGATCCTTCACGTGGGCGCATAGGCTGTATTGGGCGCATATAATGGACGCATATAGCAGGTGGGCGCATAAGAAGTGGCCCATGCCTATAAATAGACCCTGGAGGAGAGAGAAACTTCATTATTCCTTTCTCTTTTAATTTTTCAAAAAAACTCTTCGTCTTCTTTCTTTGAGAACCTTGTCTCCCAAGGCCTCCAAAAGATCCACGAAGGGCAAGGGGGCTGCGTCGAGTGACTCTCCTCCTGCGGCAGCATCCTCGGCAGTCCAGGACCCAATTTTGGGTGAGGGCATACTTCAAAAAATGAAGTCTCGAGCGTTAGTTTACGACGCTCGGACTTCTTTTCTGCCTGGGCGCTTGTGTCTAGGGCAACATACTTCTGTGAGCGTTACTATGCGCCCACAGAAGTCATGCGCCAACACTATGGTATGCTATGCGCCCATGTGTTGCCATATTATGTACCCCTTTAAGCTGTGGCATGTTATGTGCCCGCGTACTGTCCGAGAGTCATGCGCCCGTATGTCTTATTTTGGGCGCATATCCCTTTAGGCGCATAGCCCCTTTGGGCGCATAGGAGTCTTCAGGACTTAGTTTTTTCCTATATTTTAGTAAGTCTGACTGTCTTTTTGCCCCTTTTCATATTCTGTAGGGATCGGGCTATCAAATTTCTCCAGGACCGGTATCGGTGATTTTAGGCATAGTGAAGATGCAACACTTGACACCAACATCAGATAGCTCATGACTCTTCGTGTTTTGGAAGGGTTTTCTTCAGATGGTAGGAAGAACCTTTATACATCAAAGAGTCAGGCGGTAGTTGGGCGTTACCGTGAAAGTTCTGCTTTTACGTTTCTTCAAGTAGATAAAAGCAACACTAGAGATGTTGTTTTGAAGGTATGGTCTCTTGAAGAAATGGGCCCACGACGTCCGCAATATGGAGGAGAGGAGATCACCATTTGTAGATGTTTTAGCATGCTATATTTGCCCTCCTCCGTGTAGCTTCTTGAAGGTTCAACAGCCTTGTTTGCTTGCTCAACAGTAAAACATAACCTCCTTCGATGAAATCGTGGTGCTGCCAAGTTGACCAAGCTATGTGTTGCTGATGAGTAGCGGATTCTTCCTTCTTTTGGACATCAATGTAATCTTTTACTTCTTACCCAGATGAATAGATAAAGAACCTTCTGTTTCGCTTACGAGGTGTAGTCCTGTGAATGTAACTGATTTTAAATAAATAGAGTACATTCGCTCCATTCTTTGTCTGTAGTATCTGTGGTGCTTGTATTAGAGAGCCAAATGCCACATTTGTGTAAAGGGTATCTCGCTGGGGGACCTTCCTCATTTTTTTGGACCTATTACCCTTTTGTGCATCCAAAAATGCGAGCAAATAGATTAGAATGATACTTTCGTGGACCTATTACCCTTTAGCACGCGAGCAGTACGGGTAATATATTTGAAACAAAACCTAACAGAGGTAACATGGTCGTGATAGGTTTTGTGATCTTGACACCATGTCCTTTATCTCGGATTGGGTATAGGTGTCGAGTCGAAAGACTACCAGTATCAGAGGAAATATGGATGTGACACACGATAATCAGGAGCATTTTTGTCCTTGAGAGCATAGCCGGGTATGAGGAGCGGGCCAACACTCTGAGAAAAGTTTTGAACGACCTGGAGGGTCAAGTGGCCAGGTTCTGGGATGCCAAAGGGCGGAGCTCGACGTCACTATTCTGTGCAGAGGACGAGGCTTTGATGACAGCTCTTTCGGAGGAGAAGGCTACCTTTCAGGTAAGGAAGGATACCCTCATTCCGGAGATTGGTGAGCTGGCTGACCAATACAGCCAGTTCAACGCTACAAGTAAGGAACATGCTGCCTCGAAGAATAGGCTGGCTATGCAGATCACTGAGAAGCACAATCACATTGCGTAGATCAGGAACGAGATCACCCAGTTGGAAGCTGACTTGAGGGCGGTGTCATATGAACAAAAGGATTATCTGTCCCAGGCTGCCATGACTGCTACCACTTCTGCCCATTTAGAAGAGCAGCTGGCGAGGTTAGAGGGGGAGCATCTTGATCTGGTCCTCTTTGAAGATGAAGCCGCTCGCCAAGAGGAGGCACGGCGTCGAGCTGCTATAAAATCTAAAGCCGAGATTGTTGCTCCGAGGGACAACATAATTTGTCTGTGTATCCCGTAGATTTTTATAATTCTTTTTTCTTTCTTGGCCTTCACGGCTCTTATACCTTCTTTTTCGTCTTTTGATAGACGTTTAAGTACTGAATAAAGAATCTTTTCAGAAGTGAATGTGGTTTTGTGAAATATCGATGCTAGAGTTAATGTGGACGTAGCAAGGATATTTCTGATGGGTATTCCGCTGGGGAAACTTTATGTGGACCTATTATCCGTTTTATATTCGAATGATTCAAATATAGATAATAAGTTGAATGAAGCTGCTAGTAGAGGTAATATGGACGTAATAGTAGAGGATGTTCTATATCTGACCAGAGGTAGTATGGACGTGGAAAGATATATATAGCATTAGGGAGGAGTGGATAGTTCAGAGGTAGTGTGGACATGACTATCTTTGATGAATACTTTGCTCAGAGGTTATGTGGACGTGGCAAAACTTTTAATTATTCGGCTGGGGAAATAATTATCGGAAACAATTCAGAGGTAATAGGGACGTGATTTGTTTTCGTCAAACCGAGTTTTGATGGAGTCAAAAACAGAAATGATTCCATTGGGAAAATATTTAGAGGACCTATTATCCAGGGCATATTTAAGACTCTTGAAATACGGATAATAGTTAGATAGTTTTTTTTGAATCATATAAACATCGCACTGTACATTTATATGACTGAACATCTTTAAACAAAAAGTGGTTACACATAATATTTCTTCAGGAACTTGTCGTTGATAGGCATCATGAGCAAGTCACCGTCACGTTTGGTCAGCCGGTACGTACCGTTAAAATGCACCAATTCTATGATGAAAGGACCTTCCTATTTAGGCTGGAATTTCTCTTTTGTTTTATGCGTCATGACCATCGGTCTTCTCACTACTAGGACCAGATCACCGACGTAGAAGATCCTTTTCTTCACTTTTTTATTGAAGGCTCTGGAAAGGCGTGCTTGGTATAACTCAATGCGCTGCTGAGCTAACAAGCGTTTTTCGTTTAGCGCTTCGATCTCTTGGAGTCGCAGATGGAAGCTTTCTTCAGTACAGCTCGCTGGCTAGAGCTACCCGAAGAAAAGGAATCTGAATTTCCAGGAGAAGAACTGCTTCGCTCCCATAAACCAGAGAGAATGGCGTACTATCTTGTTGGAGTCCGGATCGTTGTACGATAGGCCCACAGACATTCACCGAGTTTCTTATTCCAATCGTGCTTATTTGAAGACACGAACTTCTTGAGAAGCTTTATGATGGTTTTGTTGAAGGCTTCTGCTAGCCCGTTAGCCGCTGGATTGTAGGCAGTAGAGGCTACATTCTGGATTCGATTCTTATCGCAGAACCGATAGAATGCATGGCTTACGAACTGTGGACCATTGTCATGGATGATCCTACGAGGTAGGCCGAAGCGGTAGATGACGTGATATTTGATGAAACTGATCACGTTTGACGTCTTCATTTCGGTGAGCGGTATAGCTTTCGCCCATTTGGAGAGGTAATCGGTTTTAGCAAGGATGAACTGATGTCCTTCGGAGGATGACGGGCTGATTGGTCCTATGACGTCCATGCCCCAGGCTTCAAATGGCCAAGATATTGTCGTTGGGTGTAGAAACTCTAAAGGTTGATGAATGAAATCGGCGTGGAACTGGCAAGCTCTACACTTCTTTACAAATTCAACAACATCTGCTATCATTGTGGGCTAGTAATAACCCATTCGTTTGAGGCGATCTTGTAATTTGGGGCCTGGTTGATGAGCACCACAAACTCCATCGTGAACCGCCTGGAGTGCGTGCTTGGCTTCTGTGTCTGATAAGCATCATAACAGTAGCCCGTCGTAAGAGCATTGGTACAGCATCTTGGTAGCCATGTCATAGTAAAATCTGAGGGATCGCCTTTGGATGGATACTGCTTCCTTCGGGACCTCGGAGAGGATTCCATAGACAGCATAGTCTATGAAAGGAAATCTCCAGTCTTTAGCATCGATGTTTGCTTTCGCTGCATAACTGTGATGAATATACAAGGCATCTTTTACACAAAATAGTTCTCGACCAGTCACTGTGATCGACAGCTATGTATTGGTAGAAACGGTCAAGGAAGCAGCAAGACTGACTAGAGTATTTGCTTATAAATTCTATAGCCGAGGCATGTGCTCGATGAAGAATCCAACGAAAGTAGATGCCAGCTCGATTGTTGCTCTGTGGTAGGGGATGAGATCTTCGTGGCAAACTTCATATTCCCCTCGGACCTGACTGACTATTAGCTTGGAATCGCCGTAAGACTCTAGATAGTCAACTCCCAATTGCTTTGCCAGTTGTAGGCCGATTAATAGGGTATTATATTCGGCCATGTTGTTGGTGCATGGTTCTACGATAGAATAGGCACGGTGTAAAACCAGATGATCAGGTGACACGAGCACAATGCCTACTCCAGCCATAATATTCCTTTTTGGTCATGTTCCTGATGCACCGTCGAAGAACATTTGCCAAATGGGTATTTCTTCAGTTGCAGCATTAGACTCCACCACTTCGTCGGGGATTTCGTCGTAGAGTTTGGACGACTCCGGCACCGGGTGAGCTGCTAGAAAATCAGCTAATGCTTGGCCTTTTACTTCCTTCTGAGGAAGGAAGATCATATTGTACGGAGTCAACAACATTGTCCATGTAGCTAAACGGGAATTAAGAGAGCCCGGTTTAGTCATAAGTATTCTGAGAGGGTTGACTTTAGATATAATGTGGATAGTCTACCCAGACACATAGTGGCGTGTCTTCTGGATGGAAAATACTAGTGCAAGGCATTCCTTCTCTACCGGTGTGTATCTGTGCTCGACACCCACCATTGTGCGGCTGAGGTAGTAGATTGCCTATTCATGGCCGCCTTCATTCTTCTGAGCTAATAGGGCGCCAAGGGAATGGTCTATAGCGCAGACATATAGTAAGAAGGGCTTCCCTATTATTGGAGCAACCAATACTGGAGGGCTTGTAAGATACGCCTTGATGTCATCGAATGCGCGTTACATTGTTCAGTCCAGACGAAAGATACGCCTTTCTTCATGAGCTGAGTGAATGGTTGACACCTTCCAGATAGGTTCGAGATGAATTGTCTGATGTAGGCTATCCTTCCTTGTAGTCCGCGTAGCTCTTTGAGATTTCTTGGAGGATGCATATCGAGAATAGCTTTTACTTTCTCCGGGTCCAGATGTATACCCTTTGAAGTGATGACAAAACCAAAGAACTTGCCGCTGGAGACTCCCAGAAAAGACTTGGTTGGATTCATCTTGATTTGGTGTACACGCATTAGTTCGAACACCGTTCTCAAGTCTTGGAGGTGGTTGCCCTTGAGACGACTTTTGACTGTAATATCGTCTACGTAACACTCCACAGTTTTGCGCAAATGATCGCAAAAAATTATGTTCATGGCTTGTTGGTATCACTACCAAAATATACTCAATTAGCGACGGATATTTAGCGACGAAATTTTTTTGTCGGTGTTAGCGACGGCTTCGTGGCCGCTTAGCGACTGAGTACCGACTACACGCCTTTGTATTTTTATTTTAATTCTAGGGGGAGGAAAGGTCGTACATCCGTCGCTAGACTGTCGGAATTATAGCGACGGATCTACAGTCGTCGCTAAGTAGTCGATTATTTGGCGGGAATTGTGTAGAGAATTGGCGGGACATATCTTCGACTATGTAGCGACGGATATTCAGTCGGTACGTATCAAACATGGCGACTACGTGGCGACGGGTTTTCTTTTGTCTCTATTCAGTCGCTATATATACGTACCAGACTTTATATAAAACGGCGGGGGAAACTTTTCGTATTCCCCCCAAATTTACTCACTCTCTCTCTTTCTCTCTCTCTCTCTCACCGGTGTCGGCTTCGGTGATCGGCGTCGGTGTCAGCGTCCTCTCCCCTCTCTCTCCCGAAGGTAACCCCCCCCTCTCTCTCTCTCTCGGGGTCCGGGAGGCGGGCTTGGGGTTGTGGCGTCGGGGGCTGGGCGGCTGGCTTGGGTCGGGGGCTGGGCGGTGGGCTTGGGGCGGCTTGGGTCGGGGACTGGGCGACTGGCTTGGGGTGGGGCATCGGGGGCTGGGCGGCTGGCTTGGGTCTGGGGCTGGGCGGTGGGCTTAGGGCGGGGGCGTCGGGGTCTGAGAGGCGGGCTTGGGGCTGGGGCGTCGGTGGCTGGGCGGCTCGCTTGGGTCGGTGGCTGGGCGGTGGGCTTGGGACGGCGGCGTCGGGGGCTGAGCGGCTGGCTTGGGGCGGGGTCTGGGCGGTGGGCTTGGGGCAGGGGCGTCGGGGTCTGGAAGGCGGGCTTGGGGTTGGGGCGTCGGGGGCTGGACGGCTGGCTTGGGACTGGATCTGGGCGGTGGGCTTGGGGCGGGGGCGTCGGGGTGTGGGAGGCGGGCTTGGGGTTGGGGGCTGGGCGGTGGGCTTGGGGCGTCGGGGGCTGGGCGGCTGGCTTGGGTCGGGGGCTGGGCGGTGGGCTTGGGGCGTCGGTGGCTGGGCGGCTGGCTTGGGTCGGGGGCTGGGCGGTGGGCTTGGGGCGGCAGCGTCGGGGACTGGACGGCTAGCTTGGGGCGGGGGCATCGAGGCTATTTGCAACCACGCACAGCCATAAGCACTCTTCATATATATATGCAACCGAACTACTGGACTGGGCGGCGGGCTTGGGGCGGCGGGCTTTGGTCGGGGGCAGCGGGTGGCTTTGCTTCTCAAATTCATCTGAGTTTATATATTGGCTAAATAATGTGTTATCCATATTGGGTTTTCCATTAGTTTGGTGGTGTTTGGATTAATAAATATGAATATGGGGTTTGGATTCATGGTGTATATATATGTTCACTGTCTCAAGGACAGTGCGAGTTCTATCAGTTGTGTGCTTCTGTATAGATGTATATATCTATACATCTAGCTGTAATATACATATATGTATGTGAAAATCTCAGTTAGCGACGGACTAGTTACCGGTTAGCGACGGATATTTCCAGCTCCATTTGCATTAATCTACGGTACGACATGGTGATCAGGACATAGTCCCTGCAGCCATTCGACTGGCGAGGCAGAAACTATGTAGCCGTAGATAAAGTTGACTGTCTTTCGACCCTCATCCCTCGGCAATGATGATACGACAACCTATCACTATATCTTATATAGTAGTAGATGATGTCTTAGTATTACATTAAGTGAGTTCATCTTGATTCTGTTATATCCTTCAGATACTAGATACGAAATGAATTTTGGGTTGTGTTCTGAGCCATCCGTTCTTACACTTAAAATACATAGTAATTAATGGTACGACATGGTGAAGTAGTACTGTATTTTGGCTCCAGTTCTAGCTCAATTTGCATTAATCTACGGTACGACATGGTGATCAGGACATAGTCCCTGCAGCCATTCGACTGGCGAGGCAGAAACTATGTAGCCATAGATAAAGTTGACTGTCTTCCGACCCTCATCCTTCGGCAATGATGAGACGACAACCTATCACTCTATCTTATATAGTAGTAAATGATGTCTTAGTATTACATTATGTGAGTTCATCTTGATTCTATTACATTCTTCAGATACTAGATACGATATGAACATATACTACACCATATGTACAGAACATAGATGATTCACACTAATGTATGCTTGAATGAATATTGGGTTGTGTTCTGAGCCATCCATTCTCACACTTGGCAAAAAATCGAATTTTTTATACTTTATCGGCTTTCGAAAATGTACTCAAATTACATGATGGTTCCTTTAGTTAGCTTGCTTATGTTACAATTATATTATTTGTGACTATCGATCTTACCAGATGGTACCCATGACCCGAGGAGCGGCACGTCGTTTGAGGAAAATAGTAAATGCTGAGGTGGCTCCTCCTACAGTTAAGGTAGAAGTGGTACCGGTTGCTAGTGAGACCGGGAGTTCTATTCATCCAGCACCGGTAGCTAGTGAGACCGGGAGTTCTCTTCAAGCAGTCCTTGCAAGGGACGACATCTCTCCTCACGCCAAAAATCTCGCTTTTTCGAGGTGGTTGCGTGATCGTATCACTGAGCATTTGCGTGAGCAGCGTGGTTCTCATTAGCTATTAGTACTTATTTGTATTGGACTATTTGTATTGAGTTGTTTTTGTATTAGACTATTTGTATTGGACTACATATATGAACTAGAACTGTGTCAATCTCTAGATTGTATTGGACTACGACATGGTGATCAGGACATAGTCCCTGTAGCCATTCGACTGGCGAGGCAAAAACTATGTATCTGTAGATAAGTTGACTGTCCTCCGACCCTCGTCCCTCGGCAGTGATGATACGACAACCTATCACTAGAGGATACTCTGAGAGATCCATCTGAGTAGGATGTATACTCTGAGAGATCACCTTTACAAGAATGATATCAGTAGTGGGATTGAGTCCTGGAGGGGATATTATCAGAGTATACGTCCTACTCAGATGGGTCTCTCACCGTTACTATTTTTTTCTGACAGCAAGGTGGATGTGCTCCGTCAACAGATTCTTGCTCCGAGCCAAAACTTTGCCCCGGAGCTCAAGTGGACATCCTTCGTGTAGAGCTCGAGTGAGAGGTTCCTGACAACATGGTGGTCTCCTTTGTCAAAGTATCCGTGCTCATCCCATATTAGTTGTGGGACGAGCACGGATACTTTAACAAAGGAGACCACCATGCTGTCAGGAACCTCTCACTCGAGCTCTACACAAAGAATGTCCACTTGAGCTCCGGGGTAAAGTTTTGCCTCGGAGCAAGAATCTGTTGACGGAGCACATCCACCATGCTGTCAGAAAAAAATAGTAACGGTGAGAGACCCATCTGAGTAGGACATATACTCTGATAATATCCCCTCCAGCACTCAATCCTACTACTGATATCATTCTTGTAAAGGTGATCTCTCAGAGTATACGTCCTACTCAGATGGATCTCTCAGAGTATCCTCTCCGGTTGGATTGTGTTCTGAGCCATCCGTCCCAGGGATTTGATTCTGTCTTTTGGCTCCAGCTCCATTTATATTAATCTACGGTACGACATGGTGATCAGGACATAGTTCCTGCAGCCATTCGACTGGTGAGGCAGAAACTATGTATCCGTAGATAAAGGAGGGAAAAGATAAATCGAATTATAACGACGGATATTAGGTTACTCTTCAGGATAACTGATGTCTATTTTATATTAATTTGGTTTGGTCTATATGATTCTTGGATAATTGGTGTGCATTAAATTCGTATGTGCAAATTTGGTCTATGTGATTGTTGGATAATTGGTGTGCATTATATATTGGTTTGATTTATGCATATTTTGGTGAACAGGAAAAGTGCTGCAATATTTTTTTTCAAAAAAATTCTCAGTTACCGACGGACTAGTGACCGGTTAGCGACGGATATTCCCAGCTCCATTTGCATTAGTCTACGGTACGACATGGTGATCAGGACATAGTCCCTGCAGCCATTCGACTGGAGAGGCAGAAACTATGCAAGTAGCCTTAGATAAAGTTGACTGTCCTCCGACCCTCATCCCTCGGCAATGATGATTCGACAACCTATCACTATATCTTATATAGTAGTAGATGATGTCTTAGTATTACATTAGTGAGTTCATCTTGATTCTGCTACGTTCTTCAGATACTAGATACGATAAGAACATATACTACACCATATGTACAGAACATAGACGATTCACACTAATGTATGCTAGAATGAATCTTGGCTTGTGTTCTGAGCCATCCGTTCTGATCAAGCATCTTCCTTCTCCTCTCCTCCACCATGGCTCTGAACAAATATGCTCCTCCCTCTACTTCTTTTCTTTTTATTTGACTCTCTCAGCCACATATGACATCCAGCTCAAGTGTAGAGTCGGGGGAGAAGAAGTGGACAGGAAGAGGAGGGGGAAGCAGTACAGCCGACGGTATGACCCGAAGGAAGTACAGAGGTTTTCTTCAACAGCCGTAAGAGAACTATAAGGATATATCTTTTCACAACATGTCATCTTGTCAAAGACCCTTCATATGAATATCATGTTACCGCGGTGTCGGAAGACTAACATATCATAAGTTTTTAAGCCGTGTATTTTGACATAATCTTCCCAACTCTTTCCTCCTATGTAGTAATCTTGCATTATTACATACCAGAAAAGAGTTTGGAGGATTATGTCAAAACACACGGCTTAGAAAATTATGACATGTTAGTCTTCCGACACCGCGGTAACATGGTTGTCACATTAAGGGTCTTTGACAAGGTGATATGTTGTGAAAAGATATATCCTTATAGTTCTCCTACGTCTGTTGAAGAATACCTCTGTACTTCCTCCGGGTCATGTCGTCGGCTGTGCTGCTTCCCCTCCTCTTTCTGCCCACTTCTTCTCCCTCGACTCTACACTTGAGCTGGATGTCATATGTGGCTGAGAGAGTCAAATAAAAAAAAGGGAAGTAGAGGGAGGAGCAGATTGGTTCAGAGCCATGGTGGAGGAGAGGAGAAGGAAGATGCTTGATCAGAATGGATGGCTCAGAACACAAGCCAAGATTCATTCTAGCATACATTAGTGTGAATCATCTATGTTCTTATCGTCTCTAGTATCTGAAGGACGTAACAGAATCAAGATGAACTCACTAATGTATGCTAGAATGAATCTCGGGTTGTGTTCTGAGCCATTCGTTCTGATACTTGGCAATTAAGCCATTCGACTGGCGAGGCAGAAACTATAAGGCTACTTGCATGTTCTTCCAACTTTAAATTACAAGATTACTACATTAGGTTAAATAAATCACTAACCTCATCACGGTGAGTCTTGGTGTAGCACTCAAATGTGGGGCACCTGTAAATTCGCCGAGGTTTTAAATCATCGACATTGAGTTTTAAACCCTCATGTAGCCTTTCTGCTTTACTTCTAGGCTCGAGCAGCATCTTCTTGCAAGCTTCGGTCTCCAGATACTTAGGGTCAAGATTCTGGATGCTTTCATAGAGCATGTCAACGCATCCTAGCGTCAAGATTCTGTTACATCCTTCAGATACTAGATACGATAAGAACATATACTGTACTATATGTACAGAATGTAGATGATTCACACTAATGTATGTTAGAATGAATTTTGGGTTGTGTTCTGAGCCATTCGTTCCCATACTTGGCAATTAAGCATGTGAAATAGAACTGATTATGTTTAGTTTGTCTTACGATACAGATTTTCACATCCAAATTAAAATGGATCGTTACTTCATTGATCGTACATGGATGTACTAGCGGATCAACCTCCTGGACCATAGGTACTTATAAGTATTGACCGTATCGGATTAGTATCGATCTATCGTTTTGTTATGGGCCGTATCGGTTGGTATTGGTCTTAGCGAATTGGTATCGTCCTATCCGATATGTATCGGCCGTATAGCTAGGATTCATATTGGCCTTATCGATTTGTTATCGGTCATATCCAATAGGTATCGGCCGTGTTGGATTATTATATACTATTTTGGATTAGTATCGTGGAAGGTTTAGTAACAACTGTACTTGGATTTCTCTCTTCTAGAGCTAGTTTACCATTGCAAGAGAGTCACGAGAGCGTAGATGGCCAGTTACAGAACATACATACTTCCTTTTTAATCTCGCTTTTCCTAATGGAAAAGGAAGTATGTATGTTACTGTAACTGTCCAATCACGATCTGGTGATTCTCTTGCAATGGTATTCTAGCTCGAAAAGAGAGAAATCCAAGTACAGTTGTTACTAAACCTTCCACGATACTAATCCGAAATAGTCTATACTAATCCAACACGGCCGATACCTATCGGATATGACCGATACCAAATTGATAAGGCCAATATGAATCCTAGCTATTCGGCCGATACATGTACATATCGGATAAAGGACGATACCAATTTGTTAAGGCCAATACCAATATAATACGTCCTATACCAAACCGATAGACCGATACTAATCTGATACACTAGATACTAAGTACATCTGGCCTATACCAGCGGATCCACAAATTACTGCACGATAGGCCCAACACTCTAGTTACATCCGGTTATTGGTGAGTACATGATTACATAGTAATTCTGTTAGTCTTGTAATACAGATTTTTACTCTCTCATGCTACCAACGTCACAACTTTTCCAGTGCTGCTCCCTCTAATGATGATGAACGCAAAAAACCAACGTCACAACTTTTATAACTTGAGTAAATTTCTCTACCCTGTATGAAAATTTTTGTTGTTAGAAAGATGGCTCCTAGGACTCGTCGAGGTGGTGCTGCTAGTCGAGGAAGGGGTCGAGGCAAGAAACCCTTGGAGGTCGACACGGAGGAAGTCTCTGTCGTCAAACAAGAGCCGGTGACTGTTAAGGAGAAGGTATTACCAAAGGTCGAGGTCAAGGAAGAATCGATGACCATCAGGGAAGAGATTGCTCCCAAGCTTGAAGCTAAGGATGAGCCACCGTCAGAGAGTAGTAGCATCGGGACTGACCCTCATGTCCCTACAGAAGACCTCAACCAGATTGAGCCTTCGTATGTAAAGTGGCTGATAGAATGGTATATGCCTCAACGCAACTATCATCCCTGGCTGTGAGGATTCATCGTCTGACTTCTGGTCTTTATTGAGGCCAAAGTCGATTTTCCTATGTGTTTTGGAATATTTGTGAAAATTTTGGAATATTTGTGCTATGATCGGATTATAACGATGGATATTAGGTTACTGTAACTGGCCAACTCTTTCCTATGTGTTTTGGAATATTTGTGAAAAATTTAGAATATTTGTGCTATGATCGGATTATAACGATGGATATTAGGTTACTCTTCCGGATAATTGATGTCTATTTTATATTAATTTGGTTTGGTCTATATGATTCTTGGATAATTGGTGTGCATTAAATTCGTATGTGCATATTTGGTCAATGTGATTCTTGGATAATTGGTGTGCATAATATATTTGGTCTATGTGATTGTTGGATAATTGGTGTGCATTATATATTGGTTTGGTTTATACAAATTTTTGCGAAAAGGAAAAGCGCTGTAAATTTTTTTTTCAAAATATTCTCAGTTAGCGACGGACTTGTGACCGTTTTGCGATGGTTACTACCAGTTTTCGACTACTTTTCTACGGCTATTCCGTCGCTAACTGGAGATTTGAAAATGTTTCCAGGTAGCGACGGATGGTCGACGGATTATCCGTCGGTATGGTATATTGTTCGACGGAATAGCGACGACCTATCCGTCGCCCTTGTTTTGGAAATACCAAAAATTTCCAGAACAAGATCGACGGTTAATCCGTCCGTATTCCGTCGATATATATCGACGGAATAGCGACGACTTATCCGTCGCCATGTTGCTGGAAATGACATGAATTTCCAGAAGCTGATCGACGGATTTTTCGTCAGAAAACCGTCGCTAATCCGTCCTTTGTTATCGAAGGTGTCGACGGCTTAGCGACGGAATGATACGCTGTTACGATGGGTTACCGACGAAATTTTACGTCGCTATTGTCTGCACAGTTCAGTACTTAATAGTTGGAATGGACGACAGTCCATCGAAAATGCGTCGCTGATGCTTCGTATTATGATGTCGACAATCCGTCGCTATTCCGTCGTTTGACGACAACTTAGCGACGGACCGTTATTAGCGACGAGCTGATTGTCGACGGATGTTTTTGGCCAAAATTCGTCGGTCATCGGTCGCTATTCATAATTATCGTCGGTTTAGCGACGGATAGGGCCGTCGCTAAATCGATAAATTTTGGTAGTGTATGTTGCCCCTGCATTCTTCAATCCGAAGGGCATCACCGTATAGCAGTATACCCCCAACATTGTTCAAAAAGATATGTGTTTCTTATTGTCGGGGAACATCTTGATCTTATTGTAGCCTGAGAACCCATCCATGAAGGACATCCGCTCGAAGCCGCAAGTATTGTCGATCATTACGTCCGTGATCGGTGGGGGAACTCGTCTTTTGGGCATGAAAAGTTCAAATCACGGTAGTCGATACAGACTCGAACTTTACCATTCTTTTTTATGACCGGAACGATGTTGGCAACCCAGTCTGGGTGTTATTCCTCGTGAATGAATCCACTAGCAATGAACTTCTTGACTTCATTGTCGATGACTTCTATGATGTCTGGTCAGAATCGTCGTTGTTGCTGCTTTATTGGCTTAGCTTTAGATGAGATGTTCAGGCGATGCATGGCAATTTTAGGGTCCAAGCCTGGCATGTTTTTATAGCTCCATGCGAAGACGTCGATGTATTCTCTTATAAGTTGTATAAGAGATTGGCGTTCATCGCCAGATAGGCTTTTGCTGATGAAGATAGGTTTGAAGGATGCTTTATCTCCTAGATTTACTTGGACGACCTCGTCTTCGGTAGGTGGTTCCTGTTGTTCGAAGCGTAGCTCCAACCTGGTGTCCATCTTTTGAGCCAATTGTTCGAGTTCGATTGATTGGACATCGTCTGTAATTTGGTCGGCAGAAACCGTGTTGACGGACAGAGCTGCTTTGAACATGTCGTCGATGCTGGAGTCTGAGTCCCAGAGAGAGGAATCAGAAGAACGAGAACAACGATCTGCTTCATCATCTGATATTTTGGGAGTTATTGGAGGAGAGACATAGCCCAAACCAATACCGCTTCGTTGATAGTTGTTCTCGGGTTTGCCGGGGAGAGCAAAGTGTCGTATTGGCAACCGTCATCCTTGGCCGCAATTTAGCCCTTTGTCGCTTTTGATGTCATATCCCATGTTCTGGATGATGTTCTTGGCCTGCCAACTATACTGGAAAAGTTGTATTTTCTCGGAGTCATAATCAGCTTTTGTATTGTGCTTGGGAGAAGTAGAGTCTAGAACGAACTTTCTCTCGCCAATTATACGACCGAAGATGATTAGCTCTTCATCTTTCTTTCTGGCTGGAACGATGAAGTAGAGGATATCTTCAGGGTAAACTTTTTTCGCAGATAAGGTGTTGTGACCGGCATGTAGAGGTGTGGTCCTATGCCATTCTCTAGAGCGTATATCGTATCTATGTAGTGGTTTACAGATTGTTAGACATCGGAGTAATTCAAAGATAAACCTTTACTAAGGAAATATGCAAGTTCTTCTTTAGGGATAACATCATCCACCGAAGGTACATTATTATGAGTATTGATATGCTCATTGAGAGGATCATCATCTGGAAGAGGAGCTACAGTCTTGGCCAAGTTTACCACGTACGGTAACTCTTCAGGATTGGGGGGACGGGCATCAGTAGGTTCCTCCCGGGCTGTCTTGTTGAGAGTGATAGTTAGTAGCTTAACCTTGTCAGGGTTCTTCTTTTTCACCCATATTGTAATAGGCTTCAGAGTTTTTTTTGGAGTAGTACGTCCTTTGACTCGGATAATCAGGGGACCATAGTTGGAGGATGGACTTGCTTCAGCTTCATTATCAGCTTCATTGGCGTCATCTTTGGAGGGTTGAGACTGGTAAAGTACCGAATCTCCATAGTAAGCTTTGATGCCCTTGAATGGATCAACATCAGCGAACTCCGTCTTTACGATACCGTCACTGTTGACGTACTTGAAGCACTGGTAGAGTGTGGAAGGAACGATCATGTTCTCGTGTATTCATGGATGTCCCAACAAGACGTTGTAGGATACATTGGCATCTATCATATAGCAGGAAACTTCCGTTTGGAGATCACCGATCTGACATTTGAGATGGATCTTGCCCAGCAGATGGCTTCGACCAGCATTGAAAGCCATGATAGTTGTGTTGGTTGCGGATAGCTTGTGTAGAAAGATTCCCAGAGTTTGAAGCAAATTTCTAGGAATGATGCTGAGGGAGGATCCTGGATCGATGTGCATGCGGTCCACCTTGATTGCCCCGATATACCCTGTATAGTACAGGGGTCTATCATGACGATTATTATTGAGTAGCATGTCCTC
Source organism: Iris pallida (assembly GCA_029216955.1). Classification (NCBI taxonomy): domain Eukaryota; kingdom Viridiplantae; phylum Streptophyta; class Magnoliopsida; order Asparagales; family Iridaceae; genus Iris; species Iris pallida. The sequence continues at coordinate 23,693,182 of JANAVB010025598.1, read as the reverse complement.
CTGTGAGAAGATGATGTTGGACACCAGCGGGGGCTTTGATTTCAGCGAGGTAAGAGTCGGCGTGTAGTAATGCCTCACTTAAGTCCGTTCGCGTTTCTTTGGAGAGTCGCAATAGATCGAACAGAGATAACCTGGCAGGCATATTGGCTAGATGAGCCAGTATGTCAAAGTTGTAGGGCCGATCCATGCCTTCGGGAGCTGGCACCTTTAAAGATTTGTCAAACCGCATCTCCTTCTGCTTGGATTTGTCCGTGGTTTGAGGTCTGGACGGGCCGGCTTCTGATCTTGTGGGGGCAACAGGAGCTTGAGGAGGTACTGCTTCTTCTTGTGCGGGATCGTACGTCCGAAGATAAGTCTTTCCCGTTCGCGTCTCGCCAGATAGAATCTCGTAGATGGGAGAGGATACCATATGGCATGGCTTGAATTTCTTGTCCTTTCTTGTTTTGGAAGGTGCTACCGCCTGCGTCACTTCTTGGACAAGGTTCGGGTGGACCAACATGTTCTCACCACGTTCAGTTATGAGTGGGACCAAGGTCGATTTGCGAGCTGGTGGTAGGTTGACGACGTCCATCATCGCCTTGGGGATCGGGACTACGCCGTCTGGGACTTTTGTAGGAGGAAAGTCACAAAACTGAAGAGAGATCATATTAGCAGATACGACCTTGTCTTCCGCTTCGAGGTTGATCACTTGACTGTCGATAAGCTGTGGTATCTTCTTCTTCAGGACAATGCAGTCCTTGGTGGAATGGTGTATGTACTGATGATAGAGACAGTACTTGGGATCATTGAGTTGGCTCGCCTCTGCAGGACGTCGTGGTGTAGGCAATGTGTAACGCCCCAGTCCCAAAATACATAGGACCAAGCACGTGAACATGCCAGCTGCATATGTACGAAGAATACTCCAATATATGAAATCCTCATATATACACATAAGCAGTAAATAAGCTAATCACAGGCCAGAATAACATAATCTAATCTCATCACAGCTCAATACAGAAGATAATAGAGTCCAAATAAATAAATAAGTATCTCAAAAGATAGCCGGGTGAAAATACTCACTCCAAACAGCTATGAAAAATAGTCTCACAAGATCGGAGTCCAACCTCTGCAAATAGAAAGAAAAGAGATGTAAAATAATGTCTACAACTGTCTCAGATAAGGAATAGACTAGAAGTCAAAAGGAACTACCTCGTCATCGATGTAAGATAGCTCCAACGTCGCTCCGTACTTCTGTGGAAAATCGTCTAACCCTGGATAGATAACCAGGTCCTCAGAGGGACGTAGCAAGATACGAAAAAACACCATGCCATATAAACTGTGATAATAAAATAAGAGAAAAAAAGGTATGCATGCAATCGGGTCCTGACCATTCTACTGTGAATATGCAGTTGAGATAAATCATTCGACGCATGAGCCCTGGCTGAAAATAGGATCCGGTATAGTCCCCTCTTGGGCACTAGTGACCAAGCGCATGACGTTCCAAGAACGACAGTGGCCAACCTGAGAGGCTAAACATACCCGTATCTCCAACGGAGCTTCCGGGTTACAAGGGAAGTACAATCGAAGCTCATACGTTAGGTATTGTTCTCTCCACCCAATGCCTAGTATCATCATCTCCATGACTGACATGTACCTCTAGTAACCGCCAAGTCTTCTAGCATGCAATTTTATTGGCAGTTACTCCTATCCGTCGTACGCTCCATACTTATCGATGGCCAGCCGACTACGCGGATACGTATGGAGCGTGCGAGGTAAGAGTTGGCATGTTGTAATGCCTCACTTAAGTCCTTTCGCATTTCTTTGGAGAGTCGCAATAGATCGAACAGAGACAACCTGGCAGGCGTATTGGCTAGATGAGCCAGTATGTCAAAGTTGTAGGGCCGATCCATGCCTTCGGGAGCTGGCGCCTTTAAAGATTTATCAAACCGCGTCTCCTTCTGCTTAGATTTGTCCGTGGTTTGAGGTCCGGACGGGCCGGCTTCTGAGCTTCTTGGGGCAACAGGAGCTTGAGGAGGTACTGCTTCTTCTTGTGCGGGATCGTACGTCCGAAGATAAGTCTTTCCCGTTCGCGTCTCGCCAGATAGAATCTCGTAGATGGGGGAGGATACCATATGGCATGGCTTGAATTTCTTGCCCTTTCTTTCTTTGGAAGGTGCTACCGCCTGCGTCACTTCTTGGACAAGGTCCGGGTGGACCCATATGATCTAACCACGTTCAGTTGTGAGTGGGACCAAGGTCGATTTACGAGCTGGTGGTAGGTTGACGACTTCCATCATCGCCTTGGTGATCGGGACTATGCCGTCTGGGACTTCTGTAGAAGGAAAGTCGCCAAACTGGAGAGAGATCATATTAGCAGATACGACCTTGTCTTCCGCTTTGAGGTTGATCACTTGACTGTCGATAAGCTGTGGTATCTTCTTCTTCTTCAGGACAATGCAGTCCTTGGTAGAATGGTGTACGTACTGATGATAGAGACAGTACTTGGGATCATTGAGTTGGCTCGCCTCTGCAGGACATCGTGGTGGAGGCAATGTGTAACGCCCCAATCCCAAAATACATAGGACCAAGCACGTGAACATGCCAGCTGCACATGTACGAAGAATACTCCAATATATGGAATCCTCATATATGCACATAAGCTGTAAATAAACTAATCACAGGCCAGAATAACATAATCTAATCTTATCACAGCTCAACACAGAAGATAATAGAGTGCAAATAAATAAATAAGTATCTCAAAAGATAGCCGGGTGAATATACTCACTCCAAACAGCTATAAAAAATAGTCTTACAAGATCGGAGTCCAACCACCGCAAATAGAATGAAAAGAGATGTAAAATAATGTCTACAACTGTCTCAGATATGGAAAATACTAGAAGTCAAAAGGAACTGCCTCGTCATCGATGTAAGATAGCTCCAACGCCGCTCCGTACTCCTGTGGAAAATCGTTTAACCCTGGAGAGATAACCAGGTCCTCAGAGGGACGTAGCAACATACAAGAAAACACCATGCCATATAAACTGTGATAATAAAATAAGAGAAAAAAAGGTATGCATGCAATCGGGTCCTGACCATTCTACTGTGAATATGCAGTTGAGATACAATCATTCGACGCATGAGCCCTGGCTGAAAATAGGATCCGGTATAGTCCCCTCTTGGGCACTAGTGACCAAGCGCATGACGTTCCAAGAACGACAGTGGCCAACCAGAGAGGCTAAACATACCCATATCTCCAACGGAGCTTCCGGGTTACACGAGAAGTACAATCGAAGCTCATACGTCAGGTATTGTTCTTCCCACCCAATGCCTAGTATCATCATCTCCATGACTGACATGTACCTCTAGTAACCGCCAAGTCTTCTAACATGCAATTTTATTGGCAGTTACTCCTATCCGTCGCACGCTCCATACGTATCGGTGGCCAGCCGACTACGCGGATACATGACCTATATGTGACTCACATCACATGGTAAAGCAAGTGTCAAGGCCGTACGAGATATACCAATACCTTATCATCAATGGGTGGTCATTAGTCTAAGTCATTGCCAGAGAAATAAATAAAGCGAAAAAATGACCGATATAGTCGCTTGCACCCAAGTGTGACTTGGACGCACAGTTTAAATATCAAGGAATAAGAAATGCTGAAAATAACAACTAAAAGTAAGAAATATAATAATCACAGAGTAAGGTGGCAAGGTATCTTGCCTGATGGTTCAAAATGGCAAGTCCCGAAAATCACAATGTCGATCAAGAAACGTCACAATCTCCAAACAACTCCGAACGCTAAAACAGACATAAAAAACGCACTCGGTGTAAAAGATATACCTAGGAAACGCATGTCCAAAAGTCTAATTCTGGAACAGGGGCAAAAAAGTAATTTTGGGTCAAAACGATGTCCGTCGTTGGATCCGCTTTGCACCAAAATGCGTGCCGAAGTCTATGGTCTCTAAAGTCATCAAACTATATGTCTACGGATTCAATTTGAGGAGAGGAACTCAACGGTATGTCCAGTTTTGGATTTCGATGAGCCGTGTACAAAATCGCCCGTTTGAGTGGGTCGTGGGCCCGCCAAAAAGGGGTTCCGATTCGACCTTCTCAGAATCGAACCAAACGTGGCACCCAAGACCAAATTTTTGATTCGGACCTGTTGATACAAGTTCCGTATCGAATCGACGACTGTACACGAAGTTAGGGCGAACTTTGCAAATTGGCGATACGGAGGTATCTCGACGGACACGGACTCATTTCGTCGCGCACACACGACGAAACTGAGTTCCGTCAGTTCCCATACGTGGGCAACGTCCATACACGCCCACGTCACCTGGTTTGTCGGGGCGTATGCCGTATCGGACATAATTCTAAATTTTATAAAAATTAACACAGGTCTCCAACTTTAACATCGATTTACTTTTTACACATTAATCAAAACGACGATCCAGAAGATGTGTTACGATCTCGGTTATGTTGTCTTTTACTATTTTTAATTAGTTTCTATAATTCTTTACTGCACAGCAAGAAAAATTGGCCGACAAGTTGTCGTTTTAAAACAGTTTTTAGTATTATAGAAAATAGATTTTTCTTCAACTTCGTCTCAATTTTTCGAGCAAGTTAATGGGTTGTTTTCGAAATCCACCTGGAGGATCTCGAAGAGGGTCAAGTCAACTTTCCAGAAAATCTTACGGATCGAAAATCGGTACTACGAGTAAAATGTTACTTCGTAGGGAAGTAGGGTACCTTGAGTGGAGAAACTGCTCCGCGGGTGACGAGGGGCTGACTTTCGATGCTCCGTTCTTTGCGCACAAAGCTCCGTCGCTGGTGAAACGAACTCGTAGGCGAAGAGGGTATGATCCGCCACAACTTTCGTTTTGGAAGTTTAGGGTTTTGATGTTTGTGGAAGAAGTTACATATATAACAAGTTGTAGCCAACCTATTACTAATGGGTTTAGGATTAAGTAATCCCACGGGTTTGGGTGTCGTTTGGTGAGCTTGCTGCTGCACGCTGCAAGCAAAGGGTCGGGTGGGGCCCGCCTACATTAAGTGGGGGGGGGGGGGTTGGATGTTTATATTTTTTTTTTCTTTTTACTACTTTATGCATTCTCCAGCACTTAGGCTGAGACTAGCTCGGCCATGGCCGCCCCTTGCTGGGGTGTGGCCGGCCCCACTTCTTTTTTTTTTACTTAAAACATTTACACACACACACACACACACACACACACACACACACACACACACACACACACATATATATATATATATATATATATATATATATATATATATATATATATATATATATATATATATATTAAGCTAACAAAATTATCTCAAAAAAATTACAATAAATTCCTAAAAATCCTAGATTTAATTATATCCTTATTTAATAGAAATACGAACATGCACATATATAATAATATATATATACACACATACATTAATTATACTAATAAACTAGTAGTAAATAAATCCATAAATAATGAAATGCATAACAAAAGTTAATTAAATTATAAAAATCAATTATAAATTATGGGGGTTTACACAATGTCAGCTTATTGTCCTTTGCCAATGTGTGGAAGATGGTGATGACATCGTCTTCGTCGAAGGAGAAGGTCTCCTTAGGCTTGTCGGAGGCGCCCTGAGAATTGGAAGCTCCTTTGGATGTGTCAACTTTCAGGACTTCTTTTCCTTTACCCCTACGAACATGGATAGTTTGAGGATGCTTGCCCTTGTCTTCGGATTTGGGTGTCTACAACCCCAGTAGTTCCAAGATAGGAATGTCATTTTCAGCAGCATCAGTGGCCCCAACGAAAGCGGGCCATGTATTATACTTATGTATACCAAGACAAAACTTTACTGTAGGAAGGAAGTTGTGTCGGCAAGTATCCATAAGTTCTGAGTCTGGTATGCCGAAGGGCATCTTCAGTGCTAGCCGTCTGAAGTATTCGATGAAGGTGATGACCGACTCAGTCTTCCTTTGCTTGGTCTCGATGAGGGTGGACATACTAACATGCATGCCACTCTTGTAAAATCTGTTGAGGAACAACCTCTTCAATTCTTTGAATGAATTGATACACCCGTCAGGCAGACTGCAGAACCATTCGAAGGCTACCCCCTGCAAGGTGCTAATAAACAACTTCGACAGGAACGGATCGTCTCTAGGCAAGTGCTGAGTCTGCGTGTTGAAGTACGTCATGTGATGACGAGGAGAAGTCAAACCGTCAAATGAGTTCAGCGTCAGCGGCTTGTAGTTAGGAGGCAAGTAGCGTTCTTCCATTCAGGGGGATACGGTTGAGATATCCCCATCTTCTGAAGCTCGTCTTTGTGTGAGATGGTGTCGAGGCGAGCGACCAAGGAATCAATTGCATCTTGTTGATTAAGCAGGTGTTGGAAAACGGCTGCTGAACGGTTGTCAGGCGTTGTTGGCGAAGGTCCACCCCCGGCATTTGCAAGAGTTGGAGGAGGTACAATAGAATGATACTCCTTTTGTAGTAAAGTATGGTTGTTGCTGTGAGCCAGACTAGCGTGGGCTGAGACGTTCTATTGTGGTGGAGGAACAGCCCCAACAGCTTGAACTGCCATAATACTGGTAAGCATATTAGTGATCTTGGCGAATGCTGTTTCGAGACCCTCTAGCCGTTTGCTAGTCTGATCACTGGCTTCTTCAGGTCTTTCTCCGTTTGCCATGTATTTAGATAGCATACGAGGATGGACAGAGGAAGCAGTACAACTGGTGCTGATACTGTCTGTCTCCGAGTAGATAAGTCCTTCATCTTCAGGTAGAGAAGGTAGATAGTCGCCATCGAATTTGGACGGATCATCATCCTCTGGAAGGCTACCCCCAGTGTGAGGGTCATCTGCTTCAGATTCTGAGGGAATGCTACCCCAGGCTTGGGAATCTTCATTGTCCATACTGAATCTCGCCTTTGATTGAGGGCCCATATAGACTCCTTCGGATGTGACAGCCTGTTGGCCATCTGTTGGTAGACTTCTCCTTCTCCTTCTCGCAGAGCTAAGAGAGAAAGTTGGGTTCGTAGTACACCGTCTTTGATTGGGGCTTCCGTAAGGGGGACCCCACGAAGCTATGTTGGATGAAACACATAGTGGCTTTTCGTCGTCAGAGAAGTGCAGCCGTCGAAACACAAACTTTTTCTTATGTGCTCTTATTGTTTTGGAGCAACAACAGTTGATAACAATATAGAAGCATAGAAAATATCTGAATGATGGTCTATGCGGCTCGGAACAGGAGAACCCCATGCGGCTCATACAGGAGCAGTCTCATGCAGTTCAGAGAGACTCTCATTCTCATGCGGCTCGAGGCAAGAGAGTCCATGCGGCTTACATAGGGACAGTCCCATGCGGTTCAAAGAGTCCCCCAGCCGCATGCGGCTCAGAAGTACATGCGGCTCACATACGACCAACAGAGATATACGGCTCGATCAACACCATGTATCCCCATGGGATCCCTTCACACAGCTGGCCATCGAGTAATGGCCTTATTCAATGCTCTGCCATGATTTGACAGCTGACGTCTCTGACATGAAGTGTCATGATCGTCCTGTCATAATGACAGACTCTTCGGAAACGGAAAAAAATCTCTGATACGATCCAAGATTGCCACGTGGCTACTCCCATGCAGCTCAATTGAAGAACAGTTTCATGCGGCTGGCAAGAATTATCTTCCTGCGGCTCACCAAGAAGCTATCCCATGCGGCTCGCAAGTACTATACCTATACGGCTCACTGAGACGCTGTCTCATACGGTTTATGGATATCATGCGGCTCTGGCAGAGTCCACCATTAAGACACGTGGCAGAGATTCAATTGCCCCCACGACTTGACAGCTGGTAGCAAGGATGATTATGGGATGCAGATCAATCAGAGATTTACCAGATCCCAATGACCATATTTAATGTTATCCTCATAATTAATGAGATCAGGTCATATCATTCATGATCAAGCTAATGGGACACGTGGTGAGAGATCCAAGCTTGACACAACCAATCATGAAGATTTAAAGCAATCAGCATTAATCATTCACAGGATTCAATACTATCCCCATTTATGGCCCAGATCATTCACGCTTAAAATTAATGGTCCAGATTGATTAAACATCAGGCCGCCGCCACTTTGAGAATGGATAATCATCCAAACCCTAATGATACCCCCACTCCTATAAATAAGCAAGGTGCCATTCCCTTGCGAGATATACAGAGAGACTCCCCCAATAATCAGAGAGAAAATACACAGAGAGAGAGAGAGAAGCCAAAAGAGTAATAGAGGGAGAGCAAGAAGAGCATTTCTTTATCAACGCCAACCATCTCTTCACAGGACCCAAGGCTGCATACCGATCGTCCAAGGAGCAAGGCAGGGCTGCCATCGCCTTCCCGAGCCTCTATCGTCATCCCCCAGAATATAAAATAAACAATTGTACTTAGACTGCTGTGCCTAGGTTTTCGTCCCTAGGCTTTCTTTGTACAAGCGAGTTTGTAACGTGAAGTAAAAGTCCGATCCTCCGATAATTGTTCTGTTCTTTTATATTTCATGGCAAACACGATGGCGACTCTGCTGGGGACAAACTTCTCCACGGCTGAGGAGTTGGTGATGCAATATAACGCCCCAGTCCCAAAATACGTAGGACTAGGAACGTAGACATGCCAGCTGTATTCATACGAAGTATACTCCAATATATGGAAGCCTCGTATAACTATATAAGCTGTAAAATGCAGTAAAACCATAACTAATCTCATCCATGCAAAATAAATGAATAAAAGACATCATATAAAGGTAAGAAAATGTCTTGATACAATATGTTGGACAGAGACAAATCCACTACCAACAAGTAAAGGAAAAATACATAAGAAAAGATATGAATTTGGCGAGCGAAGCGAAGACGATCCAAGTGCAATCATCCTCGAGAATTAGCAATGAACACGGCTAGAGCGAAAGCACCTGCGAAAGACAATAGCACACACCTGGCAAGACAACCAGGTCCTCAGAGGGACGTAACAAGACACATAATAGCATGCCATATAAACTGAATAAATATTGCTCAAATAAATAAGTAAATCGAATTATAACATGTTCCAATACGCACCTACTGAACGAGCATACCATCCCCCAACCAAACAAGGACAGGAGATAGTAAACTAATTCACGGTAACGTATCTTCCCATGCTATGAATCCAATATGGTATCCGGACCCCAACAAGGTTCAATACCTTCTCATCGAAGTAGTAAGTCACACCTACAACCAAACAAGGACAAGATGTGACGAACTAATCCGCGATAAGTTATTGTTCCAAGCCACGGTCAGATACAAGTACCCAAACTAAAAGTACTCGTACCTAACGGATAAAGGTAGCCTACCGTTCTAAGTAGAAGGTAGTTAAGAACAATCCTTCCTACGCATGGGCCCTGGCTAAATAGGATCGGCGTAGTCCCCCCTTGGGCACCAGAGGCCCCAGTAGTAAGAGCATGACGTTTCGCAGAATCGTTAGTGGCCGTCAGTAATCATGGGTAATCTGACCCGCGTCTCCGGCGGAGCTCACAGGTTACAAAAGGGAAGTGCATCGAAGCCCATACGCTAAGGAATTGTCCTCCCTGCCCAATGCCTACTGTGTTGTATCCACAACACAAAACCTTTATAACCGCTAAGTCAAACTAGCATGCAACCTCTATTAGCGGTTATTCCTATCGCACGGCTTGTACGTACTGGTGGCCAGCCAATCACGCACTTCCGTGTTCTACATGCGACACACTACCTCGTGTTACAACGTGTCAAGGCCAATGAATGCAACACACAAGGTGGTCCCTTAAATCTAGGTTTAATGTGAGAAAAATAATACATAGCAAAAAAAATAAATGAACAGTAAGTGCTAACAGTTATGCCATGTATCACAGTTTATTTTGCATAAAGAAAATAAATAATGCATGAAATATGAGCTACAATAAATAAACAGCAAATGGCAAGATGTCTTGCCTGGTAGAGCGCCTGGTGTGCTACGATAATCAAGGTGGCACAATCTGCGACTTTGGTGTAACGACTACACAATGATGGTGGCATGGATTATGTCATTGAGTCCAGAATAGTCAAATTGGCTAGGGACGATATAAATAAGCTCGAGATTTGGAAGAAGATAAGAAACGAACGATTGATCATGGATAAGATTTAATCTAAGAGAAACCATTTAAGAAACACAAAATTTTTAATTAAAAATAATATATATATATAGAAAATATTTATAAACTATTAAGACTTTGGTCACAACCTTTAAAAACTATATATTTTATTTATTTAGAATATTATTAAATAAGTACTTAAAAATCTAGAGTTTTTGGCTCAAACACAATCTTGAAAATAGAATTAAGGTTTGGTATTGTATTTAAAACAATTTTTTTTAGGAAAATATTTAATACATACATTTGCTTAGAAATAACTATATTAATTGTAAAAACCCCTGTTAATGCCCAAAGGTTATATAGGCTTAAGATAATATAAATAAATACAACTAAATATTAGAGACCCCAAATTAGCAAAAATGATTTATGTATATGCATATAAATATTTAAACCCAATATAGGCTTCAAGCCCAAGCCTATGAATATAGTCCCAAATATCCTTTAAGCCACAACCCTTTTTGTAGCTTAGGTCCAAGTAAAAGCCCAAAAAAAATATATTCAATAAAAATAACACAGCAAAACCCACCAAATGTTCTGTTGTTCCCATCAAAACATGTAGTTAATAAAAACAACAACAACAAAAAACAAAAAAAACAAAATAAAACAAAATAAAAAAAAGACAAGCAATTAAAATAAGGGTCACAGAGAGAGAAAGAAGTAGATGGAGAGCGAGTGGGAGAGATGGGAAGAAAGAGGAAGGGGAGATGGTGGTCGTTGGGGCTCCGGCTAGGGCAGCCGGAGAGGCGCCGCGGATTGCGAACGGAGGAGAGGGGCGGCGGTGGCTCGGGAGATCCGGCGGAGAGGGTTCGGCGGTGGCTCGGGGGGGAGTCGACCGGGCGCGGCTGGAGTCTGGGCAGACGGGCTGGACGGAGAAAAGGGGGTTCGGCAGCGCCGACCGGGCGCGGTGGCACGACGGCGGAGGAGGAGGATGGGCGCGGGGGTGCTGCGCCGGACGGCTAGGGCACGGGAATCCGGCCGTCGGTGGTGAGGACGCAGCGGTGGCTCCTCTGCGAGCACGGCGCACGGGGAGGACTGGTGGCTGGGCTCCTGTTCGGTAGCTGGGACGAGCCGGAGGAGGAAGGGTTTCGGCGAGGCCGCGAGAAGGGGCGGCGCGGCAAGGCGCTGGACACTGGTCGGGTTCTAGCGGAAGACTCGGGAGAGGAGAGTTCTGGCCGGGGAGAGGCGGCGAAGGACGGAGCTGCGCGGCGAGGGCACGCCGGCGGCGAAGCGCTCGCCTGGGTCGAGGTAAGGGGTCTGGTTTCCGGCGATGGTGTCGATCATGTGTTTTATTATTATTTTTATTTATTGGTGGGGAATTTCTGGTGGCGGCACGACGGGGTGCCGGAAGGAGTATGGCGGTGGTTGTGGTGGTAGATGGTCTGTGGTTGCGGCGAGCATGGCTAGGTCGGGTGGTCGATGATGGTGGTGGTCTATGGCGGTTGCTGGATGACCGAGGCCGGAGGAACTCGGTCGTTCCGGTTTGCCTATGGTGGAGGCTTCGACCCTGGTGGCCAGGGGTGACCGATCAGGACCTCGATTGTGCAATGGGAAGTTCGCCGGTGACGACGATGAATTTAGAGTTAGCATTTATCTTTTGTTTTCTGGTGGGTTGTATCGTGTTCTACTGTTCGAATACGGTGGATGGGTCTCTGAATGAATTGGAGACGAGTCCGGTGGCTCGGAGACGAGACAAAGATGTAAATGTAAAGGAAAGAATAGCGAAAACGAGGTGGTGGACAACGACACAGACACGATACAAAATTTATTGTGGTTGATGAATCGTTGGGATTCGGACGATAGTGGGGTGGTGTAGTAACTAGGTTTAGGATTTGTGACGTACCGTGTCGGGGCTGTCGACACGACGAGGAATATGTATTTGTAAAAAAATAGTGGAAGAAAAAGATGGACAAGGACACGATGCACTCACGGTTGATTTTGTGGAGAATTTGTGGATGAATAATGAAAGGTTGGAGGAGTACCTACCTATTTATAGGATGTGGGAATTCCCAATTTGGATAAGCTTAGGATTAGATTTAAAACCCAAGTAGATATATCATCTATTTAATTTAAAACAATCAAATCCAAATCCAATCTATATCCAAATCTAGTTTCAAATTAAATATCTAATTTAAATCAAAATAAATTTCTAGTATAAAATCCATGAGATAAATCAATTTCAAATATTTAACTTATTTAAATAAATCCAAAATTTTTAAATCAAGATTTAAATGTCCCAATAATTTAAAATATGTTTTCCAAAATACTATAATAATTAATTTCAAAAATACATTATTATTTATTTTAAAATAAGCTAATAAATAAATTATGAAATATGTATGCATAATTATTTATACAAAATTATGCTTTCTAGTATTCAATGAAATATAACTTATTACTAATATATATTAGAAAGAAGGGCTTAAGTTAACCAACTCGAAAATTTGGTAAAATGGAAAAAATAATATTTATATATATATTATCTTGAAACTATAAAAATAAAATAAAAAATATTTTTCTAAAAATATGTACGCTCGCACATATTCGCACTCGTCGAGCAAAAATAAAATTTCGTACCTGACGTACAATACGACTACGCGACGTACAATAATGAAAATTTTAAATCAGTACAAATTTTAATAAAAAAATATAGTAGAAATATAAGGGTTTTACATCCTACCCAACTTAAAAGAATTTTGTCCTCGAAATTAAGGATTTGTAGGGGGGTGAGAGGACACAAGGGGGTTTTGATGGGAAACAATCGAATACATATCATGTCGTAAGAAATCACGATCTTGATCATAGAAAAAAATATGGTATGGTCACGGGTAATCGAATACATATCATGTCGTAAGAAATCACGATTAAGGGAACGAAATACATTCGCTTTAATTAAGCGATTAGAGGGTCTTAATAGGGTCGAGTAGTTCGGGATAAAGATATAGCAATATCGAGGGAGAATGGTCATAGCTGATAGGAAGGCTAGAGGGAGTGCTAGTATAACGCTTTCGTTCTTCGAAAATAGGTGAAGGTGAAAACAATATAGAGTTCGAAGGAGGCGTTATCGAATACGAATTTGTAATTCAAAGACGATCGAATAATTTCAAAGGAATTGTCAAGGAAGTCGTGGATGGGACTCTAGAGGACAAGTTCAACTATGTCCCCATCCACGTAGAATAATAGGCAAAAGCGAACCAAAGTGCACTTGGTTGATCAGACCATTATGCACCGGTTCTGATTAGACAACATGTTAATGGAAGCTCTTCCAATAACATATGTCTTGAACAAGCTCGATAAAAGATAAGCTTGCAAAAACTAGGCTACATTAGCATCATTTAGTCAAATGGTAAATACATAGGCACGAGAGATTAAGATTTAAGAAGGTAGAATGATTCTAGGGCATACAGTCGTCCTATAGTCTTCTTGTCCAAGTCCTTGGTTGGCTAGTCGGGTTAGGTCCTCTAGATTCTAGGATCTAAATAAGCTTGCTACTATAGGTCACTAGGTCAAAGGGGTTGCTAGTTCATAAGGTATTCTACCCAACTTAATTTAAACTAATGGTGTTTGGGACAGCTAACTAATAGGGTCAACCTCTAGTAAGCACGAAGGAAGGATAATGATAGAAGGAATCAAGCAAGATGCAATCGATGAGTCAAACGGTAGAGTAAAGAAAGTGGTCAAGTATGTGGATGAGATCCTAGACTTCTAATCCTATACGCAGGCTTGCTTGGTACGGTAAAGTAACCAAACAATTTATCTTGACCTGCATGGGCCACCACAAAAACATGTAACGCCCCAATCCCAAAATACGTAGGACTAGGAACGTAGACATGCCAGCTGTATTCATACAAAGTATACTCCAATATATGGAAGCCTCGTATAACTACATAAGCTGTAAAATGCAGTAAAACCATAACTAATCTCATCCACGCAAAATAAATAAATAAAAGACATCATATAAGGGTAAAGAAATGTCTTGATACAATATGTTGGGCAGAGACAAATCCACTACCAACAAGTAAAGGAAAAATACATAAGAAAAGATATGAATTTGGCGAGCGAAGCGAAGACGATCCAAGTGCAATCATCCTCGAGAATTAGCAATGAACACGGCTAGAGCTAAAGCACCTGCGAAAGACAATAGCACACACCTGGCAAGACAACCAGGTCCTCAGAGGGACGTAACAAGACACATAATAGCATGCCATATAAACTGAATAAATATTGCTCAAATAAATAAGTAAATCGAATTATAACATGTTCCAATACGCACCTACTAAACGAGCGTACCATCCACCTAACCAAACAAGGACAGAAGATGGTAAACTAATTCACGGTAACGTATCTTCCCATGTTATGAATCCAATATGGTATCCGGACCCCAACAAGGTTCAATACCTTCTCATCGAAGTAGTAAGTCACACCTACAACCAAACAAGGACAAGATGTGACGAACTAATCTGCGACAAGTTATTGTTCCAAGCCACGGTCAGATACAAGTACCCAAACCAAAAGTACTCGTACCTAACGGATAAAGGTAGCCTACCGTTCTAAGTGAAATGTAGTTAAGAACAATCCTTCCTACGCATGGACCCTGGCTAAATAGGATCGGCGTAGTCCCCCCTTGGGCACCAGAGGCCCCAGCAGTAAGAGCATGATGTTCCGCAGAATCGTCAGTGGCCGTCAGTAATCATGGGTAATCTGACCCACGTCTCCGGCGGAGCTCACGGGTTACAAAAGGGAAGTGTATCGAAGCCCATACGCTAAGGAATTGTCCTCCCCGCCCAATGCCTACTGTGTTGTATCCACAACACAAAACCTCTATAACCGCTAAGTCAAACTAGCATGCAACCTCTATTAGCGGTTATTCCTATCGTACGGCTTGTACGTACTGGTGGCCAGCCAATCACGCACTTCCGTATTCTATATGCGACACACTACCTCGTGTTACAACGTGTCAAGGCCAATGAATGTAACACACAAGGTGGTCCCTTAAATCTAGGTTTAATGTGAGAAAAATAATACATAGCAGAAAAAATAAATGAACAGTAAGTGCTAACAGTTATGCCATGTATCACAGTTTATTTTGTACAAAGAAAATAAATAATGCATGAAATATGAGCTACAATAAATAAACAACAAATGACAAGGTGTCTTGCCTGGTAGAGCGCCTGGTGTGCTGCGATAATCAAGGTGGCACAATCTGCGACTTTGGTGTAACGACTACACAATGATGGTGGCATGGATTATGTCATTGAGTCCAGAATAGTCAAATTGGCTAGGGACGATATAAATAAGCTCGAGATTTGGAAGAAGATAAGAAACGAACGATTGATCATGGATAAGATTTAATCTAAGAGAAACCATTTAAGAAACACAAAATTTTTAATTAAAAATAATATATATATAGAAAATATTTATAAACTATTAAGACCTTAGTCACAACCTTTAAAAACTATATATTTTATTTATTTAGAATATTATTAAATAAGTACTTAAAAATCTAGAGTTTTTGGCTCAAACACAATCTTGAAAATGGAATTAAGGTTTGGTATTGTATTTAAAACAATTTTTTTTAGGAAAATATTTAATACATACATTTGCTTAGAAATAACTATATTAATTGTAAAAACCCCTGTTAATGCCCAAAGGTTATATAGGCTTAAGATAATATAAATAAATACAACTAAATATTAGAGACCCCAAATTAGCAAAAATGATTTATGTATACGCATATAAATATTTAAACCCAATATAGGCTTCAAGCCCAAGCCTATGAATATAGTCCCAAATATCCTTTAAGCCACAACCCTTTTTGTAGCTTAGGTCCAAGTAAAAGCCCAAAAAAATATATTCAATGAAAATAACACAACAAAACCCACCAAATGTTCTGTTGTTCCCATCAAAACATGTAGTTAATAAAAACAACAACAACAAAAAACAAAAAAAAGCAAAATAAAACAAAATAAAAAAAAGACAAGCAATTAAAACAAGGGTCACAGTGAGAGAGAAGTAGATGGAGAGCGAGTGGGAGAGATGGGAAGAAAGAGGAAGGGGAGATGGTGGTCGTTGGGGCTCCGGCTAGGACAGCCGGAGAGGCGCCGCGGATTACGAACGGAGGAGAGGGGCGGCGGTGGCTCGGGAGATCCGGCGGAGAGGGTTCGGCGGTAGCTCGGGGGGGAGTCGACCGGGCGCGGCTGGAGTCTGGGCGGACGGGCTGGACGGAGAAAAGGGGGTTCGGCAGCGCCGACCGGGAACGGTGGCACGACGACGGAGGAGGAGGATGGGCGCGGGGGTGCTGCGCCGGACGGCTAGGGCACGGGAATTCGACCGTCGGTGGTGAGGACGCAGCGGTGGCTCCTCTGCGAGCGCGGCACACGGGGAGGACTGGTGGCTGGGACGAGCCGGAGGAGGAAGGGTTTCGGCGAGGCCGCGAGAAGGGGCGGCACGGCAAGGCGCTGGACACTGGTCGGGTTCGAGCGGAAGACTCGAGAGAGGAGAGTTCTGGCCGGGGAGAGGCGGCGAAGGACGGAGCTGCGCGACGAGGGCACGCCGGCGGCGAAGCGCTCGCCTGGGTCGAGGTAAGGGGTCTGGTTTCCGACGATGGTGTCGATCATGTGTTTTATTATTATTTTTATTTATTGGTGGGGAATTTCTGGTGGCGGCACGACGGGGTGCCGGAAGGAGTATGGCGGTGGTTGTGGTGGTAGATGGTTTGTGGTTGCGGCGAGCATGGCTGGGTCGGGTGGTCGATGATGGTGGTGGTCTATGGCGGTTGCTGGATGACCGAGGCCGGAGGAACTCGGTCGTTCCGGTTTGCCTATGGTGGAGGCTTCGACCCTGGTGGCCAGGGGTGACCGATCAGGACCTCGATTGTGCAATGGGAAGTTCGTCGGTGACGACGATGAATTTAGAGTTAGCATTTATCTTTTGTTTTCTGGTGGGTTGTATCGTGTTCTACTGTTCGAATACGGCGGATGGGTCTCTGAATGAATTGGAGATGAGTCCGGTGGCTCGGAGACGAGGCAAAGATGTAAATGTAAAGGAAAGAATAGCAAAAACGAGGTGGTGGACAACGACACAGACACGATACAAAATTTATTGTGGTTGATAAATCGTTGGGATTCGGACGATAGTGGGGTGGTGTAGTAACTAGGTTTAGGATTTGTGACGTACCGTGTGGGGGCTGTCGACACGACGAGGAATATGTATTTGTAAAAAAATAGTGGAAGAAAAAGATGGACAAGGACACGATGCACTCACGGTTGATTTTGTGGAGAATTTGTGGATGAATAATGAAAGGTTGGAGGAGTACCTGCCTATTTATAGGATGTGGGAATTTCCAATTTGGATAAGCTTAGGATTAGATTTAAAACCCAAGTAGATATATCATCTATTTAATTTAAAACAATCAAATCCAAATCCAATCTATATCCAAATCTAATTTCAAATTAAATACCTAATTTAAATCAAATTAAATTTCTAGTATAAAATCCATAAGATAAATCAATTTCAAATATTTAACTTATTTAAATAAATCCAAAATTTTTAAATCAAGATTTAAATGTCCCAATAATTTAAAATATGTTTTCCAAAATACTATAATAATTAATTTTGAAAAATACATTATTATTTATTTTAAAATAAGCTAATAAATAAATTATGAAATATGTATGCATAATTATTTATACAAAATTATGCTTTCTAGTATACAATGAAATATAACTTATTACTAATAAATATTAGAAAGAAGGGCTTAAGTTAACCAACTCGAAAATTTGGTAAAATGGCAAAAATAATATTTATATATATTATCTTGAAACTATAAAAATAAAATAAAAAATATTTTTCTAAAAATATGTACGCTCGCACATATTCGCACTCGTCGAGCAAAAATAAAATTTCGTACGCGACGTACAATACGACTACGCGACGTACAATAATGAAAATTTTAAATCAGTACAAATTTTAATAAAAAAATATAGTAGAAATTTAGGGGTTTTACACGCAATCGGATGCAGCCAAGCTTGGCTCCACGCAACAAAAGATGGTCGCCCGGTTCGACCAACAGGCGTTCGAAGAAATGCTCTCCGACAAGAGCGCTGGCCCGATCCAGAAGCGAGCCCGCACAAAGAAGGCCCGCAAGGAGTGGAGACCCCGATCCTTCGTTCCTACTGAAGCTCTTGCAGAGATACCCTCTGTTGTTCAAGACGGCGAGCAAGACTCTCCTGCGGCCCTACTTCAGACCGTAGATAACTCTGTTGTCCCCAAGTCCGGCAGAAGAAAACACTATGATGCTGGACTTGCAGGGGCAAAGAGGAACTCTACGCGATCCGAGCCGCATAAAGGTGCTAGCTGTATGGAAAAAGCTCATGTGGCCACATCCGCTAGCCGCATGAAGAAAACTCATGCGATCACGTCTGTCAGCCGCATAGCTTATGCGGCTATAGTCGCCAACCACATGGATGAAGCCTATGCGGTTACTGAAGACAATCGCTTGCAGAAAACCCATGCGGCCATAATTGCCAACTGCATGCGGCCAGCCTGCACGATCGTGACTCCTACTAATCGCACCAAAGCAACTCATCCGGCAGCTAAGGACAACCGCATACAGACAGCCTGCACGGTTTCCAATCCTGGCCGCATAGCGTCCGTTCCACGCTCCTCTCGATCAGTCTTCGACCGTCTCTCATACGGTCCTGACCCTGATAGTTCTCTGGATGATAAGCCAGACTCTGTATTCAACTTAGACTCTTCTTATTACGCACCCGCAAGTGCTAAGAAGAAGAAGTTTAGGACAGCACGGGCTCATCAAGCCCAGTCAGCTGTCCCAACCTCTGACTATCGGGGCGTCCCGTTGACTATCACACGGGCCTCAGATGGGAAGTTGTATAGAACCGCTCAAGTCCAGCCCCCGGCGGCAAAAGGACAAAGTGGTTCCTCTGACCTGCGTGAGACGATCCTCCACAAGCACAAGGAAAGAGAAAGAGCTTCGGTGTGCAAAGAGTCCTCGCTTGGATGTCACTGCACCCAAATCATCGTCAACTGCTGTTGCAACAATGCGACAGTAACGGAAGACCGACCGTCAGTCTTCCAAAGACTACAGCATCCGAGCTCAGAGGACGAGGCACCTCCTGTTGTCTCCTGCAATTCCACTCAGAAAGTCCCCACCGAGGGGAAAGGGAAGAAGGCAAGCATCTCCACCCCGAAGACCTCAACCACTGCAACTGAAAGACTGTCGTCTAAACGGGTGCCCATCATCAGAGTTTTCTAAGGTACTCGCTCTAAAACGAAATCTGCTACGGTGGGAGGCCCATCGTCCGTAACGCAGGGGGTTGCTGGGGCCGGGGGTAGCACCCCTCCGAGCCTCCACAGCAATCCAATATTCCAAGAAGACGAGCCAGGGGAGATAACTCTTCCATCAGATATAGCCGAGGCTGGCATCCCCGAGGACGTCCACGACTCTCAAGATGAAGCAAGCTCTGAAGCCGGGGGTACTATTTCCTCCGAGTCCGAACCAGAAGAGAATATTTCTACATATCCCGATGACTTCTCGATACATGGGTATGACTCGGAGGATACACCCTCCACCGTCCCTTCCGTTTCTCATCATACAAGGACGGTGTTCATGATAGACAGCAATCAAAGTGGTTCCAGTGATCGCCAGCGCATCGACAATCTCGAAACCATATTACTTGTTTTGGTCAAGTCTGTAGACGAGATTAAAGCGGTCCTTCCAACTCTGCAAGGAGGGACGCCTGGCCAAACAAGCGCGGGTCCCGCAGTCAATGCGGACTCGAATTCGACGGCACCAAACCCGGGCAACAATCCTCCAGAAATAACAGCCCCTACCGCGACAGATGAGGCCCGAGAAGTAAGAAAAGAGGTTCAGGAGCTCCGAGCCATGTTCCATGCCCGAGAAAATGCTCAAGACCTCAGAATACGACAACCATATCCTGCTGAATGGAGGGATGTTCCGTTTCCACCAAGATATAAGCCGTTCAATATCAACCCGTATGGTGGCAAGACCTCAGCAAGTCGGTACATCACTTACTTCGAGGTCACCACTGACCATCTTCCCCATGATGATGCTATCCTCACGCGATTATTCATTGGGGCATTGGAAGGAGTCGCCTTCGACTGGTATCACAATCTGCCGGACAACTGTATCCACTCCTTCGTCGGCTTCAAGCGCATGTTCTTGGAAAGATTCTACGAGGTAGGGCAGGACGTCACCATGTCCACCCTCATGGACGTCGTCCAAGGGGAGAAGGAGTTGACAAGGAACTACATTGAGCGGTTCCGCAAAACCGCCATGAAGCTGCCCTCCGAAAATCTGAATTCTTCCTTAATTGAAATTTGCCAAAAGAGATTGCTCCCAACAATTAGTCTCTGGATGGACGAGAGTCAATTCAAGGACTGGAAAGCATTTATCATCAGTGCCACAAGTGCCGAAGAACGATTGAGAAAGGCTCGGCAACTGGGATTGTACATCTCAGAAGGAGAAAACAAGGGCAAGCGTCCCAACAACGATAATGGGGGTAGCCCCTCCAACAATCGGGACAGCAAGGGAAAGCAGGCTATGGTGGCCGATACAGCACAAAAACCTGAGCCAAAGCCAGCAGACAAACAATGGCCGCAAATCACTTACTCCTTCGAAGACGGTCACGTCAAGCCCATCTTGGACATGCTCATACAAGGGGACAGGATTCAGCTTCCTCCACCAAGACGGGAACCGCGGCCGGCAGAGATGGAGAATCCAAAGTACTACCATTATCATCGCTATGTCCATCATGCTACACACGATTGCTACCAGCTGAAACGGTACATCCAGAACCTCATCGATTCGAATGCTCTGGCTATCGATTTCGAAGAGGTAACCGTGGCAGCCAATATGGTGTCCGTGCAATTCGGCAGCTTCCCTCCAACGGAAACTCAAGACGGGGTGGTCCCCATCCCTCTCGCGATAATGGAGATTACCAATCTTTTACTTCCCCGAGATCAGGCTGCCGGTCTAGTACCCCTCACCACATCACGGGGGGAGGTCATGTGGATCCATCCAGACTTGGTGTCAGAAGTGACACGGCCCACACCATCTTCCACATACAAGAAGAAAAGTGGAAAAGCTTGGACCTGCCACATAATCTCGGCAGACAACGAGGAAGCTACAGCCATCGTCACGCGGTCCGGAGCGCAATCCCAACCGGTGGTTGGCAATCCAGCTGAAAATCATCAACCCATTACAACTGATGCTCCAGGACCGGCTCAACCTTCGACGACCGACAAGCCTAGGCCGAGGGAGACTCGCTTCGACAAATCTCTCCGAAAAGAAGCAGCCCAAGGGCTAGAAAGGCCCTACAACTTTGACATCTTAGCGCAATTGGCTAACACACCGGCCAAGTTGTCATTGTACGAACTCCTAAGGCTCTCCAATCGTATTGCATTGAGCAAAGCACTCCAAAATGCCGATGCCTATCTGGCTCAATCCAACCTCACCGGGGAGGACTCACCCATGGATCTCCAAGATAGCGCCTGCACGGGAGCAATGCCCAACATCGTCTTCACTCCGCAGGACATGCTCATCAAAACCAACCTACATGATCGCCCGCTATACTACACGGGATACATCGGCGACGTGAAGGTGGATCAGATGCACATTGATCCTGGCTCTTCCATAAGCATTATCCCGAAGGGTCTGCTACATCATCTTTGCATCCCAATGCATCGTCTGACACCTACAAGCACCGCCATCAGCGGTTTCAATTCGGGCAGGAGCTACCCTATTGGGAAGATTCGTCTGAAGTGTCAGATTGGCGATCTCCAATCCGAAGTCACCTGCTACGTCATAGATGCAGACACTTCTTACAACATCCTCTTGGGACGCCCATGGATACACGATTACATGATCGTGCCTTTCACGCTACACCAGTGCTTCAAATATGTCGACAAATACGGCTTCGTGAAGACGGAATTTGCTGACATCGATCCCTTCAAAGGGGTCGAATCTTACTACTCAGACTCCTGCCTATACGAAAAGTCGAAGAGGCACCTTGATGAAAGAAATGAACAAGCTGGTACCGAAACGGCCACAGGATCAGAAGGACCTCTGACAATCCACCTCCAAGCTCGCAAACCGGGCAAGTTCGTACCCCTTACTGCCACTCTGCGGAAGGACGCGATCAGCCTCTCGGCTCAAGAAGAGCATATGATAATCCGGCTGCCAAGGTCCGGCCAAGTGCCGAGACCCACAACGGGGCCACTGACAATCAGACTGCCGAGAGTCGGTCAACCCCAAATGGAGAAGCTCAATTCCTCCGATAGGCCACTGACAATCAGACTGCCGAGAGTCGGTCAACCCCAAACGGAGAAGCTCAATCCCTCCGATAGGCCACTGACAATACGCCTTCCCAAGAAGGGTCGTCACCCCGATGCGAGGTCTGACACTTCTAGTTAATCGGCCACTCCTCGCTCCATATCAAATGCCAAATTGGGGGTCGCTAGTCTGCCAATGACTCCACGCTCTGCTCCATCAACTGAACCACTGACAATCAAGCTTCCCAGGTCGTCCTTTCAGTCTTCATTTACATATGGGGTAGCCGAAGAGGAACCGGAGCTAGCCAAGTATGTGGCTGCCCACACTGATGTCCCCTCCGCTGATGATGTAATCCCCCTAAAAAAGATACCTTACTTCATCAATAAAGGGTTATCTTTGAACTACACCAAGCTCAATAAGCTATGTACAATGTATGCTATATATGGAATACGGTATAGGCACTCACCTACACACACAAGTGACAAATGTGTACACCGTGATCCAGCTTACTCCAGTAGAAGACGTTTACCGAATAATCGAGGGAGGGGACCATCCAATCATCTTCGGCCGGACGAACAACCCGTATTCCTTCACCATAGAGGAAGCCGACCTCGGGTCAGATGCCGGGAGACTGTCTCTGTATCTCTATAGCCCTCAATCCAAATATCTCATGCAGAAATATGGGTATGATCTGGAGACGACGCCAGGTTTGAACTACGGCACTGGGCGACGATTACCTTTGAAGCTGCCAGTCCCTGCGGGCAAACCACGAGACTACTATAGCAAAACTCGATGCGGGTTGGGGTATGTAACGCCTACTACAACCCCTGAGAGTTCAGATGAAGAATGCGACTGGCAGTCACATTCAACCAGGTCACCAACGTTTGGACTCGGATACCAGCATCGTAGATGTGTTCAGACAAGCCATGACAGTCAACATGGCATTCGCCGACGCTTACGAAAAAGACGAAGACATCCCCGAAGTCCTCGAGCTAGAGCCGTGGGCCCAGCAATTGGACGCACAATAGAAAAAGCGGTTCGAACAGAGAGAACCTCCTACTGAAGATGAGGTCATACAAGTGGATCTCGGCAGCAAATCTTCTCCAAAACCAATTTTCGTCAGTAAAAGCCTAGCAGACGAAGAACGGGAGTCGCTACTAGAACTTGTCAGAGAATACATTAATGTGTTCGCCTGGAGCTATAAAGACATGCCAGGGTTAAATCCCGACATTGCTCTTCACAAACTCAACATTCGGCCAGATGCGAAGCCAGTCAAGCAACAACAGCGATGCTTCCGTCCAGGCATCATGGATACGATCGAAGCCGAAGTCAACAAACTGATAGCCAGTGGCTTCATTCGTGAGGAGCAACATCCCGATTGGGTCGCCAATATAGTACCCGTCCTCAAGAAGAATAGAAAGATTCGAATCTGCATCGACTTTCGCAATCTGAACGAGGCGTGCCCCAAAGATGAATTCCTCCTTCCTATCACAGACATCATGATCGACAATACTTGCGGCTTCGAACGTATGTCATTCATGGATGGCTTCTCGGGGTACAACCAAATCAAAATGTCTCCTGATGACGAAAAGCATACATCATTCCGAACGCCAATTGGCACGTACTGCTATACAATCATGCCTTTTGGTTTGAAGAATGCTGGCGCCACCTATCAAAGAGCTATGAGCATCATCTTCATAGACCACTTACGCAAGACAGTGGAGTGCTATGTTGACGACATAGCCGTTAAGAGTCGCTGCAAGGGAGACCATCTGCAGGATCTAAAGATGGTATTCGACCTAATACGAGCGCACAATTTGAAAATGAACCCTACGAAGTCCTTTCTGGGTGTATCCAGCGGGAAGTTCTTGGGCTTCATCATCACGGCACAAGGTATCCATGTAGACCCGGAGAAAATAAAGGCAATCATGGAGATGGGCCCCCGAGAAACCTTTACGAACTCAGAGGCCTCCAAGGGAGGCTAGCTTACATCAGGAGGTTCATTTCTAACCTCTCCGGGCGATGCCGACCGTTCATGCATCTCATGAAAAAAGGAGTCTCATTCGTATGGGACGAGGAATGTCAGCGTGCTTTCGACAGCATCAAAAAATATTTGTCAAATCCTCCAATTTTGGTGGCCTCGGTTCCTGGAAAACCATTCCTGCTCTATGTACGAGCAATGGAACATTCCCTCGGGGCTCTGCTCGTACAAAACAACGATGCAGGCCATGAGCAAGCCATATATTACCTCAGCCGAATGATGATTGGGCCAGAGCACCGATACACCGCTGTGGAGAAGGAATGCCTCGCCCTGGTGTTCGCCATTCAGAAAATGCGATACTATGTCACCGGACAAACGATACATGTGATCTCACGAGTCAACCCTCTTAGAGTCCTCATGACTAAACCAAGGGCACTCAGCTCTTGACTCGCTACATGGGCAATATTGCTGTCCCCTTATCATATGATCTTCGTCCCACAAAAGACAGTCAAAGGTCAAGCCCTGGCGGACTTCTTAGCAGCCCACCTAGGCTCGGAGTCCTCCAGAATATATGAAGAGATCCCAGATAAGGTCGCCGACTCGCATGCAACCTCTCACGATAATATATGGTGAATGTTCTTCGACGGTGCTTCGAGGACCGGACCTAAAGGCAATATAGTCGTCGGAGTCGGGGTAGTGCTGATCTCCCCTTCCGGATTGGTGATTAACCGCGCTTACTCCCTCACCGAGCCCTGTTCTAACAATGTGGCCGAGTACAACGCTCTGGTCATTGGCCTCCAACTCGCAAGAGAGCTGGGGGTAGAATACCTTGAAGCATACGGCGATTCCCAACTAATCGTCAATCAGATACGGGGCTCATATGAGGTCTGCCACGAAGACATGATCCCTTATCACCAAATAGCGATTGACATCATCTCGTCGTTCGAGGGGTTCTTCATCGAACATGTCCCCAGACTCCGAAATATCGAAGCTGATGCCTTAGCTGGTCTTGCCGCTTCCCTAGCAGTTCCGAATCATGATCGCCAATCAGTGGATGTGATAGGCCACGAACTGGTCTGTCCCAAGAACAATGTGCAATTCGTGGCGAGTTATTTCGCACAGACGAGCGAGGGTGCCCCAGATTGGAGACAACCATTCATCGACTTCGTCGTCTACGACATCCTGCCCGAGAACCCAAAGGAAGCCACTTCCATCAAACGACGTTCTCTCATATTCTTCTATGATACAGAGACGAAAATGCTGTATCGTCGCTCCTACGACGGATTACTGCTTCGGTGTCTGTCAAATGTAGAAGCCAAAGAAGCCGTACGAGAAGCTCATGACGGTGTCTGCGGGACCCACCAGCCCGGCCCAAAACTGTAAGACCGCCTTCGCCGAATGGGCTACTATTGGCCCACAATGGTGGCAGATGCGATAGATTATGCTAGAAAATGCAAAGCCTGCCAAGTCCACGCGGACTTCATTCACCAACCATCCGAGTTTCTACATCCGACAGTGGCATCCTGGCCATTCGAAGCATGGAGAATTGTAAAACCCTAAATTTCTGCTATTTTTTTATATTTTTTTATTAATTTGCATGGATTTAAAATTTTTGGTACTGTATGTCACGTAGTCATATTGTACGTCGTATGCGAAATTTTCGTTTGCTCGACGAGTACGAATATGTGCGAGCGTACATATTTTATAAAAATATTTTCTTTTCTATTTTAATATACACTTTCAAAATTATATAATTATTATTCTTGCTATAAAAAGCCTTTTGTTTCTAAAAAGTTATTAATAATAAATAATATTTTTTATACTAGAAAAGCCTAATTATGTAAAGGATATTTGTTGCATACAAATATTTCGTTATTTATTTATTGGTCTATTTTAAATAAAAGTATAATTTTTGAAATTTATTAATAGTAATATTTTATTGTTCAAAAAGATATTTAAAATATTTATTATTTTTGAAATTATTATTATTGGTATTTTGAAAAATATTTTTGGAAGTTATTTTGGCCAATTAAATCTTGATTTAATGCTTGGAATTATTTAAATAGATTAAACTAGTATCTATATTTGGAATTGGATTATTTGATTCGATTTAAAACTAAAGGGATTTAATTTAAATAGGATTTGTACTTGGATTTGGATTTAAATTAAATAGGTTGAATTATCTAAATTGGGTTTTAAATATCCTAGTCCATATCTAATTGGGAATTCCCACATCCTATAAATAGGCAGGTACTCCTCCAATTCAGTATTCATCCACCACAAATTTCTCCACAATTTTCCATAGCCAACACCCATCCACAATGGTGCGTGCCTCGTGTCCGTGTCCTCTTCCAACCATAATCTTATTCCATATTTTTTACAAATACATTTATCCCCTTACCCGTGTCGGACACACCCCGACATCGTCAAATATCTAACCCTAACCCCTGTCCCGGTTCACCCCGACCTCGGACCCCGGCCTTCGCCAACCACAACCCTACTGCCACCACCACCTCCAATCACGCCATCACCGTTTCCCCACCGTCACCACAACCGTCGTCATCGATACCACCACGACCATCATCATAACCAACCACTGCCTCCAGAATTATCCCTCCGACTCCCGACGCAGCAACTCCACACACACCCGTCTCCTCGGCAGCCCCGCCTACACCATAATTACCATCACCACGGCCATGGCCACTGGCCGGAACGCCGCACCACCGTTCTCCACCTATGAACACCACCACCACCCTCGACCAAAACCATACAGCACCAACGCCACCAGCCACCACTACGCAACAACAACAATAATAAAACCTGCACCACATCGTCCTCCGACCACCACGATCGGAGTGGCCGACCGTCGCCACCAAAACCCCAAATTAACAATAAGAGAAAACAAACACAACACCGCCCTTACCTCGACGGCGAGCCTCCTCCGCCGCCCGCGAGCCAGTAGTCGCATCCCACCGACGCTGACGAGACCTCGGCACCCCCTCACCACAGAACGGCAGCACCGGACCACCAGCTCGATCCCGACGCCCAGCCTCCGCCATGACTCCACCCTCGCTCGCCCATCCCGATCCGATGACCACTGCCTCCGCCGAGTCCCGAGCCTCCGCAACCCCTCGTGCCGTCGCCGGTGAAACTACTCACCGTGCGCACGCGCACCTTCCGCTGGCCCCACGCCGTGCGTCGAGGCCCGGCCACCGCCGTCCCTCCGATAAAGTCCGACGCCACCGGCCTCCCGCTCCGCAGTCTCCGACCCCTCCTCGATCCGCCTCGCCACCTCATGCCGCCCGACCTCGACAGCGCCGGCGAGCGCGCGCGTCCCGACTAACCCTCGCCGCCGACTAGCCCTGGCCTCCCTCACCGAGAACCCCTTTCGCTTCGGCCGCCGTCCGCGAAACCCTCAGCGACCCTCCGCTCGCCGCCCAGCCACCGATCCGTCCCCGACGACCGCTCATCCTCCCCCTCCTTCCTCACTCGAGCCTTCTCTCACTCGAACCCTCTCTCTCCCCCTTATCCTCTCAATTTTTTTTCTCTTTTCTTTGCTTTGTTCTCTTCCTCTCTCGAGTGAAGAGACAGCAGAAAGAAAAACTTTCGTTAATAAAATTAATATTATTTATTATTACTATATTATTACTAAATACTAGTATATGTATGTAAAGTATGTATTAATAGACATGTATAGTAATTGTTATTATTATTATTATTATTATTATTATTATTATTATTATTATTATTATTATTATTTCATAAAACTATTTTGTTATTTATTATTATTGTTACTACTCTCATTTGTTTCACTAATATATACCAATAGTGTTATATGTTAATTTATTATATTACTATGATATATAGTTTTAACTTAAAAACTATATTGTTATAAAATATTTAGATTAACCTTAAAATTTTAAAATATAATTTATGGTATTTTAATTATGTTTTGACCTAAACTAATATTTTGACAAAATGGGGTTTTGGCCAGTAGTATTAATTAGTATATTGTTTAAATTGTAAATACTTCCTAAAATATATTTATGACATTATTTTTATGGTATTTTAGATATGGCTTTTTGACGCCAAAACAATAGTTTAGCAAAATTTATGTTTTTAGCCTAAACAAATCTTGAGGACTTACAAAGTATTTATCTAAAATTATTTTTTTGAATATAGTTTTCTATTATCATAAATATTTTTCTAAAATATTTATATATACAAAAATCTCTTGCTTATCAATCTTGACCATGACTATCCCAATTGATTCCATATCTTCGTGCAATCTTGAACTTCCTTATATCGTCCCTAGCCAATTTGACTATTCTAGAAACAATGACATGGTCCATGCCACCAACAGAGGTCACCTTGCATACTTTTTGTACCGAAGTCGAAG
Organism: Iris pallida; assembly: GCA_029216955.1. NCBI lineage: Eukaryota > Viridiplantae > Streptophyta > Magnoliopsida > Asparagales > Iridaceae > Iris > Iris pallida. The sequence goes on along the minus strand of JANAVB010025598.1, from coordinate 23,664,317 downwards.
TTCGTGCCATCATGATCATCGCAGCACACCAGGCGCCCTATCAGGCAAGACACCTTTCCATTAGCTGTTTAATTATTTTAGCTCATATTTCATGTATTACTTATTTTCTTTATGTAAAATAAACTGTGATACATGGCATAACTGTTCATTTATATTTTCTGCTATGTATTATTTTTCTTACAAATTAAACCTAGATTTAAGGGACCACCTTGTGTGTTGCATTCATTGGCCTGGACACGTTGTAACACGAGGTTGTGTGTCGCATGTAGAATACGAAAGTACGTGATTGGCTGGCCACCAGTACGTACAAGCCGTGCGATAGGAATAACTGCTAATAGAAATTTGCATGCTAGTTTGGCTTAGCGGTTATAGTGGTTTGTGTTATGGATGCAACACAGTAGGCATTGGGTGGGGAGGACAATTCCTTAGCGTATGGGCTTCGATGCATTTCCCTTGTGACCCGGACTCTCCGCTGGAGATACGGGGTTGATGACCCATGATTACTGACGGCCACTAACGATTCTGCGGAATGTCATGCTCTTCCTGATGGGGCCTCTGGTGCCCAAAGGGGGACTACGCCGATCCTATTCAGCCAGGGCCCATACGTAGGAAGGATTGTTCTTAACTACATTTCACTTAGAACGGTAGGCTACCCTATCCGTTAGGTACGAGTACTTTTGGTTTGGGTACTTGTATCTGACCGTGGCTTAGAACAATAACTTGTCGCGGATTAGTTCGTCACATCTTGTCCTTGTTTGGTTGTAGGTGTGACTTAATACTTCGATGAGAAGGTATTGAACCTTGTTGGGGTCCAGATACCATATCAGATTCTTAGCATGGAAAGATACGTCGCCGTGAATTAGTTTACCATCTCCTGTCCTTGTTTGGTTGGGGGGATGGTACGCTCGTTCAGTAGGTGCGTATTGGAACATGTTATAAATTCGATTTACTTATTTATTTGAGCGATATTTATTCAGTTTATATGGCATGCTATGATGTGTCTTGTTACGTCCCTCTGAGGACCTGGTTGTCTTGCCAGGTGTGTGCTATTGTCTTTCGCAGGTGCCTTAGCTCTAGCCGTGTTCATTGCTATTTCTCGAGGATGATTGCTCTTGGATCGTCTTTGCTTCGCTCGCCAAAGTCATTTCATTTTCTATGTACTTTTCCTTATTTTATTGGTAGTGGATTTGTCTCCGCCCAACATATTGTATCAAGACAATTCATTACCTTTATATAACATCTTTTATGTTTTATTCTTGTGGATGAGATTAGTTATGGTTCTACTGCATTTTACAGCTTATGTATTTATACGAGGCTTCCATATATTAGAGTATACTTCGTATGAATACAGCTGGCATGTCTACGTTCCTAGTCCTACGTATTTTAGGACTGGGGCGTTACAGGAATGGATATCATTGGTCCAATCACCCCACCTTCCTCCCGAGGACATCGCTTCATACTTGCGATCACTGATTACTTCTCCAAATGGGCGGAAGCTGTCCCACTCGCAGAAGTTAAGACTTCAAACATGATTAGCTTCCTTAAGCATCACGTCATCTACCGCTTTGGACTGCCCCGAAGGATCATCCATGATAATGGTCCACAGTTTGCAAGCCATACATTCTATCGGTTTTGCGATAAGTACCGTATTCAGAATGTCGCTTCGACACCGTACAACCCGGCAGCGAACGGGTTGGCAGAGGCATTCAATAAAACAATCATCAAACTCCTCAAGAAGTTTGTCTCCTCCAACAAATGCGACTGGAACGAGAAGCTCGACGAATGCTTTTGGGCTTATCGTACCACAGTTCGAACAGCCACCGGGATTACACCATTCTCTCTGGTGTACGGGAGTGAGGCGGTCCTCCCATTGGAGACTCAGATCCCCTCACTACGTATCGCCCTCACACATCAATTGACGACAGACGAAAACTACTATCGCCGGCTACAGGAATTGGAGGCACTAGATGAAAAGCGCCTCTTGGCTCAGCAACAAATTGAGCTATACCAAGCACGCATCTCTGGAGCCTTCAACAAGAAGGTCAAAATCAGAACATTCCAGGTGGGCGATCTCGTTCTAGCAGTCCAGAGGCCGATGGTCATGACTCACAAGACCGTCGGCAAATTCTACCCAAAGTGGGAAGGCCCATTTATCATTGAGGCAGTATTCTCCAACGGTGCTTACCGCCTCACAAAACAAAATGGAGACTTGCTCATGTTACCCGTCAACGGCAAGTTCCTGAAGAAATAATATGTCTAAACGACATTCTCTCCAGATCATCGAGTCATGTACCCTCTGGTATCGCTGAACTCACATCCACAACATTTCAGATTATCGAGTCATGTACCGGCTGGTACCGCTGAACTCACCTCCACATTCCCTTCAGATTATCGAGTCATGTACCCGCTGGTGCCGCTGAACTCACACTTTCTCAATATTCTAAATTACCGAGTTATGTACCCGCTGGTGCCTCTGAACTCACATTCCGGTCACTCTTTCAGATAGTAAGTCACGTATGATTATACCTCTGAACTTTCTTCCTGGAAGAGATCCTCCCTCATGATCCACTACCCGCACTCCCAGTGCACAAAAAGGGTAATCGATCCATAAATTTCCGAAACGGCCATGTCTTCATTACCTCTGAGTCATTTTAACTTCCACCAAAAACAAACCGCCCCCTCGCATAGAACTTCCACGTTCTTCTACCTCTGAGTCGTTCTATGTACCCCCTCTTCATTGAGCCCACTCCTGCCATGTCTTCATTACCTCTGAGTGGGAAGGCTCCATCGAAGAAACCTTTATGCTTGCCATGTTTCCATTACCTCTGAGTAAGTATGTCGGTCCCCTTTCAACCTATTATCTGTACCCACAACCGGAGTACGACAAGGATAATAGTTCCACAAATATCCTCTGTTGACCACAAACGTACTCTGTTGACCACAAATGTCCTCTGTTGACCACAAACGTCCTCTATTGACCATAAATGTCCTCTGTTGACCACAAACGTCCTCTGTTGACCATAAATGTCCTCTGTTGACCACAAATGTCCGCTATTGACCACAAATATCTTCCGTGAAGTCTCCCCTGCCATGTCCTCATTACCTCTGAGCAGGAAGATTCTACGGTAAAACCCTCATGCTTGCCATGTCCTCATAACCTCTGAGCAAATATGTTGGTTTTCTCTTATCCCATTATCCGTATCCTGAACCAGGGTACGCCAAGGATAATAGGTCCATAAATATCCCTTGCTAAGCTTCTTAGCATAAATCCACCATCTCACCATGCCCCGGGAGCCCAGCTGCTCTACGGCATTCTTTTTCCCAATACCAAGAGCACACATGACCACTTTGCCATGGCTGTTCCGAATATCCTGACCAAACTTGTTATCAGTACCTAAAACCAAGGTACGCCTAGGGTAACAAGTCCACAAATAATCCCCCAGCAAGTCCAGTTCCACGAACACCGCAAGAACAAGAAAGAGAAGATGAGTTGAAACATGCTCATTCATTCAAAATTCAAGGTGCTACATCATTTAGGATCGCATCCTTTACAAAATCAAAACAAAAAGATGAAAAAAGAAAACAACAGCAAAAGAAAAACAGAAAGCCGATCACTGCTCTGGGGCACATAACACCCTGAGACGGTCCGTCAGCAAGGCAACCGACCGCTCAAACCTCTGGGTAGCTCGACGCTCCGCCTCTCGAGTCAGCACCGCCTCGTCCTCCAGTTGAGCATGGGCTTGCCAATTATCCTCGAATCTCTTAAAGGCCCGCTCCAGGTTGGCAGAAGATCGGGAAACCCTCTCGGCCTCCCGGGCAATCGACTCCTGTTCCGCACGAGCAGCCTCCAGCTCTGACTCTAAGAAGGTCAACTCCCTCTGGAGTGCGAGAATCCGCTCCTTCGTGTCAGCGATTCCACGAGAAGCAGACTCTTTCCGAGCCCGACAAGCCTGACTTCGACGACCCAGCCTGTCATACGAAGCGGAGAACTTGTCAAGGTCTCCCTGCACAACTGGCCCGGCAGTATCTCGAGCGAGCTTGATCCTATCCCGAGCAGCAATGAGGAAGCCCCGCTCCCGATCAATCGCAGCAGGCAAGCCCGCCTGTCGTATCGCCAGCAATTGGGTCATAAGCTGATCAGCCTCTGCCAACTTAGGCTCCAGGAGTGCAGCCAATCCCACCCCGCCAGGAAGAGACTTCAAAGTTGCAACCTGGCCCTGAGCGCACCGTAGAGACAGAGTAAAAGGGGTCGCCCGTTCTAAAGCAGCATCTACACCCCTCTTTAAGTGGCAATAGAAGCTGTCAACCACATCCTGCGTCACCTCGTCCAGAGCCTCCGAAGAAGTCAGTGTCAACGGGAGTGTAGCCGGCAACGCTGAAGAAGACGCAACAGAATCTGCCGCTCCCGCCACAAGAGAAACAAACTCCACATAGAAGGACGCATGAACAGCGGCCAACTCCTCTACGGCAGCCCGCAGAACTTGAATGCTCGGCAGGGTCGAGAGGTCAATCTCCGGAGCCGTATAATCAGCAGAGGATGGGGCAGAGACCATCGCCAGCTCCATTCCCATCTGCCCGGAGCTGGCGGAAGGCCCCTCGACATGAGACGGCGAAGGAGAGGAAACGCTCCTTTTCCCTAGACCGTGGCGGGCCAAACCTTCCCCAAGAACATCCGCGATGGAAAGTAAAGGGTCAGGACCTGTAGGGCCAAGGCAACCATGAATCGATTTGACCCGGAGGATATGTTGGTAGAGCAAATAAGCCCCCTCACTAGTCAATATTTGGCTTATCTTACCAGTGGAGGAGTGTGGAGGCTATGGTTCACCTATAGCCACCGCAGCCTCTTCACCAGCAGTCTCCGAGTCAGGGATAATAGGCTCCTCCGCCCCTGCACTCTCGGAAGGGGATGCAACGAGATCGGCGTCACCTTGCTGAAGTTCAGCGATCTCGGAGACAGGCCCGAGGAAACCTTCGTCACCCCGGGCCGAGGCCTCAGTAACCTGGGAGCTCCTAGTCGCCGCTGAGAGAGCCCCCACAGAAAGGACCGCGGCACACATGTCGCTAATCAAAGCAGCAAGGGCCGGATCAACTCCAGGGGCAGCAGACGGTTCAGGAGAGCCTAGTTCGTCAGACACCGACAAAGAAAAAATGGTCAGGTCATATCTCCAAGAGAAAAAAAAACCACAATAAAGAGATGGCTCCGACTTGGTCTTACCTCCGGAACATCGTCTGCATCCTCACCCCTCTCCATAATAAGTAGCCTACGAGGTCCGACAGCCGCTCTCTTCACAGAAAAGGATACTCCTCCGCCAGTAGACTCACGCCTGTCTCGCTTACGCGAGGGACCAGACATGACAGGCAGTAGTTCTACCTGCACCACCTCCGGTACAGATGGCAACTGATCTACCGCCTCATCTAATACGACCGACGGTTGATCCGTCATCATCTCATCTGTCATGATGGGAGGCTGACCCGCCGTTGCCTCGCCACCAGAAGAGAGAGAGAGTCCTCGTCGTCCTGCTCGTTGTCTTCCTCAATTGTGTCGAAGGACTCGGAATCGGGCGTAGGAACTCTATTCGCCCCTTTCTTCTTTGCCCTCGACACCATAGCCTTCTCTGCCAGACGAGTGCCCACGATGAAGCTAGTCCTCGGGTCAAAATCGAGAGGAGGATGATTTGCCGTAACATGATATAAGGCCGCCATATGCAAGATTTCCCCTATCACGTTTGCTGCAGGAACCGAGAAGCTAGTTCGAGTAAGACAAGTGTCGTAGTAGCTCCATGCCCTAATACCATCGAGAATGCTACCCTCAAATCCCATGTGGGAACTGGGACGCCCGTGGAATAGTTGACTGTACCCAAATTGACGGGCAAACCTACTGGGCAAGTAGGGCTCCAAGTACACAGTGTTGCGATTGCGGTAAACTAAATGCGTCGGGCGAATGTTACGCAGCCAGAAACGCATCTTCTCAGGTAAGAAATGAGGAGGTCCAACACCATCAATATGAACACTCCGTACTTCCTGGTCGGTAAAACGGGGAACGAACACAAAGAAATTATATCCGTCCACCCTCGCCAACATCCTCCGACATGCCGGCATGGTACTACATTCCCAAGGCTGATGGTGATACCTGAAAAGAAAAGCGTCGTCGTCCGTAACACCATCTTCCGTCCCAGGCCTCATCAAAGACTGATAATGCAACAACAGCCATCCCAGCAAGTAATGATAAGGCAGCTCTATACGTTCAAAGTCTATTGCCACGTCACGAGCGATGACCTTGGACGAGAAGGCGCGGAGACCATGCTGAATACTACACACCATAGCGGGAAGAAGAGCCAGCCTGACCCCAAAGGACAACTTCACGGCGGAAAGAATGAAGTGACTGCCGATCCTCTCAATAGCACCCGCCCCTCCCGAGACCACACAATTGCGCAGCCATACCATTAAAAACCCTGCCAAGAGTACCTTCTCTGACAGCCGCCGAGTACTATAATTAAAATAGCTGAAGGAGTCAATCTGGCTCCCAAATTTGTCACCTTTAGACTTTGACCTCCTAGCAGTCGACACCAAGTCTTCTACTTCCCTAGGAGTTTGACGATCTCGGGAAGTAATGCGGCCAGCAGTGCTGAATTTGAAAAGGTATGAGACCCAAGATTTGGTATGGGGAGCGTCCCCTTCCGAGCTGTAATTTTTCTGGATAGCCGTTCGGTGACAGGTGCTATGATGACACAACAGTTCTTGATACACAGTGACGAAATCTGGGAATCGTCGGTCTAAATCCTCGAACTCCTCATTCGACGGGGTATACACCTCGAAAGGCTCGTTCTCCCACGAAAGTTTGGAGACAGTATACATCTCATGGAGAGCAAACCCCAACTCCCCTCCGGGTGCAAAGAACATCCCCGTTCGCTGGTTATACATCTCCAAGAGTGCCACGAACAATGGTTTATTGGTAGGAAGCCTGTGACAAGTGCCCCGAATGGCATGATAAAGTCCCAGCTCCCGCAGAAATGTTTCGTAGGTCTGCAGAACCCAAGTGGTCAACTGGGCCCACGTAGAAGTGGGGTTTATCCAGTTCAGCAATGCCAGTCTGCCAACGGGATAAGATTTTTTGCGAGCGAGTCGATTCAGGAATGTATCAGCTTGAGTGAGTGTGAAGTTGGGACCGTATACATTCACGAAAGAGCCTGGGGCCAGACCTATCATGTACCGGAGGACGAAATCCTTACCCGCGTACGCTGACCGCATGTTCTGGTTGTAATGGATGTTTCCCATCAACATCCCTGATTGGGTAGGAGTTGAGTTACACACCATCTTCCTGTCCAACAACACCATATTGAACCACGACAGAGGATAATGACATTCCATGAGAGGAATATGGATCGCCATCCCATCCAAAGAAAAATCCCAGTTCTCAGAAATCTCTAATACTCAGGGATTCTTTATGATTAAAGCGTCTCAAAAGAGGAATGAAGGCTTCAGGTATAATCCATCCAGCTTCCCAGTATTCGTCATAGCACGGAGATAATGGAGGGTCTGATTCTCGATGGCGTTCAACCTCTCCGAAGGCTCATTAGCAGGCAATCGATTCAGTACATGCTTAATTAAGTCATCAAGACGCACGTCCAAGGCGAACTGATTTGAGCCCACTATAAGTTCCTCTGCAGGATTTACTGGCAGATTCACTGAAGAAAGACAAAAGAAACAAGTCAAAAAGATAGCCGAAACACAACTACTCGATGCTTATGCGACTTAGCTCAGCATGGTCTCATGCGGCTCAATTTGAAAGAGCTCATGCGGGTTCAGTTCGAATGAGCTTATGCGGTTCGGTTCGAAAGGAGCATATGTGGTTCAGTTCGGATGAGCCCATACGGTCCAATTCGAATAAGCTTATATGGTTCGGCTCGAAATAGGCTTATGCGGTTCAGTACGGATGAGCTTATGCGGTCTAGTTCAAATGATCTTATGCGGTTCAGTTCGAAACAGGCTTATACGGCTCAGTTTCAAAAAGCTCATGCGGTCCAGTCCATATGCGCTTATGCGGCCCTGATGATGAAGTAGTTATGCGGCTGTAAACAACAACTCTCATGTGGCTCAGGCCTGGGTCATATCCCATACGGCTCGAACACGAGTCGGATACGCAGCACACTTGGAAATACAGGCTCGCGCATAAGATATGCGGTGTAGCCATGACAGTTCATGTTGATGGTCCTACCAGCAATAGGCGGGTGAACGTCGGGATGAAAAATAGGTACGTCAGCCGGCGAAGGAGCCGCCACATTCGCCGCCGTCGATGAAGATGCGGCCTTCTTGTCCTTTGCTACCGCAGACGACGACGCGGCCTTCTTGTCCATAGCAGCGGTAGTCTTCTTGGGAGCCATTGCCGATCGTTGATGGGAGAAGACGAAGAGGAAGTCGGTAACAAGGAGTTCGAGCAAAGAGAGAAGGTAAAGAAACCCTCAAAAAATAAAATTACTCCTATTTATAGGCGAATGAGGCTCGTAAATTAACAAATGCCTCGATCCACGTGCCGCCTAAAAGAATAAAGGAAAAACGTTTCGGTCAAAACAAAACTGACCCTTGGGATCCTTTCCCAAAAGGCGACGTTAATTCAAAAAACGAATCAAGGGCATTTAATGCAGAAGATTTGCACACGTGGTTGGGACACGTGGCAAAAAGTCTATGCGGCCTAACAGCTCATGCGGCCAGATAAATCCATGCGGCTGAATCATCTATGTGGTCAACAAAGGCCATGCTTCTTATTCAAAGTATTTCAATTTTGCAAATTGAAAACTTTGAAGGGGGTCTTGTAGAAGCATGGAAAATATCAGAATGATGGTCTATGCGGCTCGAAACAGGAGAATTCCATGCAGCTCATACGGGAGCAGTTCCATGCGGTTCAGAGAGACTCTCAGTCTCATGCGGCTCGGGACAAGAGAGTCCATGCGGCTTACATAGGGACAGTTCCATGCGGTTCAAAGAGTCTCCTAGCCGCATGCGGCTCAGAAGTACATGCGGCTCACATACGACCAACAGAGATATGTGGCTCGATCAACACCACGTGTCCCCATGGGATCCCTTCACACAGCTGGCCATCGAGTAATGGCCTTATTCAATGCTCTGCCATGATTTGACAGCTGACGGCTCTGACATAAAGTGTCATGATGGTCCTGTCATAATGACAGACTCTTCGGGAACGGAAGAAAATCTCTGGTACGATCCAAGATTGCCACGTGGCTACTCCCATGCGGCTCAATTGAAGAACAGTTTCATGCGGCTGGCAAGAATCATCTTCCTGCGGCTCACCAAGAAGCTATCCTATGCGGCTCGCAAGTACTATACCTATGCGGCTCACTAAGACGCTGTCTCATGCGGTTCATGGATATCATGCGGCTCTGGCAGAGTCCACCATTAAGACACGTGGCAGAGATTCAATTGCCCCCACGACTTGACAGCTGGTAGCAAGGATGATTATGAAATACAGATCAATCAGAGATTTACCAGATCCCAATGACCATATTTAACGTTATCCTCATAATTAATGAGATTAGGTCATATCATTCATGATCAAGCCAATGGGACACGTGGTGAGAGATCCAAGCTTGACACAACCAATCATGAAGATTTAAAGCAATCAGCATTAATCATTCACAGGATTCAATACTATCCCCATTTATGGCCCAGATCCTTCATGCTTAAAACTAATGGTCCAGATTGATTAAACATCAGGCCGCTGCCACTTTGAGAATGGGTAATCATCCAAACCCTTATGATACCCCCACTCCTATAAATAAGCAATGTGCCATTCCCTTGCAAGATATACAGAGAGACTCCCCCAATAATCAGAGAAAAAATACACACAAAGAGAGAGAAGCCAGAAGAGTAATAGAGGGAGAGCAAGAAGAGCATTTCTTCATCAACGCCAACCATCTCTTCACAGGAGCCAAGGCTGCATACCGATCGTCCAAGGAGTAAGGCAGGGCTTCCATCGCCTTTCCGAGCCTCTATCGTCACCTCCCAGAATCTAAAATAAACAATTGTACTTAGACTGCTGTACTTAGGTTTTCGTCCCTAGGCTTTCTTTGTACAAGCGAGTTTGTAACGTGAAGTAAAAGTCCGATCCTCCGATAATTGTTCTGTTCTTTTATATTTCATGGCAAACAAACAATACTGGTGCACGAAAGTGCACAATGAATTGTTATATTCTCCCTCGCTTTACGCTTATGATTTATCATGTTGCACAAGTCAGCGGAAGGAAGTTTTGCCTTACAACCCATGTTGCATGTATCGCCGAGCTTTGTATGCGGGTTCATAAGGAGAATAGGCACATCCAGACTTAGTTCATATGCAGGGGCAACCCCCATACCTAAGTTCTGTGATGTCCTTGAAGACAGTCCCGTGCTATACGCGTTGGGGCCTATCTTTTTGTTATGGGCGCATAGGCCTTGGAGACTGGCCTTGGGCGCATGCTCCTTGACAGCATGTCCGAGCTTCCTTGATATAGGCGCATAGTATGAATCCAGGGAGCCTGGGCACATAGCCTTGGGCGCATAGCTCTGGGTGTCCAACCTATTGAAGACAGAAGTGTTCTGGTTGGGGCTATGCGCCCAAACACTCCCTTGGGCGCATGGCCTTGGGCGCATGCCTTGTGTAGCAGCGTTGTTTTCTTCCAGTTTTGCCTCCTTCATTTGTGAGCCACGCCGGGTTTGGCCAAAGTGTCGTACACCCCGATTATTGGCATCGTAGTATTTTTTTTGCCAAGTCTCGGGTGTTGAACACCCTGTTATTGGTTGTGCAGGGAAGAAGTCACTAGGCTAGTAGAGCCCGGAACGGTGTGAGCCTTCTCCACTTGGGGAACTTCTGCAGCAGAATCCTCCAGCTGCATATCTGCTATGACACTAGCAGGATATGCATAGCGAGCCTTCGGAAGCCAAGTCTTGAGAGACTTGTTTGGCTTCACTGATTTTGAGAGAGTAGAGCCGTCCCTCGAGAGTATCTATTCGAACGCCTGCTGATCGAACTTTATGATCAGCATCTTCTGAGTACTCCCCACTTTGTCGGTAACGGATTGCGTCACCACTGTCTCGTCAGAGAAAAAGGTAGTCCCCAGCAGAGTTGCCTTTTTTGTGGACACACACAAAAAGAAGAAGAAAATGCTATCTTTTCTTTTATTGGCACAAGGCACCATAAATCGAGTATGCCTGAGAGATCCTGCGCTGAGGATCCCCGAGTACAAAAAAGAATTTTGGAGAATGGGACGATGGAGATCGAGCGGCAGTTGTTCCTTTACTCCGTTGATATTCTGATTATGAAAGTGGGAGAAAACTTAAGAAAATTGCTAACTCTCGGCTCACTGGCAAGAAGTGCAGCAATTTGGCTCTTGAAAATGCTCTACATTCTCTTATTTTGAAGAGGGAGTGAGGTCCCCCTTTTATAGTCATTTTTGAGCTGGAATGACGTTATGCGCCCACATGAGGGAACACGCTGGTTCTTGTGTGGGCGTATAGTCCTGCTTTGGGCGCATAGGATGTAGGCGCATACAGGCTGCGAGATCGTGGGTTGGTCGTGGTGTTGACGTGGCCGCATGCTTCAGTGCTCGACTGCTCGTGGAGACTGACGTGGCCATGCGCTTCGGTACATGTTTTGATCATGACTTTGACTAAGTGAGGCTTGGGCGCATAGCCATGTCTCATGCTATGCGCCCTCCTTTCGGAGGAGCTAGTTTTGGGCGCATGAAGCTTCACTGACTGGGCGCATGGAGCTACACTTGACTGGGCGCATGGAGCTTCATTAAGTGGGCGCATGGAGTTGCACTGTCTGGGCGCATGGAGCTATACTTGACTTAGGCGCATGGAGCTATATTTGCTAAAAATTTTTTATGCTTCTACAAATGTCTCCACGCGACAAGAACTAAAGGAATGGTCTAGCCTCGTAAGAATTTCTCTTGACGGTCCAAAATCTCTATAGGCTGCTCTTTGTAGGACAGGCTCGGCCCCACAATAATCTCGGAATGGTCCATAACATGACTAGAATCTGATATGTACCTCCTCAGCTGAGATACATGGAACACGTCATGAATGTCCTCCATGGTTTATGGCAACGCAAGTCTGTACGTGACTTCTCTAACTTCCTTTAGCACATCGAACAGTCCGATGTACCTCGGATTAAGCTTCCCTCTCCCTCTGAATCTAATAGTCCCTCTGGTAGGAAAAATCTTCAGAAATACATAATCTTCTGGCTAAAACTCTAATGGTTGGTGATGACTGTCTACCCAATGCTTTTGTCTATCTTGTGTTGCTCTCAAATATCAGTGAATTTGCTTTACTTTCTCTACCGTATGAACCACTAAGTTTGATCCCAGTATCAGTCGCTCACCAACATCACTCCAACATATTGGAGAGCGACACTTTCTTCCATACAAAGCTTCGAATGGCGACATCTATATACTCGCCTGATAATTTTTATAAAAAACTCCACCAGATAAAGATGATCCTCCCATGAACCTCTAAAGTCGGGCATGCACGCTCTCAGCATATCCTCCAAGGTCTGCATGGTACGCTCTGATTTTCAATCCGTCTTTGGATGATATGATGTACTGAACTTCAATGTCGTACCAAGACTCTTCTGCATGCTCCTCCAAAAATGTGAAGTAAACTGCGAGTCTCTGTCGGACACCATGCTAACTGGCACTCCATGTAGCTTTATGATTTTTATTACGTACTTCTCGGCTCATACCTTCGTAGATTGGCCCACTTTGAAAGGAAGAAATGGGCTGCGTTCATGAGTCCATCTACTATAACCCAAAATGCATCTCTGCCACTCGGGTTCCTCGAAAACCCCGTCACAAAATCCATTATAATATGCTCCTACTTCCACTCCAGAATGAGCAATGGCTGGAGCAGTCCAGCTGATCTCTGATGTTCAGCCTTAACTTGCTGACATGCCAAACACTTCGCTACAAATAGAGCTATCTCCCGCTTTATTCCATGCCACCAATAATGCTGCTTCAGATTCCTATAAATTTTGTTCCTTCTGGATGAATGGAATATGACAAACTGTGTGCCCTAGTCATCAACTTCTGTCGAATCTCTCTATTCAGAATGTAGAGGCGATCCCCACATCTCAAGCTTCCATCCTCATGAATACACAATTTGGTCTGCATACCAGCCTCAGTCCTCTGTCAAAGTCTCTAGAATCTTACATCCGTCGGCAGTGGACCTTGATCCTCTCGATCAATGATGACTGCACCTGAAGATCCGTCAATTGGCCATCCACTCCTGGCATTATAACTTCTATCCCCAACTTCTGTAGACCGTCCAATAATTACGGTTGGATAGTCAAGAAAAATGCCAAAGATCTCCTACTCAAAGCATCGGCTATTACATTCGCCTTCCTTGGATGGTACTGTAAGTCAATATCGAAATCCTTCATCAATTCCAACCATTTTCTTTGTCTCATATTCAAGTCCCTCTGAGTGAAGACATACTTTAAACTCTTATGATTTGTAAAGATCTCCACTCGCACCCCACATATATAGTGCCTCCAAAGCTTCAATGTAAAGATCATTGTTGTATGATGTAAGTCGTGAGCAGGATAATTCTTCTCGTGAGTCCTCAATTTCCTAGAAGCAGAAGATACCACCTTCCCATGCTGCATCAATACACATCCCAATCCTTTCCTGGAAGCATCGCTATAGATCACAAACCCTCCGGGTCCAGATGGAAAAGTCAAGATGGGTGCAGTGGTCAAGCGCTTCTTCAACTCATCAAATATCGTTGATACTCCTCCATTCATATAAACTCCTGCTTCTTGCGAGTCAACCGAGTCATCAGTTCCGCAATCCTTGTAAAGTTCTCTACAAACCTTTGGTAATATCTAGCAATTTAATCCCAAGAAAACTTCTTACCTCAGAGGCGATGGTTGGAACATGCTACATCTATACTACAGATATCTTTGCTGGATCCACTAAAATGCTTTCTCCCGAGAAAACGTGTCCAAAGAGAGAAACACAGTCTAAGAAGCACTCGTATTTGCTCAATTTAGCATAGAGCCTCTCCCTCCTCAGCGTCTCCGAAACAATCTTCAAATGCTGTTCGTACTCCTCCCGGCTCTTCGAGTACACCAAAATATCATCAATAAAAACATCCACGAACTGATCCAAATATTGGTGGAACACTCTATTCATCAAATTCATGAACACTGCTGGTGCATTTGTCAATCCGATGGGCATCACTAAAAACTCATAATAACCATAACGAGTTCTAAAGGTCGTCTTCGGAATGTCTTTTATGTGTACCTTCACTTAGTGATATCCCGACCTCAAATCAATCTTCGAAAAAACCTTCGCTTCTATCAACTAGTCGAACAAGTCATTAATCCCGGGCAGTAGATACTTGTTCTTGATAGTTAGTATATTCAGTACCCAGTAGTTGATGCACATACGCACTGACCCATTCTTCTTTGGCATAAATAGTACTGGAGCCCCCTGGTGATGCACTCGGTCGAATGAAGCCCTTGGTCTGCAACTCTTCTAGCTGAACCTTTATTTCGTCCAACTCCTTCTTCACCAACCGGTACACATTAGAAGAAACTGGTGCTGCTCATGGCACTAACTCGATACTAAACTCTACTGGTCTGTTAGGTGGTAGACCTGGCAAGTCCTTTAGGAATATGTCACGACTCGCTCCCGAATAATCGGATACAAGTCGGATATGACAGCCTATGTTGGATACTCAATGTAGTAAGTTATTCTAAGTATCTAAGAAACTCAAGTAATATCATAAAAGCAACATCACAACAATCTAAATTGTCCCCGAATACGTCACAATACACCACCACAAGTCCAACCACCTTTTACACTAAATCGGAGACAAATTCGGATACAGAATATAAAGGTGCTAGTCCAGTCCATTAATCCCTTACGATACAACCTCAAAAGTTAAGTCTACTAAATGAAACTAAGCTAAATATCAGCAGCTCCTAAGTCATGAGTGGTTTCATCCTGCTCAACTATGGCCCCGGGCTCCTGCCCATAGTAGGTATCACATATGGCCTCAAGCTCACCAGTAACATATCCAGTCAGGAGTGGAGCAAAGTACAATATGTAATAATGAAACAAGTACAATATGTGAACAAGTAAAGAACAGTGAAACAAGATGATCATGAAAAGTAAATGCATAATCTAAACTGAACATGAACATGTAATCAAAAGATCCTGATATATGATTTGAAATACATAATAGAATATGTGACCGGCTGGGTAAAGATCATGAATAAGCACAAGTAATGGTACGACCTAAATCCCATGTGTACAGATGTGAGACTTAAGATATCAACATGAATCCTAAGTTGGACTTTGGTCACATATCTGTAGTATTTTCCCTTCCCAGGTACCAATAAAAGATCATGAACCAGAATAATAGACCAAGTCGTTTAACAATGTGTCCAATATAAAAAAGAAACTCAAGTACTAGCCTTGCTCTGGGAGATCGGTATCAGAAATGTAGAGATCTCTATGTCCACCTATAATAAGTACAAGTTGGGTATTGATTAGATTCTAATGTTTATCCATCTATTTGCTAACTATCTTATAAACTAGTTAGGTATAGAATAAAATATTTTAGACAACTACTGGCAAAATATTTATAGAAAAATAATAACTAATTTAACTTAAATATAGATTGTACATTTATGTACACAAACAAATAATAGTAATTACATCTAAAATATTTGTTACTAACATATTACTAAAATATAATTAGTGTAACAATTAGCTACCAACAGTGACTACAACTATTTGTTAAGCCTAAAAATAGGATCGACCCAACCAACAGTTCCTCAAGGATCATATATAAAATACACTCAGTTAGTTGGAACCCAGTAGGTGAGCCCATTCAAATCTGTATACTACCAAGCTCATAGTTAGCTAAATAATTCTAGCCCCAACACACTGGCAGGCCCATCAGCATGACTTAAACACAAGAACCCAATATGACTAAAGTCTAAAGTTTTACAAATAGAACTTAAAACCATGTATAACTCAGTCTCAGCGAAATGTATATACAAGCCAAGCCCAGTCGAACCATACATAAAACCCAACACACCATCACTTAAACCTTTAGAGAAAACCAACCTATTAGGCCATCCATCCTTATTCAAACCAAAAATTTGTCTACACAATTTTTTTCCACAACCCAATCCCTGCTACATCTCCACATGCCATACCACAACTTAAAAATAATATTAGATACAAACTAAAAGTCTTATACAAACTTATCTTCAGTAAAATATGTATACAAAACTTAAGCCCGAACGAAATCATACAGAAACCCAATCGAACTTCAAATAGTTTTAACTTCATACATTTTGAACTTCTTACAGTTTAAGAGCCCGTTTGGTTACTAGTTATAACATAGTTTTCAGAGTACAAATGTAAAAGTGGGATAAAAATGTATTTGGCAGTAGCAGTTCCTAAAAAAAATTTTGAACTTTTTTTTTGAAAACTGATGTTATAACGCGATTTTCGGAGAGCAGAAAAAAGCTATTTTCTGAGTTTAGTTTTACTCTCCACATATATCCCAACCACTCTTTTCTCTCTCCACACATGTGGCTTCTCTTTCTCGTTCCCTCAACCTCCTATTCTTCTTCTCTCTCCACCTTCCTTTCTTCTCTCCCTCTTCCTCTCCCGTGCCTTTCTCGAAGAAGCGAGGTGCTGTCGGCGAGGCTCCAGGAAACGGAGAGCTATCCACCTATTCGACTCCACCTGCTCTTCCTCCTCACCAATGTTTGCAAAAACAAAAAGTCTTTATTATAAACCTTAGAAAAGAGTACAAGAGTACAATTAATTTTTGGGGAAGTACAACTATAGGAATCTGATCAGAAGACAAACACTTTATTCCTTGGACGATGTTATATCGAAGACACGAGCCTCTGGAGGATGCAACAGCACTTTAGTAGAAGATTATGATCATTCGTGATGCTTTGAGATTGATTTGAAACTCTATTTATAGAGTTCTTGAAATAACTATTTAGTAGTTATTCTGGGTTACGTGCACTTCAGGTTGCATGCCTCTTGTTCACTTGTGCGAACGGTTGCACTAACTGTTGTGGACGTGTGGCATCGTTTGATTGAGATGCGTGTGGTCGTGGGCAGTATAGTAGGCACGTTCTGCGAAGTTAGTGGCTTGTGCAGCACGTTACCCTGTTCTTAACACTGTTTGATCACCTTGCACGAGCTTCATCAGGTTGCGCGTGGGCGTAATGTAGCAACTTACGCGTGGGCGGTTGCACCAACTACTATGGACGTGTGGCATCGTTTGATTAAGATACGCATAGTCGTGGGTAGTGTAGTGTGCACGCTCTATGAAGTTGGTGGCTTGCGAGCCACGTCACTCTGCTAAAAGTTGATCGGGTGGCACCAACTAGCCAGATTGCGCATGGGCACAACTCAATATTTGGCACCTTTGACTTGGTCTTCTGTGTTGTACTGATCCATTATCACACCACACAATGATTTGCGCAAACCAGCTATCAGCATTAATTACATGCTGGCAAAATCTTCTCGATCGTCGCATTATGAGGGATTTGAATAAATTTTCCTTAATCTTCGTGTTTCAGCTGTCAGGAAATGATGATATCGTTATAATTTCTCGAGGAAGTGTGCCACGTGGCCCTCACGCAACCTGCCTCTTGCACAACCTGATGTTGGCGCAACCTGATGCTGTGCAACTTGATGGTCTGGCGCAACATAATGGTTTGGCACCCTCTGGCGATCGCACACTTTAAGGGGTGGCGCAGCTTGATTTTTAGCCTCTACAAGACCCCCTTCAAAGTTTTCGAAACTTGAAAATACTTCAAAGTTTTGAAATACTTTGAATCATGCAAGTTTTTTCTGGATTGCGTCAGGGCACTGTTCAAGAAAACTCCGAATTTTTAGCTCCAGTTACGCAACGGTTTTGAAAAGAGTTTCTAAACTATAAATAGCCGACTAAAAAGAACATTTAACTTTTTACTGAAAGTTAATCCTCTTAAACTCTATCATCTTCTTCTTCCAAACTCTCGAAGCTCCCACGACGATCGTCAATGGCCCCAAAGAAGTCTGCCGCTGCCAAGGGAAAAGCCATTGCTGGGTCTTCATCCTGTGCACTACCAATGAGAGCACCTCAATATGCGCTACCGTCATTAAGAACTGAAAGAGCCAACTCGGCGCTCGAAGGTGAACGTCGAATGAATAGACAGACTCTTTTTAGGGTTTTGGTCGACTTGTGCATCTCACAATGTGCACTACCTCTTTTTACAGTGTAGGCATACTTCACAACTTACGCCTTCTCCTTTTAGAGTTTGGTTGTTGTTTACATACTGTTCGTCTTTACGAACTGTGTTGCACGATTTTCAAATTCGTACATTCTGATTTTGTGTGAATGTGCATGTTAAAAGTAGTGCAACTTGAAATCATGCGCAATACAGATATCGCACAATGCAGATACTGTGCAATGCAACACATATACTGTGCACAATATAGATGTCGCGCAACATAGATGTCTTGCAACATAGTTGTCGTGCAAACTAGATGTTGTGCAACACAAAAGTCACGTAATTCATATACTGCACAACTAGATGTCGCGCAACATGGATGTCGTGTAACATAGATCTTTTATTTGTGTGTTCTGCTCCATCTTTTTGAGATTAACTTTTTGTTGTTCTTCTTCTCTTTTGTAGTTGATCTTAGAGAAGACCTTGATACTGAGAAATATGCTTCAACTTTCAATGTATCAGAATATAAAGAAGACTTATCTCATGTCTCAAATCCTCAATATGATGCACCTGAATCCAGAAGGGCTATTCTCACTGCTCAAGAAAGCAATACTTTGTTATGTCTAATGAATGGTGAACCTTTGGAAAGTGTAGATAATGTGACTCATAAGAAACCGACTTTCCTATTTGGAGATGCAGTGAAGAAAATATCTCAACCAAAGACCAAGAAAGAAGAAAGAATTTATCAATGTAAGGACAGAATTACATATCTGACTAAGATGTCAAGACATTTGTCCTTATCCCGATATGAATTCTCCAGTCACCCTCGCCGGATGGCCTGAGACATGACTCCGATTCAGCAAGCCAGAGTTGAGAGAATATGTTATAAGTTAGGTGTTTGCCATTAAAATCTTTTGATGGAAATTTCAATACAAACAGAACAGTATTACAATGTAGGACTTAGACGTAGTCCTAGGAGTACACTTTTGTTTATCTGGGTCCCTTATGTCGATGGAGCGAGTGGTAATACATTGACTCCGTTGACGATCTGACGATAGTTACCGGTTCTCTGAAGGTCTGAGTTGCTATGGGTGCTGGAGCTTGCGGAGAGGAAGAAGACATTGAGTGTCTGTATCTGTCTCGGTGGTTGTGCGATGTCTCTGTCTGTCTATGTTTGTTCATCTGGAAGAAGGAGATGATCCCTCTATTTATAGTCTGTAGGCTGGCTGCTCATGCGCACATATGTAGGATGCGCCTGGACGCAGAAATGCCACGTGGTGATTGCTGATGGAGGCACATGGATGATGCGCCCTGATTGAGGAGTTGAATTCTTCATGCTACTATTGTAGGCTGGCACGTAGCAGAGGGAAGAATCTTTTTGTTGCTGAGATCTTGGATGAATCGAGTCAAAGGACACATGTCGTAGGCCTATGGCTCGGAGATCTCAGATTTGGTGGGGAACGATCTGGTAGGATGTGCCTGGGATTGGGCACGTAAGGAGACTTTGGCTCGTAACCTTTGGGAGTCACGAACCATTCGGGGCGCATGGCTTTTGAGGCGCATGCGAGGCTTCAGTAGTGACTTTACTTCTGTCTTTAGGGATCAGAGAAAAGTCTGAGGTGCATGGCTTTTGAGGCGCATGCAGAGCTTCAGTAGTGACTTTACTTCTGTCTTTAGGGATCAGAGAAAAGTCTGAGGCGCATGGCTTTTGAGGCGCATGCAGAGCTTCGGGCGCAAGGCTACGGAGGCACATACGAGATGGTTGGACGGCCACGTGGTTGTAACCGTCGAAGGGAAGTAATGATGATATTGACGTTGGTGACGCTTCATTTTCTAAAAAAGTTGATGTTCAGTCATCGAGAGACGTGCTGCCAACTCTGTCAGACTTCAGCATTTAATGTTTTTGACAGGTGATGGTCGGTTGAGTGGGCGCATCGATCGGCGTTCCACTAGGCGCTTGGGGCCGTATGGGGGCGCATGCTTGTGAAGCGCTTGGTGTTGAGGCGCGTCTATGTGATGCGCGGTCTAACCGGCACATCCACTCCGCATGACACGTCTTTTGGTGCGACTGTTACGTTCTTCGAGTACTTTAAATAGCCGTTTTTAACTTGGCTAAATTCGAAGCGTCAGGTTCATCCATTTAATGTAAATTCATTACACGGGATTCGAAGAGCTAGCCACTTGGCGCATGGGTTTGATTTGCCCGGCCTATAAATAGTGGCATGGAAAGAGTTTACCTCTCGTTCTTTCACGTCCTCCCGAAGTGAATTTGTTTGCTCGAGCACATTCTGTTGACAAGATGCTCCCGAAGGTGAAGATGCGATGCATTGTCCTCATTGATGCACTTGAAGGTGACTGTTACATCCAAAAGTCAGAGTCGAGGGCTTTCGAGGCAGGCGAAAGGTGCCTGTTGCATCCAAAGATCGGGATGCTCGAGCCTCGTCTCCGTTATACGGGAAGAGCCATAGATCGGAATTGCGGTACTGCGGCTTTGGGGGCTCTTTCTTCTGTCAGAGTGTGTTAGCACCCTGAATTTCGGGTTGATTTTTTTCATTTTATTTTATTTTCTGATTGTTTAGTTTCATTAAATAATTTATTCTGTATTTTTCCTTAAGTGTACTTTCCCATGCCTTTGATATTTGGAGTATCAGGGATGTTCAACTCTGGAAATCTTCTTCATGAGTTTTGGAGTGGACATGATTACCTTCATGACGGTATATAGTGTCCCATCCAAACTTGTTCCCTTGTGCTCTTTTTGCTTCGCTGAACTTTGGATCGATTTAGACCATTTGATTATTATTTATTTTTTCCACTCTTTTCCTTGATCATTTTCAGCGCGTTACCATGACTTTTAATTTGGGAGCGCAAGACCAGTCAGTTTCTTGAAACCAACTCCTCATTGATGATCTACTCGAGACGCTCGTCAGCCATGACCTTCGCGTCCCACTCAGACACGTCATTTTGTGCTCCATTTGATTCGCACAACTTTCCCGACACGTGACCCGATTTTATTTCACTCTACGGCGTCATATTCATTTTCCAACTTGATTTGTGGGTCCACTGTCGACCAAAACCTGTCCGCCCCAACTATGGACATGGCCCACTTTGAGCCTACTATCCGTCCGTCACTTGTGTCCCATTTATTGGAATCCCCATGTGCTACTTATTCACCCATGATCATCGATTCCTAATTTTAATTCGATTTTCGCGCAACGTCCAATTTTGACCCAATCCGGCTCCACCGAGCCCAGTCCAGCTCCATGTTGCCCTCCATCGGGACACCCTCATATTTATTGCCCAAAAATATCAATTACTCATTCTACCCATTTATAATATATTTGGAGATTTCTAATTATTTATTTTCCTTTGGAATGGCCATTGTCCTTAATTATTTCTAGCCATTGATTTCTCTTGATTAAATCCTCACCATTAAACCCACACAAACTTTCACACAGCCCCCCCTATAGTGGCCGGCCCTAGAAATTGTATGGAGAGAATATTCTCTCTCTCCTTAATTTATTGCTTATCCATTCTCCTCTCTCTCTTATCCTTTCTTTCTCTCTCTCACTTTCTAATTTTTTTTCAGCTCAACAACCCGAGCCATGCACAGCACCCTCTTCCTCACTCGACCTCATCTCTCCGAGCTCCTGGCCATGGCCGAGCCACCCCCGGCCAGCCTGGTCGTCGGCCACGACAGCCTCCTCTCTTCCCTTCTTTTTCTCCTCCTCCATCTCCTTCTTTCATCATCTCCAACACCATAGCTCACCACCATCACTCCTCTTCAACACCCAAACCGAGCGCCACCACCTCCATCACCATTCTTCCTCCGCCAGCGCTGCATCGCCGTGCCACCCCCATATCGCCGTGCCGCCGTCACGCGCGCCACAGCGCAGCAGCGGCATCGCAACATCGCCGCCGGCCGGGAACGGCACAGCCGTGCGCACATACGGCGCTGTCCGTCGCCGCCGGCCATCACGCCACCGTGGGCCACCCTCCCCCACGTCGGGCGAACTCCGGCGAGCCACCCCGTGGCCGCCACTCTCCTCCCCGACGCGCCGAATAGCCGATTCGTGCGTTTTGCACGACGTCCCGTCGTGACGAGCTCGGAAACGATGCTGAAATCGTGCCCCGTCGCAGCGACTTCGCACACATTTTTCCGGAGATCCGACCGTTGGATCGACGATTTCTTTACTCCGTCGCAATCTCGGTATATCCACCTTCATTCTTGTCAATTTTCGTCCATTAATTTTATCGTTTGATACATGAAAACCGGCCACCAAGTTGACCGTTTAAATTGTATTAAATTTGGACAGTTTCGCGGGGCCAACTTCGTCAGCTTGTATCTCCTCCACCACAGCTCCGTTTGGCGTGCTACCAGTTCCGGTGCAAAGCTGGTATAACCCTCTTGCTACTCTTTCAGTTTTGTTTTATTGTGAGCTTGTTTGATTGGTTGAATTCGACGCCTAAGTTGGCCGTCCGAATTCGTAATTTCCAACTTGTAAAATTTCATTTTTGAGCACGGGACTCCAGATTTCATTTCTGACACCACCATTAGACTTGTGGCGTCGTTCTGGCATGTTTTCATATAAAATTTGTTAGATTTGGAGAACGTGGGCCCGGACACATTTTTCGGTGCAAAGTGGGTCCCACATTCTGGGTCAACGGGACTTTTTGATGCTGGCTCATCGGAATCCCATTCCGGATATACCGATGAGTTCGTATCGTCATTCTGGACTCGTTGACATATAATTTACTAGGTTTTGGTGGACATTGGATCGGGCACGCATTTCGGTGCAAGTCGGATACCAATATCCGGGTCAACGGGTCATTTTGAGATCGGCTCATCGGAATCCAATTCCGGATATACCGTTGAGATCGTATTATCATTCTAGACTCGTTGACAGGTAGTTTGCTGAGTTTTGAGGACTTTGGCTCCGGCACGTATTTCCGTGCAAACCGGAATTCCAAGTTCTGGTCAACGGACCAAATCGAGATTGGGTCAACGGAATCCAATTCTGGAGATACCGTTGGGTTCGTATCGACATTCTGGTTTCATGGACATATAATTTGTTATATTTTATTGACTTGTTTTCTTGCACATTTTTTGGTGCAAAACGGCTCCGACACGGACACCGTTTTGACCCGAAATTACCTTTTTACCCTTGTGTCCAAATTGGACCGTTGGGTAGGCTATCCTAGCTAATTTGACCGTTCTGGACACGTTGGCGATGTTCATTTCATCGTCCAACAATGTTTGTTGATAATTTTTCTGAGTTTAACCTTTTTATAATTAATTAATAATTAATTCATATAATGTTTGTATTTCGGGATTAGTACAACGAAACTGAGATCAGCCAATTCCAGTAATCTCACATCACTGAAATTGACAAGTTGGACACGTGGATCACTATAATAAGATTATCAACCTTACCGATAATCTCCTTATCTCGATTTGCGTGTCGTAAGTTTCGACGTACAAATAACGAAGTACAATTTATATTAGACTAGAATTGACCCAGTTTGACCAGAGTTGACCAGTTGACCCAAAGTCAACTGTAAGCCAACACTTGACCTAGTTTGACTACATTATTGACCGGAGTCGACCTAGAGTTGTTTTGACTTAGAAGAACCTAGAATAATGTAGATTGATTATAGAGATTCATTTATTACAACTTGAACACCTTGTAACATGTGTTGCTTTAAATAGGACTCTGTGGCTTCAGTGGGACCTCCTATACTTATCAGCTGTTCAGGTTATCGAGGCGAGTACATTCTCTGTTCATTTCATATCCTGCTTAGAATTATTTCCTGCAGTAGATTACTTTACTTGTACTGTCACGTTGGTCACACGGATTGGTACTATATGGATCCCTTCTTGAGATGTTATCCTTAGGGAGCATCGGGTACTCTATGTTTTGTGTGTTTCACTTACATGGCGTATCACTATGCTTCGTTGATTCTTCGATCACTTGTGACATATACTCTTATGATCACAGAGTCATCCTGGAATCCTTATCCCATTTATGGGTCTACTATGTATCACCTTCGGGGTCTATCACCTTCGGGGTCTGTACATAGTATCATAACATAACCTGGCTGGATCCTTGTGTATTGATTGGGGGTACGGGGGAGTAGAATTTGGACATGTGAATAATACACCAGTAGTTTCTTATCAGAATCATTCCTTAGTGCCTTATCAGAATCATCCCAGGCCATTTACATGTTCATATTGTACTCTGACTCACTAGTCACTGCTAGTTCTCTATGTATAGTAGATATTTCTATTACAGTTCTCTCTCTGTTTATATACTGCATTCTTTAGTACCTGTATCTTACTTTACTGCATGTCTATATTTTCTAACCTGCTATGAACTGTTGAGATATATTGTGCTCGCTTCCGTCCTGACTGGACCTGTTGATAAATTTTACAGATAGCCTGGAGGTGCCTGCTACCCTAGAGGAGACACATTAGAGGTTGTTTAGGTAGTTATTTCATTTTGTCTGGAGTTGTATTTTACTTTGTGGATTACTGTATTGAGTTTTGAGATGTATTTATGGGTTTATGTATCATAGACACTTAGACTTCTATCTCCTGTATCTCTTTTGGATTTTATGTTTTATCTATCTTATCATGCTCTACCTTAGATGTGATTGAGACTGTATCTGCTATGTCACCCCCATTCGGGGAGTATATATACTGCTTGGCATTATAATGTTAGATGTTGTGACCTAGGACAGCGTTCGACCGCCGACACTGCGGCGTAGGCTGGGCGTCGTTACGTTCTCGTGCCCTAACTCTAGGGTGCGGGTCGTGACACGTTTTTAGTGGTGGCCCATGCAGGTCGAGACTAAAGTGTAGTGGTATTCGAACTAGAGTACCACTACAGCATGCAGTAGGATTAGGATATATTTTGAAGGTACTCAATCACAGATAGGAACCCTTGAGAGATTCTGGGACGACCCTGGAGAATCTTATTTAACTTCGATTTGAAAACTCTTTTTCCCTTGATTTGTTTTATCTTTATTTTTTGTTGTTGAAATTGATTTTAATGGATTATTGTTGAATTTGAGTTTGTATTTATTGATTTTGATGGATGATTTTCGAATTTTGAATTTTGCTGATAGCTGTTGCATTCGAGTTTGTATTTTGATAGATTTTGTTCATTTCTGAATTTTGATGTTCGTTAATAAATTTTGATTAGATTTTTGAGTATTCATTGTTGATTTAATTTGATTTTTGGCAAGATGAAATTATATGGGCTAGGTCATCTATGTTATGGAATCTAGTCTTCTATAGTCACATTAGCCAGCATGGTGAGGACATATAGTCTGACTCTGGATGTATTTCTCGGGTGTGGGAATTTAAGGTTTTCGCAGCCAAGCATGCGGCACCGCGAAAATGTTAAATACCATGATTCTAGAGATATGTGCATAAGTCAAGGGCTCTGTGATTATCGTAGCCTTGCTTACTAGTATGACGAGGATTTAGAGTACCATGATTTTGGATAGACGCATATGATTATCGGATTGCACCTTAAATAATTTTGAACATGTTTTCTCTACTTTTGTTTCAGTCATTCAAAAAAAAAGGAAAAAAAAATTATTTGTTGTTTTGTCTAGTTTCCTATTATTTAACTCAGGAGCAAGTTTAGTTGGTTTATAAACCTTGTGAAATTCCTTGCTAGGAGTTTTCATAATACAATGAATCGATGATTTTGCTAGATTTTATCTTGGATTTGATAATTTAGCGCTGGGTTTCAAAATGGTTCTTCCTTAATCAGATAAGCAAAACAGATTTTATCGTTAATTCCTTCTTGCTATTAATCTTGTATTAGATAATAATAAAACTGTCTTGATTTCGTCAATCGCCTGCTTGCAATCTTGGTAGGAATCTAAATGTTAGTCTTAACGTAGAATTAATTTTATTGGGACATGAGAATATGTATATGAATATATATAGCAAACACTTTGCCTAACACGTATGCATGCTACACTTGATTTTTCCACATATCTAGATACATATTAATATGTCGTTGATGTTAGATTGTCAAAACCCCAATATTTCTGGTCCTCTACTTTTCCATGTTTAAATTCGTAATTTAAATGAAAATTTCATGTTATTAGTTATGTTTACATCACTGCAACATGTTAATATTACACTTGTTTAAATGTTAGCTTACTTTCAGATATTTTTTTATGTAAACGCTGAACTAAAACTGGATTTAACCTTTCAATACTAAGCTATAACCATGTACAAGGACACACACACACTCTAACTTAGTATACCCTGTCATGTAACCTAATCTTTCCTCTCTATGTTATGATCATGTATCTATATAGATATATATAGCGTTTATACATCCATGTTATAATGTATATAAATACGTAACTAAGTCTATACC
This sequence comes from Iris pallida, assembly GCA_029216955.1. Taxonomy (NCBI): domain Eukaryota; kingdom Viridiplantae; phylum Streptophyta; class Magnoliopsida; order Asparagales; family Iridaceae; genus Iris; species Iris pallida. The sequence goes on along the minus strand of JANAVB010025598.1, from coordinate 23,637,663 downwards.
TTTTATATATATATGGTTAGCCATGCATGTTATGAGTAAATAAGTTGCGTATTGTAGATTGTTTAACCAAAATGCCATGATTAGCGTAACTTGATAGCTGTTGTTTTGGACCCAAACCCTCCTATACTCTTCATGTATATTTCACATACACCAATGTCTACTATCAAACCATATGAACCTGTTCACATACACCCATACACATAATGCTAGTTTTTCCATCTCTAACGCTCTCTCTGTATATATATTGTGATTGGATTTCAATACAAGTGACTTTCAATTCTTTAACTTGTGATTTTGATTTTCTTGGGATAGTACTTTTTTCAGATGATTGGTAGTTACCTTCCTTTATTTTTTTTATGAGTACCAGTTTTCTTATGGGGTGGTAGACAACCTTATAGTTTTGATGGTTATTGTTTCTGTATCTTTATATTTTAGCACCCTGGATTGCTTGTGTGTTTGATACCCTGTGACCGTTGGTTAGCATGACTAGTAAACCTAGATGAGACTTCACTGTCACCGTATGCCATGACCCTGCATGTCGTTCTTTTTTTTTGATGGTATGATTTGTTTAAGTTCTGGGACTTTGATTGTGGGGGTTTGACCTAGAGGGAGTATGGACATTTTAATTTCGAGGACAAAAATTTTATAAGGTGGGTAGGATGTTAGCACCCTGAATTTCGGGTTGATTTTTTTCATTTTATTTTATTTTCTGATTGTTTAGTTTCATTAAATAATTTATTATGTTATTTTCCTTAAGTGTACTTTCCCATGCCTTTGATATTTGGAGTATCAGGGATGTTCAACTCTGAAAATCTTCTTCATGAGTTTTGGAGTGGACATGATTACCTTTATGACGGTATATAGTATCCCATCCAAACTTGTTCCCTTGTGCTCTTTTTGCTTCGCTGAACTTCGGGTCGATTTAGACCATTTGATTATTATTTATTTTTCCCACTCTTTTCCTTGATCATTTTCAGCGCGTTACCATGACTTTTAATTTGGGAGCGCAAGACCAGTCAGTTTCTTGAAATCAACTCCTCATTGATGATCTACTCGAGACGCTCGTCAGCCATGACCTTCGTGTCCCACTCAGACACGTTATTTTGTGCTCCATTTGATTCGCACAACTTTCCCGACACGTGACCCGATTTTATTTCACTCCACGGCGTCATATTCATTTTCCAACTTGATTTGTGGGTCCCCTGTCGACCAAAATCCGTCCGCCCCAACTATGGACATGGCCCACTTTGAGCCTACTATCCGTTCGTCACTTGTGTCCCATTTATTGGAATCCCCATGTGCTACTTATTCACCCATGATCATCGATTCCTAATTTTAATTCGATTTTTGCGCAATGTCCAATTTTGACCCAATCCGGCTCCACCGAGCCCAGTCCAGCTCCATGTTGCCCTCCATCGGGACACCCTCATATTTATTGCCCAAAAATATCAATTACTCATTCTACCCATTTATCATATTTTTGGAGATTTCTATTTATTTATTTCCCATTGGAATGGCCATTGTCTCTAATTATTTCTAGCCATTGATTTCTCTTGATTAAATCCTCACCATTAAACCCACACAAACTTTCACACAGCCCCCCCTATAGTGGCCGGCCCTAGAAATTGCATGGAGAGAATATTCTCTCTCTCTCTTTAATTCATTGCTTATCTATTCTCCTCTCTTTCTTATCCTTTCTTTCTCTCTCTCACTTTCTAATTTTTTTTCAGCTCAACAACCTGAGCCATGCACAGCACCCTCTTCCTCACTTGACCTCATCTCTCCGAGCTCCTGGCCATGGCCGAGCCACCCCCGGCCAGCCTGGTCGTCGGCCACGACAGCCTCCTCTTCTCCCTCCTTTTCCTCCTCCTCCATCTCCTTCTTTCATCATCTCCAACACCATAGCTCACCACCATCACTCCTCTTCAACACCCAAACTGAGCACCACCACCTCCATCACCATTCCTCCTCCGCCAGCGCTGCATCGCCGCGCCGCCCCCACATCGCCGTGCCGTCGTCACGTGCGCCACAGCGCAACAGCGGCATCGCGACGTCGCCGCCGGCCGGGAACGGCACAGCCGCACGCGCGCACGGTGCTGTCCGCCGCCGCCGGCCATCACGCCGCCGTGGGCCACCCTCCCCCACGTCGGGCGAACTCCGACGAGCCACCCCGTGGCCGCCACTCTCCTCCCCGACGCGTCGAATAGCCGATTCGTGCGTTTTGCACGACGTCCCGTCGGGACGAGCTCGGAAACGACGTTGAAATCGTGCCCCGTCGCAGCAACTTCGTGCACGTTTTCCCGGAGATCCGACCGTTGGATCGGCGATTTCTTTGCTCCGTCGCAATCTCGGTATATCCACCTTCATCCCTGTCAATTTTCGTCCGTTAATTTTATTGTTTGATACATGAAAACCGGCCACCAAGTTGACCGTTTAAATTATATTAAATTTGGACAGTTTCGCGGGGCCAACTTCGTCAGCTTGTATCTCCTCCACCGCAGCTCCATTTGGCGTGCTACCAGTTTCGGTGCGAAGCTGGTATAACCCTCTTGCTACCCCTTCAGTTTCGTTTCATTGTGAGCTTGTTTGATTGGTTGAATTCGACGCCAAAGTTGGCCGTCCGAATTCGTAATTTCCAACTTGTAAAATTTCATTTTTGAGCACGGGACTCCAGATTTCATTTCTGACACCACCATTAGACTTGTGGCGTCGTTCTGGCATGTTTTTATATAAAATTTGTTAGATTTGGAGAACGTGAGCCCGGGCATGTTTTTCGGTGCAAAGTAGGTCCCATATTCTAGGTCAACGGGACTTTTTAACGTCGGCTCATCGGAATCCAATTTCGGATATACCGAAGAGTTCGTATCATCATTCTGGACTCGTTGACATATAATTTGCTAGGTTTTGGTGGACATTGGATCGGGCACGCATTTCGGTGCAAGTCGGATACCAATATCCGGGTCAACGGGTCATTTTGAGATCGGCTCATCGAAATCCAATTCCGGATATACCGTTGAGATCGTATCATCATTCTAGACTCGTTGACAGGTAGTTTGCTGAGTTTTGAGGACTTTAGCTCCAACACACATTTCCGTGCAAACCGGAATTCTAAGTTCTGGTCAACGGACCAAATCGAGATCGGGTCAACGGAATCCAATTCTGGAGATACCGTTGGGTTTGTATCGACATTCTGGTTTTGTGGACATATAATTTGTTATATTTTATTGACTTGTTTTCTTGCATATTTTTCGGTGCAAAACGGCTCCGACACGGACACCGTTTTGACCCAAAATTACCTTTTTGTCCTTGTGTCCAAATTGGACCGTTGGGTAGGCTATCCTAGCTAATTTGACCGTTCTGGACACGTTGGCGATGTTCATTTCATCGTTCGATAATGTTTGTTGATAATTTTTCTGAGTTTAACCTTTTTATAATTAATTAATAATTAATTTATATAATGTTTGTATTTCGAGATTAGTACAACGAAACTGAGATCAACCAATTCCAGTGATCTCACATCGCTGAAATTGACAAGTTTGACACGTGGATCACTATATTAAGATTATCAACCTTACCGATAATCTTCTTATCTCGATTTGCGTGTCGTAAGTTTCGACGTACAAATAACGAAGTACACTTTATATTAGACTAGAATTTACCCAGTTTGACCAGAGTTTACCAGTTGACCCAAAGTCAACTGTAAGTCAACACTTGACCTAGTTTGACTAGATTATTGACCGGAGTTGACCTAGAGTTGTTTTGACTTAGAAGAACCTAGAATAATGTAGATTGATTATAGAGATTCATTTATTACAACTTGAACACCTTATAACCTGTGTTGCTTTAAATAGGACTCTGTGGCTTCAGTGGGACCTCCTATACTTATCAGCTGTTCAGGTTATCAAGGCGAGTACATTCTCTGTTCATTTCATATCCTGCTTAGAATTATTTCCTGCAGTAGATTACTTTACTTGTACTGTCACGTTGGTCATACGAATTGGTACTATATGGATCCCTTCTTGAGATGTTATCCTTAGAGAGAATCGGGTACTCTATGTTTTGTGCATTTCACTTACATGGCGTATCACTATGCTTCGTTGATTCTTTGATCACTTGTGACATATACTCTTATGATCACAGAGTCATCCTGGAATCCTTATCCCAATTATGGGTCTACTATGTATCACCTTCGGGGTCTATCACCTTCGGGGTCTATCACCTTCGGGGTCTGTACATAGTATCATAACATAACCTGGCTAGATCCTTGTGTATTGATTGGGGGTACGGGGGAGTAGAATTTGGACATGTGAATAATACACCAGTAGTTTTTTATCAGAATCATTCCTTAGTGTCTTATAAGAATTATCCCAGGCCATTTACATGTTCATATTGTACTCTGACTCACTAGTCACTGCTAGTTCTCTATGTATAGTAGATATTTCTATTACAGTTCTCTCTCTGTTTACATACTGCATTCTTCAGTACCTGTATCTTACTTTACTGTATGTCTATATTTTCTAACCTGCTATGAACTGTTGAGATGTATTGTGCTCGCTCCCGTCCTGACTGGACCTGTTGATAAATTTTACAGATAGCCTGGAGGTGCCTGCTAGCCTAGAGGAGACACATTAGAGGTTGTTTAGGTAGTTATTTCATTTTGTCTGGAGTTGTATTTTACTTTGTGGATTACTGTATTGAGTTTTGAGATGTATTTATGGGTTTATGTATCATAGACACTTAGACTTCTATCTCCTGTATCTCTTTTGGATTTCATGTTTTATCTATCTTATCATGCTCTACCCTAGATGTGATTGAGACTGTATCTGCTATGTCACCCCCATTCGGGGAGTATATATACTGCTTGGCATTATAATGTTAGATGTTGTGACCTAGGACAGCGTTCTACCGCCGACACTACGGCGTAGGCTGGGCGTCGTTACGTTCTCGTGCCCTAACTCTAGGGTGCGGGTCGTGACAGAGTGGGTGTTACCCATTCTGGTTGTGTTAAAAGCTGCTCCTTTAGCCGCGGTTTCGATTACGGTCTTCCTTGGTCTTTGGAGGCTCTTTCGAAGCCTCCCCTGGCCACAGGTTGACTTGCGGTGCTCTTCTCTTTCTCGGTTTGGGGAGCTCTTCCTTCACCTAGAGGGTTGATTGCCACCCTCGTTCTACTTAATAAATGCTTCATTAGTCGAAGCATTAGACGCATGAGCCTGGCTGGAAGGGTGGCACATAACTGAGCTACTGAAGGGATGCACATAACTGAGGATGCACATAACTAAGTTGCTGAAAGGATGCACCCGGCTGAGAGCGCATGGTGGGATGCGCCTGACTGAGAGCGCATGGTGGCTGCTGCACCTTGCTGAGAGCGCATGGTGGGATGTGCCTAACTGAGAGCGCATGGTGGCTGCTGCGCCTGGCTGTAAACTTAGGGTCTTTTCTTTTGTTAGAAGTTCTCCTTTGTACAGCCCTTTTTAAGACATATAATAGAATTTTATATGAAATGAAAATCTTCTTTTAATGTCTATATTCTTGTTTTGCTGTGTCAAGTACTTTGTCTGAGCTCCCTGGCGCATGTAGTGTTTGGCGCATAGGATTTCTGGTCGTGAATTTCCATGCTTCTACAAGACCCCCTTCAAAGTTTTCAAAACTTTTTTGTCAAGTTTTGGAATACTTTAAATAAGAAGCATGGTGGTTGGGGCGCATGACTGTTCGGGCACATGGATACTACGCACATCAGTGATGGGGCGCATGCTCCTCTCAGTTATTGCAAATAATAATGCCTCGATAACTAAGAAGATTAATGATAATCTTTTTGGATTTATTTGCAGTTATCTCCTCGCAGAACCCGAGGCGGCGACTGAGGTCACACTTCATCGGTTCACGTGTGCGACTAAGCCTATAAATAGGCATGAGGAGAAGAGAGAGAGAGAGAGTTCTAGCCAAGATTTGATTCCTCTCTTTACTTTTGTCTTTTAGAGTTCTTCTTCGAAAAACCCTAACTTTCTCCTTTCAAGGAATGGCTCCCAAGACTCCTCGCGGTGGTGCTGGCAAGGGACGAGGCAAAGGAAAAGAGCCTGTAGAGGCTGCCGCGGCTGATGTTCCCCGTCCGCCTGTCGACGTTCGGCCATCGATAGTTGGTGAGTTTCATCATCCTCTTCCTGTACCATACATACGCCGACGCGCATGGAATTTGAGTCCTGATGATGCGTCGAAGCTCCACTGCTAACGTGCATGGGATGCGCCGAAGCTCCACTACTGACGTGCATGGGTTTAAGCCTTGAAGATGCACCGAAGCTCCATTGCTGACGTGCATGGGATGCGCCGAAGCTCCATTGCTGACGCGTATGGGTTTAAACCCTGATGAGGCGCCGAAGCTTCATTGCTGACGTGCATGGGTTTAAAACCTGATGATGCGCCGAAGCTTCACTACTGACGCGCATGGGTCTAGACCCTGATGATGTGCCGAAGCTTCTTTTCAGATGCGCCTGAGCCTTATGTGCTTTTGATGAAACGTGGCTCAGTTTCTTTTTTTGTTTCTGAATCTTTGCTTTCTTTTGTTGTCCACCAGTATCGATGACTGTCCCGCTCTTGAATGAAGTGCTTCTGGATGCTGCCCTCTGCCAGATGGGAGTAGATTACGATGAGGAGGTGATAAACCCTGCTCAAGCTACTATTATGCTGGATCAGCCTCCCGAAAGAATGACTCAAATCCGGGAACAACTGCATGGGTTCCTCAAACGGATGATGGAGCGTGGTATTTTAAAATCTACCACTTCTGATAAGGTGACCTTCCTGAAGTCCGAGTTCCTGTTTGGGGACCGCCTTACTTCTATTGAAGCAAAGGTATTGAAGGTCAAGGAAGATTGGTTTTTTACAGCAAGAGGAGTGCATATGACTGTTAAACAACTTGAACGTCAATGGACTTTGACGGCTTTCTGTCATCTTGCTTCCAAGAGGAGGATGTCTTGGGAGCTAACCCCATCCCGGGGGGAGCGGTGGCAGGTATCATCAAGATCGACTCTTCCTCTGATCAAAGGGATACTTTGGTCGCCGTGTGGTCTGGGCCATCTTTCACCTGGCAGACTCTACGTCCTGGGAGCATTTACAGTGATGTTCCCATCAATACATTTGCCTTTGGTGCCTCGACTTTTGCAAGTCGTATGCTGTTGATGGAGCGATCATACCCGAAAGGTGAATTTTGGATAGAGGGTTGGTGTCATTATGTTTTCAAATGGGACAAACTGACACTCTGGATCCTGTCGTGATTTCAAACTGAACTTCGAGAGATTGGACTGATTGCCGCAATCCGTGCTACTCAGGCAGGCGTTGACATTAACAGGCATATGTTCCTCGTGCTCCTGGAGATGTTTAACACCCAGACCGGGACTTTCTTCACTTCGGTAGGGGAGCTGGGACTCGCACTTCATGAAATGTACGAGGTGTCAAAGCTCCCTTGGGGATCAGAACCTTATGAGGAATACTTTTCGACCAACGAGGAGTTCCAAGTCCTGGGGGACAAAGCTGAAGAGATGATGGCCGTCTTCAAGGAAGTGGCGAGTCATCATTACTATATACAGAAGAGGGATAAGAGTGGGTCACAGCCTCATGTGACCGCTTGGAAAGATTACATCTTTAAGCAAGACAAGGAGGATCCCTCTCAGTTTTCCACTCCGCCAGCGCTTTTCCGTAGCGAGGTGCTTTCCGAAATGTGCAGGTTAGGTAAGAAGAATCCCCGAGAAAATGAGGACCGGCTGTCGGATGAACGCTCCTATAGCTGTTTCTGGCACCTTACTCATCGGATGTCGTCGAAAGCAGTGTTAGCAGCGTATCTGATGGTTTGGCTTTGGGATTACGTCTTCTCGAGCGGGTCAGGCTCTGTAGAGAGGGTGACCCGGAACCTAATCCTGCCAGCTGTGAAGTTGGTTTTTGGTCGGCGCCTGGCTCTACTCCCCGTGATGGTGTGTAACCTGCTGCGAGGTTTACGAGAATTTACGGGAAATGTGGTTCATGATCGAGGTAGAAATGAAAACTTCCCCCGTGCCGAACTGCCATTTCACTATTTGATGGGGTGGTTAATTTTACACCATCCCAACGTAATGAGTCCGGGCTCGGAAGAAGATCATAGGGCCGGAGATGCATTCCTCCGCCGTTTTCACCAGAGGAGCTGGTTGCATACCGGCGTTCCTGTTTGCAGGAAAGTTTTATCCCGCCTTCAGGGGTGGGAGATCACCAAAGTAGGTCCTGTCTTCTTGGGTTTTGAGGCCAATGAAGACTTAATGGATTCGGGTGAAGATGCCACCACTCTGCCTCCATGGGGATTCAGCTGGTTGCAAAGTATCCGGCCGTCCCATCTGGTGTACCGGAACAGGAACCAATGTTACCTGGAACCGTATTTATTGAGCCATTTTGCACGGTAATTCGGCTATGCTTAGTTGATGTTGGATAATCCCAGTATCAACCTGGGGAATTGTCACGATCCGCACCCACTGTGAGGGTACGAGTACGTAACAGCGCCCAGCCTACGCCGCAGTGTCGGCGGTAGAATGCTATTTTAAGTCTCTAACTAACCATCAACTCATGCCGAAAGCTTGCTGGATGGTGTACGAGCTTGGCATTACTACAATGCCGGATGTACCGGAGCTCGCTTTACGCTGCCTGTCCAGAATTCGCGGCCGCCGATTCTTTTCTCGGCTGCCAAGTTTTACTGTGTTATGGCTGTTGGCCCAATGATTACATCGTGTTTTTGAATATGGCAAATCAGTTAAGTTTAACATAATGATGTCACTAATATTCATATACTCACTATCATGTTGCTACTTAAACTTAGCATTGTCCTAATTGTCCTATATTATATTGCTTTGCTTGTATCGTACTGTAACATATTTTGCTGGCCTAACTGCTTTGCTTGTATCGTACTGCAACATATTTTGCTGGCCTAACTGCTTTGCTTGTATCGTACTGCAACATATTTTGCTGGCCTAACTGCTTTGCTTGTATCGTACTGTAACATATTTTGCTGGCCTAACTGCTTTGCTTGTATCGTACTGCAACATATTTTGCTGGCCTAACATGTATTTGTAGACATGCAGTAAGCATGATCAAACATGATCAAACCAGTACATAGGCAATGAAGAATTAATGATGGACCAAAGACGGCATCATACAAAGAGATTTCTCCGAACCGCCTAGCGACCTATCCGGGGCCTCGTATCGGGGGTTCCGCTGCCCGGTCAGCGGACAGGGGTTGAGGGGGAAACGCCCTCCGTCGGGGGTTCGGAGGCGAAGCCCCCGAAAGGTATTCAGATTTTCAGATCTGTTTATCTTTGGACGACTGCTGCCAAGGAAAAAGACGTCTTCAGGACTGCTCATATATCAGAAGAAATGCATCATCAAAGGGCTCTTGGTTTTCCTAATTGTTCTAAGTCTGTAATCTTCAATTTATTGAGTCTAGGAGAATGTGTACGTTGAGTCGTACTGAGTCATCTCAACCCCTAGACATATCTCTCCAAAGCTCTACCATTCAAACAGACCAATTCCTGAACCAAGCCCAAGCTCCACAAAGCCCAAAAGCCCAATGGACCAATTCTGTCTTCTGGAGATAGAGTTCGGGCCGAACTCTGCCTCCACACAGAGTTCGGGCCGAACTCTGTCCCCTGATTTCCAGCACCCTGATTTTTAGGGCCTGCTTGCTACAAGCTGTCCAACGTTCGAAAATTTGAATTCTTGGGGCAGAATTCTGGCCGAATTTTGCCTTTCCAGAGTAGTATAAATAGAGCTTGAATTCTTTCATTTCAAATCATCTCTTACCTTCAAATATTCAAGCTTTCTAAGCTCTACTACTCCAAGCCTCATTCTTCCATATCTCCTAAGCCACAACTCTCCTTAGCCCAAGGTGCTCAGTGCGATATCAGCTAGAAGTTGTGTGCAAGAGGGAAAGAAAAGTCACTTGGACAATTTCAAGTTTTGCCACCTGTGAATCTGTAAGAAGTTGGCGTGCTCTTTTGAGTAAAGGCACGTGGTTGTACACTATTTCACAAATAGTGGATTTTAATCCTGAGCTAGAGTTCTCAGGCCTGGACTAGTTCTCCACGAGGGAAACCAAGTTAAAACTGTTGTGTTTGCGTATGCTCTTCTGATCTTTATTTACTTCCGTATTTCTCTCTGATTTATTTACTATCTTGATAGTTGTTTTGTGGAGGTGATATAGAGTTAATTTTTATTTGGTGATTATCGACACAAACTCTATTCACCCCCCTCTAGAGTTGCCTGCACGTTATTTCAATTGGTATCAGAGCAAGGTTTCTATTGTTAGGCTTAACATCCTTAGAGTAGATCCTTGTTATTTGTGTATGGCATCGTATTCTTCCTCCTCCGATGAAGAGGGTTTTACTTCTAGTAGCATAGACAATCATGTTTCTTCTAAATGCAATAAGTGCTCTAAGTGGAAAGCCATGGCTAACTAATCCTTAAAGTTTGCTAAGGCTTTTCATTCTACAAATGAAGAACTTGTAGAAAAGGTTATTCATTTAGAAGAAGCTAATAAGTTTTTGAGAAATGAAAATAATATTTTATTATCTAGACTTGACTCTCAAAACTCATCTTATGTTTCTTTAAAGAGTTTGGATGATTCTTTAATTTTGAAAATCAAATCTCTTTCCTCATCAATAGAAGATCTTAAGAAGCAAGCACATGAGCTAAATCATTTGCATGATTCTTCTATTGACTCTTTAAAGAAACAAAATGATGATTTTATTTCTAGAATTGCTTTATTTGAAAAAGAGAATTATGCTTTAAATGCTAAATTTGATTCTCTTACTTGTTTGCATAATGATTTGCTATTAGAACATGATAGTCTTAAGACCAAATCCATGCAAGCTCACTCTAGAGATATTCATCATTCTAGTATGTCACATGTTTATAATCATGCTCATTCTGATACATGTGCACACATTAGTATTAGGTGCTTCTATTGCTCTCGTATTGGACACATGAGTGTAACTTGTCCTATTCGTAGGAGTTTTTCTACCAATGCTAGAGTAAATAGTATATGGGTCTCTAAAGCTAACAAATGTGGATCCAAATTTATTTGGATACCAAAGTCTTCACCTAATATTGTAAGTGGAGCTACTTGTATCAGGACATAGCACCGAGGAAGCGTGTTGGTGGGTGCAAAGCTCAAAGGTCATCTTCCAAGCAATTGCACCAACACAAGTGTGGCCACTAGAGCCACTTTGGTAACATGCTAAACGATTCTCTTTAAATGGTTTATATTTGTAGAATTTAGCATGTTTCTCTTGAGGTCTTGCTACTAGCTCACATTGACATCCTTTAGTTGCTTATTATATAAATCAATGTGAGATATAATACTAGCATGCTTAGTTAATATTTTATTTCTTTTATCTAGCATGACTAATTACTTAGCTTAAATAACTAGTTCACACTATATAGTTTATCACTCATTTTCTAGTAGTGTGCATATCTATATATGTATGCTCTTTTTTTTTAATCCTTATTTATAAAGCATGCATATCACTCTAGTCCATATGACCTTGGTTTTGATTTGAGTTAATATGATTTTAACTCTTAATCTTTAAAAGTTTTGAGATAGTTACCTCTTGCCAATTTGTATTTAGTATATCATTGGTATTTGTGAATATATGTGTTAAGCACAAGCTTCTTATCACTTGATAAGTATATACTTATACTTCTTTTTAACCTCGTGCTTATATAATATATTTATTATTGATTCTCATGTTTTATTTTGATTATCCTCTTGAGAATCTATTAAGTCTTTGCCCAATAAAGTTTATTTATACATTTTATTTAATTTGTGATGGTTTTCAATATTTATTAATGATACATGAATATATTTATTTTTCTATGTAGTTCATGTATTTCTTATATTGATATCTATTTTTCTATAAATATCTTTTTGTGGGCATATGAGTTAGGCTCAAGTTTCATATTATTTTGAAGAGTATCTATTCATACTTTTGCTTACCTCATATTTTAGCTATTGATTCTTTTGACCAAATTTGTGTTATCTCATCTTGAATCAATTAGCTCCTTCTTTAATGTCATCTTTTGATGATATCTTATTGGCTTTTATTTGTTGACTTTATGGATACATGTCTTTCACTTGATTTTTGATCTTTTCATGCATATATATAGTTTTATCTATGTGATTCCAAATGTTGATATTTATTTATTCAAATATCTTTAAGTTGGAATGTTGAGAGAATATATTTATTAGTGTCTTGTTCATGACTTTTATGGAAGTTCTTTTAAGAATTGCTTGGTTTTGTGCTTTACCTTACTTGTTGAAATCATCATACTTATTTTGAGTATGAATCTTCTATATATTTATTTCCATAAAGTGTATTATGAAAATATTTATTTTGAAAATATTCTTAGCAAATTTTGATGGTCATTCTTTGATTATTATTTGGGTATTTACCTTTCTTATACTTAGGATTTTTGGATTTTGATGTTGTTTGATGATACTGCGTATATTCTTTTAAATCTAAGTTCTTAAAAGTAAAGAACATTTTGGGAATAAGCCGAAAGGGTCCTTCTGTCATACAGGTGTAAATAGCCTGAAGCGACACGGTGCACTAGTCTTCAGACTACCGCTAGCTGGAAACCGGCCCCTACAGCTGACCCAAAGTGATCAACACTTTATAGACTTAAGATTTATTAAGGTCTACTTGCAACCATTATCTAGTTCTGGATCCACCCCTAAGTTCCAGAATACTTCATCATATCTAGCTATTTTATTATTATTGCCCAATGATGTTTTGTAGCACATGAGAATACATGTAATTGATACATCATACTTCTCATGTCTTTAGCTACTATGGGTTGAACTTTTACGTTGAGATTTTCCATTTCTAGAGAATATAATTTCATAATGGTTATAATTTTGCATTCTCTAGATCAATCTTTATTTGATTATCTTGGGTTAATCTCAATATTTGACAAAAAGATTTGCTCTATTGTGTTTTCATGAACATCTCTTTTGTCTTTTACTTGATGAGAGTCTAATTCATTTACTTGCTATCTTATACTCTCATCCTTGCTTAACAAAGAGTATATAAATCATTTTGATTATTCAAAATGTATTGCCCTTATTGTGAACTCTATGCTTAAGCATGTATTTTTAGTGTTAGTGACTTAAGATTTAATGAGCACATTTATCCTGTTAATGGCCTACCTCTTTAATCTTAATTAGTTATGTAGCTTGCTTATTTACGATGTATTGATTAAGCTACATAATTTTTGTTCGCTTTCACTCATCTAGCTCTCTTATTGAATTTCAATCTATATGTGATATGCTAGTTTACAAAAACAAGATTTATGAATTTTCTTGATGAAATTTGTATTCTATTTTAGATACATATGTTTGGTCTCTAAAATTAGTTTGACAAATTTTTTATTTAATCTTGTTTCCATTAAGGTTTGTGATTCATCGCTTTAACTTCCTTCCATACTAGTCATTGGAAAGCATCTCTTAAATTTCTCTCATCTTTTGAGTCATGATTTTATTATATTATCATTTCTTTGGAATAAATTTGCAATCATTTAAATAAGATTGACTCTTTTCTATATTTTCCATTGGTTTGTTTATATGGTTTTTAGATGGGATTTATGACGGATCATAATTATTTATTGGTTTACTTTATAAATGATCCTAATGATTGAGTAGTCCTATATTATCTAATTATGTGGTTATCAAGTTAATTTATTACTCTACTTTGACTACTCATGGACTATCACATATGCTCTTTGCTATTTGAACTTCATTGGTTTCTCATTTAGTATTAGCAAGGTTGGATTATTACCCGTTGATGGATACATATGTGGTAGAACATACATAGTCCTTGCAAAGCAATAAATTGGTTGATCATTTCTTAATTAGATAATAATGGACATAATATTTGAGCTTTATTTTTTAGCTATATTTTGACTTTCATCATGATTGATTTAATTGACTTTCTTTATTCATGATGACATTTTTCTTTAGTTTTATTTTTATCTTTTGAGCTATTTTGTGATTCTCATCATGACCGTTTTTAATGGACCATATTTCTTTTCATGATGATCTTTTTTGTCAAAAGGTAACATGCATTGATTTAATTGACTTTCTTTATTCATGATGACATTTTTCTTTAGTTTTATTTTTATCTTTTGAGCTATTTTATGGTTCTCATCATGACAGTTTTTAATGGACCATATTTTTTTCATGATGATCTTTTTTGTCAAAAGGTAACATGCATTGATCTATCATATTTAAATATGAGATTCGTCTATATAGGCTAATGTATGTCATCTTTTGATTAAATGTGCTTTATTAAAATATTATTTTGATCGTTCATTTTTAGTGACTGTTAATTGGATATCTCTTCTAAAGATGATATTTTTCGTTGTATGATATTTTTATAGCCTTATATCATTTTTTTTTGTCATAAGTTATCATTTTATAGACTTTATAGCATTGAGCAAGGGGGAGAAATCAATAGTTGATTTACCCCTAGATCTTGAAGTTATCATTTTTTGCTATAAGTGCTTTGGAACTAGATACGCATATTTTAAGGGGGAGCAAATAAATTGGTTCAATTCATTTATACCCTTTAATATGTCGTATACATAGTTCATCATTGACCCATTTTTTTTTATTATTAGGATACTGATATTTTGTGAAAGGTTTATGAGAGTATATGCAAATTTTTTCATCATATTATCTCTCTTTTATATGGGTCATTTCGTTAATATTTACATTCGTATTTTATCTTGATGACGATTGTGCTTTCTTTGATTTGGCTTTCTTTGTATGTTTCTTTTGGCTTTTCTTGTTGAGGACTTATCCAATATTCATGATTTTATCTATATTGGTAATAGTTTGAGGGGGAGCATTTACGTTGACTGAATTTTTCCTTCTCAAACAATTTTCTCCTTTACCTTCATGTTTATCTAAAGGGTATTCATATAGCATGATAAGGTAATTGAGTTCAAATGCCTGAATTTTGGATAAGCAAATAGATTTGCAAATAATGAGATCATTTTATATCAATTGCTCTATTTTACATTGATCATTCCTTTATTTTGTTTCACTATTTATCTGTGGACAATTGTGACTATCATAGTTTCATTGATCATTCCTTTATTTTGTTTCACTATTTATCTGTGGACAATTGTGACTATCATAGTTTATATATTTCAATTGATATCTAGTTCAATATCTCAATTGGTATCTTTCTTCTTTGATATCTATTTTTTTACAATTATCTAATCTCTATGGGTTTTGATTGAATTTTTTCCTCTTCCATATCTAGAGCAATATTTTCATATCATACTATGCTTTTGGATGTCTTTCTTGGATTTCATGTTGGTAAACTATCTACTGATTATTTTTAAATTCTTTTAGTTTTACCAACTATTTGTGTTTTGACAAGCTATTTTCTATTTGGCACTCTACATTGGGTATGTAGTTTCTATACTTGTCCTTACACACTTCTCCCATTGTTCCTTATTTAGTATATCTTGATCATGATTGTCTATGCCTTTCTCCTTTACTTATGCTTGAGTTTGGTTTATCTCTTATTACGGGGGAGCTTACTTTTTTGATCATGTCAAAGGGGGAGAAATAAGTTTAAGTTAGCACACAATCTTCTCGTAATATATGTTTATTAGTGATACATGACATGCATCTATCGTATCTGTCTTAAACTTAACCGATTTGCCATAATCAAAAAGGGGGAGATTGTTGGCCCAATGATTATATCGTGTTTTTGAATATGGCTAATAAGTTAAGTTTAACATAATGATGTCACTAATATTCATATACTCACTATCATGTTGCTACTTAAACTTAGCATTGTCCTAATTGTCCTATATTATATTGCTTTGCTTGTATCGTACTGCAACATATTTTGCTGGCCAAACTGCTTTGCTTGTATCGTACTGCAACATATTTTGCTGGCCTAACTGCTTCGCTTGTATCGTACTGCAACATATTTTGCTGGCCTAACTGCTTTGCTTGTATCGTACTGCAACATATTTTGCTGGCCTAACTGCTTTGCTTGTATCGTACTGCAACATATTTTGCTGGCCTAACTGCTTTGCTTGTATCGTACTGCAACATATTTTGCTGGCCTAACATGTATTTGTAGACATGCAGTAAGCATGATCAAACATGATAAAACCAGGACATAGGCAATGAAGAATTAATGATGGACCAAAGACGGCATCATACAAAAAGATTTCTCCGAACCGCCTAGCGACCTATCCGGGGCCTCGTATCGGGGGTTCCGCTGCCCGGCCAGCGGACAGGGGTTGAGGGGGTAACGCCCCCCGTCTGGGGTTCGGGGGCGAAGCCCCCGAAAGGTATTCAGATTTTCAGATCCGTTTATCTTTGGACAACTGCTGCCAAGGAAAAAGACGTCTTCAGGACTGCTCACATATCAGAAGAAATGCATCATCAAAGGGCTCTTGGTTTTTCTAATTGTTCTAAGTCTGTAATCTTCAATTTATTGAGTCTAGGAGAATATGTACGTTGAGTCGCACTGAGTCATCTCAACCCCTAGACATATCTCTCCAAAGCTCTACCATTCAAACAGACCAATTCCTGGACCAAGCCCAAGCTCCACAAAGCCCAAAAGCCCAATAGACCAATTCTGTCTTCTGGAGACAGAGTTCGGGCCGAACTCTGCCTCCACACAGAGTTCGGGCCGAACTCTGTCCCCTGATTTCCAGCACCCTGATTTTTAGGGCCTGCTTGCTACAAGCTGTCCAACGTTCGAAAATTTGAATTCTTGGGGCAGAATTCTGGCCGAATTTTGTCTCCCCAGAGTAGTATAAATAGAGCTTGAATTCTTTCATTTCAAATCATCTCTTACCTTCAAATATTCAAGCTTTCTAAGCTCTACTACTCCAAGCCTCATTCTTCCATATCTCCTAAGCCACAACTCTCCTTAGCCCAAGGTGCTCAGTGCGATATCAGCTAGAAGTTGTGTGCAAGAGGGAAAGAAAATTCATTTGGACAATTCCAAGTTTCGCCACCTGCGAATCTGTAAGAAGTTGGCGTGCTCTTCTGAGTAAAGGCACGTGGTTGTACACTATTTCACAAATAGTGGATTTCAATCCTGAGCTAGAGTTCTCAGGCCTGGACTAGTCCTCCACGAGGGAAACCAGGTTAAAACTGTTGTGTTTGCGTATGCTCTTCTGATCTTTATTTACTTCCGTATTTCTCTCTGATTTATTTACTATCTTGATAGTTGTTTTGTGGAGGTGATATAGAGTTAATTTTTATTTGGTGATTATCGACACAAACTCTATTCACCCCCCTCTAGTGTTGCCTACACGTTATTTCAATTGGTATCAGAGCAAGGTTTCTATTGTTAGGCTTAACATCCTTAGAGTAGATCCTTGTTTATTTGTGTTTGGCATCGTATTCTTCCTCCTCCGATGAAGAGGGTTTTACTTCTAGTAGCATAGACAATCATGTTTCTTCTAAATGCAATAAGTGCTCTAAGTGGAAAGCCATGGCTAACCAATCCTTAAAGTTTGCTAAGGCTTTTCATTCTACAAATGAAGAACTTGTAGAAAAGGTTATTCATTTAGAAGAAGCTAATGAGTTTTTGAGAAATGAAAACAATATTTTATTATCTAGACTTGACTTCAAAACTCATCTTGTGTTTCTTTAAAGAGTTTGAATGATTCTTTAATTTTGAAAATCAAATCTCTTTCCTCGTCAATAGAAGATCTTAAGAAGCAAGCACATGAGCTAAATCATTTGCATGATTCTTCTATTGACTCTTTAAAGAAACAAAATGATGATTTTATTTCTAGAATTGCTTTATTTGAAAAAGAGAATTATGCTTCAAATGCTAAATTTGATTCTCTTACTTGTTTGCATAATGATTTGCTATTAGAACATGATAGTCTTAAGACCAAATCCATGCAAGCTCACTCTAGAGATATTCATCATTCTAGTATGTCACATGTTCATAATCATGCTCATTCTGATACATGTGCACACACTAGTAATAGGTGCTTCTATTGCTCTCGCATTGGACACATGAGTGTAACTTGTCCTATTCGTTGGAGTTTTTCTACCAATGCTAGAGTAAATAGTATATGGGTCCCTAAAGCTAACAAATGTGGATCCAAATTTATTTGGATACCAAAGTCTTCACCTAATATTGTAGGTGGAGCTACTTGTATCAGGACATAGCACCGAGGAAGCGTGTTGGTGGTTGCAAAGGTCAAAGGTCATCTTCCAAGCAATTGCACCAACACAAGTGTGGCCACTAGAGCCACTTTGGTAACATGTTAACGATTCTCTTTAAATGGTTTATATTTGTAGAATTTAGCATGTTTCTCTTGATGTCTTGCTACTAGCTCACATTGACATCCTTTAGTTGCTTATTATATAAATCAATGTGAGATATAATACTAGCATGCTTAGTAAATATTTTATTTCTTTTATCTAGTATGACTAATTACTTAGCTTAAATAACTAGTTCACACTATATAGTTTATCACTCATTTTCTAGTAGTGTGACACATCTATATATGCATGCTCTTTTTTTTTTCTTAATCCTTATTTATAAAGCATGCATATCACTCTAGTCCATATGACCTTGGTTTTGATTTGAGTTAATATGATTTTAACTCTTCATCTTTAAAAGTTTTGAGATAGTTACCTCTTGCCAATTTGTATTTAGTATATCATTGGTATTTGTGAATATATGTGTTTAGCACAAGCTTCTTATCACTTGATAAGTATATACTTATACTTCTTTTTAACCTTGTGCTTACATAATATATTCATTATTGATTCTCATGTTTTATTTTGATTATCCTCTTGAGAATCTATTAAGTCTTTGCCCAATAAAGTTTATTTATATATTTTATTTAATTTGTGATGGTTTTTAATATTTATTAATGATACATAAATATATTTATTTTTCTATGTAGTTCATGTATTTCTTATATTGATATCTATTTTTCTATAAATATCTTTTTGTGGGCATATGAGTTAGGCTCAAGTTTCATATTATTTTGAAGAGTATCTATTCATACTTTTGCTTACCTCATATTTTAGCTATTGATTCTTTTGACCAAATTTGTGTTATCTCATCTTGAATCAATTAGCTCCTTCTTTAATGTCTTCTTTTGATGATATCTTATTGGCTTTTATTTGTTGACTTTATGGATACATGTCTTTCACTTGATTTTTGATCTTTTCATGCATATATATAGTTTTATCTATGTGATTCCAAATGTTGATATTTATTTATTCAAATATCTTTAAGTTGGAATGTTGAGAGAATATATTTATTAGTGTCTTGTTCATGACTTTTTATGGAAGTTCTTTTAAGAATTGCTTGGTTTTGTGCTTTACCTTACTTGTTGAAATCATCATACTTATTTTGAGTATGAATCTTCTATATATTTATTTCCATAAAGTGTATTATGAAAATATTCTTAGCAAATTTTGATGGTCATTCTTTGATTATTATTTGGGTATTTACCTTTCTTATACTTAGGATTTTTGGATTTTGATGTTGTTTGATGATACTGCGTATATTCTTTTAAATCTAAGTTCTTAAAAGTAAAGAACATTTTGGGAATAAGCCGAAAGGGTCCTTCTGTCATACAGGTGTAAATAGCCTGAAGCGACACGGTGCACTAGTCTTCGGACTACAGCTAGCTGGGAACCGGCCCCTACAGCTGACCCAAAGTGATCAACACTTTATAGACTTAAGATTTATTAAGGTCTACTTGCAACCATTATCTAGTTCTGGATCCACCCCTAAGTTCCAGAATACTTCATCATATCTAGCTATTTTATTATTATTGCCCAATGATGTTTTGTAGCACATGAGAATACATGTAATTGATACATCATACTTCTCATGTCTTTAGCTACTATGGGTTGAACTTTTACGTTGAGATTTTCCATTTCTAGAGAATATACTTTCATAATGGTTATAATTTTGCATTCTCTAGATCAATCTTTATTTGATTATCTTGGGTTAATCTCAATATTTGACAAAAAGATTTGCTCTATTGTATTTTCATGAACATCTCTTTTGTCTTTTACTTAATGAGAGTCTAATTCATTTACTTGCTATCTTATACTCTCATCCTTGCTTAACAAAGAGTATATAAATCATTTTGATTATTCAAAATGTATTGCCCTTATTGTGAACTCTATGCTTAAGCATGTATTTTTAGTGTTTGTGACTTAAGATTTAATGAGCACATTTATCCTGTTAATGGCCTACCACGTTAATCTTAATTAGTTATGTAGCTTGCTTATTTACGATGTATTGATTAAGCTACATAATTTTTGTTCACTTTCACTCATCTAGCTATCTTATTGAATTTCAATCTATATGTGATATGCTAGTTTACAAAAACAAGATTTATGAAATTTCTTGATGAAATTTGTATTCTATTTTAGATACATATGTTTGGTCTCTAAAATTAGTTTGACAAATTTTTTATTTAATCTTGTTTCTATTAAGGTTTGTGATTCATCGCTTTAACTTCCTTCCATACTAGTCATTGGAAAGCATCTCTTAAATTTCTCTCATCTTTTGAGTCATGATTTTATTATATTATCATTTCTTTGGAATAAATTTGCAATCATTTAAATAAGATTGACTCTTTTCTATATTTTCCATTGGTTTGTTTATATGATTTTTAGATGGGATTTATGGCGGATCATAATTATTTATTGGTTTACTTTATAAATGATCCTAATGATTGAGTAGTCCTATATTATCTAATTATGTGGTTATCAAGTTAATTTATTACTCTACTTTGACTACTCATGGACTATCACATATGCTCTTTGCTATTTGAACTTCATTGGTTTCTCATTTAGTATTAGCAAGGTTGGATTATTATCCGTTGATGGATACATATGTGGTAAAACATACATAGTCCTTGCAAAGCAATAAATTGGTTGATCATTTCTTAATTAGATAATAATGGACATGATATTTGAGCTTTATTTTTTAGCTATATTTTGACTTTCATCATGATTGATTTAATTGACTTTCTTTATTCATGATGACATTTTTCTTTAGTTTTATTTTTATCTTTTGAGCTATTTTGTGATTCTCATCATGACTGTTTTTAATGGACCATATTTCTTTTCATGATGATCTTTTTTGTCAAAAGGTAACATGCATTGATTTAATTGACTTTCTTTATTCATGATGACATTTTTCTTTAGTTTTATTTTTATCTTTTGAGCTATTTTGTGGTTCTCATCATGACTGTTTTTAATGGACCATATTTTTTTTCATGATGATCTTTTTTGTCAAAAGGTAACATGAATTGATCTATCATATTTAAATATGAGATTCGTCTATATAGGCTAATGTATGTCATCTTTTGATTAAATGTGCTTTATTAAAATATTATTTTGATCGTTCATTTTTAGTGACTATTAATTGGATATCTCTTCTAAAGATGATATTTTTCGTTGTATGATATTTTTATAGCCTTATATCATTTTTTTGTCATAAGTTATCATTTTATAGACTTTATAGCATCGAGCAAGGGGGAGAAATCAATAGCTGATTTACCCCTAGATCTTGAAGTTATCATTTTTTGCTATAAGTGCTTTGGAACTAGATACGCATATTTTAAGGGGGAGCAAATAAATTGGTTCAATTCATTTATACCCTTTAATATGTCGTATACATAGTTCATCATTGACCCATTTTTTTTTTCATTATTAGGATACTGATATTTTGTGAAAGGTTTATGAGAGTATATGCAAAAAAATTTCATCATATTATCTCTCTTTTATATGGGTCATTTCGTTAATATTTACATTCGTATTTTATCTTGATGACGATTGTGCTTTCTTTGATTTGGCTTTCTTTGTATGTTTCTTTTGGCTTTCCTTGTTGAGGACTTATCCAATATTCATGATTTTATCTATATTGGTAATAGTTTGAGGGGGAGCATTTACGTTGACTGAATTTCTCCTTCTCAAACAATTTTCTCCTTTACCTTCATGTTTATCTAAAGGGTATTCATATAGCATGATAAGGTAATTGAGTTCAAATGCCTGAATTTTGGATAAGCAAATAGATTTGCAAATAATGAGATCATTTTATATCAATTGCTCTATTTTACATTGATCATTCCTTTATTTTGTTTCACTATTTATCTGTGGACAATTGTGACTATCATAGTTTCATTGATCATTCCTTTATTTTGTTTCACTATTTATCTGTGGACAATTGTGACTATCATAGTTTATATATTTCAATTGATATCTAGTTCAATATCTCAATTGGTATCTTTCTTCTTTGATATCTATTTTTTTACAATTATCTAATCTCTATGGGTTTTGATTGAATTTTTTCCTCTTCCATATCTAGAGCAATATTTTCATATCATACTATGCTTTTGGATGTCTTTCTTGGATTTCATATTGGTAAACTATCTACTGATTATTTTTAAATTCTTTTAGTTTTACCAACTATTTGTGTTTTGACAAGCTATTTTCTATTTGGCACTCTACATTGGGTATGTAGTTTCTATACTTGTCCTTACACACTTCTCCCATTGTTCCTCATTTAGTATATCTTGATCATGATTGTCTATGCCTTTCTCCTTTACTTATGCTTGAGTTTGGTTTATCTCTTATTACGGGGGAGCTTACTTTTTTGATCATGTCAAAGGGGGAGAAATAAGTTTAAGTTAGCACACAATCTTCTCATAATATATGTTTATTAGTGATACATGACATGCATCTATCGTATCTGTCTTAAACTTAACCGATTTGCCATAATCAAAAGGGGGAGATTGTTGGCCCAATGATTACATCGTGTTTTTGAATATGGCTAATAAGTTAAGTTTAACATAATGATGTCACTAATATTCATATACTCACTATCATGTTGCTACTTAAACTTAGCATTGTCCTAATTGTCCTATATTATATTGCTTTGCTTGTATCGTACTGCAA
This sequence comes from Iris pallida, assembly GCA_029216955.1. Taxonomy (NCBI): domain Eukaryota; kingdom Viridiplantae; phylum Streptophyta; class Magnoliopsida; order Asparagales; family Iridaceae; genus Iris; species Iris pallida. The sequence continues at coordinate 23,614,661 of JANAVB010025598.1, read as the reverse complement.
CATATTTTGCTGGCCTAACTGCTTTGCTTGTATCGTACTGCAACATATTTTGCTGGCCTAACTGCTTTGCTTGTATCGTACTGCAACATATTTTGCTGGCCTAACATGTATTTGTAGACATGCAGTAAGCATGATCAAACATGATCAAACCAGGACATAGGCAATGAAGAATTAATGATGGACCAAAGACGGCATCATACAAAGAGATTTCTCCGAACCGCCTAGCGACCTATCCGGGGCCTCGCATCGGGGGTTCCGCTGCCCGGTCAGCGGACAGGGGTTGAGGGGGCAACGCCCCCCGTCGGGGTTTCGGGGGCGAAGCCCCCGAAAGGTATTCAGATTTTCAGATCTGTTTATCTTTGGACGACTGCTGCCAAGAAAAAAGACGTCTTCAGGACTGCTCACATATCAGAAGAAATACATCATGAAAGGGCTCTTGGTTTTCCTAATTGTTCTAAGTCTGTAATCTTCAATTTATTGAGTCTAGGAGAATGTGTACGTTGAGTCGCACTGAGTCATCTCAACCCCTAGACATATCTCTCCAAAGCTCTACCATTAAAAAAGACCAATTCCTGAACCAAGCCCAAGCTCCACAAAGCCCAAAAGCCCAATGGACCAATTCTGTCTTCTGGAGACAGAGTTCGGACCGAACTCTACCTCCACACAGAGTTCGGGCCGAACTCTGTCCCCTGATTTCGAGCAACCTGATTTTTAGGGCCTGCTTGCTACAAGCTGTCCAACGTTCGAAAATTTGAATTCTTGGGGCAGAATTCTGGCCGAATTCTGCCTCCCCAGAGTAGTATAAATAGAGCTTGAATTCTTTTATTTCAAATCATCTCTTACCTTCAAATATTCAAGCTTTCTAAGCTCTACTACTCCAAGCCTCATTCTTCCATATCTCCTAAGCCACAACTCTCCTTAGCCCAAGGTGCTCAGTGCGATATCAGCTAGAAGTTGTGTGCAAGAGGGAAAGAAAAGTCACTTGGACAATTCCAAGTTTTGCCACCTGCGAATCTGTAAGAAGTTGGCGTGCTCTTCTGAGTAAAGGCACGTGGTTGTACACTATTTCATAAATAGTGGATTTCAATCCTGAGCTAGAGTTCTCAGGCCTGGACTAGTCCTCCACGAGGGAAACCAGGTTAAAACTGTTATGTTTGCGTATGCTCTTCTGATCTTTATTTACTTCCGTATTTCTCTCTGATTTATTTACTATCTTGATAGTGGTTTTGTGGAGGTGATATAGAGTTAATTTTTATTTGGTGATTATCGACACAAACTCTATTCACCCCCCTCTAGAGTTGCCTACATGTTATTTCAATGGCTGCCATGCCTCCCGGATATGATAGGAAGACCAGTCTTGTTGTAGGCAACCAGTTAGCGGTTACCGGGAACATATTGGCGAAGGCTCGATCGTACCGTCTGTCGGAGGTGGGTTATCGAGGTGCCCCTGCCATATCCACAGGGGGTCAGGCAGAACCCTCGGTTGATCAACCGAAAAGACGTACGGATACAGAGGGCTGGCTCTTCTGCGTCAAAGAGGCAGAAGAAGGCATCGTCACCGAATGTGTCATCGGACTCAACACCTACGGAGGTAAGGATGTCCCATATAGTCCAGTTCAGGTTCAATATTTCATGTGACCCATGCTTTATTTTTGTAGGAGCCGCTCAAAAGGAGACCCCGTACTCCAAAATCTGGTGGCAGCAGGCCAAAGGAGGTGGCGGGCTCATCTGAAGAGCGCATTCCGTCGATTATGATGTCTTCCATGGAGGAGAATCCAGATGATGTCGTTGTTGTGGAGATTCCGGCGTCCCCGGATTATGTTAGAAGGGAAGCTGAGGACGCAGCAGCTTCCGAGATGATGAAGGCCGCCGCGGGGACCTTGGACACCAAGGGTCCAGCAGACACGGGATTTCCCGATGATGAAGTGGGGTGGAGTTCGTCGTCTTCAGATGACGTTCCTCCAGAAATGCATGAGCCTGTTGCGGGGGCAACAGACGTTTTTGAAACCGTAGAGAGGGTTGATTCCCCTCATTGACATGATGAAGGGAGGTCGGCTGCAGCGTTGCCGAGCCCTTCCCCAGACTCAGCAGCGGAGGCTGAGGTGGCTGCCGACCGGGAGGTGGCGAAAGATCCCGTCCCTGTAGAGGGATTTGATGGTGACAATGAGACTCGTCCGCGATGCTGACTTCGAGGGGGTCGAGTCAGGAGACAAGTGTTGATCTCACTGTTCTGCCGGGAGGGAACGTCTCGTACTGCCTGCTGATAGTGCGTTGGGGACTGATGAGGTAGCCGCTGACATCGGTGGTTCTTTCGAGCTTAAGAAGGGTAAGGGTTTGGCGGAACCCTCTGTTGCTCCTTCTACTTGGGGTACTATATCGACGCCTCTTTCGGCTCCTTCTGTTCTTTTGGCTCCTTGGGCTAGTAGTCAGGCCCCTATTGATGAAGATCCTGTTGATGCCGGGGTTCCAGCCTCGCAGGTTGAAGCCGGCGGGCCTTCTTCCGGTCCGCTATCTAGAGTAGCTCCTCCGACTCCTGCTATGACGCCGCAGGTGCTGGCGGATGCAGATGAATATGTGAAGTTCATCATCGAGGCGGTATATAAGATGTTGTAGAGGGGCGTATCGGTAATGATGGATGCCAATGGGAGCTTTACAATGGCAAAAACTCTGGCACTGCCTCATATCAACCTGATCTGTCTCCACCAGGGCCATGATCATATGGCCGATATTTTGGAGGCTTCGGTGGCCGAGCTGGACCAGCGGCTTTTCGAGTTTCAGTGTATCCAGAGAAATGATCTCTCGGTTTTGATAGACACGAAAAAGGAGAAGCTGATCGCTGAGACTGAATCCTCTTATCAGGCCACCGTGAGTGTCTGGGAACGCAAAGTGGCTAAGACTGAAGCTGCAGTGGAGCGGTTGTCTCAGTCTACGCAGGAGAAAGTGGAGTTGCGAGCTGCGTTGGACGCTAGTATCGCGGAGGTTGATGCCCAGATCCGCCGCCTTGAGGACCAGCGGGCCCGACTCCTATTAGATGCCGAGCATGTCCAGGATGAACATGTAGCATTTAAGAAGGAGGAAGCAGCTTTCACCCACCGGGCTCTTACCCTGGCTCAGCAGCGGCAGCAGTTGGATGAGAAGCATGAAGATGACACTTCTCCTGAGGCCATAGAAGAGATGCGTTAAGAAGCTGAACGCCGGGTCCTGGCGACTGTGGAGACTCGGGCGACAGAATTGAGGCGTTGGATTGAAGAGCTTTCGGCCAACCCCGAGGATGTTTAGGGATTGTAGTCTCTTCTTTTTGTGTATTTTACAACTTTTTGCTGGGGGTGTAATCCTTTACTCTTTTTTTGAAAAATAAAGAATACAAAGTTTTTGTGGTGCATTCATTTTTGCTGTCATGAACTTGATGATTTGTGTGGACCTATTATCTTTTGCGCACCTTGGTTTTTAGGTACAGATAATAAGTTTGAGAGAACCAACATGTTTGCTCAGAGGTGATGTGGACGTGGCAAATATGGGATTCAAATGATGGAATCTTCCTACTCAGAGGTGTTATGGACGTGGTAGGAATGAATCTGGGGGATACGCGGAACTACTCAGAGGTAATGTGGACGTGGAAGTTCTGCGATCAATGTACGGCAACACAGGGATTGTCTGTACGGGATGTTTACTCAGAGGTAATGTGGACGTGGTAAACATGATGGGTAGCGTAGTCTTACGGAGTGTAAGATTTCGCTTTGTCGGGCGTTGGAGAACAACTTAGAGGTGATGTGGATGTGGTTGTCCTTCTACTGGAGGATGTCGCGGAACAGCCGGGTTCCGGAAGCGTATGATTTTATGGAAGGGAATTGTATGTGAACCCTGATGATTGGGTCCGCAGATCCCCTTGTGGAAGTACATGTCTGAAAGATGTCAAGAGTAGTACTTCTTTAGGAACTTGCCGTTGATGGGCATCATGAACAAGTCCCCATTAGGTTTAGCGAGGCGGTAAGCACCGTTTGAGTATACCGTCTCTATGATGAAAGGTCCTTCCCACTTGGGCTCGAACTTTCCTGGTGTCTTGTGAGTCAACACCATCGGCCTCCTGACTGCCAGAACCAGGTCGCCTACTTGGAAAGTCCTTTGCTTGACCTTCTTGTTGAAAGCCTGTGATATATGGGCTTGGTAGAGTTCAATGCGTTGTTGAGCTAGGAGACGCTTTTCGTCAAGTGCCTCCAGTTCTTGCTGACGACGACGTTGATTGTCCTCTTCTGTGAGTTGGTTTGTGATTGCTACGCGCAGTGAGGGTATCTGGATCTCGAGAGGTAGTACCGCTTTGCTTCCGTAGACCAGGGAGAATGGTGTGTTTCCTGTCGGGGTCCGTACCGTTGTGTGGTAGACCCAAAGGCATTCGTCGAGCTTTTCGTCCCAATCGCGTTTATTGGATGAGATGACTTTTTTGAGTAGCCTGACGATAGTCTTGTTGAACGCCTCGGCCAATCCGTTTGTTGCCGGATTGTAGGTGGTTGAGGCCATATTTTGAATGCGATTCTTGTCACAGAATCTGCTGAAAACATGGCTGATGAATTGAGGATCGTTATCATGGATAATCCTCCGGGGTACCCCAAAATGGTAGATGACATGGTGCTTGATGAAGCTGATCACCCTAGAGCTCTTCACTTCCGCCAGTGGAACTGCTTCTGCTGGAGAAGTAGTCGATGATGGCTAGGATGAAGCGGTGTCCTCTCGATGAAGGAGGGGTGATCGGTCCTACAATATCCATGCCCCAAGCTTCAAAGGGCCAAGAGGCGACTGTAGAATGTAGTGGTTCTGACGGTGTATGGATGAAGTCTGCGTGAAGCTGGCACGCATGGCACTTTTTAGCATAGTCGACAGCGTCAGCGGCCATGGTTGGCCAGTAGTAGCCCATGCGTCCCAGTCGATCCTACAACTTAGGGCTAGGTTGATGGGCTCCGCAAGTTCCATCGTGAGCTTCTCGAAGGGCTTTGGCTGCTTCTTCGTTGGACAGACATCGCAGGAAAAGTCCGTCGTAGGAGCGTCGGTACAACATTTTAGTAGCTGTATCGTAGTAGAATCGAAGGGAGCGCCTCCTGACTGAGACGGCTTCTTTCGGGTCTTCTGGAAGAATTTCGTAGACAGCAAAGTCGATGAACGGGAACCTCCAGTCTCGAACATTAACACCAGCACTTGTTGACGTGGCATGGGCCACTCGTGAGCACAGGTTGTTTTTAGGACAGACCAAGTCTTGACCAGCTACCGTGACGTAGTGTTGAGTCCCGAGGGGTGCTGCTAATGAGGCTGCGAGGCCAGCTAGAGCGTTAGCCTCCAGATTTTGTAAACAAGGTACATATTCGATGAAGAACTTGGTGAAGGTTGAAATGATGTTCAACGCAACTTTATAGTAAGGGATCAGATCTTCATGACGAACTTCGTATTGCCCTCTGATCTGGTTTACGATGAGTTTTGAGTCGTCATAGGCTTCCAGATGATTCATCCCCAGTTGTTGCGCCAGTTGGAGTCCCATGATGAGCGTATTGTACTCGACAACATTGTTGGAGCACGGCTTCGAAAGGGAGTAGGCACGCTGGATGACCAGTTGATCGGGGGAGACTAAGACTACCCCCACTCCTACGATGATTTGGCTTTGGGGCCTGTTCTTGAAGCGCCATCGAAAAACATCAGCCAGACGGAGCTTTCTTCGATGACGTTTGATTCTTGGACCTCATCCGGGATGTCTTCGTAGAGTCTTGAGGACTCTGGGATGGGGTGTGCAGCTAAAAAGTTGGCCAGAGCCTGACCCTTGATGGCTTTTTGTGGAACGAACACCATGTTGTATGGTGTTAGCAGGATCGCCCACGTAGCTAGCCGGGAGTTCAATGACCCTGGCTTCGTCATGAGAACTCTGAGAGGATTGACTCGGGAGATGACATAAATTGTCTGGCCCGAGACATAATGGTGAGTCTTCTGGATGGCAAATACCAACGCCAAGCACTCCTTTTCAACGGGGTTGTACCGGTGTTCGGCCCTGATCAGTGTTCTAATGAGGTAGTAGATAGCTTGCTCATAGCCTGTATCGTTGTTCTGAGCCAGCAGAGCGCCGAGGGAATGATCCATGGCACGGACGTAGAGGAGAAATGGTTTGCCGACGATGGGTGCCACCAGGACTAGCAGGCTCGTCAAGTAAGCCTTGATTTCATCGAAAGCTTTTTGGCATTCCTCTGTCCAGACGTAAGAGACTCCCTTCTTCATGAGCTGAGTGAAGGGTTGAAATTTTCCGGAAAGGTTTGCTATAAACCTCTGGATGTATGCCAGACGCCCCTGCAGGCCTCGAAGTTCTCGGAGGTTCTTCGGAGGGTCCATGTCAAGGATGGCTTTGGTCTTCTCGGGATCGACATGAATGCCTTTCGTCGTGATAATGAAGCCCAAGAACTTTCTGCTAGAAACCCCTAGAAAGGATTTAGCAGGGTTCATCTTGAGTTGATGTGCTCGCATGAGATCGAAGACTGTCTTCAAGTCTTGTAGGTGATCACCTTTGAGACGGCTCTTGACTGCGATGTCATCCATATAGCATTTGACTGTTTTGCGAAGATGCTGACGAAAGATGGTGCTCATAGCTCGTTGGTATGCGGCACCAGCGTTCTTCAAGCCGAAGGGCATCACTGTGTAGCAGAAAATACCCTTTGGAGTCCTGAATAACGTGTGTTTTGCGTCATCGGAGAGCATCTTCATCTGGTTGTAGCCCGAATACCCGTCCATGAAAGACATACCTTCGAAGCCACATGTGTTGTCGATTATCATGTCGATGATTGGAAGCAGGAACTCGTCCTTCGGGCAAGCAGTATTGAGATCCCTGAAGTCGATACAGAATCGTATCTTCCCATTCTTCTTGGTGACAGGGACAACGTAGGCTACCCAATCCGGGTGCTGTTCTTCATGGATAAAGCTGCTGGTCAAGAGTTTGTCCACCTCCTGATCGATGGCGTTCATGATGTCAGGACGAAAGCGTCGCTGTTGTTGTTTGATAGGCTTGGCATCAGGTAAGATGTTAAGCCTATGCATCGCGATCTGGGGATCAAGTCTCGGCATATCTTCATAGCTCCAGGCGAAGACATCGATATATTCTTTAGCCAGTTAGATTAAAGATTCCTGGTCTTCTTCTTCTAGGCCTTTGCTGATAAAGATGGGTTTGGAAGAAGATCCATCCCCAAAGTCGATCTGCTCGACTTCGTCTTCAGTAGGGGTTCGCGTAATATAAAACGAGACTCCCACTGTTCTCCTAGGCGTTGAGCCCAGGGTTCTTCTTCGAAGAATTCTGGCGTTCGGTCTTCGCCTTTATCTTCTTGAAATTGTATAGATGTCATGTTGGCTGATAGCACTCTCTTGAAGACTGAGCCGATACTGGTATCAGAATCCCAAGTTGATGCTTCGGATAAGTGAGAATGTTCTGCTTCTTCTGCCTCCGAACTCTCTGGAGTTGACGGCGGCGTGACATAGCCTACCCCCCGTCAAGTTCAATGATAGTAGTCCTGCGGCTTTCCTTTAGGTGTTGGAAGCCGGAGAGGAAGACGTCGACCATTGCCGTAGTTCAGGCCTTTGTTGCTTTTTAGGTCGTAACCCATCTTTTGGATGAGGTACTTTGTCGTGTCCGTGTACCGATAGACTTGTATTCTGCCGGTATCTGGTTCTGGCTCGAGTGGCAGGAGGTCTTGATGACGCTCAACTTTGCCGAAGATGATGGATTCTTCATCTCGACTCCGCGGCGGGACTACAAAATAGACCCCTTGGGACGGGACTACTCGATTTACATGATGGACGGTCGTTATTTGTGTTTGCAACGACCGTAGAGCGTTATCTAATGTATATACGGCATTCCAATGTGGAAGACTAGAACAATTAAAAGACACTCTATTATTGATAAAATACGAGATTTTATCCTGCGGGATTACATTGTCCAGAGAGGGTGCATCTACATCAGCCGAGATATATTCCCCTAGCTCTTCATCTGTGAGTACTGGGATTTGATCGGGAGAGTCCACCACAGCTTTGATCCTAGGGTCCGAGAGGACTATGTGGGCCTTCTCCGGCAGCTTGGATGAGAAAGAAGGTTGCGGCGGCTTGCCCTTAAGATGCACCTTCAGGGGTGCCTCAACTGTGCCTTCAGTAATTGGTGCCCTCCCCTGTAGTTTTGCCACAAGGGGAGCCGATGTTTGAGGCGGCTTTTCCTTGAGCCGTATCTTCAAGGGAGCTTCCGTAGATGTGTTACCTGGAGCAGTTGGTGCTTTCCCGGGCAGCTTGATATTCATGGAAGGCAACTTCTGAGGCGGTTTGCATTTGAGTCGGATCTTTAGATGAGCGACAGGAATCGTGTCTGGCTCCATATCGGGCTCTGCTGCCGTTTCTGCTTCATCGTCAGCATCATTGGCTTCCTCCTCGTCAGGTGATTTGTACAAGTTGGAATCAGTGAAGTAGGCTTCAACCCCTTTGAAAGGGTCAATGTCCGCGAACTCCGTCCGGATGACGTCGTTGGTGGACACGTACTTCATACATTGGTGGAGTGTGGATGGCACCACCATGTATTCATGCAGCCATGGACGACCCAACAGGAGGTTGTAGTTGACGTCGGCGTCCACGATATAACAAGTCACCTCGGTTCTGAGGTTACCGATATGGCACTTTAGTCGTATCTTGCCCAGTGGCTCGCTTTTGCTAGCGTTGAAGCCACTAATTGTTGTATTGGAGGGTGCCAGTCGGTACATTGGGATCCCCAGTGTTGATAGCAGCGTCTTCAAAATGATGCTGAGGGAAGACCCCGGATCAATCTGAATCCTCTTCACCTTGACGGAACTGATATACCATGTATAATACAGCGGCCGGTTGTGTCGGTTGTGCTTGAGCAACATGTCTTGTTGGGATAAGGTTATATTAGGGATAACCTCATCCGCACAATGACAGTGCGCAACTGTAGTTGGGAGATCTTCAGGCTGCTTGACCTGACTGATGAAGGACTCAGCATCCTTCAGGGCTTCACAGAGAGCTTCGCGAGTGTCCTTGGAAAGACGAAGAAGCTCAAACAGAGATAGGTGGGCAAGAGTACTGGAAAGTTGTGCCAGTATGTCGAAGTTGTGGGGCTTGGCTAGCCCCGAAGCATTCTCCTTTTGCAGAGGTCTGTCGAAATGAACCTCTATATGCTTCTGCTTATTAGCTGTTGGGGCTTAGATGGTCCCTCTTCCTGGGCAGCAGGGACGGTACAAGGAGGCACCACCTCGACGGCAGCTTCGTCGGGTTGTGCGTTCTGTTGTGAACGCGTCTGCACAGGAAGTGCCTCTTCCGCAGAGGAAGAGACCATGCGACAAAACTTGATCTTCCTGCCTTTGGATTTGGAGGCTGGGCATAACTCCGGTTGAGTAACCTCGGAGACAAGATCAGGGTGAACCCATATGATCGCTTCCCGAGATGTGGTGAGTGGGATGAGTCCACTCACGTTGTCACGAGTAGGTGGTAAGTTAACCACCTCCATTGTCGCCTTAGGGATGGGGACGACGCCATTTTGTGTTGTAGTTGGCGACAAGGTGCCGAACTGGAGTGACACCACGTTGGCCGAAACCGTCTTCTCCGCGTAGTCGACGGAGATAACATCCGCATTGATCATGCGTTGGATTTAATTTTTGAGGACGTAGCAGTCCTTGGTTGGGTGTCCGACAAACCGATGGTAGTGACAGTACCTCGGATTGTCCACTTTTCCAACCTCATCGGGACGCTTCAGGTCCGGCAGCTTGATCTTGTCACCCTGCTTCAGTATCACAAAGAGTTGCAGGGTGTCTTCATCGTTGAAAGAATACACCTCCTTTGGTCTTGGTGCAAGTGGAGGCTTCTGAGTAGGCGCTGATGCACCTTTTGATGCATTAACAGTCAATGCTGTTTCCCCTTCGTCTCTCATCCGGGGTTGTTGGCTGCAGGCCGTTTCCCCTTATCCTCAAAGGCAGGAAAACTAACTCCCGGATGGCGAGCATTGGACGCCTTTTTTCTCTACTTCTGCTTCGATGATCAAGGAACTCCAGTCGGGAGGAGGAGTAGAGTTGAGCCAGAGTTTGACTGCAGGCAGTATGTTTATGCTGCAGGAGGAGAGGAGTGTATGTTCTGGCATGCCCGGGGGCAGTCTGATGCAGGCATGTCGAAAGCGTTCGATGAATACCCGAACTGTTTCCTTCTCCTTCTGGCGTATCTCTATGAGGGACGCCATTGTCATGTCCTTCCCGCCGTCGTAGAAACGGTCGAGGAAAAGGCGCGTCAAGTCGTCGAAGGAAGATATGGAATTATCGGGGAGGCTGCAGTACCAGTCGTACGCCACTCCTTTCAGTGTCCCGACAAATATCCTGGTGAGTAGCGCGTCCTCCTTCGGAAGATGTCTCATTTGGGACTGAAAATACATCAGATAGAGACGCAGAGAGTCCTTCCCGTCATATGACGTCAATGTTTGTGGTTTATATTTAGGAGGATAAACCACCTTGTTCCATTCGAGGGGATAAGGTTGGGGGATGCCCATCTTTTGGCGTTCCTCTTATCTATTCTTGGACTCAAAGTGCTCGCGCAAGTCCCTGATCATCTCGACCACGTCTTCCGTGGAACTGGGAGTCGGGGAAGGTGGTACCACCTGGAGTTGAGCATTTGAGGGCTCCGACGTCCGAGGGGCTTCGCGGTGATCCGTATCCAAGGATACCCGTTGAGGGGGTACACCTGACTCTCCATTGGCCCCTGGGTCGGGACCGGTAGAAGGTGTCCTTGCCAAAGCTGACCGTATCTCAAACATTGCTTGAGTCAGTATTTGCATGGAGGCAGAAAAGGTTTTGAGTCCTCCCTCCAGGGTATCCATGCGCTGGACGAGGTCAGCTGGTGGCGCTCTGACTCAGTGTTACCCCCAGTCATGTAGACTGTCATGACACGGCTGGAGTTGGATGGCTCGGTTGAGGCTTCGCTTTCGGCCTCACTCTTCTGTAGAGGAGTTGTTGCTCCCGGAGCTTCTTCTTGGCTACCCCCAGCTATGTTCCGGAGGACTTCTTCATCTTTGAGACTCGGATCCGCAGCGGCTAGACTACCCCTAGCTAAGTTTTGGAGGACACCCTCGTCTTCGGAAAAAGTATCCGTAAGGTCCTGATTACCCCCAGTCCTGTCTTGAAGGACTTCTTCATCTTCAAGATGCAGATCCACAGGGGCTAGACGACCCCAAGCTACGTCTGGGAGGCTGGCTTCGCCTCGGGGTTGAAGATCCTCCCCAGCTGTGCTTTGGAGAACACCCTCGTTTTTGGAAGGAGGATCAACAAGGGCTTGACGACCCCCAGCTTCCTCCAAGATCTTCCTCCCCCGAGTGCCTTCGAACACTCCGGAGGACGAGACGGTTGTCTTAGTTTTCCTCGGCTGGCTCTTGGGCGAGGAATTGCCAGTCACCTTTCGGACTGACGAGGAGTTAGAGATTACATTGCATAAAGCAACCATTAGTTTTGGCTCCTCTTTTGTTGACACCTTCTTCCCGAGGCGACGTCGGAGGGGTGTCGATGATTGCAGCCGCTGGAACACCGACTATCTTGGTGGGACTGCAGATTTACAATAGCATTTGATGGTGACTACAGCACAAATGTGCCCTGTGAGGGGGGCATCGTGCTTGTCAGTCGACTCTTCTGGCCGACGTTTGTGAGTGATCACGTTACGCAGATCGTTGGAGGAGAGTGCCACCTTCGTACCCCCTTCAGGCACATAGCAAGGCCAAGCGCCGAGGTGGTCAAGTGAATGTTGCGCCCCCTGATCCAACACCAAACAGACGCTCAGATCAGTAGTGGGGGAACAACATTTAAAGTGACTTGAACGAACCTCAGACGCACAACCAGAGGAGGCGCGAGAGTTCAAGACCACTGGGTTTGTCCTGCTCGACTTGGTTGCAAACACAACAGGTGCGCCCAAGTGAGACAAGGCTTTGAAGGTCGGCTCGTTTCTGGCGCAGAAGCACCTGAGTCGACCTTATACAGCTTACCATCAGCAGCGCGCATGATTGTGAGCGCATGCTTCTGGTTTGCTGTTGGCATAGCACGTTTGGGGCGCATGGCCGGTGCTGTCTTGGACTTCTTCGTACTAGGCCGCTGGGGTGCATAGTACTCAGAATCCAAATTCTCCTTGCCACTACAGCGAGTGAGTCTGTCAAAGACAGAGACCTTCTGTGGCGCATCGGAGGTGATGCACGGGGCATTAGCTGTGCCCCTGCTCCGTCGACGCATCTTCCTCGCCTGAGAGGGAGATGGCTGGAGAATGTGGTCAGCCGCACGTTTCCCCGAATGATGTGCTACATCGGTGGACGCATCTTGGTTGCTGAGGACGTCAGCAAGAAGGGAAGGCTGGATCAACGCATCCCCTTCAGTGATGGTGCCAGAGGCGTCGACCTTGTGCACCCAGATTTGGCGAGTCTTCTTCGGCTTCGGCAGCCGCTTTGAAGGACTCGCACTGCCTTCAAAGATGAACTCCTCATACGCCTGTTGATTGAGGCGTACGACCAGCGTCTTGTTGGAGGAGCCCACCTTCACATCGTCGGATTATGACAGCTTTCTCGGTCGAGGAGAAAGAGGTCCCCAGCAGAGTCGCCAGCTTGTTTGCCATTAAAATCTTTTGATGGAAATTTCAATACAAATAGAACAGTGTTACAATGTAGGACTTAGACGTAGTCCTAGGAGTACACTTTTGTTTATCTGGGTCCCTTGTGCCGATGGAGCGAGTGGTAATACGTTGAATCCGTTGACGATCTGACGACGGTTATCGGTTCTCTGAAGGTCTGAGTTGCTCTGGGTACTGGAGCTTGCAGAGAGGAAGAAGGCATTGAGTGTCTGTATTTGCCTCGGTAGTTGTGCGATGTCTCTGTCTGTCTATGTCTGTTCGTCTGGAAGAAGGAGATGATCCCTCTATTTATAGTCTGCAGGCTGGCTGCTCATGCGCGCATATGTAGGATGCGCCTGGACGCGGGGACGCCACGTGGTGATTGCTGATGGAGGCGCATGGATGATGAGCCCTGATTGAGGAGTTGAATTCTTCATGCCACTGTTGTGGGCTGGCACGTAGCAGGAGGAAGAATCTTTCTGTTGCTGAGATCTTGGGTGAATCGAGTCAAAGGACACGTGTCGTAGGCCCATGGCTCGGAGATCTCGTATTTAGTGGGGAACGATCTGGTAGGATGCGCCTGGGATTGGGCGCGTGAGGAGACTTTGGCTCGTAACCTTTGGGAGTCATGAACCATTCGGGGCGTATGGCTTTTGAGGTGCATGCGAGGCTTCAGTAGTGACTTTACTTCTGCCTTTAGGGATCAGAGAAAAGTCTGAGGCACATGGCTTTTGAGGCGCATGCAGAGCTTCAGTAGTGACTTTACTTCTATCTTTAAGGATCAGAGAAAAGTCTGAGGCACATAGCTTTTGAGGCGCATGCAGAGCTTCGGGCGCATGGCTGCGGAGGCGCATGCGAGATGGTTGGACGGTCACGTGGTTGTAACCGTCGAAGGAAAGTAATGATGACGCTGACGTTGGTGATGCTTCATTTTCTGAAAAAGCTGTTGTTCAGTCCTCGAGAGACGTGCTGCCAACTCTATCAGACTTTATCATTTAATATTTTTTGACAGGTGATGGTCGGTTGAGTGGATGCATCGATCGGCGTTCCACTAGGCGCATGGGGCCGTATGGGGGCGCATGCTTGTGAAGCGCTTGGTGTTGAGGTGCGTCTATGTGATGCACGGTCTGACCGGCGCATCCACTCCGAATGATACATCTTTTGGTGCGACTGTTACGTTATTCGAGTGCTTTAAATAGCTGTTTTTGACTTGGATGAATTCGAAGCGTCAGGTTCATCCATTTAATGCAAATTTATTGTGCGGGATTCGGAGAGCCAGCCACTTGGCGCATGGGTTTGATTTTCCCGGCCTATAAATAGTGGCATGGAGAGAGTTTGCCTCTCGTTCTCTCACATCCTCCGAAAGTGAATTTGTTTGCTCGAGCACATTCTGTTGACGAGATGCTCTCGAAGGTGAAGATGCGACGCACTGTCCTCATTGATGCACTTGAAGGTGACTGTTACATCCAAAAGTCGGAGTCGAGGGCTTCCGAGGCAGGCGGAAGGTGCCTGTTGCATCCAAAGATCGGGATGCTCGAGCATCGTCTTCGTTATGCGGGAAGAGCCGCAGATCGAAATTACGGTGCTGCCGCTTTGGGAGCTCTTTCCTCTGTCATAGTAGGTGTTGCCCATTCTGGTAGTGTTGAAAGCTGCTCCTTTAGTCGCGGTTTTGATTGCGGTCTTCCTTGGTCTTTGGAGGCTCTTTCGAAGCCTCCCCTGGCCACAGGTTGACTTGCGGTGCTATTCTCTTCCTCGATTTGGGGAGATCTTCCTCTAGCTAAAGGGTTGATTGCCACCCTCGTTCTGCTCAATAAATGCTTCATTAGTCGAAGCATTAGACGCATGAGCTTGGTTGGGAGGGTGGCACATAACTGAGCTGCTGAAGGAATGCACATAACTGAGGATGCACATAACTGAGCTGCTGAAAGGATGCGCCCGGCTGAGAGCGCATGGTGGGATGCGCCTGACTAAGAGTGCATGGTGGCTGCTGCGCCTGGCTGAGAGCGCATGGTGGGATGCGCCTGACTGAGAGCGCATGGTGGCTGCTGCGCCTGGCTGTAAACTTAGGGTCTTTTCTTTTTGTAGAAGTTCTTCTTTGTACAGCCCTTTTTAAGACATGTAATAGACTTTTATATGAAATTAAAATCTTTTTTTAATGTCTATATTCTTGTTTTGTTGTGTCAAGTACTTTGTCTGAGCTCCTTGGCGCATGTAGTGTTTGGCGCATAGGATTTCTGGTCGTGAATTTCCATGCTTCTATATTAGGTCCGCAGAGCAAGGATCTATTTTACGGTACTTTAGACATGTACAGTTCTCATCTCAGGGGTTTGAAGTCTTGTATACCTCCAGAAGATTCTTCGATGCTTCTTCCCATCAGGGTGCCCATCTTTGTAAACATATTTGCTAAAGTTGAAGGAAGATATCCGGATCAGGCCATGCGTTTAACAGGCCTAGTCAACCCAGACATGAAATGTTGGAGCAGCTTAGTGATCTGGATTCTAGATCAGTTCAAGGATAAACTTCTTGAACTAGAACTTTATGAGGCCATCTGGACTACTGTTCACGACTTTCACCCAAATGCTCATATCTTCTTGGCTCTGATTGAAAGATATAATGACAGAACTGGTACCTTCATGACCCCTCACAGGGAAATTGGTTTTGTACTTCATGAGATAAAATATCTCTCACATCTTCCAATGGGTAACAACCCATATGAAGAGTATGTACCCACTAATGAGGAACTGGATATCCTTTCTACAAAAAACTCTCAAATGGTGGTTGTGTTCGAGGAGCTTCTATTCCATTATAAGATATGCTCCCTTTACTACAAAAAGTGTTTTCGCCGAGACTTGTTATACAACTAAGTGGTTGACGTATTTGTTTTTAGGTCATATCTTTGAAGACAAGATAATCGAGAGTCAAGCTTGCGATCCTTGTTTCTTCCAACCGCTTAGTCGTAGCGACATAGAAAAATTGATGAAAAAGTCCAAGCATACAGATAACATCCTGGATGTGGATTGGCACCCCTTCAAAGCTGGTGCTACTATTGAGAGTTATCTCAAACAGGGTTGCAGACCTATGTCAAAAAAAGCCCAATTGGCAGGTTTTCTTGCTTTATGGCTGCGACGATTTTTAGTTCCAGGGGCCAGTACAGTCGATAGATTTCACAGAGGCGTATTATTTGCTGCTGTGCGTCTAGTATTTGGCCATAAGATGGACATTCTTTCAGCGATGACTTGTCGCCTGAACGTAGGACTGCATTTTTTTGTAGACACTATGCTGCATGATAAGGCCGCTCGGTTGGATTTTCCCCGTACCGAAATGCTATATACTTATTTGTTTGGGTGGTTGTTGCCACACCATCCCAGTTTGATGAACCCTGAAATGGGTAAAGTTGGGGGTAACTTCATCAGGCGTTATTCTAATGCTCGTTGGAATATAAACGCACTTTCAGAATGTAGAAGAGCTTTGAATCAAGGATCTGGATGGAGATTTCAATGTGTTCCCCTTCCTCCAGGATATGAGAATCTTCTTCCACAACTGATGGATTTAGAAGCAGCATCTCTCCATCTGTCTCCAACTATTTTTGCATGGTTGAAGACAATCCGTCCGTCTCATCTAGTACATCAATTTGAGGAAGAGTGTTTTCTAGAACCATATTTGCCAAGCCGATTCGCCCGACAATTTGGTTATGATCAGCTGCATATTGGAAATGCCACTACTTGCCTTCAAGCCAAGGGTTTCTTGATTGATGGTGCTAGGGCTTAGAGATATTATAATGCCGGAGGCACTAAGGCAATATTCTCCATGCCCCACTATCTTGCTCAGGGTCCGCGTATGTAATATATATACGCAAATTTCTATACTTCGGCAAACACTTTTGCCGAAAATTTTCATCTAGCTCACAGTTTTGCCAGTGATAAGTGATCGAGGGCTGGAGTTCGTACTGCAGAACTGTTCAGGGATGCAGAAGATCGAGACCCTGTTGATGATCCTCTGGAGGCTTCTTTTGTAGGCTTCCTAGATGAAGTAAACGAGCCATTAGACGTATCATTAAAAGTCCAAAAGGAAAAGTCTCCTGCCAAGGGGCTTAATAAAAGGAAGACTAGAGATTCATCTGCTCCTTCGCATCATGATGATCTTCTTTCTTCTCCTAAAGCATCAGAAAAGAAAAATATGAAGACTACTTTGATCATTAATGAACAGCCTTCTACTAGGACGACTCGGTCCCATTTGAAGCATATACATATTAGGACCTCTCTTGGGGAAGGAGAAATAACTCCTTCCTCAGATCCAAAACAGAGTGGAGTCGCCCAAGAAGAAGTACACAGAATACCAGATGACCTTGATGAGGTCGAAGAAGAACCTATAACACCTCTGCTACGGAAGACTAGAAGAAAATTGTTGGTGACTCGAGCAGAACATCAAACCATTGACGCTTCCTCCCTCCAAAAGGAATTTAACATATCATTACCCTCAAAGGAGGATCTACCCTCCCAAAAAGGTAATTCTTACGCTTTTAAGCAAAATTTTGATATATTAATGATATACATTAATATTATTCTCTTTCATCTGCAGAGACTACAGCAACTGATATTCCAGCCTCAATTACTACCGAGGCAATTCCAGGATATCGAGTTGTACGGACAACTGTTTCCATAACTGTCTTGGCTACGGCAGGAGTAACATTGTCATCCCCTACTCCAAATATCCCAGAGCCCTCCAGAGAAGAGTTGCCTCCTATAGAATCTCAAGCTGGATCTACCAATCGTCCGACCACCCAAACTCCTACTTGTTCTCAAGAAGATCGAGAGATGATAGACGCCCTCCTGGATTGTAACTATGGCGATGTATCGATCGAAGATAATTCTACAAGTATTGTCGAAGAAGAACCAGTTCCAGAAGATGCCCCACTGGTATCAACTGAAAAATGCCATATACCTGTTGAAGATGAAGAAAATCCAATTGTTGAGGAGGGACATCCGAGCCCGAATGCTAATGAGCCTGAAGATAAAGAAGATCAAACTACGGCTCTTGAAGATGTTGGGAATGATAAAAATCCCAACACTATGGTTGTAGAGACTCAGACCCCTACTGAACAAATCTTTGAAGTTAGGGATCCAGAGGAGATTTCCCCAGTTAACAAGACAGAATTAGGGGCCGGAAGCAGCTGTTTCTTATCAGGCAGTTCCGAAGCTGGGAGTAGTCAGACAGCTGTGTCTGAAACTACCATGGCCAGACTTCTTTCTGATCTGGACATGCCTCGTGAAACCCCATATGTATTACCTGGATCAGGTAAAATTTTGACTTTTATTTACCTTGATTCCTGTAGTTTATATGTAATGACTGTGTATCTTGATTACAGTGGATCCTGTGGGGACACTTGCAAAAGCTGCATCGACCACCTTCAGTTTCAGCTCGGCCATGGCTCCTCTGGATATGGGAACCCAAACTAGAGAGAGGAGTTCTTCAATGATGCCAATACTCGGGTCTCCTGGTGTACAATCTGTAGTTCCACCAGTTACTTCAGAAACAAGAATTCTAATAGAAGTGGCTACCCCGGGGCTCTCAGCGATGAACAGAGCTGTTGTCGAAGCTTATACTAATGCTTTCTTCACTTCTCTGAAGCCTTTAATCCAAATGGTCATGGAAAAGGACCAACCTTATGAATCAGTAAGGGGCCCTTCCTCCTTCATCATTGGAGCCATCCGCAAGATTGGTGATCTGGATATAGTCAATTATTTATATCATATTTTGAATGAACTTGAAGAATCGATCAAGTCATACAAAGATCTAATAAGAGGAACATCCAGAAACTTGTAGATATTGAATGCGAGGTGATAGCTCGCGAAGCTGCAATATGAAAAACAGAGTTTAAAGCTTCTGTGGTAGCTTTCTTACAGAGTTCTGCAGAGTTGGAAGCTCGCATTGTCGAGACAACTTCTTCTGTTGAATGTTATAAAACTGGAGCTACAGAGAAGGAAAAAGAAGCTGCTGAATATCAAGTTCGTCCCCAAGAACTAGAAATTGAAATGGCTCGGCTTCAAGAAGCAGCTAAAGCAACTCGAGCAGCTCGACAATGCGAAGAAGAAGTATTGGAGATGCATCAAATTATTGCAAGTCAATTAGATGACTTGAAGAGGCAACAGGATGCACTTTTCCAAATCGAAGGTGTAGAACTAGAACGTTGAGCAGAAACACTGCAACCTTTTGATCCAGAATCCGGGAGAGCTCTTGCAAGACAAAGGATACTTGACTCCAGAGTAGAGAGGGCTAAGAATTTGAAAAGACTGATCATTGATCTCAGCACTCAGCCTCCCCAATGAAGCAGTCTATAGGATCTTTTTGTCTTCTTGCCTTTCAAATAATATAATTTTTTTTGACATTTTGAACATTATGGCAATAAAATAATGCTCTTTTTGTGATTCTATTACTAATTATATACCTATAGTAGATATAAGTAATAGATAAGGATAGAAAAATATGTTCAGAGCTACCAGACATGACATCCCCTAAAAGAAAATAATAATATTAATTATATTTGTTCTGAGGTAATATGGACGTGACAGAATATAACTCAGAATATTGTCATTTTAAAAGACGACTTTATCAGAGGTAATGTGGACGTAATAAGTCGCTGATATAGATGATATGATTCAGAGGTAATGTGGACGTGAATCTATTGATATAGAAAATAGAATTCAGAGATAATGTGGACGTGAAATCATTTTTTCTATTGATGATCTTCAAATCTGTTAGGACTTAAAGACAAGATATCATGTCTAAAAAGACGATATCTGTGATAATACAGATTTATATGTTTTAAAACAGCTGAGTTTCAAAAGACAAAATTGATGATTCGTATAGACTCCATTGGAGATTTTGAGAGAAAGGGTATTCCTGACTCTGGAGATACCAGAACTCTTGTTTATCTGCTTCAGGGAGGCTTTTGCTGAAAAATATTAGTTTTGGGGAAGTTTAATCTCCAACATTGACTTGAACCAACTAATCTTTGGTAGGTGGCTCACGTTGCTCAAAGTAATGCTCCCTTTGAGTATCCATGCTTTGTGCCTAAGGATCAGATTCAGAGGCTTTGGCAAAGTCTTTGTCGTCTTCCGAGAACTCGACAGTTACCTTATTAGAAGATAGAGTCACTCGGTGGATGTGCCCTACACTGGTGTCTGAATCCCATGAGACAGAATCATAAGGATTAGATCGTTCTTCTTTATCAGATATGGAAGCTTCTGGAGTCGAAATTGGTGAAGTATAACCTAATTCCCGCTTTGTTTTGCTGTAATATTGTTATGATTTTTCTTTTGGAGCAGGAATACGAATAGGAGTTCACATTCCTTTACCGCCATTGAGACCAGTTTAAAATTATAGCCCATCTTTTGAATGATATCTTTTGATTGTTGACTATAACGATGTAGTTGAAGTCTTCCATTATCGTGATTTTCTTCTTCACTATCGGACGTGATCTTCTGTTCTGTTCCTTTACTAAAAAGTATAGGAAGTTTATCTTTCTTTCTGGAAGGAACTAAGAAGAAGGAGTCCTGTATTGGATCGAGCTATACTTCATTTTGGGAAGGTTCAACTGCTCCTATGGTAAGTGGTTCGAAGTTATCTAACATATTTAAATAACATCGAGTATAATAAAAAACATCAGTATACTGTAAAGGAGGTGCTACTTTATTGATTTGTACATCAACATTTACAACATGATTCTTTGCCTTAACAGAAGGCTTAGTAAGTTTGATAACCAGAGGAGGATAAGGAGAAGGTGAAGGTTTGTTACGACGAAGGTCGATAACAAGAGGCTCAAAAGAGATGAGCTCCTTTTGTTTCCTTTCTACAGCAGGAGGTTGTTTGTTTGTATAGTCAATGTCTGAGAAGAAGAGGGACGAGTAGTATGTCCTTTGACGGGGATCATGAAAACATCTTTTGAAGTATCTTTCTGATCTTTCTCACTATCCATCGCCAATACAACTTTCATGAACTCTTCTTTGTACATCCGAGAGTCAGTACAATACGCTTCAATGCCCCTGAAAGGATTTAGGTCGGCTACTTCCTTTTGGACCTCTTCATTATCGTCTACATATTTGAAGCATTTTTGTAGAGTGGATGGTACAATGTTATGCTCATGCAGAAAAGGTCTTCCCAGCAAAGCATTATAAGAGCCATGATTATCAATCACGTAGAAAGTAACCTTTGTACGAAGATTGCCTATTTGAACTTTCAGGCGGATCTTTCCCAAAGGTTCACTTCTTCTAGAATTAAATCCCAGGATTGTCGTGATGGTTGTTGAAAGATTGTGCAGGAATCTTTAATGCATCTAGTAGAGTCTTTGGCATGATGTTAAGTGCAAACACAGGATCAATCAAAATACGATCAACCTTCATGGTATCGACATATCCCGTAAAGTATAGAGGTCGATCATGACGATTATCTTCCAGCAACATATTATCTTGTGTAAAGGTGATATTTGGCATCAGCTCTATCACACTATGACAATGAAGTCAAGTTACAGTTCTTCCTATGGCTTCTTGAGGAGTGCTAGACAAGTATCAGCTTGCGTCAAAGCTTCACTCAATGTTTTTCGATCTTCCTTTGAAAGATGGAGTAGCTCAAAAATTGACAATCTTGCTGGGGTATTAGCCAGCTAAGCCAGTATATCAAAGTTATATGGCTTCTCAAGTCCCAAAGTTGGATTCTTTTTTAATACTTTATCAAAACAGACATGCTGTTTTCCTTTGTCGCTGCCGTCGGTTTGGGAAGAGTTGTTTCTACTATAGGTGATGAAGCTGATGGAATATTGACAGCAGGAGAAGATGATGCTTGAGGAACCTCCAGAGCTGGAGCAGGGTTTCCTTGACCTTCTGAATAGTCTCTTAGGTAAGGTTTTCCAGACCTGGTACCAGTTAAGACTTCTTCTTCGGATACAGGTTCGAAGGACAATATCTTTGCTTGGATCTTATTTCTAGAAGATTTCTTTTGGCAAGATGAAGAGTTTGTCCAGTAACCCAAACCAACTCGAGATTGGTTATGAGAAAGACATAGGGAAAGAGGTACAGGAGATCCCTCTCCATGGTTCAAACCAGAGGCCTTTTGTAGATCATATCCCATTTTTGTCATTAGTTCACGAGACTTTGGACTATATAGATGGAAAGCTGGTTGATATTTGGCTTCTGACTTTGACAATGTTGTCTCAGCAGGGGGAAGAAGAAGAAGGATCATCTACTGCCGAGATAAAAGTGGCAGTTAGAGGTGGAAGACAATGTTCACCAAATAAAATCATATAACATGATTTATTTTTAGTGTACTTGTCACTACCACATTTCTAGTTTGAGGGTAAATTTGTCATTTTTGGGGTAATTTAAAATTATTGGTACTAATTAAAATTTATGGGAATTTTTAGGATTTATTTTGGATTTATTTGGACTAGTTTGATTTTTTGACTAGTTTTGACTCATGTAGACCAATCTAGGAACTAACCCTAGTTAGTTGGGCTTAGTTAGGTCAAGTGACCCTAGTCTAACCTAGTATGACTCAAGTTAGTGGTTAGTGATTCGTTAGAACTTGAATTAGGAATTTAGGAATCAAGTTATTTGATAAATGGCTTGTGGTTACACAAGTTATTTTGTGACTAAACTAGATAGGACTAGCTAACCTAGCACAAACCCCACCCTAACCTAACATGGCCGGCCATCTAGTTGAACCTAGGGATTTCCCCCTATTTAATCCCTCCTAGTTTTTAGGGCTAGCCTCTTTTAAGGTTCTTTCAAAAGTTCTAAGGAAAGAGGTGAGTCCCATCTTCCAAAAATCATTAAAAATCCATTTTGAATCCTTTCTTCCCCAAACCAATTTCATTAGGACCTAAAATTCATTCTCTTGCTGCTGGAATAAATTGGTTGCAGGAAGAAACAATTTGTAGGACTTGGAGGCTTGAGGAGTTCATTGCATTTGAGGACTTTTCTACCCATTGTTCTTTAAGAGGTAACTTCCCCATTCCTCCATGGATTTCCATTTTGTCTTCACCAATAGGAAGCCCTAAGGGTCCCCCTAAGGTCTGGATAAATTTTGTGTCGAGTGTCAGTGGTTTCGTGTCCGTTCTGGATACGTATCAGCAGTTAAGACTAGGTGCTCGACGAAATGCCTCAAGGGGCATTTCGATCGTTTTTATTCAATATTTTTGAATAAGAAGTTTGATCTTGATCTTGTTTATAGGTTCCTGTCCTTGTGTCATAGATTTCGTGTCGTGGTGTGTCGTTTTGCTGTTGTGGACACGCGCGCGCACACGACCGCGCGCTGCTACAGGGATCCCCTGCCTATCGAGCCCTGTAGCGGACACGACACAAACCCTCTGGACACAAAACTTTATGGGAGCCTCGGGGCACCCACTGACACTCCATGTGTCAAGTTTCGTGGGCCCACATGGCATTTCGAGTGAGAAATCCTCGACGCATGAGTTTCTCTGTGTTCTGTGAATCGTGTGTGTTTTGCTTCTGATACGTGTGTGTGGACACGCCCGTGCGACACGAGACGGCGGTGCAGGGTGTCCTATGGATAGCCCTATAGGTAGTGAACCAGTACTATTGAACACGAGCTTTGGATTGACCCCTGTTGTGTACACGAGACTCGTGCACACGTGTACGAGGACACAGCACATTAGGCACTGTCTTGTGCACTGTTTGTGTGGACACGTTTGTGTCCAATTTCAGGGACACGAACAACTTGTGTAGCATGCACTAATTGTATATAATAGTTACCAACCTCTGTAATTAGGTTTTAAATCAATTTCAGTAGTAATTTGCCATTTTTCCCCATTTCCTGAAACATGGTATCAGCTCTTCTATTTCCAGATTTTTACTTTGAGTTTTGATTTATGATTTAACCTGCCAATCATTGTTAAATGCATGTTTTAGAGCTCTAGCCTATGCTTCTATTTGTTTTGTACCAGTGTGTGTCTTTTGGAGTGGATTGATGGGGTTTTGGGGGCTGAAACCTGGGAATTTTGTTAACTGTCCAAGTAAGGATATTGTGATATGGTGATGCATATCCTGTAGGAAATAACCTGGGACTGTTATGACCAACCTAAGTTGAATCTCAGTTTTCAATATTGATTCCCTCCTTTCCTTTCTTCTTTGTTAACTTGATATTCATTATTAGTTGAGTTGAATGTGGTTTTCCCTCCTATATTTTCAACTAACTGTCATATGGTCACTGTTGTGTATGTTTCAACTGAAAATATTTTTGAAGAAAACTGGGAATTGGTTTGGGTTAATTGTTGAAACCTGAGTTGGGTTGCTATGATAACTGAGAGTTGTGGCCATGAATTGATTTCCTTTTTCCTTTTCTTCCTAACTAAACTGTTGAGTTAACCTTGATATTAAACTGTGAACTAAGTTCCAGTTCCTGAGAATGAAATAGAGTTAACCTGAGAATTATATGAAACAATCCAGTTTTACTTGATGTTGTATTGCCTTCCTTTTACTCTTTACTGATTTTCCTGTATTTACATGTTTACACCCCACATGTTTCCTCCTTCACTGATGATTCCTGCACTATAAATTCCTGCCATTCTTCACTGATTTTGCTATTCCTGTACACAGACACCACTGTACACTTTTACACTGTTGGGTATTTTCCTGCATATTACCTTGAATGTAATCACTCTTGGACACACTTTTCTTTCTTTCACTGTTTGTATTTCCTGAATACACACACATGATACACACACTAGCACCCTCTCTCTCTCTTTCTCTATATTATATTCCTTTACATGTAGGCCATGTTACTTATAGGCATATACAATGTGTAGATGTGATATTGTGTGAGTGCATATATATATTTATATATATATTTCCTTGTTAGCTAGTGATGTAGGTTTTGGCTTTTGGCCTAGATTGTGTACTATTTGTGTGATGTTAATGTATGGGTATAGTGAGGTTGTAGACTAGCTAAGGGTTCTAGAAATTAGCTAAGCTATTTTGTGATGTAACTAGTATAGGCTTGTTTAGCCTTGTTAGGCATGGTGCTAGCTAGTATAGATTGGTATAGCCTAGTTTAGACTCAACTAGACTAGATTGACCTAGTTTGACTTCTAGGGTTGACCAAGAGTTGACTTTGGCCTAGATTGACTTAGAATCATGTAGAATGCATAGTAGGACTCCATTTTGCTATTCTGGACTTGTTGTGACTTATGTTGTTCTGTTTAGGAGCCAGACACCACTCCTTGGACAGTACGATTCATATCGGACACTCAGATACAGGCGAGTATATTCTCTGATCATTTCATATCTTGCTTAGAATTATTTCCTGCAGTAGATTACTTTACTTGTACTGTCACGACGGTCACACGGATTGGTACTATATGGATCCTTTCTTGAGATGTTATCCTTATGAAGCATCGGGTACTACGTGTTCTGTGCGTTTTACTTACATAGCGTATCACTATGCTTCTTGGTTCTTTGATCACTTACGACATATACTCTTATGATCGTAGAGTCTTCCTAGAATCTTACACTGTTGGGTAACCTCCAGAATCACCCATTTATGGGCATCCATGTATTACCCGACGGGGCCTTGCATGGAATCATATAACATAACCAGGCTGGATCCTTGTGTATTGATTGGGGGTACGGGAGAGTAGAATTGGACATGTGAATAATAACCAAGTAGTATCTTATCAGAATCACTTCCCTAGTGTCTTATCAAAATCTCCTATGCCATTTACATGTCTATATTTTACTCTGACTCACTAGCCACTGTTAGTCTCTATTTATAGTAGATATTTCTATTATAGCTCTTCCTGTTTACATATTGTTTTTCTTCAGTACTTGTATCTTACTTTACTGCATGTTATATGTTTTATAACCTGCTATGATCTGTTGAGATGTACTGTACTCGCTCCTGTTCTGACTGGACCTGTTGAAAATATTACAGAGGACGAGGAGGAGGCTTGCCTGGACACCTACTACGGGGCAGCCTTAGATGACACCTTTGAGCTGGACTCCCAGGAGGACCCAGCTGTAGCTGAGGATATTCCCCCGACTGCTTAGACTAGATTAGATAGTCTGTTATCATTTGTAGTCTGGAGACTTGTTAGTTAGACTTTTTGGAGATCAGTTGTATATATTCTTTTATCTGAGACCTTGTATTGTGGATTGTTGGGATTATCTTAGACTACTGTTTTATCTATTTCATTTCCTTGAGTTCTATTTCATTCGTGCTATCTCTTCCTTAGTTGTGATTGAGTTGTTATTGCTATGTCACCCCCATTCGGGGAGTATAAACTGTTTAGATATATATACTGTTAGATGTTGTGACCTAGGACAGCGTTCTACCGTCGACACTGCGGCGTAGGCTGGACGTATTTATGTCTCGTGCCCTTACTCTAGGGTACGGGTCGTGACACGTTTTTAGTGGTGGCCCATGCAGGTCTAGACTAGAAGTGTAGTGGTGCTCGAACTAGAGTATCACTGCAGCCTGCTATAGGATGTAGGACATTAATTTTAAGATACTCAATCACTTTAGAAAAATTCCTTTTATTGCCATCTAAATTCTTTTGTCAGCTGATCCTTTGAATTATAATTGTCCGCCTTTGTTATTTTGCTTCTTTCTCAGAAATTGATACTCTTGTTTGTCTATCTTCAGGATGGTAGAGACTAGATCGCAGCGTACCACCCATGGGGATGCTATGGAGGGGACTGCTACCTCCCAGCTAGTATGGCGAGGCCAGGGGACTGCAGCTCTTGCCACCTCAGCTCGGGTTGAGACCTCGGCAGCCGCAGCAGGGGACATGCATCCACCGGCTCGGAGGCAGGACCCGGTTATCCTAGAGGATCCTTACCAGCAGCTACCTCCAGGGACAGTAGACGCAGTACAGCTACTAGCCTTCTTCAGGCAGTACATGGAGGGTCAGCAGACTCAGCAGCAGAGGCAGACGACAGAGCTCACTCGAGGCATTGAGCTGGCAGTGACAGCAGTGGAAAGAGTAGTGGCTCAGCCAGCAGCAGTCCAGCAGCCATACCAGCCACGGGAGAAAGGCATCCAGGACTTCCAGAAGATGCACCCGAGAGACTTTCGCGGGACAGAGGGGATCCTGTATGCCGATAAGTGGATCGAGCATATGGAGGAGATCTCAGGCTGGCGGAGATTCCGACGAGGCTCCAGATTGAGGTAGCAGCCAGCATGATGCAGGATCTGGCCCGTACCTGGTACCAGACCGACCCGAGGGTCGGCACAGCAGGACAGACTTGGGCAGCATTCAAGAAGCTGTTCAAGGAGAAGTTCTTCCCGGAGGCAGCGCTGGGAGCCCTCGAGACTCAGTTTGAGGCCCTAGTCCAGGGGAGTCAGTCTGTGGAGGAGTATGCAGGAGAGTTCTGCCGCCTGGGCAGATTTGTAGAGGACTTGTCGGAGGCGACGAAGGCCCGGAGGTTCCGAAAGGGCTTGGTAAAGGAGGTCAAGTCCTATACCAAGAACACCCGCAGTACTACATTTGAGGAGATCCTGGTGGACGTACTATCTGCAGGGGATGATCTTGAGCTTAGGCTCAAAAGAGGGAGAGACCCGGTTGGGGGCAGTAGCAGCAGCGGAGGCCAGGCCAAGAGGCCTCACTTTCTGTATCAGCAGCCGAGGCAGTTTCAGGCTCAGCCGATTCAGCAGAGGCCGGCTCATCAGTAGCAGCCGAGGCAGCACCAGCAGGGACAGAGGTAGGGTAGTACTTGTGGCTACTGCAAGAAGCCTGGGCACGTCTTCCTTGAGTGCAGGAAGAGGCTGGGCCTGTGCATGGTGTGTAGTTCAGCAGATCACCAGATGAGGGAGTACCGCATAGCACGAGCCGGCCCGGGAGGAGGAGCCAGAGCTCCAGCAGGCCAGCAGAGGGGACCAGCCCTGCCGACACAGCAGCAGAGGTTCTTCCAGCACCAGCAGCAGGCCAGAAGAGGCCAGCAGGGGCGAGCTTTTGCCATGGCAGCAGGAGAGGCTGAGGTGACTGGAGAGCTGATTGCAGGTTCGATTCTTCTTGATTCCTGTCCAGCATTTGCATTGTTTGATTCTGGTGCATCGTATAGCTTTATTTCAGTATCTTTTGCGATTAGGCACGGTATCATAGCTGAATCGTTGCCTAGGACTTACAAGATCACAACTGGGGGTGGTATTATCCTCGTGAGTGATGTTTGTAAGGGTTGGAGAGTAGTTTTGGAAGGTCGTGAGTTGGAGGTGAGCCTGCTCGTAATGCCATTGCCGAACTACGATATAGTACTAGGCATAGATTGGTTGAGCAGGAACCACGCCAGCATTGATTGCAGAGGGGGTAGAGTTCTCTTCAGAGCGTCGGGGGAGCCAGAGTTCGAGTACTCCAGACGTCAGGCAGAGCAGAGCAGCAGAGTCTTTTGTGGAGTCTCGGTCGAGGAGCAGACGATTCCACACCCCTTGATAGCAGAGTATATGGATGTTTTCCCGGAGAAGTTGCTGGGATTGCCACCAGACAGGGACATAGAGTTCTCGATAGACTTGGTTCCAGGAGCGGAGCCCATCTCTCAGCATGTCTATCGGATGAACAACAGCGAGCTGGTGGAGCTGAAGAAACAAGTGGATGAGCTGCAGGACAAGGGCTTCATCCGCTCGAGTTCGTCGCCATAGGGTGCACCAGTGTTGTTCGTACCGAAGAATGATGGGTCAGTACGCATGTGTATTGACTATAGGGCACTCAACAACCTCACGATCAAGAACAAATACCCACTGCCGCGGATCGACGATCTATTTGACCAGTTGAGCGGAGCTCGGGTATTTTCCAAGATTGATCTGAGGTCGGGATATCACCAGGTGTAGGTGAAGGGGGATGATATTCCCAAGACCGCTTTCAGGACGCGGTATGGACAGTTTGAGTTTCTGGTTATGCCTTTTGGGCTAACCAATGCACCCGCAGTATTTATGAACCTTATGAACAAGGTGTTCCATCAGTATCTGGATCAGTTTGTAGTGGTGTTTATCGATAATATTTTGGTATATTCCAAGACTGAGGAGGAGCACGAGGAGCATCTTAGGATAGTGCTAGAGACTCTCGGGATAGAGCAGCTTTATGGGAAGCTCTCCAAGTGTGAGTTCTTCTTGGACCGGGTGGACTTCTTGGGGCACGTTGTTACTGGAGATCGTATCTCAGTTGACCCTAAGAAGATTGTGGCAGTTGAGGCATGGACAGCGCCGACTTCAGTTGCAGAGATCAGGAGCTTCCTGGGGCTGGCAGGATATTACCGGAGATTTGTACAGGATTTCTCCCGGGTTGCAGAGCCGTTGACATGGTTGACCCGGAAGGATACTGAGTATGTATGGTCAGAGGAGTGTCAGGCAGCTTTTGATGAGTTGAAGAAGCGGCTGACGACAGCTCCGATTCTGACATTGCCTTCAGGATCAGATGGATTCACTATTTATAGTGATGCTTCAGGGAAGGGGCTGGATTGTGTGTTGCAGCAGCACGGGAAGGTAATTGCCTATGCTTCCAGGCAGTTACGTCCCCATGAGAAGAACTACCCTACCCACGACCTGGAGCTGGCAGCAGTGATTTTTGTTTTAAAGTTGTAGAAGCATTATCTGTATGGTGAGAGGGTGGAGATCTTTACAGATCACAAGAGCCTAAAGTATGTGTTCACTCAGAAGGAGTTGAACATGAGACAGCGCAGATGGTTGGAGTTGATGAAGGACTTCGACATTGCACTGCAGTATCATCCAGGGAAGGTGTCACTCCCCGTTCCCAGTATACGTATTTTTAATACATGGACTGCTTAAATATATTTATTTAATATTTATCATGTATTGTTTCGTATTTAAATTCATGTTAATTAATTATCTGCATTTTACTTTCTGCTTTTATTTCTCTGCTTTAGCTAGACTTGGGTTCGGCTTGGTTTGGTTTAGTTAGTTGGTTCATCATGAACCAAACCTAACACCCCCACCTACCACCACCTTTTCATTTAAAGCCAACCCCCCCTTTCTCTCTCTTCATTATTTTTCCTTCACCATTACTCTTCTTCTTCTTTCTCATTACTCCCTCTACCTACCAAACCGTAGGCAAGTACATCTTGCTTCTTCATGAGGACCCATTTTTATGGTTCCATTCTCTTTTCCTTGTGATTCTAAGAGAGTTTAGAACTTGGCATTTCTCGTTTTGAAGTTTTATTTTTAGTAGATCTAGAAATTAGTTACTTTTGGATTTTGGTGGTTTGATCTATCAAACTTATTTGTTTTCAACTTTTGATAGTTCCATGTGGTAGAGGATTTTATTCTACCCAATTTTGACCTTTGCAAAGTTGGATTCGGACTTATTTTGACCAAGTTATGGACTCTTGAAGCTTTGGGTTCAAACCATGGAGTTCATGCTGTTTTGGAGAAGACAGTGAGCAGTGCACGAGCTTTTTAGCTTGTGCCACTGAGTTGCGCGCGCTCTTTAGTGCAGCGCAGTCCCCATACGCTTCCTTTTGGAAGCGTATGGATCTCATACGCTGCCTTTTGGGAGCGTATGACTTGCGTACACTGGCTTAGATGGTAAAGAGTCGTATGGAGTTAATACGCTGCCTTTTGGAAGCGTATGACTTGCATACGCTAGCTTAGATGGTAAGGAGTCGTATGGAGTCCATACGCTAGCTTGACCTGAGCGTATGCTGCCTGAGCGTATGCTGACCTGAGCGTATGCTTCCTGAGCGTATGCTGCATGAGCGTATGGTGACCTGAGCGTAGCTTGACCTGAGCGTACGCTGACTTGAGCGTAGCCTGGCATGAGCATAGCCTGCTTATCCTGGATCTTCTATAGCCCTGTATATTGATATCTTATTAGATGATTAACGTGAGCTGAGCGTAGCCTGGCTTGATATAGTCATGATATGCTAATATTTCTGTTAAATATAGATTGTCACGTGAGATGTACCATGTGTCATGAATTTAGTCATAGATACCCAGATTGACTGGAACTTAACCCTAAGAGTCGTAGACTCAACTCCACTGAATACTATTTGACTTTCATGCCTTGTCACCATTGATGATAATGGTTATCTTGACTAAAATTGATCATGCGTTCCTAGTTAGAACTAAGAGACAGGCTAGTCGTCTTATTGAATGAAATGAATGAGACACGTTCATGTAATGAACTATTGTACTCGATTAGCCAATCCCGAATATTGGCATACAGGCACATCCAGGCTTCAAATTATTTATTTATTTAGTTATTTTTCTATCTTACAAAAATAGCATGTGTAGTTTATGGTCAAGGCATGATTACTCCGTGGTCAGATTTGATTGTTGTATCACGCTATGTAAAACCTACAACCTAGCCGCACGGGTATCGTTGTAGAGTTGCGCATATCGTACCCCGTACGAAAGTACTCATTTGAATGACCATGATCCACGGCATGGAACTTCACTCAATGTAGAGACTATTAAGTTAAATAAAATAATGATGGCATGGAGAGAATGGATTCCCGAGTTCTTATATGGCAGCCCCCTTGGGACTATTAAGTGCCCGACGGGCCGGCTGGTTCCCACAGATACTGTAAATCTGTCACACGGCCAGGGAACAGTATCTGCTTATATTATTGTACAAGCTATATTAACGGCAGGCGTCCTGCTGGGACTCGTCTAATTACATGATTAGCGTAATTGATTGATTGGATAGACTAGCCTTGCTTGTACATAGTAAGAACTGAGGAATCCCTATTTACATAATTCCAGGATAACTTAGGACTCACAATAGCAAGCCGTAGTAGTTGATTGGCCGTTCAAGATGATTTGTTTGTGTACTGTACCTACCCTGTTGCCTAACTGAGATGATCAGAATGTCAGGACATGACGGGCTAACTTCTGTCCTTGTTTGGTTGGGAGGTTGGTTCGAAGTGTCGTGATGTTAGGTGAATCCTAGTGGAAAGCAAAGATCTAATATTATATTCTCTTACTTACTGGTTTAGTCCTTCATATCGTGCTTCCTTGTGGTACTTGCTATTAGAGGTCTAACCTCTCTGGTTTTGCATGGCCAGATTTAGAGCCAGTCCCCGAGGATCCTGCTTACTTCTACCTCCAAGATGGTCAATACTAGGGGAATGATCGCAAGAGGACTCGAGTGGGTTCCTTACTTCACCGCTCGTTTTGTTATTTACTTTATACTTAGCCGTTTGGTACTGACATGTTAGTCGGATTGTCTTGTACTTACTTTTATATAATTGTAACTAAGTCAGACTACAGCTGATAACAATTGTGTACACTTGCTACATCATCTGGCTATGTTTTGTAAAGCCAGATATCAAGAACATTTTGACTGAGCGTTTGGGACGCCTTACTGCTTTATCTTACATGTTCTCTATTTCTGTTTCTTATTTGAATGATTAAGACAATAGATGTGAAATGACCATAGTGAGACTTTCATGTAGTATACACCCCCTTGTCTTTTAGACAGCATTGATCGTATTATACGGTATTCATCTACCCGTAATACGTAGCTGGCGAAGTCATTCCCCCGCTCTCTAGTATTCTGGTTCTGGGGCGTGACAAGGTTTTAGTGGTGGCCCATACAGGTCAGAATTCAGACTTGTGGGGTGTTTTAAATAGGATGTCTCAATCACACATGTTTCCCCTTGATCTCATGATTCGTCAATTCTCAACTCTAGCTTGACATTCCAGTATCCTTTGACTTCATTGATCCTTCTGGTCCGGTCGTTTGATTGTTCTCTTGTCCCTTTTCTTAGGGGTACCTCGTCCGCACCTGTCAGAGCTGGACAGCAACAACATGGACAGCAACGTGGACAACCTGACCATGTTGGTCAGCAACAAGGGCCGGTACTAACTCAGAAAGCTACCCAGGAAGAAGTGATAGTGGAACCAGCAGCTGGATCACAGTATCCAGATGTTCCACCACCACCGACAGTTCCACCTCCCAAGTGGACACACCAGCCCTTCTGAAGATCATGAGAGGAATAATGGCTACTCAGCAACATCAGATGTTGGCCCAACAGCACATGCATGCTCAGTTATAAGAGCAGAATGTACTACTCAACCAAGGATTGCAGACGGCAATGGAAAGGGGCGAGGCCAGATTCTGGAGCATCAACCAGATTTTGCAAGTACAACTCCCGTCGTTTCGAGGGCACGGAGGATGCCATCTCAGCAGATGCATGGCTTAAGGATATTGAGGCTATTTTGACGACGACTAAGGTGCCGGCAGAAGAACGTGTGGATCAGGTGAAGTTGTTACTTCAGGATCTCGTACGTGATTGGTGGGAATCAGAGGAAGTAGGTATCAGACGTCCCGTTGCTTGGGACGATTTCACAGCAAGATTCAAGACGAAGTACTATGGAGTTGTGGCGCAGTTTGAGCTACAACAAAAGTTTATCAACCTCAAGCAGGCCGGCAAGACGGTAGATGCTTATGCAGCGGAGTTCTGCAGATTGAGTAGGTTTGCCCCAGAGATGGTAACGACGGAGCGCCAGAGGGCTATGAGGTTTCAGCAAGGGTTTCATCTTGAGCTCTTGCAATTGATAGAGGGGTACAATTACCAGACTTTTGATGAGATATTGACGGCAACCCGAAGGCATGAGATCACCATTCAGAGGATCACAGTTAGGACTGGAGGTCAGAAGAGATCTCACAGTCAGATTGAAGGAGGAGGGGGAGCAGCGCCCCGAACAACAGCACCATCCCTTGGCATTCGCATTCACGATGTGGCAATGCGAGGGCCAGCACCACCACCCAGGCAGTAGCAGCAACAGAAGAAGAACCAGCAACCCCCGGCGGGCTGTACTTATTGTGGGAAGATGGGGCACACTAGAGATGTGTGTCGGGCATTAAACGGACTGTGTTTGATATGTGGAAATCCAGATCATCGGGTTACCATATGTCCCATGAATTCGAGGTCAGGAGGACCAGGGCAGCAGTTTCCTGCTCTGCCAGCACCAGGGGCATGACAGTATCGAGGACCAACAGTGGCAGTAAGGCCGTTGGCACAGCGTCCGCAGGCTCAGATGTATCGACAGCAGGGACCGCCGATGCAGCAACACCAGCATAGACCACCTCAGCATCATCAAGGGGCCAGCAGCAGTACCAGGCTAGGCCGCAACATGGGAACCAGCAAGGAGGTCGAGGGTAGGCATTCACACTGTCCTTGGAAGAGGCATTAGCATCGAAAGATGTTATGGCAGGTAACATTCTCGTCGCCTCATATCCTGCAGTAGCATTGTTTGATTCGGGAGCATCACACTCATTTATATCTGCACAATTTGCAACACAGCTAGGAATGGAGTTCGAGGCATTGCCAAGAAGGTTGAATATACTCACTGGCAATGGGCTCGTAGGAGTTAGTAGAGTTATTCTAGCATGTAGTGTTGTAGTTTGCGGGCATTCCTTACCCGCCCGGTTGATAGAATTTCCTGTTAGAAATTTCGACGTTATCTTAGGCATGGACTGGCTGAAAGACAGTCATGCGATAATAGATTGTCGTAGTGGGAGTGTATCTTTTGATATTCCAGGCATGAAGAGGTTCACCTTAGTCAGGTCAGAGGTAACTCAGCAAGAGCAGGGAGTAGTAACAGCAATGGAAGAAGTTCAAGTTCCGAAGGTAGTTGAAGAATTTCTAGACGTATTTTTCGAAGAACTTCCAGGTCTACCACCGGTTAGAGATATTGAGTTCAGCATAGAATTGGCACCTGGAACTAAACCCATATCAGATCGGGTTTATAGAATGGCGGATTCGGAGCAGGCCAAGGTGTATCAGCACATAGAGGAATTGAAGGAGAAGAAGTTTATCCAAGCTAGCATATCACCATGGGCAGCACCAGTGGTACTTGTGGGGAAGAAGGATGGGTCATCCAGATTATACATCGATTACAGGAAGCTTAACGCGGCAACAGTGAAGAACAAGTACCCACTACCAAGGATCGACGACTTGTTTGATCAGTTGAGCCGAGCTAGAGTTTTCTCCAAGATAGATCTTCGTTCAGGGTACCATCAAGTGAGGGTTCGAAAGGAAGACATTCCCAAGACAGCATTCAGGTCGAAGTATGGACATTATGAATTCTTAGTAATGCCGTTTGGTTTGACCAATGCTCCAGCTATATTCATGGATTTGATGAATCGCATCTTTATGCCATACTTAGATCAGTTTGTCGTTGTGTTTCTTGACGACATACTCGTATACTCTGCTAGTGAAGAGGAGCATGAAGACCACCTCAGGAAAGTGTTGCAGGTTTTGAGAGAGAACCAGTTGTATGCCAAGCTCAGCAAATGTGAGTTCTGGACGGATCATATTTTATTTTTGGGTCACATCATATCAGGAGCTGGAGTAGCAGTGGATCCCAAGAAGGTAGAAGCAGTAGAGAGTTGGCCAGTACCCAAGACCGTAGCTGATGTACGGAGTTTTTTGGGATTGGCAGGATATTAGAGAAGGTTTGTATCAGGTTTTACAAGACTTTCAGCACCCATGACCCGCTTGACACGGAAGGATGTACCATTCGTCTGGTCGGCAGAATGCCAGGCATCATTTGAGAATCTGAAGCAGAAGTTGATATCAGCACCTATCCTTACATTGCCAGTTGTGCCCGGAGGTTTTACGGTATATTGTGATGCGTCAGGTAAAGGACTTGGATGTGTCCTTATGCAACATGAAAAGGTGATAGCATATGCATCTAGGCAACTTCGAGACCACGAGAAAAATTATCCAACTCATGATTTGGAGTTGGCGGCGGTAGTATTTGCTTTGAAGCTATGGAGGCATTATTTGTATGGTGATCGAGTAGACATGTACACAGACCACAAAAGTCTGAAGTACATCTTTACTCAGAAGGAGCTGAACATGAGGCAGAGAAGATGGTTAGAGCTGATCAAGGATTACGACGTGGAGCTTCAGTATCATCCAGGCAAGGCTAATGTGGTAGCAGACGCTCTCAGCAGAAGAGACGGCGCATTTATGTTGACAATGCAGAAGCACATCTTAGAAGACCTTCAGGAGATGGGCATCGAAGTTATACTTCCTAATGATGTAGGAGTTCTGGCAAGTCTACAAGTTCAATCTGACTTGGTAGGCAGGATCAAGGCAGCCCAGGCACAGGACCCAAGGATTCAGAAGCTTAGGACAGAATGTGAGTCAGGGCTCAGAAAAGAGATACAAATCTACGAAGATGGTACGCTTAGGTTTGGATCACGTCTATGTGTACCTAGTGGAGATATCAGACAAGAAGTAATGGCAGAAGCTTACAGTTCTCAGTATTCTATACATCCTGGAGGGACCAAGATGTACCAAGATATCAAGCAGCACTTCTGGTGGAATGGGATAAAGAGGGAGATAGCTAGGTTTGTTTTCCATTGCTTGATATGTCAGCAAGTAAAGGCAGAACAGCAGAGGCCAGCTGGATTATTACAACCGCTTCCTATCCCGGAATGGAAGTGGGAACACATCACAATGGACTTTGTGACCGGTTTACCAAGATCACCAAGTGGTAAAGATGCTATTTGGGTGATAGTAGATCGGCTTACAAAGGTAGCACACTTTCTTCCTTTCAGAGTAGGGCAATCTACAGAAAAGTTGGCAGAGTTGTACATGCAGCAGATAGTCAGGCAGCATGGAGTCCCTGTCAGTATTGTGTCAGACAGAGATACCCGTTTCACGTCACATTTCTGGAAGAGCTTACATCATAGTCTGGGTACCAAGTTGAGATTTAGTACGGCTTACCATCCACAGACGAACGGCCAATCAGAAAGGACAATTCAGACTTTAGAAGATATGTTGCGAGCTTGTACCCTAGATTTTGGAGGATCTTGGGAAGGCCACTTACACTTAGTCGAATTTTTATATAACAACAGTTATCAAGCCAGTATCCAGATGGCGCCATTTGAAGCACTATATGGTAAGAAGTGTAGGTCGCCACTAGCATGGGATGATATCTGGGAGAGGAAGATGTTAGGCCCGAAAATGATTGTCCAGACTGTTGAAGTGGTTAAAGGAATTAGAGAGCGACTTCGAGTTGCACAGGATCGGCATCATCATTGGGCGGACCAGCATCGTAGGCCGCTAGAGTTTTTCGTTGGGGACCACGTATTCTTACGGATCTCACCTACCCGTGGGGTCATTAGATTTGGCGTTCGCGGGAAGTTGAGTCCGCGATACGTAGGACCATTCGTTATCTTTGATAGGGTGGGCGATGTTGCTTATCGTTTGTCCCTTCCACCTACGTTACGAGAGGTACATGACGTGTTTCATGCATCTCAGTTACGAAGGTATGTATCGGACCCAAGCCATATCCTCGATCATTCTGAATTGGTTGTTGGTACCAACTTGTCTTACGAGGAGCAGCCTGTGTCCATCTTGGACCGAAGAGAGAAGATAGTCAAGAACCGAACAATTAACCTTGTCCGGGTTGCTTGGGGTCATCACTCTTTAGGAGAGTCAACGTGGAAACGTGAGGATGATATCCGATCACGGTATCCACATCTGTTTGACTCACAAGGTATATTTTTTCCCGTGTACCTTGATTGTCTTAGCTTCTCATGCTTGTCACCCCATAGATAGAATTACTTGATATCGTAGATTGTTAAATATAGATATGTTACTTGCTATGGACATTGTAAAATGATTGCTTGCTTAAATTGCTTGTACTAGTTTGACCTTGATATTCCTATCCTGCTTGGATTTGAAATTTCGAGGACAAAATTTTTCTAAGGAGGGTAGAGATGTCACTCCCCGTTCCCAGTATACGTATTTTTAATACATGGACTGCTTAAATATATTTATTTAATATTTATCATGTATTGTTTCGTATTTAAATTCCTTTAAATTTATGTTAATTAATTATCTGCATTTTACTTTCTGCTTTTATTTCTCTGCTTTAGCTAGACTTGGGTTCGGCTTGGTTTGGTTTAGTTAGTTAGTTCATCATGAACCAAACCTAACACCCCCACCTACCACCACCTTTTCATTTAAAGCCAACCCCCTTTCTCTCTCTTTATTATTTTTCCTTCACCATTACTCTTCTTCTTCTTTCTCATTACTCCCTCCACCTACCAAACCGTAGGCAAGTACATCTTGCTTCTTCATGAGGACCCATTTTTATGGTTCCATTCTCTTTCCCTTGTGATTCTAAGAGAGTTTAGAACTTGGCATTTCTCGTTTTGAAGTTTTATTTTTAGTAGATCTAGAAATTAGTTACTTTTGGATTTTGGTGGTTTGATCTATCAAACTTCTTTGTTTTCAAGTTTTGATGGTTCCATGTGGTAGAGGATTTTATTCTACCCAATTTTGACCAAGTTATGGACTCTTAAAGCTTTGGGTTCAAACCATGGAGTTCATGCTGTTTTGGAGAAGACAGTGAGCAGTACGCAAGCTTTTTAGCTTGTGCCACTGAGTTGCACGCTCTCTTTAGTGCAGCGCAGTCCCCATACGCTTACTTTTGGAAGCGTATGGATCTCATACGCTGCCTTTTGGGAGCATATGTCTTGCATACGCTGACTTGTGTGACAAGGAGCGTAGGCGAGTCCATACGCTAGCCTAACTTGAGCGTATGTCTTCCATACGCTAGCCTGACTTGAGCGTATGTCTTCCATACGCTAGCCTAACTTGAGCGTAGGCTGACCCATACGCTGGCTTAGATGGTAAGAAGTCGTATGGAGTTCATACGCTGCCTTTTGGGAGCGTATGACTTGCGTACGCTGGCTTAGATGGTAAGGAGTCGTATGGAGTTCATACGCTGCCTTTTGGAAGCGTATGACTTGCATACGCTGGCTTAGATGGTAAGGAGTCGTTTGGAGTCCATATGCTAGCTTGACCTGAGCGTATGCTGCCTGAGCGTATGCTGACCTGAACGTATGCTGCCTGAGCGTATGCTGCCTGAGCGTATGGTGACCTGAGCGTAGCTTGACCTGAGCGTACGCTGACTTGAGCGTAGCCTGGCATGAGCATAGCCTGCTTATCCTGGATCTTCTATAGCCCTGTATATATTGATATCTTATTAGATGATTAACGTCCATTTTATATCCTTACGCCTTTTTGCATAAACTTGATATAGTCATGATATGCTAATATTTCTGTTAAATATAGATTATCACGTGAGATGTACCATATGTCATGAATTTAGTCATAGATACCCAGATTAACTGGAACTTAACCCTAAGAGTCGTAGACTCGACTCCACTGAATACTATTTGACTTTCATGCCTTGTCACCATTGATGATAATGGTTATCTTGACTAAAATTGATCATGCGTTCCTAGTTGGAACTAAGAGACTGGCTAGTCGTCTTATTGAATGAAATGAATGAGACACGTTCATGTAATGAACTATTGTACTCGATTAGCCAATCCCGAATATTGGCATACAGGCACATGCAGGCTTCAAATTATTTATTTATTTAGTTATTTTTCTATCTTACAAAAATAGCATGTGTACTTTATGGTCAAGGCATGATTACTCCGTGGTCAGATTTGATTGTTGCATCACGCTATGTAAAACCTACAACCTAGCCGCACGGGTATCGTTGTAGAGTTGCGCATATCGTACCCCGTACGAAAGTACTCATTTGAATGACCATGATCCACGGTATGGAACTTCACTGAACGTAGAGACTATTAAGTTAAATAAAATAATGATGGCATGGAGAGAATGGATTCCCAAGTTCTTACATGGCAGCCCCCTTGGGACTATTAAGTGCCCGACGGGCCGGCTGGTTCCCACAGATAGTGTAAATCTGTCACACGGACAGGGAACATTATCTGCTTATATTATTGTACATGCTATATTAACGGCGGGCGTCCCGCTGGGACTCGTCTAATTACATGATTGGCGCAATTGATTGATTGGATAGACTAGCCTTACTTGCACATAGTAAGAACTGAGGAATCCCTATTTGCATAATTCTAGGATAACTTGGGACTCACAATAGCAAGCCGTAGTAGTTGATTGGGCATTCAAGATGATTTGTTTGTGTACTATACCTACCCTGTTGCCTAACTGAGATGATCAGAATGTCAGGACATGACGGGCTAACTTCTGTCCTTGTTTGATTGGGAGGTTGGTTCGAAGTGTCGTGATGTTAGGTGAATCCTAGTGGAAAGCAGAGATCTATTATTATATTCTCTTACTTACTGGTTTAGTCCTTCATATCGTGCTTCCTTGTGGAACTTGCTATTAGAGGTCTAACCTCTCTGGTTTTGCATGGCCAGATTTAGAGCCAGTCCCTGAGGATCCAGCTTACTTCTACCTCCAAGATAGTCAATACTTAGGGAATTATCGCAGGAGGACTCGAGTGGGTTCCTTATTTCACCACTCGTTTTGTTATTTACTTTATACTTAGCCGTTTGGCACCGACATGTTAGTCGGATTGTCTTGTACTTACTTTTGTATAATTGTAACTAAGTCAGACTGCAGCTGATAACAATTGTGTACACTTGCTACATCATCTGGCTATGTTTTGTAAAGCCAGATATCAAGAACATTTTGACTGAGCGTTTGGGACGCCTTACTGCTTTATCTTACATGTTCTCTATTTCTGTTTCTTATTTGAATGATTGAGACAATAGATGTGAAATGACCATAGTGAGACTTTCATGTAGTATGCACCCCCTTGTCTTTTAGACAGCATTGATCGTATTATACGGTATTCATCTACCCGTAATACGTAGCTGGCTGAGTCATTCCCCCGCTCTCCAGTATTCTGGTTCTGGGGCGTGACAGAAGGCCAACGTGGTTGCCGATGCCTTGAGTAGGTATCCGACAACCATGTGTTTGACCATGGATCGGCATTTACTTGCCGACTTGGAGAGCCTTGGGATTGAGGTGATCGTGCCGGGAGTGCAGATGCAGCTATGGGGGATGCAGATTCAGTCATACTTGGTGGACAGGATCAAAGCGGCCCAGTTTGAGGATGTGGCTTTGTAGAGTATCAGAGAGCAGATCAGTATAGGAGTGGGGGATCCTGAGTTTTCACTTACAAAGGATGGTGCCCTGAGGCACGGTGCCAGATTATGTGTGCCTAGTGGGGAGCTCAGAGAGCAGATTATGCAGGAGGCCCACAGATCTCAGTACTCTATACACCCGGGTGCCAACAAGATGTACCGAGATCTGCGGGAGCACGTATGGTGGTCAGGGATAAAGCGGGAGGTATCCCACTTCGTAGCTAGGTGCTTGGTCTGTCAGCAGGTCAAGGCAGAGAGACAGAGGCCCGGTGGATTGTTGCAGCCGCTGTCCATTCCCGAGTGGAAATAGGAGCATATCACGATGGACTTCGTTTCAGGATTGTCGCGTACTCCAGGAGGAAAAGACGCGATTTGGGTCATCGGTGACAGGTTGACCAAATTAGCCCACTTCTTGCCTTTTAAGGTGGGTACGTCTACAGAGAGGCTGGCGGAGACGTATATGCGGCAGATAGTCAGGATCCACGGAGTTCCGGTCAGTATCGTCTCAGATTGGGATAGCCGTTTTACTTCCCATTTCTGGAGGAGTCAGCAGACCAGCTTGGGCACTCAGCTCAAGTTCAGTACTGCATACCACCCCCAGACGGACGAACAGTCGGAGCGGACTATTCAGACCCTTGAGGATATGCTGCGGACGTGCGTCCTGGACTTTGGAGGTTCCTGGGAGGATCATCTTCATTTGGTGGAGTTTGCCTATAACAATAGTTTCCAGGCCAGCATCGAGATGTCACCTTTCGAGGCTCTGTACGGGCGTTGGTGCCGTACACCCTTATCCTAGGATGATGTTGGTGAGCGAGCTTTGCTGGGGCCAGAGATGATTGTGGATGCGGCCGAGAATGAAGGCAAGTTACAGTTCTTCCTATGGCTTCTTGAGGAGTGCTAGACAAGTATCAGCTTGCGTCAAAGCTTCACTCAATGTTTTTCGATCTTCCTTTGAAAGATGGAGTAGCTCAAAAATTGACAATCTTGCTGGGGTATTAGCCAGCTAAGCCAGTATATCAAAGTTATATGGCTTCTCAAGTCCCAAAGTTGGATTCTTTTTTAATACTTTATCAAAACAGACATGCTGTTTTCCTTTATCGCTGCCGTCGGTTTGGGAAGAGTTATTTCTACTATAGGTGATGAAGCTGATGGAATATTGACAGCAGGAGAAGATGATGCTTGAGGAACCTCCAGAGCTGGAGCAGGGTTTCCTTGACCTTCTGAATAGTCTCTTAGGTAAGGTTTTCCAGACCTGGTACCAGTTAAGACTTCTTCTTCGGATACTGGTTCGAAGGACAATATCTTTGCTTGGATCTTATTTCTAGAAGATTTCTTTTGGCAAGATGAAGAGTTTGTCCAGTAACCCAAACCAACTCGATATTGGTTATGAGAAAGACATAGGGAAAGAGGTACAGGAGATCCCTTTCCATGGTTCAAACCAGAGGCCTTTTGTAGATCATATCTCATTTTTGTCATTAGTTCACGAGACTTTAGACTATACAGTTGGAAAGCTGGTTGATATTTGGCTTCTGACTTTGACAATGTTGTCTCAGCAGGGGGAAGAAGAAGAAGGATCATCTACTGCCGAGATAAAGGTGGCAGTTAGAGGTGGAAGACAATGTTCACCAAATAAAATCATATGA
Organism: Iris pallida; assembly: GCA_029216955.1. NCBI lineage: Eukaryota > Viridiplantae > Streptophyta > Magnoliopsida > Asparagales > Iridaceae > Iris > Iris pallida. The sequence goes on along the minus strand of JANAVB010025598.1, from coordinate 23,572,469 downwards.
CATGATTTATTTCTAGTGTACTTGTCACTACCACATTTCTAGTTTGAGGGTAAATTTTTCATTTTTGGGGTAATTTAAAATTATTGGTATTAATTAAAATTTATGGGAATTTTTAGGATTTATTTTGGATTTATTTGGACTAGTTTGATTTTTTGACTAGTTTTGACTCATGTAGACCAACCTAGGAACTAACCCTAGTTAGTTGGGCTTAGTTAGGTCAAATGACCCTAGTCTAACCTAGTATGACTCAAGTTAGTGGTTAGTGATTCATTAGAACTTGAATTAGGAATTTAGGAATCAAGTTATTTGATAAATGGCTTGTGGTTACACAAGTCATTTTGTGACTAAACTAGATAGGACTAGCTAACCTAGCACAAACCCCACCCTAACCTAACATGGCCGGCCACCTAGTTGAACCTAGGGATTCCCCCCTATTTAATCCCTCCTAGTTTTTAGGGCTAGCCTCTTTTAAGGTTCTTTCAAAAGTTCTAAGGAAAGAGGTGAGTCCCATCTTCCAAAAATTATTAAAAATCCATTTTGAATCCTTTCTTCCCCAAACCAATTTCATTAGGACCTAAAATTCATTCTCTTGCTGCTGGAATAAATTGGTTGCAGGAAGAAACAATTTGTGGGACTTAGAGGCTTGAGGAGTTCATTGCATTTGAGGACTTTTCCACCTATTGTTCTTCAAGAGGTAACTTCCCCATTCATCCATGGATTTCCATTTTGTCTTCACCAATAGGAAGCCCTAAGGGTCCCCCTAAGGTCTGGATAAATTTTGTGTCGAGTGTCAGTAGTTTCGTGTCCGTTCTGGACACGTATCAGTAGTTAAGACTAGGTGCTCGACGAAATACCTCAAAGGGCATTTCGATCGTTTTTATTCAATATTTTTGAATAGGAAGTTTGATCTTGATCTTGTTTATAGGTTCCTATCCTTGTGTCATAGATTTCGTGTCGTGGTGTGTCGTTTTGCTGTTGTGGACACGTGCGCGCACACGACCGCGCGCTGCTACAGGGATCCCCTGCCTATCGGGCCCTGTAGCGGACACGACACAAACCCTCTGGACACGAAACTTTGTAGAAGCCTCGGCGCACCCACTGACACTCCATGTGTCAAGTTTCATGGGCCCACGTGGCATTTTGAGTGAGAAATCCTCGACGCACGAGTTTCTCTGTGTTTTGTGAATCGTGTGTGTTTTGCTTCTGATACGTGTGTGTGGACACGCCCGTGCGACACGACACGGCGGTGCAGGATGTCCTATGGATAGCCCTATAGGTAGTGAACCAGTGCTATTGAACACGAGCTTTGGATTGACCCCTGTTGTGTACACGAGACTCGTGCACACGTGCACGAGGACACAGCACATTAGGCACTGTCTTGTGCACTGTTTGTGTGGACACGTTTGTGTCCAATTTCAGGGACACAAACAACTTGTGTAGCATGCACTAATTGTATATAATAGTTACCAACCTCTGTAATTAGGTTTTAAATCAATTTCAGTAGTAATTTGCCATTTTTCTCCATTTCCTGAAACATGGTATCAGCTCTTCTATTTCTAGATTTTTACTTTGAGTTTTGATTGATGATTTAACCTGCCAATCATTGTTAAATGCATATTTTAGAGCTCTAGCCTATGCTCCTATTTGTTTTGTACCTGTGTGTGTCTTTTGGAGTGGATTGATGGGGTTTTGGGGGCTGAAACCTGGGAATTTTGTTAACTGTCCAAGTAAGGATATTGTGATATGGTGATGCATATCCTGTAGGAAATAACCTGGGACTGTTATGACCAACCTAAGTTGAATCGCAGTTTTCAATATTGATTCCCTCCTTTCCTTTCTTCTTTGTTAACTTGATATTCATTATTAGTTGAGTTGAATGTGGTTTTCCCTCCTATATTTTCAACTAACTGTCATATGGTCACTGTTGTGTATGTTTCAACTGAAAATATTTTTGAGGAAAACTGGGAATTGGTTTGGGTTAATTGTTGAAACCTGAGTTGGGTTGCTACGATAACTGAGAGTTGTGGCCATGAATTGATTTCCTTTTTCCTTTTTTTCCTAACTAAACTGTTAAGTTAACCTTGATATTAAACTGTGAACTAAGTTCCAGTTCCTGAGAATGAAGTAGAGTTAACCTTAGAATTATATGAAACAATCCAGTTTTACCTGATGTTGTATTGCCTTCCTTTTACTCTTCACTGATTTTCCTGCATTTATATGTTTACACCCCACATGTTTCCTCCTTCACTGATGATTCCTGCACTATAAATTCCTGCCATTCTTCACTGATTTTGCTATTCCTGTACACAGACACCACTGTACACTTTTACACTGTTGGGTATTTTCCTGCATATTACCTTGAATGTAATCACTCTTGGACACACTTTCCTTTCTTTCACTGTTTGTATTTCCTGAATACACACACATGATACACACACTAGCACCCTCTCTCTCTTTCTCTATATTATATTCCTTTACATGTATGCCATGTTACTTATAGGCATATACAATGTGTAGATGTGATATTGTGTGAGTGCATATATATATTTATATATATATTTCCTTGTTAGCTAGTGATGTAGGTTTTAGCTTTTGGCCTAGATTGTGTACTATTTGTGTGATGTTAATGTATGGGTATAGTGAGGTTGTAGACTAGCTAAGGGTTCTAGAAATTAGCTAAGCTATTTTGTGATGTAACTAGTATAGGCTTGTTTAGCCTTGTTAGGCATGGTGCTAGCTAGTATAGATTGGTATAGCCTAGTTTAGACTCAACTAGACTAGATTGACCTAGTTTGACTTCTAGGGTTGACCAGAGTTGACCAAGAGTTGACTTTGGCCTAGATTGACTTAGAATCATGTAGAATGCATAGTAGGACTCCATTTTGCTATTCTGGACTTGTTGTGACTTGTGCTGTTCTGTTTATGAGCCAGACACCACTCCTTGGACAGTACGATTCATATCGGACACTCAGATACAGGCGAGTACATTCTCTGATCATTTCATATCTTGCTTAGAATTATTTCCTGCAGTAGATTACTTTACTTGTACTGTCACGACGGTCACACGGATTGGTACTATATGGATCCTTTCTTGTGATGTTATCCTTATGGAGCATCGGGTACTACGTGTTATGTACGTTTTACTTACATGGCATATCACTATGCTTCTTGGTTCTTTGATCACTTACGACATATACTCTTATGATCGTAGAGTCCTCCTAGAATCTTACACTGTTGGGTAACCTCCAGAATCACCCATTTATGGGCATCCATGTATCACCCTACGGGGCCTTGCATGGAATCATATAACATAACCTGGCTGGATCCTTGTGTATTGATTGGGGGTACGGGGGAGTAGAATTGGACATGTGAATAATAACCAAGTAGTATCTTATCAGAATCACTTCCCTAGTGTCTTATCAGAATCTCCTATGCCATTTACATGTCTATATTTTACTCTGACTCACTAGCCACTGTTAGTCTCTATTTATAGTAGATATTTCTATTACAGCTCTTCCTGTTTACATATTATTTTTCTTCAGTACTTGTATCTTACTTTACTGCATGTTATATATTTTCTAACCTGCTATGATCTGTTGAGATGTACTGTACTCGCTCCTGTCCTGACTGGACCTGTTGAAAATATTACAGAGGACGAGGAGGAGGCTTGCCTGGACACCTACTACGGGGCAGCCTTAGATGACACCTTTGAGCTGGACTCCCAGGAGGACCCAGCTGTAGCTGAGGATATTCCCCCGACTGCTTAGACTAGATTAGATAGTCTGTTATCATTTGTAGTCTGGAGACTTGTTAGTTAGACTTTTTGGAGATCAGTTGTATATATTCTTTTATCTGAGACCTTGTATTGTGGATTGCTGGGATTATCTTAGACTACTGTTTTATCTATTTCATTTTCTTGAGTTCTATTTCATTCGTGCTATCTCTTCCTTAGTTGTGATTGAGTTGTTATTGCTATGTCACCCCCATTCGGGGAGTATAAACTGTTTAGATATATATACTGTTAGATGTTGTGACCTAGGACAGCGTTCTACCGTCGACACTGCGGCGTAGGCTGGACGTATTTATGTCTCGTGCCCTTACTCTAGGGTGCGGGTCGTGACACGTTTTTAGTGGTGGCCCATGCAGGTCTAGACTAGAAGTGTAGTGGTGCTCGAACTAGAGTATCACTGCAGCCTGCTATAGGATGTAGGACATTAATTTTAAGATACTCAATCACTTTAGAAAAATTCCTTTTATTGCCATCTAAATTCTTTTGTCAGCTGATCCTTTGAATTATAATTGTCCGCCTTTGTTATTTCGCTTCTTTCTCAGAAATTGATACTCTTGTTTGTCTATCTTCAGGATGGTAGAGACTAGATCGCAGCGTACCACCCATGGGGATGCTATGGAGGGGACTGCTACCTCCCAGCTATCACGGCAAGGCCAGGGGACTGCAGCTCCTGCCACCTCAGCTCGGGTTGAGATCTCGACAGCCGCAGCAGGGGACATGCATCCACCGGCTCGGAGGCAGGACCCGGTTATCCTAGAGGATCCTTACCAGCAGCTACCTCCAGGGACAGTAGACGCAGTACAGCTACTAGCCTTCTTCAGGCAGTACATGGAGGGTCAGCAGACTCAGCAGTAGAGGCAGACGACAGAGCTCACTCGAGGCATTGAGCTGGCAGTGACAGCAGTGGAAAGAGTAGTGGCTCAGCCAGCAGCAGTCCAGCAGCCGTACCAGCCACGGGAGAAAGGCATCCAGGACTTCCAGAAGATATACCCGAGAGACTTTCGCAGGACAGAGGGGATCCTGTATGCCGATAAGTGGATCGAGCATATGGAGGAGATCTCAGGCTGGCGGAGATTCCGACGAGGCTCCAGATTGAGGTAGCAGCCAGCATGATGCAGGATCTGGCCCATACCTGGTACCAGACCGACCCGAGGATCGGCACAGCAGGACAGACTTGGGCAGCATTCAAGAAGCTGTTCAAGGAGAAGTTCTTCCCGGAGGCAGCGCTGGGAGCCCTCGAGACTCAGTTCGAGGCCCTAGTCCAGGGGAGTCAGTCTGTGGAGGAGTATGCAGGAGAGTTCTGCCGCCTGGACAGATTTGTAGAGGACTTGTCAGAGGCGACGAAGGCCCGGAGGTTCCGGAAGGGCTTGGTAAAGAAGGTCAAGTCCTACACCAAGAACGCCCGCAGTACTACATTTGAGGAGATCCTGGTGGACGCACTATCTGCAGAGGATGATCTTGAGCTTAGGCTCAAGAGAGGGAGAGACCCGGTTGGGGGCAGTAGCAGCAGCGGAGGCCAGGCCAAGAGGCCTCACTTTCAGTATCAGCAGCCGAGGCCGTTTCAGCCTCAGCCGATTCAGCAGAGGCCGGCTCATCAGTAGCAGCCGAGGCAGCACCAGCAGGGACAGAGACAGGGTAGTACTTGTGGCTACTGCAAGAAGCCTGGGCACGTCTTCCTTGAGTGCAGGAAGAGGCTGGGCCTGTGCATGGTGTGTGGTTCAGCAGATCACCAGATGAGGGAGTGCCGCATAGCACGAGCCGGCCCGGGAGGAGGAGCCAGAGCTCCAGCAGGCCAGCAGAGGGGACCAGCCCTGCCGACACAGCAGCAGAGGTTCTTCCAGCACCAGCAGCAGGCCAGGGGAGGCCAGCAGGGGCAAGCTTTCGCCATGGCAGCAGGAGAGGCTGAGGTGACTGGAGAGCTGATTGCAGGTTCGATTCTTCTTGATTCCAGTCCAGCATTTGCATTGTTTGATTCTGGTGCATCGCATAGCTTTATTTCAGTATCTTTTGTGATTAGGCACGGTATCATAGCTGAATCGTTGCCTAGGACTTACAAGATCACGACCGGGGGTGGTATTATCCTCGTGAGTGATGTTTGTAAGGGTCGGAGAGTAGTTTTGGGAGGCCGTGAGTTGGAGATGAGCCTGCTCGTAATGCCATTGCCGAACTACGATATAGTACTAGGCATGGATTGGTTGAGCAGGCACTACGCCAGCATTGATTGCAGAGGGGGTAGAGTTCTCTTCAGAGCGCCGGGGGAGCCAGAGTTCGAGTACTCCAGACGTCAGGCAGAGCAGAGCAGCAGAGTCTTTTGTAGAGTCTCGGTCGAGGAGCAGACGATTCCACACCCCTTGATAGCAGAGTATATGGATGTTTTCCCGGAGGAGTTGCTGGAATTGCCACCAGACAGGGACATAGAGTTCTCGATAGACTTGGTTCCAGGAACGGAGCCCATCTCTCAGCATGTCTATCGGGTGAACAACAGCGAGCTGGTGGAGCTGAAGAAACAAGTGGATGAGCTGCAGGACAAGGGCTTCATCCGCTAGAGTTCGTCGCCATGGGGTGCACCAGTGTTGTTCGTGCCGAAGAAGGATGGGTCAGTACGCATGTGTATTGACTATAGGGCACTCAACAACCTCACGATCAAGAACAAATACCCACTGCCACGGATCGACGATCTATTTGACCAGTTGAGCGAAGCTCGGGTATTTTCCAAGATTGATATGAGGTCGGAATATCACCAGGTGAAGGTGAAGGGGGAGGATATTCCCAAGACCGCTTTCAGGACGCGGTATAGACAGTTTGAGTTTTTGGTTATGCCTTTTGGGCTAACCAATGCACCCGCAGTATTTATGAACCTTATGAACAAGGTGTTCCACCAGTATCTAGATCAGTTTGTAGTGGTATTTATCGATGATATTTTGGTATATTCCAAGACTGAGGAGGAGTACGAGGAGCATCTTAGGATCGTGCTAGAGACTCTCAGGAAGGAGCAGCTTTATAGGAAGCTCTCCAAGTGTGAGTTCTTCTTGGATCAGGTGGACTTCTTAGGGCACATTGTGACCGGAGATGGTATCTCAGTTGACCCCAAGAAGATTGTGGCAGTTGAGGCATGGACAGCCCCGACTTCAGTTGCAGAGATCAGGAGCTTCCTGGGGCTGGCAGGATATTATCGGAGATTTGTGTGACAAGGAGTGTAGGCTTGTCCATACGCTAGCCTGACTTGAGCGTATGTCTTCCATACGCTAGCCTGACTTGAGCGTATGTCTTCCATACGCTAGCCTGACTTGAGCGTAGGCTGACCCATACGCTGGCTTAGATGGTAAGAAGTCGTATGGAGTTCATACGCTGCCTTTTGGGAGCGTATGACTTGCGTACGCTGGCTTAGATGGTAAGGAGTCGTATGGAGTTCATACGCTGCCTTTTGGAAGTGTATGACTTGCATACGCTGGCTTAGATGGTAAGGAGTCGTATGGAGTCCATACGCTAGCTTAACCTGAGCGTATGCTGCCTGAGCGTATGCTGACCTGAGCGTATGCTGCCTGAGCGTATGGTGACCTGAGCGTAGCTTGACCTGAGCGTACGCTAACTTGAGCGTAGCCTGGCATGAGCATAGCCTGCTTATCCTGGATCTTCTATAGCCCTGTATATTGATATCTTATTAGATGATTAACGTGAGCTGAGCGTAGCCTGGCTTGATATAGTCATGATATGCTAATATTTCTGTTAAATATAGATTGTCACGTGAGATGTACCATGTGTCGTGAATTTAGTCATAGATACCCAGATTGACTGGAACTTAACCCTAAGAGTCGTAGACTCGACTCTACTGAATACTATTTGACTTTCATGCCTTGTCACCATTGATGATAATGGTTATCTTGACTAAAATTGATCATGCGTTCCTAGTTGGAACAAAGAGACTGGCTAGTCGTCTTATTGAATGAAATGAATGAGACACATTCATGTAATGAACTATTATACTCGATTAGCCAATCCCGAATATTGGCATACAGGCACATGCAGGCTTCAAATTATTTATTTATTTAGTTATTTTTCAATCTTACAAAAACAGCATGTGTACTTTATGGTCAAGGCATGATTACTCCGTGGTCAGATTTGATTGTTGCATCACGCTATGTAAAACCTACAACCTAGCCGCACGGGTATCGTTGTAGAGTTGCGCATATCGTACCCCGTACGAAAGTACTCATTTGAATGACCATGATCCACGGCATGGAACTCTACTCAACGTAGAGACTATTAAGTTAAATAAAATAATGATGGCATAGAGAGAATGGATTCCCGAGTTCTTACATGGCAGCCCCCTTGGGACTATTAAGTGCCCGACGGGCCGGCTGGTTCCCACAGATACTGTAAATCTGTCACACGGGCAGGGAACAGTATCTGCTTATATTATTGTACATGTTATATTAACGACGGGCGTCCCGCTGGGACTCGTCTAATTACATGATTGGCGCAATTGATTGATTGGATAGACTAGCCTTACTTGCACATAGTAAGAACTGAGGAATCCCTATTTGCATAATTCTAGGATAACTTGGGACTCACAATAGCAAGCCGTAGTAGTTGATTGGGCGTTCAAGATGATTTGTTTGTGTACTGTACCTACCCTGTTGCCTAACTGAGATGATCAGAATGTCAGGACATGACGGGCTAACTTCTGTCCTTGTTTGGTTGGGAGGTTGGTTCGAAGTGTCGTGATGTTAGGTGAATCCTAGTGGAAAGCAGAGATCTATTATTATATTCTCTTACTTACTGGTTTAGTCCTTCATATCGTGCTTCCTTGTGGTACTTGCTATTAGAGGTCTAACCTCTCTGGTTTTGCATGGCCAGATTTAGAGCCAGTCCCCGAGGATCCAGCTTACTTCTACCTCCAAGATGGTCAATACTAGGGGAATGATCGCAGGAGGACTCGAGTGGGCTCCTAACTTCATCGCTCGTTTTGTTATTTACTTTATACTTAGCCATTTGGCACCGACATGTTAGTCGGATTATCTTGTACTTACTTTTGTATAATTATAACTAAGTCAGACTGCAGCTGATAACAATTGTGTACACTTTCTACATCATCTGGCTATGTTTTGTAAAGCCAGATATCAAGAACATTTTGACTGAGGGTTTGGGATGCCTTACTGCTTTATCTTACATGTTCTCTATTTCTGTTTCTTATTTGAATGATTGAGACAATAGATGTGAAATGACCATAGTGAGACTTTCATGTAGTATGCACCCCCTTGTCTTTTAGACAGCATTGATCGTATTATACGGTATTCATCTACCCGTAATACGTAGCTGGCTGAGTCATTCCCCCGCTCTCCAGTATTCTGGTTCTGGGGCGTGACAGAAGGCCAACGTGGTTGCCGATGCCATGAGTAGGTATCCGACAGCCATGTGTTTGACCATGGATCGGCATTTACTTGCCGACTTGGAGAGCCTTGGGATTGAGGTGATCGTGCCGAGAGTGCAAATGTAGCTATGGAGGATACAGATTTAGTCAGACTTGGTGGACAGGATCAAGGCGGCCCAGTTCGAGGATGTGGCTTTACAGAGTATCAGAGAGCAGATCAGTATAGGAGTGGGGGATCCTGAGTTTTCACTTGCAGAGGATGGTGCCCTGAGGCACGGTGCCAGATTATGTGTACCTAGTGGGGAGCTCAGAGAGCAGATTATGCAGGAGGCCCACAGATCTCAGTACTCTATACACCCGGGTGCCAACAAGATGTACCGAGATCTGCGGGAGCACGTATGGTGGTCAGGGATGAAGCGGAAGGTGTCCCACTTCGTAGCTAGGTGCTTGGTCTGTCAGCAGGTCAAGGCAGAGAGACAGAGGCCCGGTGGATTGTTGCAGCCGCTATCCATTCTCGAGTGGAAATGGGAGCATATCACGATGGACTTCGTTTCAGGATTGCCGCGTACTCCAGGAGGGAAAGACGCGATTTGGGTCATCGTTGACAGGTTGACCAAATCAGCCCACTTATTGCCTTTTAAGGTGGGTACGTCTACAGAGAGGCTGGCGGAGATGTATATGCGGCAGATAGTCAGGATCTACGGAGTTTCGGTCAGCATCGTCTCAGATTGGGATAGCCGTTTTACTTTCCATTTCTGGAGGAGTCTGCAGACCAGCTTGGGCACTCAGCTCAAGTTCAGTACTGCATACCACCCCCAGACGGACGGACAGTCGGAGCAAACTATTCAGACCCTTGAGGATATGCTGCGGACGTGCGTCCTGGACTTTGGAGGTTCCTGGGAGGATCATCTTCATTTGGTGGAGTTTGCCTATAATAATAGTTTCCAGGCCAGCATCGAGATGTCACCTTTTGAGGCTCTGTACGGGCGTAGGTGTCGTACACCCTTATCCTGGGATGATGTTGGTGAGCGAGCTTTGCTGGGGCCAGAGATGATTGTGGATGCGGCCGAGAATGAAGGTAAGTTACAGTTCTTCCTATGGCTTCTTGAGGAGTGCTAGACAAGTATCAGCTTGCGTCAAAGCTTCACTCAATGTTTTTCGATCTTCCTTTGAAAGATGGAGTAGCTCAAAAATTGACAATCTTGCTGGGGTATTAGCCAGCTAAGCCAGTATATCAAAGTTATATGGCTTCTCAAGTCCCAAAGTTGGATTCTTTTTTAATACTTTATCAAAACAGACATGCTGTTTTCCTTTGTCGCTGTCGTCGGTTTGGGAAGAGTTGTTTCTACTATAGGTGATGAAGCTGATGGAATATTGACAGCAGGAGAAGATGATGCTTGAGGAACCTCCAGAGCTGGAGCAGGGTTTCCTTGACCTTCTGAATAGTCTCTTAGGTAAGGTTTTCCAGACCTGGTACCAGTTAAGACTTCTTCTTCGGATACAGGTTCGAAGGACAATATCTTTGCTTGGATCTTATTTCTAGAAGATTTCTTTTGGCAAGATGAAGAGTTTGTCCAGTAACCCAAACCAACCCGAGATTGGTTATGAGAAAGACATAGGGAAAGAGGTACAGGAGATCCCTTTCCATGGTTCAAACTAGAGGCCTTTTGTAGATCATATCCCATTTTTGTCATTAGTTCACGAGACTTTGGACTATACAGATGGAAAGCTGGTTGATATTTGGCTTCTGACCTTGACAATGTTGTCTCAGCAGGGGGAAGAAGAAGAAGGATCATCTACTGCTGAGATAAAGGTGGCAGTTAGAGGTGGAAGACAATGTTCACCAAATAAAATCATATGACATGATTTATTTTTAGTGTACTTGTCACTACCATATTTCTAGTTTGAGGGTAAATTTGTCATTTTTGGGGTAATTTAAAATTATTGGTATTAATTAAAATTTATGGGAATTTTTGGGATTTATTTTGGATTTATTTGGACTAGTTTGATTTTTTGACTAGTTTTGACTCATGTAGACCAACCTAGGAACTAACCCTAGTTAGTTGGGCTTAGTTAGGTCAAGTGACCCTAGTCTAACCTAGTATGACTCAAGTTAGTGGTTAGTGATTCATTAGAACTTGAATTAGGAATTTAGGAATCAAGTTATTTGATAAATGGCTTGTGGTTACACAAGTCATTTTGTGACTAAACTAGATAGGACTAGCTAACCTAGCACAAACCCCACCCTAACCTAACATGGCCGGCCACCTAGTTGAACCTAGGAATTCCCCCCTATTTAATCCCTCCTAGTTTTTAGGGCTAGCCTCTTTTAAGGTTCTTTCAAAAGTTCTAAGGAAAGAGGTGAGTCCCATCTTCCAAAAATCATTAAAAATTCATTTTGAATCCTTTCTTCCCCAAACCAATTTCATTAGGACCTAAAATTCATTCTCTTACTGCTGGAATAAATTGGTTGCAGGAAGAAACAATTTGTGGGACTTGGAGGCTTGAGGAGTTCATTACATTTGAGGACTTTTCCACCCATTGTTCTTCAAGAGGTAACTTCCCCATTCCTCCATGGATTTCCATTTTGTCTTCACCAATAGGAAGCCCTAAGGGTCCCTCTAAGGTTTGGATAAATTTTGTGTCGAGTGTCAGTGGTTTCGTGTCCGTTCTGGACACGTATCAGCAGTTAAGACTAGGTGCTCAACGAAATGCCTCAAAGGACATTTCGATCGTTTTTATTCAATATTTTTGAATAGAAAGTTTGATCTTGATCTTGTTTATAGGTTCCTGTCCTTGTGTCATAGATTTCGTGTCGTGGTGTGTCGTTTTGCTGTTGTGGACACGCGCGCGCACACGACTGCGCGCTGCTACAGGGATCCCCTGCCTATCGGGCACTGTAGCGGACACGACACAAATCCTCTGGACATGAAACTTTATGGAAGCCTCGGGGCACCCACTGACACTCCATGTGTCAAGTTTCATGGGCCCATGTGGCGTTTCGAGTGAGAAATCCTCGACGCACGAGTTTCTCTGTGTTCTGTGAATCGTGTGTGTTTTGCTACTGATACGTGTGTGTGGACACGCCCGTGCGACACGACATGGCGGTGCAGGGTGTCCTATGGATAGCCCTATAGGTAGTGAACCAGTGCTAATGAACACGAGCTTTAGATTGACCCCTGTTGTGTACACGAGACTCGTACACACGTGCACGAGGACACAGCACATTAGGCACTGTCTTGTGCACTGTTTGTGTGGACACGTTTGTGTCCAATTTCAGGGACACAAACAACTTGTGTAGCACGCACTAATTGTATATAATATTTACCAACCTCTGTAATTAGGTTTTAAATCAATTTCAGTAGTAATTTGCCATTTTTCCCCATTTCCTGAAACATGGTATCAGCTCTTCTATTTCCAGATTTTTACTTTGAGTTTTGAATTATGATTTAACCTGCCAATCATTGTTAAATACATGTTTTAGAGCTCTAGCCTATGCTCCTATTTGTTTTGTACCTGTATGTGTCTTTTGGAGTGGATTGATGGGGTTTTGGGGGCTGAAACCTGGGAATTTTGTTAACTGTCCAAGTAAGGATATTGTGATATGATGATGCATATCTTGTAGGAAATAACCTGGGACTGTTATGACCAACCTAAGTTGAATCTCAGTTTTCAATATTGATTCCCTCCTTTCCTTTCTTCTTTGTTAACTTGATATTCATTATTAGTTGAGTTGAATGTGGTTTCCCCTCCTATATTTTCAACTAACTGTCATATGGTCACTGTTGTGTATGTTTCAACTAAAAATTGTTTTGAGGAAAACTGGGAATTGGTTTGGTTAATTGTTGAAACCTGAGTTAGGTTGCTATGATAACTGAGAGTTGTGGCCATGAATTGATTTCCTTTTTCCTTTTCTTCCTAACTAAACTGTTGAGTTAACCTTGATATTAAACTGTGAACTAAGTTCCAGTTCCTGAGAATGAAGTAGAGTTAACCTGAGAATTATATGAAACAATCCAGTTTTACTTGATATTGTATTACCTTTCTTTTACTCTTCAATGATTTTCCTGCATTTACATATTTACACCCCACATGTTTCCTCCTTCACTGATGATTCATGCACTATGAATTCCTGCCATTCTTCACTGATTTTGCTATTCCTGTACACAGACACCACTGTACACTTTTACACTGTTGGGTATTTTCCTGCATATTACCTTGAATGTAATCACTCTTGGACACACTTTTCTTTCTTTCACTGTTTGTATTTCCTGAATACACACACATGATACACACACTAGCACCCTCTCTCTCTCTTTCTCTATATTATATTCCTTTACATGTAGGCCATGTTACTTATAGGCATATACAATGTGTAGATGTGATATTGTGTGAGTGCATATATATATTTATATATATATTTCCTTGTTAGCTAGTGATGTAGGTTTTGGCTTTTGGCCTAGATTGTGTACTATTTGTGTGATGTTAATGTATGGGTATAGTGAGGTTGTAGACTAGCTAAGGGTTCTAGAAATTAGCTAAGCTATTTTGTGATGTAACTAGTATAGGCTTGTTTAGCCTTGTTAGGCATGGTGCTAGCTAGTATAGATTGGTATAGCCTAGTTTAGACTCAACTAGACTAGATTGACCTAGTTTGACTTCTAGGGTTGACCAGAGTTGACCAAGAGTTGACTTTGGCCTAGATTGACTTAGAATCATGTAGAATGCATAGTAGGACTCTATTTTGCTATTCTGGACTTGTTATGACTTGTGCTGTTCTGTTTATGAGCAAGACACCACTCCTTGGACAGTACGATTCATATCGGACACTCAGATACAGGCTAGTACATTCTCTGATCATTTCATATCTTGTTTAGAATTATTTCCTGCCGTAGATTACTTTACTTGTGCTGTCACGACGGTCACACGGATTGGTACTATATAGATCCTTTCTTGAGATGTTATCCTAATGGAGCATCGGGTACTACGTGTTCTGTGCATTTCACTTACATGGCGTATCACTATGCTTCTTGGTTCTTTGATCACTTACAACATATACTCTTATGATCGTAGAGTCTTCCTAGAATCTTACACTGTTGGGTAACCCCCAGAATCACCCATTTATGGGCATCCATGTATCACCCTACGGGGCCTTGCATGGAATCATATAACATAACCTGGTTGGATCCTTGTGTATTGATTGGGGGTACGGGGGAGTAGAATTGGACATGTGAATAATAACCAAGTAGTATCTTATCAGAATCACTTTCCTAGTGTCTTATCAGAATCTCCTATGCCATTTATATGTCTATATTGTACCCTGACTCACTAGCTACTGTTAGTCTCTATTTATAGTAGATATTTCTATTACAGCTCTTCATGTTTACATACTATTTTTTTTCAGTACTTGTATCTTACTTTACTGCATGTTATATGTTTTCTAACCTGCTATGATCTGTTGAGATGTACTGTACTCGCTCCTGTCCTGACTGGACCTGTTGAAAATATTACAGAGGATGAGGAGGAGGCTTGCTTGGACACCTACTACGGGGCAGCCTTAGATGACACCTTTGAACTGGACTCCCAGGAGGACCCAGCTGTAGCTGAGGATATTCCCCCGACTGCTTAGACTAGATTAGATAGTCTGTTATCATTTGTAGTCTAGAGACTTGTTAGTTAGACTTTTTGGAGATCAGTTGTATATATTCTTTTATCTGAGACCTTGTATTGTGGATTGCTGGGATTATCTTAGACTACTGTTTTATCTATTTCATTTCCTTGAGTTCTATTTCATTCGTGCTATCTCTTCCTTAGTTGTGATTGAGTTGTTATTGCTATGTCACCCCCATTCGGGGAGTATAAATTGTTTAGATATATATACTGTTTGATGTTGTGACCTAGGACAGCGTTCTACCGCCGACACTGCGGCGTAGGCTGGACGTATTCACGTCTCGTGCCCTTACTCTAGGGTGCGGGTCGTGACAGTACTTCTTAGACTTGGTGGAGAAAGATGGTGTTTCGAAGTCCGCAACTAAATCTGGATGGATCCATATAATTTTTCTTTTATCCGTAGACAGAGTAACAAGACCATCAGTTCGTACAGGTGGAAGATTAACAATCTCCAGAGTAGTTCTCGGGATGGGGATTACACCGTCCTGCATAAGTTAAGCCGAAAAATCTCCAAATTGTAAAGAAACAATGTTAGCCGTTACAGTTTTTTTGTCTTGTTGGAGAGTGATTGCACCAGAATTGACTATCTCCTAGATTTTACCCTCGAGTTGGATGTCCAATAAATATATGGTAAACATAATATTTAGGATGGTCAGTCTTACCAACTTCCTCTGGCAGTTAAAGTTTATTGCTCTTGACGAGACAATCAAAGATACTCATGGTATCATCTTCATCAAAAGAGTATTCTTCTTTTGGATGTGGTGCCCGTTGTGGTGGTGCTGTTAAGAGTAGATGTTGGCTGATTTATATTGATAGCTAGGGCTTCTTTTTCTTTGAGATTAATAGCCAAAGTCTCGTTGCTCTTGCGATTGTTCTGACGGCCACTATTATTTGGTGTAGCATGTTCATCTTTGTCAAGATTAGGCATTTGAATATCTAATTGCTTGAACTTATTAGCGCTCTCTTCTGCTGCTTTGGCGTTCACTATGAAGGAAGGCCAGTCCTAGAACTGTGTTGATCCCGTCCACATGCTGATTATAGGAAACAAGTTTGATTTACAAGTGTCTATAGTCAAAGCATCTGGAGTTTCAAGAGGCATTTTGAGTGCTTCACGACGGAATCATTCAATAAAATGTTCAGTAGTTTCATTATATCGTTGTTTGATTTTGATGAGAGCAGACATAGTCATGTCGTTGGTTCCCTCATAAAATCGTTCCAAGAATATTTATTTGAAGCCAGAGAAAGAGGTTATACAACCATCTTGTAAACTACGATACTAGTCATGCTGCACCAGCTAAACAGCCGACAAATACTCTAGTAAGAAGTGCATCATTTGGTTGAAGTTAATCAGTCATTGCTTTAAAGTGATTGAGGTATTGACTTGGAAACGTGCTGCCATCAAACAGCATAATAGTAGGGGGTTTGTATTTAGGAGGAAATTGGACTTCCTTCTATTCTATGGGATAAGGTTGTTTGATCCCAAGCTTCTGCAGGCCATCTTTCTGTTTGAAAGCTTCAAATTGAGTACATAAAAATTTTACGGCCTCATTGGTATCTTCCGTTGATTGTGGAAGAGTGGATTAATTCGATATATTAGGAGGGGGTACTGCATGATAATTACCACCGCAACACCAGATTGACTTGGAATAGCCTACGCAGGAACGGAAGCGGTTTGAGGAGACTGTACCCCCATATCAATATTGATGGAAGCTGATGTTGTTACAGGTTCCTGAGTCGGAATCAGATTCGCGACCGGTGGAACTGCATGTTGTGCCATAATCACAGCATGCATACCCATTATTATCTCAGCCATGTTCTTTAAACTAGCCTCTAAAGCAGTAATTCTCTGCTCTTGACTGCTAGAATTGGAAGTATCTTGATCTTCTGTGACGGCATAAGCAGTCACTTCTCTAGCCCTCGAAGACGAGCTAATGGAAAGGATGGTCCATTCAGAACTTTCACTGTCAGCATCAAAGTCATATAAGGAACCACCCCCAGAATAAGTGATGGGGATGTCCTTTTGATTGAATGAATCTTGGTTAGAATCAAGAAGATTTCTTTGACCGATTGTGTCGTGGTCGGAAGAAAGATTCCTTTGGCCGATTATTTCTCGGCTTCTTGATCTAGTATATTGGTACACTCCTTCGCTGGATTCATGAATCCGATATAAGTACTGTTGACTGGGATCGCGGGATGCATTACGTCTTGGACGTTTTCTACCCCGGGTGCTTCAAGATGCCATATTGACAGGAGCATAGAGTAATTCATCTTTGTCCACTAGGATTGGTTCATGAGTCTGAACATAATTCAAACAGTCAAATATGGACCGCTTGGCTGACTGACAGCAGCATTTAATGACAACTTCATGGTGGTAATTGTAATGATGTTCTTGCTGTTGGACCACCGCTGGACGGGATGGATATGCAGCCTTCCGCTTCTGTATTAAGAGTTTATGGCGGTCACTAACAGGATGAGAAGAAGTTACAGGAATGTAGTCCTTGACGATATTCGGGACATGGTTCTTGTTCTTGAGGTGTCCCGTACCTTGAGTGTACAAAGACGTGCTAAGCTGGTTAGCATAAGTCATAGGATTTTTCACCTCAGCATTCTTCCTCTGATGCAAGTTAACAGCTGGTGCAGGTTACACTTGATATATTTTATGTTTTTCCGAAGTTGACCCTGATTGGCATATGTTGATATAAGTGCGCAAGTCTGACAGGAGTGCTACTGGTGCATCTACTTGAGATACTAGCAGTTTGCCTTGTCGGAATCTTGAGATACATAAGGTTTGAAGATCCTGCCCTGACCTCTTTGGAGTAGGCATAATACCCTTTTGCGTGGGAAGTCCATTCTGAATAGAACCCATCTTCCTAACAGAGATTTGGTTGTCTCTGTTAAGGAGAGTAGGATTCCTATCTGTATTAGTAGTACTTTCCATCCAGTCAACGATTCGAGCAGAATAAGGAAAAGCTAAAGAGCGTTTTCTTTGATTTAGTGATTTCTCACTAAACTTCTGGCTTGATGGCAAAGAGGGAGCCACTAAACAGTGTTTCTCTTTAAGTTGCGCTAGTGCAGAAGTATGTTCAGGTTGCGCCAGAGCATGAATAGGCATAGGTTACGCTAGAGCAGGAACATGCACATGTTGCGCCGGAGCAGAAACAGGCACAGGTTGTGCCAGGGAGGAAAAGACAAAAGGGCACATTTCCTTATTTTGTCCAGCAGTGTGTCGAGACGAAGTCTCCTTCGATTTCAGAGTCGAAAAAGTAGAGGAGTTAGCCAAAAGGTTGTTTCCCTTAGGTTGGGCCAAGGCAGTGTTGGGCGCAAGTTGCACCGGAGCAGGAACAGGCACAGGTTGCGCCAGGGAAGAAAAGGGCAAAGGACGTTTTTCCTAGTTTTGGAAAGTAGTGTGTCGAGACAAAGTCTCCTTCAATTTTAGAATCGAAGAAGTGGAGGGATTAGCTAAAAAATTGTTTCCCTTAGATTGTGCCCGGGCAGTGATGGGCGCAAGTTACACCGGAGCAGGAACGGGCACAGGTTGCGCTAGGGAAGAAAAGGCCAAAGGGCGCTTTACCTTGTTTTGGACAGCAGTGTGTCGAGACGAAGTCTCCTTCGATTTCAGAATTGGAGAAGTGGAGGGATTAGCCAAAAGACTGTTTCCCTTAGATTGTGTCAGGGCAGTGATGGATGCAAGTTGCACAGAGGCAGGAGATTGTGCCGTCGAGGACATAGGAGTCCAGACAGAGCACATCTTGCTCTTAACAGCGATAGTAGTACGCTTGGCACCCCCAGCATTGATCATGGCCTCGTAGGCTGTTTGGTCGACTTGAATGACCAGGGTCTCCTGTGCCTTGCCGATCGACGCGGTATCACATTGAGTTGTCACTTTCTCGTCGGAGGAGAAAGTCGTCCCAGCAGAGTTGCCATTTTGTTTGCAAAAACAAAAAGTCTTTATTACCATCCTTATAAAAGAGTACAAGAGTACAATTGATTTTTGGAAAAGTACAACTATAGGAATCTGATCATAAGACGGTCACTTTATCCCTTGGATGATGTGATATCGAAGACACGAGCCTCTAGAGGATGCAATAGTACTTTAGTAGGAAATTATGATCATTCGTGATACTTTGAGATTGATTTGAAACTTTATTTATAGAGTTCTCGAAATAACTATTTAGTAGTTATTCTGGGTTGCGCGCACTTCAGGTTGCGTGCCTCCTGTTCACTTGTGTGAACGGTTGTACTAACTGTTGTGGATGCGTGGCATTGTTTGATTGAGATGCGCACGGTCATGGGCAGTATAGTGGGCAGTATAGTAGGAATGTTCTGTCGAGTTAGTGGCTTGCGTGCCAGGTCACCCTGTTCTGAATACTGTTTGACCACCTTGCACGAGCTTCATCAGGTTGCACGTGGGCGCAATGTAGCAACTTGCGCGTGGGTGGTTGCACCAACTACTATGGACGTGTGGCATCATTTTATTGAGATGCACATGGTCGTGGGCAGTGTAGTGGGGACGCTTTGCGAAGTTGGCTTGCATGCCATGTCACTCTGCTAAAAAGTTGATCGGGTGGCGCCAACTAGCCAGATTGTGCATGGCGCAACTCAACATCTGGCGCCTTTGACTAGGTCTTATGTGCTGTACTGATCAATTCTCGTGCCACACAATGACTTACTCGAACCAGCTGTCAACATTAATTACATGCTGACAAAATCTTCTCGAGCGCCGCGTTGCACAGGATTCGAATAGATTTTCCTTAATCTCCGTGCTGTCAGCTGTCAGGCAATGATGATGTCTTTACAGCTTCTCGAGGAAGTGTGCCACGTGGTGCTCGTGTAACCTATCTCTTGTGCAACCTGATGTTGGCACAACCCGATGCTGCACAACTTGATGGTCTGGCGCAACATAATGTTTTGGCACCCTCTGATGATCGCATACTTTAATGGGTGGCGCAGCTTGATTTTTAGCCTCTAAAACCAAAGTGCCCCCCAATCTCGCTCCTCCCTTCCCCAAGGTTTCCATCGCCCCTCCCTCCTCTGAGGCTTCTACCGCCGGATCCGAACCTCCCCACCCCCACCCTACGTCAAGATGGAGAAGGCGCACGCTACTGTGGCTGCGATGGGGATAAGGGAAGCTTGACGGCTGCTCCGAGATGGAGCTCGACGGTCGTCCAAGACGGAGGAAACTGCGACGGCTTCGATAGAGGAGAGGTGCTCGGTGGTCGTGGCGGTAGAATATGATGGTCGATGGTGGCCTCGACGAGGACGATGACCCTTTGGAGCCCGACCCTTCGAAGTTCGAAAACGAAGTCGACGACCTCGACTGCCTCGACGCAGTCGACTGGATTGGTGGTGGTGGTGGTGCTTAGTGGGGATGGGATACAGGACACAAAGATGGGAACTCTATTGTGACTCGGGACACAGAAACTCAGACTAAAAAAATATTTCCTTAAAAAAAGTTACTAAACAAAATTTTTACTTTTTTTTCTAGAAAACTATTTTTCAGCAGAAAGTAATCAAACACAAATTCAGAATCTGTATGTTCAGAAAATAACTTTATAATTATTCTCTCAAAATAGTTTTCAAAAAAAAAATTCAGAAAACATATCCAAACGAACCCTAAACCTCTCATTCACGCCCACTCTATATTCCAGTCTCAATCGACCTCCTGCACACGGCCCCAAAGTCGAACACGACTACGCTGGACATGAACTACTGTAGGACACAAACCAAAAATGGACATAAGCTACTAGATACAAGCTAACCCATAACTCTCATGACTCGATCCTATCCATTACTATACTCATTCAAAATTCATAACAACAAGTGTCACGCCCCGCTCTCGTAGAAGCGATCGTCCTCGCTAAGGCATGATGCCGTACGAGCCTAGATTGCGTTCGTGCAAGGCTGTTTCGTAACGGCCGATTACATCGGCGGCGACAGGGTCGTCGTACAGAAGTCCCAAGCAGAAATATTGAAACATGCAGTTATTCAAAATAGCTCTTTATTGATATTGAACAATCTGATTACAATAGGCACAAGGCCATGATTACAACTCTCTCGTGCTCACTTTTCTTTCATTTTACAAGTCACTCTGCTCTCTCCCATCTCTCGATACAATGCTTGAGCCAGCGAAAGCTTCGGAAGGCGATGTCCATACATTATGTCCTTTATAAGTCTTGAGTTCACGCGGACGCACGCTTCGAATCGCCAAGGAACTCCGTGCCTCGACGCGTCCAAGCGAGCTCCGTGCCACGAGCTTCTACCTGTGCCTGTACATGGAAACTGTGTGGGTGTCGGTACTCAACTGTACTGGTGGAGTGAGCTCCTCGCCCACCCATACAAAACCGACACGTTTATTTACTTTGTGCATTACAAGTCTCTTTCGATTGTTTTGCTAGTCTTGCCTTAGGATCAGTTTTGAGACTACGACATCTGAGCAACTCGATGTGCAATGACATGGTCGTGTTATAATGCCAACATATATTTCGATCGAGGCAGTGCCTCATTTCTTATGTACATGACCAAACTTTAACTCGGGACGGTAGGGTTGTGCCATACTCTATTCGTGACTCCAATACATTCGGGACAGTACTTTGCCGAGGAGCAACTTATACGAACTCGGCCGTGCAAAGACTTTAACTTAAACTCAAGTGCCGCTAGACCAATTCTCGTGCCAATGACGTCAAGTGGACGACTCGTGATGGTCGTGCCTCTAGACCTTTCTTAGACTTGTTCGTGCTTCAAGATTGAGGCCATGCCTCGCAAGTACCAACCAGACTTAACTAAGTTGCCTTACGACCCTTCCTGACTTTAATTCGAGACGAGACCACATTCATGCCGAAGCACGTGTCCTTGCTATAGCCATCTCTTAGGCTCTAGATTTGGTGATGCAACCGTGCACACCTTAACCCGTGCGGACTCAAGACTTGTGCTTACAATAAGTATGACTTGATAACCCAACTCATAACTTGCTAGTACTCGATACAATCCAAAGGCATACACGTGGATAGCCGCTCTTGCCGACACATCTATATGAGTGGTCACTAGCAATGTCAAGCTATCATAGACTCGGCTTGAGATATCAGCCCGTCCCTCCGCGGGTTGCTAGCCCCGAAAGCGCCAAGTATCTCCCATGTGGTTATCCAGCATCCTACCGTGAGCCACTTCACTTCTCCCGGGCCGACATGATACCGGTGCCCCAGCGATCATTCGAGAAGACTGTACCTTGTCGACAAGTTGTCTAATGACCATGCAAGACTCAAACTCGATCTATCAAGTCCTTCCTTATCATGACCATTCTTTTCTTCTTTATATCGAGACTCCCAAGTAGCGAGACCGATCTCGTGTGATTCCTTGCCAAGACTTATCGAGACTTAACGAGGCTCCCAAGTAGCGGGACCGATCTCGTGTACGAGACTTATCAAGACTTAGCGAGACACCCAAGTAGTAGGATCGATCTCGCATATTTTCTTTGATCGTGGCATACTTTTTACTAAATCCATCGTAGCTCGTGCCTTAGACAGACATGGTATTATAGGCGACGCTATCGTTCAAGTCATATACTTTATACGTCGAGCCTTGTTCTCAAGGGACTACATGACTTGACAACCGCAGAAAAAGTGGGATAGTGCTAGAAATGGCTTCGATAGCCCAACATAACTCTTGTCTAACTTATTCGGGCAGCGACTCGACGAGCAACGGGTATGCCGAGCTCCGCGTCGAGGGAACGTGCTATGCACGGGGTCGACTTGAACAACCAAGTTCTCGGGTGCCTAGACTTAAGCCAACAAGCCGTGCAATACGACTTTAACCCACGGGACGTGTCACTCCCACTTTTCATAAATAGGGGTAAAATGGTCATTTTTGTATTTTTGGGAATTTTAGAAATTTTTATTTAATTATATTGTTATTTGGAGATTTTTAAAGTCGGGTTCGAATTTCAGCTCATTTCGACTTGTATCAGGGACTCGGGGTAGCTTAGACTCTGATCGGGATCCAAACTTAAGTTAGACATGGCCCATAAAATTCCACTAATTAGTCCGGTACTTTTAGACAATTCTTCCGTGACTTAATCGGTCAATTTGTAGATTTTAACTTGGCCTTTCCAACCCCGAAAAAATTTCTTAAGTCAATTTTGACCTAAAGGAGGCTTGGAGGGCATTTTGGATATTTGCCAAATGCCCCCAAACCCCCTACTCTGGCCGGCCACATGGGGAGGACACTCCCTCTCCATTCACTTCTTCTCCACTCACAAGTTCTTCCCCCTTTTGAGTTCTTCCCCAAAACCTAGACCTAAACTTGAGATTTGATCTCTAAATCTTCTTTTTTCCCCAAATTTCTTCCATAGATCCTCTCTACACCATCAAGGGAGGGTGCTACCAAAGTTTGGGAGAAAAATGCAAGGTGGATGTGTCCATTCTTCAAGGATCTTCATATCGGAGAGAGTTTCGTTAGGAATCACTCCTAATAGGTAATTTTCTATTCTCTAATTCATTCTCCTATGAAGTTTAATTGATTTTGGAACCCATAGGAACTACACCATGGTTGTGTCCCTTTGTGTCAAGGTTAGAGGCCTATGGGAGACTCCTAGGAGGACTAGGATGAGTGCTTGTGTCCATGTATCCATGTGTGAGTGTGTGTGTCTATATATATATGTATATTTATATGTGTGTGTGTCCATATATATTTTTGAAACAATGGGTAATTGTGCCGAACTCGCCTCCACTGAGGCTCGAATTCCCGACCACTTCAGTCGTATGCATCTCTCTTAACCACTAGGCTAGAGGTTTTATATATATATATATATATATATATATATATATATATATATATATATGTATATATATATATATATATATATATATATATATATATGTATATATATATATATATCTCTGTGTGTGTGTGTGTGTGTGTGTCCATGTGTGTGAGTGTGGGTGTGTCCATATATATAGATATCCATATGTGTGTGTGTCTATATATATATATATATATATATATATATATATATATATATATATATATAGAGAGAGAGAGAGAGAGAGAGAGAGAGATAGAGGAGGAAATTAGAGAGAATGAGACTAAGAGATTAAGGGTGAGAAGAGAGGGAGAGAGTAGAGCAACACAGCAGCTAAGGAGGAATTTGGGGCTGCCCCCCTCCCCCAAATAGCAGCTAATACCAGCAGCAGTAGCAGCAGCATAGAGTGGCAGCAGCAGTAGCAGCATTTAGGCAGCAGCTACTTGCAGCAGTGCAAGCCCCCTTTAACCGCCTAAAGCCCCCTTTATATATATACCTATATATACCCCTATATGTATACGTATATATTCCTATGTATAACCATAAATGAATCCCCTAAATGGCCTTATAATTGGGTAGGCTAGAGAGAGTTGTGGATGAATTAGAATCTAGTTAGAGGGTGAGTGAAAAGGTGATTTGAGTTACGAGTATCGAAACGCGTCCAAATTTGAGATGGGACTTAGATATGTGAAATAGAGTTTGTGGGTAGGCTCCTAAGTTAAAATTGGGGTTTCGTTTGGGTTTAGGAGAATGGTATCTCATGATACCATTGAGTATCTTCGATACTCAAGATAATGGGTAAATCAACAACATGTATCGTAAGTATAGGAGCCTCTCAAGATAATGGGTAAATCTGGATGTCCACTTTACCTAGGAAACTTGGTAGGTAATGTTAGTATAGGCTAGTTTCCTACTACCCTAGGAAGCCGGGAGTGAAACTCCTAAGGGAAAGCTACTTGGCCTTAGTGTTAGAGTGGGAAGAGTAAACGAAATAAGTAGGGATAATACCCATTTCACCACATATGGGTTTAATACTTTAAGATATAGCTAAAATTAGGATATTATGGTTGGTAATGGTTAGGAATAGTGGACTTGGACTAGTTTTGACCAAACTTGACCTTTTGACCCAAAGTCAACTGTTAGTCAACGTTAGTCAAGTCTGACCTAAAGTTGACCTAGAGTTGACCAGAGTTGACCAATTGACCAAAAGTCAACTGTAAGTCAACCGTTGACTTAAATCGATCTGGTTTAATTTTGTTTGACTTGCATTGACCCAGTTTGACCTTGTTAGGCCTAATATGACTTAGATTGACCCTGTACAATCTAGTTTGACCTTGTTTGACCTAGATTGACTTAGTTTGACGTGTCTTGACCTAGTTTGACTCAGTATGACTTAATTTTACTTCCAAACCATTATATTGATACAGTATTCCATCTATAGGTCCTCGAGGCATTGTTCTTGGACTCAATCGACTTATCCATCACATTACAGGCGAGTACATTCTCTGATACTTTTCCAATTTACGGTGATTGTTATAATTCATGTAATTAGTGTAGATATGTTTGTTCTCGACATATTGGTCACACGGATTGGTATTCATGGATCCTAACATGAGATATTATTCCTCATTATATTGGTATATCTTGTGCATGCCTCTTTGTAGTTCTTGTGCAGTATATGGACACCGATTCTCGAGGAGACTTGCTCCCTTCTCGCAGAATCCCGTGTCGTAATGTGTCTTGCTTGGATCCACTCTACCAGTCGGAGATGGGGGAGTATTAGTGTAGATATGTGGTCAAGCCTATTGTGCATTGATTGATTGTGAGTGTTGATCATACACCCCATGTATGGTTAGCCAGGCCTGTTACTATTGTGCAATATCCCAAGCCGGCCACATATTGTAGCTAGTACTCACATACCTAGATAGATGCTTCTTGATTCTTGTACATGCCATGTTCAGTTTTACTTGCCTTGTTCTAGCTCTAGATTTACAGCTTACCATGCCATGATACTCACATGTACATTCCATGATTTCTTGTATATACTCTCTATTTACAGTCTTATAGCTTTTGTCATATCTTGTGAACTGTTGTTAGTTGATTGTGCTCGTTCCATCCTGACTGGATATGTTGATAAAATATTATAGATGACAGTGAGGAGGATTGCTGTACCTACTACGGTCCGGTTGACGTAGTGGGCTTAGACTTGGAGACCTTGGTTCAGCAGGGCCTAGCTCCGCCCGACGAGCCTCTAACTTAGTTTAGTTAGAGTAGACTTTTGGACTGGACCTTGTCTCCAGCTTGCTACTTATGCTTATGATATTATATTTGGGATTGTATAACCATATTACTTTGTGACTCTCTCTTTTCTCGTTGTTGAGCTGGATATTGCACTTGTGGTTTTTTTATCTATCTAGTTTTCGTGCCATAATTCTTCCTTCTAGATTGTGATTGAGTTTATCAGTATTTCATCCTTATAGATGACTGGTTATTATATATTGTTTGTTGGCTAGTAGACCTACAGCGTTCTACGTCGTTTTTACGGTGTAGGCTGGCCGTTGTCACGCACTTGTGCCCCTACCTAAGGTACGGGTCGTGACACATTTTTAGTGGTAGCCTATGTAGGTCCTAAGTTGCAATTAGTGCGATGTCGTAGTGGCGCTCGACTTAGAGTGCTTTTACGAGCCTACGGTACGTATCTAGGATAGGCTATAGCTAAGTTACTCAATCACAAAATAGGAAAACTTCCACTTGCTTATCTTTTAACTGTCCTTTTTGATATTGAATTTTGCATTCTAACTGTCCTCCTTGATATAATATTTCATGTGCCATATTAATTTTCTTTCTTTATTCTATCTTCAGGATGGTGCAGACTAGGCCCCAGCATCCTGAGTCCGCAGACATGGAGAGGTCTGCTATGACTCACGGACCTGATCCAGACACTCCTGTCGCAGTCGGGGTGTCGGCAGCAGCTCATGGGGGCGCTCCTCTGCCAGTTTCGAGGGCTGACCCCGGGGTTGCTACGACTATTCCGGCCGCAGTACCAGTAGTTGATATGGGCACTCTTCCTCCTCCTACACAGCAGATTTCGTCGCCAGTTGCAGACGTACTTCCATCTCCACCTCCTCTGTCTACAGACATGGGGCAGATGCTTACCTTTTTCCAGCAGATACTGGAGGCTCAGAGAGCCCAAGCTGAGGCTCAGCAGAGGCAGACAGACGTGATACGTCAGGGCATGGAGGATGTCCATCAGTTGGCCCTTGCAGCCGTGGAGCAGAGGGCTCCATATCTTGGGGCGCGACCGAGGTACGGAGATATTCAGGACTTTAAGAATCTAGGGCCCCGTGACATTAGTGGGACCGAAGGTGTGGTCTATGCTGATGATTGGCTCGAGAATATCGAACGACAGATGAGGGCCTCCCGCCTCGCAGACGACCTGAAGGTCGCGGCGGTGGGTTTGTAGTTGCTAGACATTGCTCGTACATGGTTCAGGAACGAGCCAACCCTTGCTAGGGAGGGCCATACTTGGGCCGAGTTTGAGCTTCTTTTCAAGGAGAAGTTCTTCTCCCCTACAGACAAGATCGATCTGGTGAGACAGTTCTAGGATCTGCAGCAGGGCAGTTTATCTGTGGAGGAGTACGTCACAGAGTTCGGCCGTCAGAGCCGATACGTGCAGTAAATGGTTCATGACCCAGAGATCAAGGTGAGCCATTTCAGGGAGGGGCTGACCTGGGATATCAAGATCCTCATTCCCTCCTTTTATGAGACTTATACCTAGATCTATACGGAGGCCCGCAAGGTAGAGCGGGAGTAGGGCTTAAAGCCCAAGAGGGATCGTGATCTTTTCTCGGGGGCTACTAGCAGCGCGGGGGCTGCTAAGCGCCCTCAGCTTCAGCATCATTCTTTTCAGCATCACCAGCCACAGGTTCAGGCCAGAGCACCGGTTCAACAGGTACAGCACACTCAGCAGAGGCAGACACAGCATGGGGCTTTTTGTAACTTCTGTAAGAAGCCTGGTCACACTTTTGAGGTTTACTGGAAGAGGCTAGGAGTGTGTCTCTTTTGCGGCGGCACAGGCCATCAGTTGAGGGAGTGTCCAGTGAACCCTCGTATTACTGGAACAGCTTAGAGGGCGCCGGCGAGAGTACCTGCAGTGCCACTTTTGACCCAGCAGCAGCTGTTTGCACAGCACCACCAGTAGCGGGGTGTTCAGGGCAGGGCTTTTGCTCTTGCAACCGAGGAGATCGAGCCAGTTGCAGATGTTGTGGCAGGTTCGGTTCTTCTTGATTCTTTTCTTGCCTTGGCATTGTTTGATTCAGGTGCTACGCACAGTTTTTTGTCAGTTTCTTTTGCACTTAGACACAACATTTTTGCTGAATATCTAGGTAGGACTTGCAAGATTATGACCGAAAAAGGTATTATCCTGGTTAATAATGTTTGTAAGGGACGGAGTGTCACTCTGGGAGGCCAAGATTTGAGCGCATGCTTGCTCGTAATGCCCCTTCCGAGCTACAATGTGGTACTCGATATGGACTGGTTGAGCAGGTACCATGCTAGTATAGATTATAGAGCAGGCAGAGTGTTGTTTAGTCTGCCAAGAGAGCCAGAGTTTTAGTTTGTCAGAGGAGCAGCGGAGCCGGAAGATGGATTCTGTGGAGCCTTGTTGGCGGGGCAGGAGTTGCCGCATCCATTTATTGCGGAGTTTTTGGATATCTTTCCCGAGGAATTGCCGGGGATGCCGTCGGACAGAGATGTTGAGTTTATGATAGACTTGATGACGGGTACTGAGCCTATTTCTCAGTATATCTATCGAATCAACAACAGCGAGTTAGCAGAGCTGAATAAGCAAGTCGACGAGCTACAGGACAAGGGCTTTACCAGATCCAGTTCTTTGCCTTGGGGCACGCCAGTCCTGTTTGTCCCGAAGAAGGACGATACGATACGGATGTGTATCGACTACCGAGCGCTCAACAACCTCACTATAAAGAACATATATTCTTTGTCCAGGATTGATGACTTGTTTGATCAGTTGAGCGGCACGAGGGTATTCTCGAAGATAGACTTACGATCTGGGTACCATCAGCTGAAGGTGAAGCGGGATGACATTTTGAAGACTGCTTTTCGTACCCGTTATGGCCAGTAAGAGTTTACCGGCATGCCGTTTGGGTTTACTAATGCCCCGATGGTATTCATGAACTTGATGAATAAGGTATTCCATCCATACCTTGAAAAGTTCGTGGTGGTCTTCATTGATGACATTCTCATCTATTCAAAGATGCCTGAGGAGCACGAGGAGCATCTACGGGTTATGCAGGAGACTCTGAGGAGGGAGCAGCTGTATGGAAAGCTGTCGAAGTGCGAGTTCTTCTTGGACCGAGTGAAGTTCCTAGGCCATGTTGTATCCGGTGATGGGATTTTAGTGGATCAGAGAAAGATTGCGGCGGTGGAGTCTTGGTCGACACCCAGTTCAGTTGCCAAGATTCGGAGCTTTCTGGGTTTGGCAGGCTACTCTAGGAAGTTCATGCAGGACTTCTCTCGAATAGCAGAGCCGATGACTAGACTCACCAGGAAGGACGTAGAGTTCGTCTAGACTGATGAGTGTCAGGCTGCTTTCGAGGAGCTGAAGAAGAGGTTGACGTCGGCTCCTATTTTGACGTTGCCATCTGGGTCCGAAGGATTCACGATCTACAGTGATGCTTCGGGGAAGGGTTTGGTTGCGTTCTTCAGCAGCATGGGAAGGTAATTGCTTATGTATCTACGTAGTTACGGCCACATGAGAAGAAATACCCAACTCATGATTTGGAGTTGGCAGCGGTCATATTTGCCTTAAAGCTGTAGAAATACTATTTGTACGGAGAGCGTGTGGAGATTTTTACTAACATAAGAGCTTGAAGTACGTGTTTATCCAGAAGGAGCTGAATATGAGGCAGAGGCGATGGTT
>JANAVB010025598.1:23532903-23537903 GCA_029216955.1 Iris pallida | reverse complement strand
CAATTGTAAGTCAACCGTTGACTTAAATCGACCTAGTTTAATTTTGTTTGACTTGCATTGACCCAGTTTGACCTTGTTAGGCCTAATATGACTTAGATTGACCATGTACAATCTAGTTTGACCTTGTTTGACCTAGATTGACTTAGTTTGACGTGTCTTGATCTAGTTTGACTCAGTATGACTTAATTTTACTTCCAAACCATTATATTGATACAGTATTCCATCTATAGGTCCTCGAGGCACTATTCTTGGACTCAGTCGACTTATCCATCACATTACAGGTGAGTACATTCTCTGATAACTTTTCCAATTTACGATGATTGTTAAAATTCATGTAATTAGTGTAGATATGCTTGTTCTCGACACATTGGTCACACGGATTGGTATTCATGGATCCCGACATGAGATGTTATTCCTCGTTATCTTGGTATATCTTGTGAAAGCCCCCTTGTAGTTCTTGTATAGTATATAGACACCGATTCTCAAGGAGACTTGCTCCCCTCTTGCAGAATCCCGTGTCGTAACGTGTCTTGCTTGGATCCACTCTACCAGTCGGGGACGGGAGAGTATTAGTGTAGATATGTGGTCAAGCCTATTGTGCGCCTATTGTGCATTTATTGATTGTGAGTGTTGATCATACACCCCACGTAGCCAGGCCTGTTACTATTGTACAATGTCCCAATCCGGCCACATATTGTAGCTAGTACTCACACACCTAGAGAGATGCTTCTTGATTCTTGTACATGCCATGATCAGTTTTACTTACCTTGTTCTAGCTCTAGATTTACAGCTTACCATGCCATGATACTCATATGTACATTCCATAATTTTTTGTATATACTCTCTATTTACAGTTTTATAGCTTTTGTCATATCTTGTGAACTGTTGTTAGTTGATTTTGCTCGTTCCATCCGGACTGGATATGTTGACAAAATATTGCAGATGACGGTGAGGAGGATTGCTGTACCTACTACGGTCCGGTTGACGTAGTGGGCTTAGACTTGGATACCTTGGTTCAGCAGGGCCTAGCTCCGTCCGACGAGCCTCTAACTTAGTTTAGTTAGAGTAGATTTTTGGACTGGACCTTGTCTCCAGCTTGCTACTTATGCTTATGATATTATATTTGGGATTGTATAACCATATTACTTTGTGACTCTCTCTTTTCTCGTTGTTGAACAGGATATTACACCTGTGGTTTTTTATCTATCTAGTTTTCTTGTCATGATTCTTCCTTCTAGATTGTGATTGAGTTTATCAGTATTTCATACTATATTCCTCCGTGCGGAGATGACAGGTTATTATATACTATTTGTTGGCTAGTAGACCTACAGCGTTCTACGCGGTGTTTACGGTGTAGGCTGGGCGTTGTCACGCACTTGTGCCCCTACCTAGGGTGCGGGTCGTGACAGGATGTACGAAGGCTATGCCAAGCTTTGGACGACGGGACCGTGCATGCTTTATCAAGCATTCATGCGAGCGGCGACTATGATTTAGGCCAATACAAGCGTTGGGGCAAAACGACGGGAACGTGCATGCTTTATTAAGCATTCATGCGGACGACACCTATGACTTAGGCTAATTCGAGTGTCGTGACAACTTGGCAACTTAAGCCAACTTCCTTCTCCTAAGCCACGGGAGGGAAGGATCGAGTGTCATTTGAAAGCAAGCTGCGCCGACGACTAAGCAGACCATGGGGCATTTTTATGTTCTAAGACATTCCAACCCGTCGGGATTATTCCCTTAGCTCTGTGGATGCGTCTCTTTTATTAACAAGCCGTACTTGTGCAAGTTGAAAATATGCAAATTATTAAGTGAAGGCTAAGATGAGGCGAGTTCACCGAAACTACCCTACCTGTGCGAGGAGTCGCCTCGATCGAGCGAGCCTTCGAGCAGCCGTTACAAGACTAAGTCCGAACGTCGTTGGCGTTTCGATTCCTCCGATTGACTTTGCGGGACGGGGCACTACAACATACACCACTCAGAACAAGTCTTGTCCTCGAGACTTTTCTGAAGGCAAGCCATCCTACCATTTCTATGGCCAAGACTTAAACGTGCCTAGACACGGAACTATAACAGTCGTGTAGGGCACGCCAGAATTTATCGTATACACTCCGCCTACACATTTTTTTAGTTTCGAGCCACGCTCGCATGACTATCAATCTTTCCATTAACATGATTTCAAAATCCTCGACCATTTCCATTCTTCAAGTCTCGCTTGAACTCAATATATCACTTGGCTGGATCGTGCACGCATTCCAGGCGTCCATAAAATACATGCATTCAGCCAAGCCGTATGATAGAGAATTTGTCATTCTCACTCGAGTCGCATCGTGCACATACTCGGGCGTCCCTGAAATATATTCATGTCAGCCGAATCTCGTGAGGGGTGTTCCTATACTCTTGAGTCACACTATTCATCCATGCCAATCCTCAAGATCAATCTTTCGATTGCTAACTCTTGAAACAGGTGCGTCTCGCCTAACCGCTAGGCCATTTCTCAAGGTTAAGTCAATGTCAGGATTGGAATCATAGTTCTCCAACAATAATACCAACACTGACCCCAATCCTAGGGTCAAACAAAAGTCGGTAGTACGGGGTTTTTCTACCCAAGCACGCGTCACTCAGATTTCTAAACGTCGAACATGATCACCTATTCGTATCAATGCATTCGTTGCGCCAATTCGAATCCGTTCAATCACCACTTCTAACCAATTCATGTATTCAATCACGAGGTCATCTAGCTCGATAATACGTTACGCCCCAATCTCACGCGAGTTCGATTATCCATGGTGGTTCATGAATCACCATGCAACGCTCCTGCAGAATAATCATTCTCATCGGGGTGTAACTCTTGTTTGAGTCTAGACTAGTTCATTTTCGATACGCGGATTGGACCTACTCAATCCTCAAGTTTAATCGTCAAGCATACTAAATCATTCTCGAGTCCACATTCGCGTCAAACCACAAGTTGATGCATACAAATTGCCACGCAATGCAAGTTCGATCACCCCCGCTATATGGATCACCATACCAGCGCTCATGCGGAGTGATTGCCCTAATCGGCGTGATGCATGTACGAGGTTGGAGTTGCACTCGCATAAGACAAGAACGTCAACGTTGTGGTTATCGACGAAGCAAATCCAAACATTTTTTTTTTTCGTCCAAGCCAATATCTCAATTCGATAGTCCGATCGTCATTCGTTCAACTAAAAAATCCTCGAGCCAAGTTTATCTTTTCCTCGACATATTTCAACATCTTGAGTATAGCATCCATCGAAACAATAACATTTGTACGATCGTCATTTGCCGAGTCAGAGTACCCCTGAGTTATCGCATATCGATCTTTGATACGCCTCAATACCATCGATGATATGCGTAACCTGACGATCTTCCTTTGCAACCAATTTTGAGTCGTATGACTGATGCTATTGTCCGAACTGGATATACCACAATTCCTCGTTATTCAAGATCAAGTTCGATCGCTATTCCTCAAGCTAGTTTCAAGATCGTTGACCAAAACTCAAGTCATATTTCATTTGATTCAATCCGAAATCACAAGCACGATCATCTAGGTTTCTTTGATCAAGACATTCACTTTTATTCATCGTTCCGAATCGCTTTCTAACTCGCGTTGCTCATTCACAAGTTGTCTGAACGACATCTCGATCGGGACATTCGAAGTCACGACCAACTAAACATGACGCATTATAAGGCTTTGTGCGATCGCATCGCCGACATACTCATTGTCACCTCTAATCCTCAATTTTGCTTGAATGATTTCCAAGACAAACCATACACCACTCAGGATTCGAACCATCCGATCTAGTCCTCAATCACATTCGCATCATTTGCTAAGACATCTTTCGGATTTGTTCGACGAATCCCTAGCGTAATCGCTCACGTCGCATCGACGTACTAAGTCGGTCGCACTATTCTTTAAAATCTAGACCAATCTTCTTTGCATGCCTAAGCGTCAGTTCGATAGCGTTCCTATCGATATACACTCTAAGTGTATTTCCGTTTCCGACCGATCGATACTTGATATTGCTCGCGATTCGTTTGCACCAAAAAGTTGAGGTGCGCGACATGCGGTACAACTTAGCCAAAAGACTGCGTGCATAGCTATCCCGTGCGGACTATATTCGAGTTTGCACGCTCATTGCTAATGTCGATGTAGGACTAGTTTGGCACGCACGCGACTTGCTAACATTAGCATGTATTTTCTATCAAGACAAGTTTGACACCGTTCGGCACAAAGGCCTACTGATACGTTCGGCGATCGCCTATCGATGCATTCGATTGAACGCTTGTACGAGCTTTTGAAAGTATTTAGACTTATTATATGGACATGCTGAGGGACGTTTGAGAGAGAGCGCAGCGCACACTTGTTTTACATGAACGAGCTTTTAAAACTGTGAGATCGACATGAGGTCCAAGGACGTAAAGTCATGCTCTGATACCATTATGTCACGCCCCGCTCCCGTAGGAGCGATCGTCCTAGCTAAGACGTGATGTCGTACGAGCCTAGATTGCGCTCGTACAAGGCTGTTCCATAACGGCCGATTACATCAGCGGCGACAGGGTCGTCACACAGAAGTCCCAAGCAGAAACATTGAAACATGTAGCAAAAATTTAAAGGCAAAATACAAGTTATTCAAAAGAGCTATTTATTGATATTGAACAATCCAATTACAATAGGCGCAAGGCCATGATTACCAGTCTCTCATGCTCACTTTTCTCTCATTTTACAAGTCACTCTGCTCTCTCCCATCTTTCGATGCAATGCTTGAGCCAGCGAAAGCTTCGGAAGGCGATGTCCATACATTATGTCCTGTATAAGTCTTGAGTTCACGCGGCCGAACGCTTTGAATCGCCAAGGAACTCCGTGCCTCGACCCGTCCAAGCGACCTCCGTGCCACGAGCTTCTACTTGTGCCTGTACATGGAAACTGTGTGGGTGTCAGTACTCAATTGTACTGGTAGAGTGAGCTCCTCGTCCAC
>JANAVB010025598.1:23385403-23527903 GCA_029216955.1 Iris pallida | reverse complement strand
TTGCACGGAGTTAGTTAGCTGAGCATGTGGTAGTTGACTTCAATCGCATGATTCAGGTATTTTGTTAGTATTATTGATTTACTATCTTTCTTGTGCTTTCATGATATATCATGTTTATCAGCTTAGCTTTATAGACTCATATTATTCTTCGAGTCTAATCGGACATATATGCTAGTGGGCTGCAGAACACGACCCATACTTGTCCGTTCTTGTTTTATATAATTTCTGTGAATTGAGATATAGTTTAGATTAGACATGATACCTACTCTGGACAGCTTATACGTACTCGAGTCGGGCTGGAGTCCGCTCGACACGTAGCTGGCTTGCTCACGAGCTCGCGTCCGAAAACCGGGTGTGGGTCGTGACAGCCGTTCCAAGACTTTCACTTAAACTCAAGTACCGCTAGACCAATTCTCGTGCCAATGACGTCAAAGGGGACGACTCGTGTTGGTCGTGACTCTACACCTTGCTTAGACTTATTCGTGCTTCAAGATTGAGGCCGTGCCTCGCAAGTACCAACCAGACTTAACCAAGTTGCCTTACGACCCTTCCTGACTTTAACTCGAGACGAGACCACATTCATGCCAAAGCGCGTGTCCTTGCTATAGCCATCTCTTAGGCTCTAGATTTGGTGATGCAACCGTGCACACCTTAACCTATGTCGACTCAAGACTTGTGCTTGCAATAAGCATGACATGATAACCCAACTCATAACTTGCTAGTACTCGACGCAATCCAAAGGCATACACGCAGATAACCGCTCTTACCGACACATCTATATGAGTGGTCACTAGCAATGTCAAGCTATCTTAGACTCGGCTCGAGATATCGGCTCGTTCCTCCACGGGTAGCTAGCCCCGAAAGCGCCAAGTATCTCCTATGCGGTTATCCAGCATCCTACCGTGAGCCGCCTCGCTTCTCCCGGGTCGACATGATCCTGGTGCCCCGGCGATCATTCGAGAAGACTACACCTTGTCGACAAGTTGTCCAATGACCATGCAAGACTCAAACTCGATCTATCAAGTCCTTCCTTATAATGACCATTCTTTCCTTCTTTTTATCGAGACTCCCAAGTAGCGGGACAGATCTCGTGTGATTCCTTGCCAAGACTTAACGAGACTCCCAAGTAGCGGGACCAATCTCATGTATGAGACTTATCAGGACTTAGTGAGACTCCCAAGTAGCGGGACCGATCTCACGTGTTACCTTTGATCGTGGCATACTCTTTACTAAATCCACCGTAGCTCATGCCTTAGACAGACCTGGTCTTATAGGCGACGCTATCGCTCAAGTCATATACTTTATACGTCGAGCCTTGTTCTTAAGGGACTACGCGACTTGACAACCGCAGATAGAACGGAACAGTGCTAGAAATGGCTTCGATAGCCCAACATAACTCTTGTCTAACTTATTCGGGCAGCGACTCGACGAGCAATGGCTACGCCGAGCTCCGTATCGAAGGAACGTGCTATGCACGGGGTCGACCTGAACAACCAAGTTCTCGGGTGCCTAGACTTAAGCCAACAAGCCGTACAATACGACTTTAACCCATGGGACGTATGAAGGCTATGCCAAGCCTTGGACGACGGGACCGTGCATGCTTTATCAAGCATTCATGCGGGCGACGCCTATGACTTAGGCCAATACAAGCGTTGGGGCAAAACGACAGGACCGTGCATGCTTTATTAAGCATTCATGCGGGCGACGCCTATGACTTAGGCTAATTCAAGTGTTGTGATAACTTGGCAACTTAAGCCAACTTCCTTCTCCCAAGCCACGGGAAGGAAGGATCGAGTTTCATTTGAAAGCACGCTGAGCCGACTTCTAAGCAGACCGTGGGACCATTTTCCATGTTCTAAGACATTCCGACCCGTCGGGATTATTTCCTTAGCTATGTGGATGCGTCTCTTTTATTAACAAGCCTAACTTGTGCAAGTTGAAAACATGCGAGTTATTAAGTGAAGGCTAAGATTAGGCGAATTCACCGAAACTATCCCACCTGTACGAAGAGTCCCCTCGACCGAGTGAGCCTTCGAGCAGCCGTTGCAAGGCTAAGTCCGAACGTCGTCGACGTTTTGATTCCTCCGATTGACTTTACGAGACGGGGCACTACAACAAGCTCATCAACATTGAGGAAGATAGGACAGTACCTAAGGAGAGGATCCAAACTGGAGTGAAGACACAATCCAAGGAGTCAGATACATTTTCTCGTGTCCGGTTGCAATCTGAATCCCTTTACAACATAGTATCAAACAGATCCAAAGCAAGAACAGTGAAAACCAATATCAGAACAACTTCTGATGTGCTCTACCCAAAATTTATGAAAAGAACTCCAGAAACCAAAGGTACTCGAATTTTGTACTCACAAGTGATTTTATTTTAAACGCTCGAAGATCTCAGATCAAACTGACCTCGAGCTTTTCAAGAACCACTCACCTCTGACACAAAATGAACAGAAATGGATTCAAATCAATTGATCAGCCAATCACTCGATTAACAGTCTAAAATTCACCAATATACGACTCACCGTGTCGCCGATGTCGCTCGCCGATTGTCCGTCGAGAAATAACGTTGAAGAGGATGAGCAGAACAAAAAGGATCTACACTCGTCGGAGATCCAATCATCGAGACAAATCAAATCACCGGAAAAGAAGACTGGATCGATTAATCTTGATCCAGATCTGAGTCCACGACCTAATTTGCAGGTCGAAATAGAAATCAAGAGACAAACGAATTTCTTCAAAGAAAACCAAACGGGACTCATCCCGGTCGCCGTCGTGGAAAAGGATCAGCGAGTTTGCGGTGGAGGATCGTTGAGGAAAACGAAGTCGCAATGGAGCTCGTCAGGGAAGAAGAAGATTTGTCGCCATAGAAGAGGAATGACTAGCTGCTGTGAGGAGGTCATCTAGTCGTCGTCGTTAGGAGATCAAAGCCTAACCGTCGCTGCTGTAGAAGCAGACCACCGCTATGACCGATATGGAGCTAGTGTTAGGGTACGAGAAAGTTTTGGTGAAGAAGAAGAATGAAGGGATTGGAAATTTCTAACAGAGCTCTGCTCTTCACAGAAATGATCCAACAGAAGGAAAGAGAGAGAGAGAGAGAGAGAGAGAGAGAGAGAGAGAGATCAGTTTAAATACAAGTATGAATAATAATAGGGATTTTACAAAAAAAGGACACAAATAATTAGTTTTATTGCAAATTGGGGTCAAAAGTTTGTTAGAGGTTGTTAGGGTTGTTAGAGAGAAAAGTGGAGTTTGTTAGGATTACTTAGAGAATACTCTAGATTAGTTGTTAGCCTTAGTTAGTTAAGTAACTAGCCATATGACTAATTGCTAGAATCTTTTCTCATCAAAATCCTTAAATAATTAATAAACAAATATTTCTTTTTCGTAAAAATCATAATGATGAAAAATTAATAAGGAAATTAGTACTTCTCAAAATAAAATAAAAATAATCATTTTCTAAAATTCTAAAATACCAAAAAAATACCAAAATTCATTAATTCATGGAAGGTGGGGTTACAGAATGCGTCCATGAACTCCTCAATAACAGGCGGAGGTGGTGCTACCTCCATGGACATGAAAGATTCGACTGTTTACCCTACTCCCTTCTCGATGGTCCCTCCCATGAACTGAAACTCGGGATGGCCTGGCGGTCTAAAGATAACACTCCCTCTATGGCAATCTAACACGGCATAATACTGGCTCAACCAGTCAATCTCCAACACTACATCAAAATTTGGTATTAGAAGTACCAAAAATTGTGCTATCAACTCTCTCCCACATACTACAACCGAAAAAGTTCTACATGTAGTAGTGGCAGGCACAATACCTCCCCCCATAAGAATCCTCCAAGTCTTAGGCAAGAGAGAGGTAGCTACTCTATGCATTGCTACAAAGCTACTAGATATGAAAGACAAAGTGGCCCTCGAATCAAATAGTGCAGTGGCGGGTATAGATGCTACTAAGATAGTACCTGTAATCGCCACGCCCTCGGGTTTCTCTGCAACTGGTGCCATAACATAATCCTGGCCAACTCTCTGCCCTCCATCCTGCTGTCTAGTGTCACGACCCGCATCCTGTTTAGGGACACGAGGACGTGGGTACGTCCAGCCTACGCCGCAATGTCGGCGGTAGAATGCTGTATAGTCCATCTACAATATCTATCATCTAACAATATGATCATAAACCTGTCATCTTCGCACGGAGGAAAATCATGACATGTAAACTATATAATCTCAATCACAAAATCTAGAGAAAGATAGAGCACGATATTGGAATAGAAGACAAGGAAGATTAAACTGAAATAATAGTAATATCATCACAACACATGAGTATATGTATAAAACAATAAATACATATTTTGAAGATAATAATAAGTCTCAAACCTACATTCGAAACAATCCAATACAAGAAAAATTTGAATACTAAACTAATTCTAGGGCACTCTCTACTGAGCAGAATCCTCCTCGGACTCCTGTGTGCATCCCTTGTATACCCCCTGCTCATAGTAGGTAGGACAACCATCTAAATCATCTGAAAAATATTATCCAGTCAGGATTGGAGCAAAGTATAACTCAAATAGCAGTTCCAGTTAATTGACAAGCACTATAAAAATATAGATAATAATGCAATACTTGATGAACATTTCATAAGAGATAATGTACAATATAAGAGATAGTGGATACAGAGTACTATATGTATGGGGAGAATATGTGAAATGTAAGAGCAGACAGATATGTAATAAAGGGGAACCATGTCATGCAAGGTATACAACAAATAAGTCTAGAATATCTGTGTCTAATACCAATGTTTTGAAATACCAAGTTGACATGTGAACGGCTAGAGTGTAATATCTGGCAAACCATACACGTCCGTATGTGGTCGCTATTATTCCAGTAAGACCATGGGATAGAAAGGGTATGTTCACACGTCTTCCAGGTATTTTTCCTGCCCGACTAGTACACATGGATCCAGATCTCTACACGTATCTCAATAATCCAGAATAGATATATTAGTCCAGTAATTCATTAGTCCAGTAATTCATTAGTCCAGTAAAGAGTCAATAGGCATGAAACTACATATCTCAAGTCAAGGAATCCATACAATACAAATCCGTGTGTCTATCGTGTTGGAATCAAGATAGAACACTAGTATAAACATGCAACATAGGAAATATCAAATAATAAAAACTATTAGAGAATGTACTTGTCTGTCGTCCTGAGCAGTAAATGTGATTTGAGGCCTAAAGTGGAGTCACAAGAACCTAGATATGAGATATCAAGGTTAAATGGTGTTTAACATGGTTTCTAGTGTGTGATATGCAATCTAGGTCAATATTGGCTTAAAGTTGACTTTTGGTCAACTGGTCAACCTTAGTCAACTCTAGTCAATATCAAAGTCAATCTAGGTTAGGTTGACCTATTTCAATATTTAGACATTGCCTAATTACTTATGAATCAACCAATACCCTATTACAAAGGCAAAACCCAATACTTAACTCTATCCATTACCAATCACATTACCTATATCAAATATCATACCATGATACTCTATAGTTTACCATACTATACCTTGCTCATATTCCTAGCCCTATATGGCTATATACTCTATTATTATGCCCTAATATGCAATACCTACCTATAGGCACAATACCTATTATACATGAAATCTTACATTACCTACTATTATGGTACTACTCATTTACCTACTTATAAGTTATATACTGACACTACCTATATTCAAACTACATGCAACCATTACCAACATTATACATTAGTCTAGGCACTACCTTAATTGACTCTCACCCAAACATATGAAAGACACTTACACACAAACTCAAAACTCACTAACGCATGTGTTACCCTTCTAAACTGCTACCCAAAGTAACACTACTAAAATCTGCTCTATTGGCGACGTAGTTTAGCGACGAAATAAAATAACGTCACTAAATATTGAATATAGCTACTTCTTTTAATAGACATCGCAAAACGTCGCTGAATAGCGACGTTCAGCGACGTAACTTAAGTTATATCACTGAATAGCGATGTTCAGCGACGTCAAAAGCAGACGTCGCTAATGTTTTAATATATCTCATTCGAAACTTTCATTTCCCCCTTCTCTTTCTTCCAAAAATTTTCCCAAAACTTTTCCCTCTCTCCTCTGACGAATCCCCCCTCCTCGCTGCCTCCCTCCCCCGACGAAGCCCCCCTCCTCGCCGCCTCGCTCCTCCGACCGAGCCGTCCTCTTCAGGTAAACCCTAACCCTAGCCCTAGCTATCTAGACACAGACATGGACACAAATCCAGGCACAGACACAAATACGAGAACCCTAAACCTAGCCCTAGGTTACAGGATGGGAAGTAGGGACGAAAACCCTAACCCTAGCCCCTAGGTTACACGAGAACCCTAACCTAACCCTAGCACAGATACAGACACCAAATATATATATATATATATATATATATATATATATATATATATATATATATATATATATATATATATATATATATATATATATATATATATATATATATATTGCTGATATATTGCTGATATATATATACATATATTATTTTATATAAAAAAAAAAAAATATATATATATATATATATATATATATATATATATATATATATATTATTTTATATATATATAATAAGATATATATATATATATATATATAATATTTATATATATATTATTTTATTTTTTATTTTTATTTTTGAACAAAAGGAAAATTTTATTGAAAAGGAAAGGAGGCTCAAAAGAGCATTACAGCAGTTGTGGAGCCAACAAAACATAAAACGGGCTCCTAAAACACAGGTAGTACCAGAATACATCAAACTAAACAGAAATAGGAAATATGAAACCCGATTTAGAACCGTCGCACGAAACTCGAGGGGGGAAGCGTGCATTGGGAAGCGTGCAGGCATACTGGCTGCCCCATGGAAAGGGCACGTGGCCCAAAAGAACGATTTTTTTTCAGGAGATTCAAAATTTGAATTTCAAATTTTGAAAACTAACGTCGTCACGTGGGTAGGTGTTGGCGCTGGGCACTAGGGAGGGGGTGGTGCGGGCGCGCAGCCCGAGGCTGGCGCGGGAGCCAAGGCGCGCGTTGCCCGAGAGGAGGAGTGGCCCGAGGTGGGGGCAGCCCGAGGGGCACTCGGGGGGGGCACGGGCCCCCAAGGGTAGACGCCGGCCAGAGTAGGCGGAGGGGATGCCGGTCCGGGGAGGGGAGTCCGGTGGAGGGGTCAGAGGAGGGGAGGGGCTGGCCCGGAGAGAGCCAGACGCGTCGCCCGGAGCCAGGGGGCTCCGGCGGTGGACCGGCCTGGAGAGACCCGGCCGGGAAGGAGGGAGAGAGAGGGGACTGGGGGGGAGGGGAGGATGGGGACTAGGGGAGGGAGGGAGGGTTGAGGGGTGAGCGGGGTCGTCCTCCGAAGGACGGGGGGCTGCTACCTCCCGGGAAGGGGACTGCCCTCCGGCCGTAGCCGGAGAGATCGCCGGAGGGGGGGAAAGGATGGGAAGGAGAGAAGAGGGGGCCACCGGCATCGACGAGGCCAACGCCGACGCTGGAGGGGAAATAGTGGGGAGAGGAAGAAAAAGGTTGAGTTTAGCCACACGCCGCCGGGGGACGGGGGGGCGAGGGTGGAGGTGGCCGAGTTTGGTCACCGCAGGAAGGAACGAGGGGCCTCGATCGAAGGGGTGGGCGCCACCGCGAGGAGGGGGCGGGGCAGGTCCAGGCGGCAGGGGCCGAGATGGGGGCCACCGCGGTGGCGGAAGCCTGGGCGGTCCCAGCCAAGACTGAGGGGATGGAAGCCTCGACGGGCACGCCCAAGTCGTCCTGGGCGGATGCAGCCAAGTCGGAGGGAGGGGACGAGGGCCTGGATGGGAGGGAGGGAGCCGGATGTCGTCGAGAACGGCGACGGCTGCGGCGCCGAGGGCGGCGTCTGCCGGAAAGACGACGGCGCCGAGGTGGGAAATCCCACGGAGCCCAGGCGGACGGGATCCAGGCGAAGCCCGGCGAGGAGAACCCAAACGGGAGGCCGGCTGAAACCCCCATCAGCTGAGGCCGGGCGGACAGCAGACTAGGGAGACGAGGAGGGGGAAAGGGGGGCTCCGATGGTGATAAAGAAGAACAGGGGACGGTGGCCGGACCAAGGAGGCCGGCCGGCCAGCCAAACCACCCGGCCGCCGGAGGCGGAGATGGGAGCAGAGTCCCCTTCCTACTACTCATCCGTATATATATATATATATATATATATATATATATATATATATATATATATATATATATATATATTGCTGATATATATATATATATATATATCAGCAATATATATATATATATATATATATATATATATATATATATATATATATATATATATATATATATATATATATATATATATATATATATATATATATTGCTGATATATATATATATATATATATATATATATATATATATATATATATATATATATATATATATATATATATATATCAGCAATATATATATATATATATATATATATATATATATATATATATATATATATATATATATATATATATATATATATATATATATATATATATATATATTGCTGATATTTTATATATATATATATATATATATATATATATATATATATATATATTGCTGATATATATATAAATATATATATATTGTCGGCAATATATATATATTTATATATATATCAGCAATATATATATATATATATATATATATATATATATATATATATATATATATATATATATATATATATATATATTTCAGCAATATATATATATATATATATATATATATATATATATATATATATATATATATATATATATATATATTGCTGATATATATATAAATATATATATATTGCCGACAATATATATATATCAGCAATATATATATATATATATATATATATATATATATATATATATATATATATATATATATATATATATATATATATATATATATACATTCACATATAACATATACATATATATATATAGAGGTAAAGCTTTAAAATAGGCACAACCACATATGTATATATAAAGGTAAAGAAAAATAGCATATGTATATATGAGTGTGTGTGGGGTGTGTGAAGACGTGTGCATTAAAGTATATATGTGTGAGTGTGTATAGAGTGGCAATTTAGGGTGTGTGTCAACATATGTATAAGTGTGTGTATATAGAGAGAGAGATGTGGCAGCAGATAGATGGGTGTACAGTAGTAAAGTGTCAACATATAGTGAGTGTCAACATACTGTTGTGAAGTATGAATGGAAGCAACATATGGGCAGCAGGGAAATGTGTGTGTGAGTGTGGACAGGTGTGGGGGGGGACAGTGAGCAGTGAAGAGTGAAAGGAAAAATGAAGTGAATAAACATAGTGTTCTCAGTTTTGGCAGTTAAACATTTTGTTCTCAGGTTAACACGGTATCTCAGTGAACAATTTCATATATCTACTAAAATCAAAATTCAAAACCATACTCAAACACATATGAACTCAGTTACAGTTTTACTCAACTTAGATTACATACTCGAGTATCAGTGAAAACAGTTTAGGAATTTGAACTCTAAAGATCAAATGAATACCCGAATAGTTCACATTATATTACAAAACTCACGTATCAGACAAAACCATATCTTCATAATCAACCCCAACCAAATTCAAAAATCAAACCCAAAGTCTATTTGAACATGAAACCAGTTCTTCGAGTATCAGACTGTATTAGTGAATTCATTTCAAAAATACCTAATTGAAATCCAAACTCAATAAAACCTAAAAATAGTTGTACAGAAGTGTTCCTCATATGTGTACGTGTCGGAGGGGGGTATGCATGTCTAAACATTAGACACGAAGGTGTCCAAACAGAGAATAACAAAATATCAGTACATAGCAGAAAACTAGTATCGTATAATGGGGTCGGGTCGAATTGGACACGACACAGTGTGCCATTGGCCACGTGCTCGTGTCCACGTGGAGAGTAGGGATAGGGCTTCGTGTCTATTACCTTGAATTGAATTGGGTCCACAAGTCGTGTGTCCAAGATACCAAGGCATATCAGAGTCAAATTTACGATTGTGCACGCACAATCCAAATTCCGTGCACGTGCGATTTCGTGTCCGATATGCATCCAGCCGACACGAAACTTGAAGAGGGGCTTGTCAGTGGTTGCCCCCACCTCTGTATCAAGTGGTTCATGTCCAGGTGTCTAATTTGTGTAGGTATTTATGAAACGAATTTGTGCCTATTGGATAATCGTGTGTCCATCTTTGCAGAATTATTTCCAAATGGATATAAATTACTACTTACGGAAT
This sequence comes from Iris pallida, assembly GCA_029216955.1. Classification (NCBI taxonomy): domain Eukaryota; kingdom Viridiplantae; phylum Streptophyta; class Magnoliopsida; order Asparagales; family Iridaceae; genus Iris; species Iris pallida. Next base: position 23,517,543 of record JANAVB010025598.1, on the reverse strand, counting down.
CGTTCATGGATGTACAATCATCGTCCTGATGATATGTGTGGTGTACAGAATGAATACATAGCGGGAGTAGAGCAGTTCCTGCAGTTTGCTAAGGCGTTCCCTCAGTACATGGACGGCACCAAAATTAAGTGTCCGTGTGTGAAATGTCACAAAGTGAAATATTATCCAAAAGTGGACCACACACGGATAATACTATCCCTCATTTATACTCGAGGGGTTTCACGCCTAATTACTATCAGTGGACCGCACACGGAGAACTTATGTCTTTAGCATCAGAGCCGGAGCCTTATGTTGAGCCGTATATGCATGCGGGACCTAATTTTGTTTCAGATAATCATGCATACAACGATGGGTGCGTGAACATGGTTTTTGACTCTGCGGGGCCTAGTTTCGTTCATGATACAGCTGAAGAGACAGCGAATGTCGATGCTGTAAAGTTCATGGAGTTGTTGGAGAATGCAAGGACTCTATTGTATCCTGGTTGTGAGGATCATTCACCGTTGGAGGTGGTTACAAGACTGTTGGGCATTAAGTCAGATTTTAACATGTCATAAGAATGCTACAACCGAGTATTGGAGTTGATTATAGAGATCTTGCCGGCGGGTGCTAAGTTACCTAAAGACTTCTATTGGTCTAAGAGAATGGTGAGATCGCTCTGGATGGGATACGAGAAAATCGATTCTTGTCGCAATGGGTACACGTTGTACTACAAAGACGACAAGGACGCAGTTGTGTACAGATTTTGTGGTGCTGATCGCTATAAGACAACTAGTACAGGAAGGTCTACCGGTGCAAGAAGACCGACCGATTCAATGCACTACTTGTCTTTAACGTCGTGATTGCAAAGATTATTTATGGTGAAAGAGACGGCCAAAAATATGAGTTGGCACATGCGAGAACAGATTGAATGAGTGTTGGATCACCCATCTGATGGAGAAGCGTGGAAGCACTTTGATCGAGTGTATCTTGATTTTGCTTCAGATCCGCGTAATGTCAGGTTGGGTCTATCTTCTGACAGTTTTACTCCTTTTGGTCTTTCGGGATCCCAGTATTCGTACTGGCCTGTGATTGTCACTCCATATAACCTATCGCCTTGGATGTGCATGAAGACTCAGTACATATTTCTAACCGTTATAATTCCTGGTCCGAAGCCAGGTACCAGGAGCGGTCTGACAAGGCCAAGGTGGCGCGGTCGAGCGCCAGTAAGTGGTGTGGTGGCTCCATTCCTATGACGGAGCATTTTCGTCATCTGGTACATTTCCTATGATGGACATCATTTTATATATAGTTGGATAGAATGTTTAATACTAATAACAGATAATATATTTTAACAGGTAAAAAAGGGTGAGGACCCCAACATGGTGACCGTCTTCCTGGTCACCCATCGGAGGGCTGGGGAGTTTATTGACGAGAGGGTAACGCAGGCATATGTACGTTCTATTCTTTATATTAATTTACTGTAATTTAGAAAACAGGAAAATAGATATCAATATAGAATTTAGCAAACACTTAGACGTTAGCAAACATTGTTCTAGGACGAGTTTCTTCGGCTACAAGAGGAGGCTACTGCTGCAAGTGCGCCAGCAGAGGGAGGGGCTGGTACTTCCTTCCAGCCGCCTACAGTTTCATCGCCGAACGATCTCTGGATGACCACCGTTGGTGGTCTTCAGAAGGGTACGTACTATGGTACGGGATCCTACGGCGCCTATTTGGCTTCAGAGTTATCTCGGGCCCCCTTTGTAACACCCAGTTTTCCAGATGAGGGTAATTTTAAAATTTTGTAATTATAATTATTATTTATTGATATTTACTTCATATTATGATTTTTAGTGAAATTTTAATCATTTTTAAAACTATTTAAAAACAATGACTTGTGATTTGGTGTCTTGCTAGTGTTATCCTAGAGCCTAACCATATGATTAGGGTATTTCATTTATCATTTTTAGCTTGAGGATATTTTGTTATTTTCGAGTTTATTTGATTTTAATATTATTTATTTGAATTTATAGAAATTTTTAGGAATTATTTTGGATGATGGTTGACTATGTTGACTTTGACTAGCATTGACTTTGGTAGACTAGTCTAGAAGCTAACCCTAGTTGTGACTGCCTTGGTTAGGTTAAGTAACACTAGTCTAACTAGAGTTAACCCATGATTTAGTCTTTTAGACTCGAGTTAGAATAGAGAGGGTTAAGTCATAAGTCATGACTTATGGTTTTGAGACCAATAGATAATCACTTAGCCATAGCTTGTGAAACTTGGCCCAAGGCCCATAGCCCATCACTAAAACCTAACCCTAACCCACTATGGCTAGCCACCTAGGGAATCCCACCCTTTTTAATACCTCCTTCATTTAGGGTTAGCCTCCCTTGGAAATAGATCTCAAGTTTAGAAAGAGGTAAATCCCCAACTTCAATAATTCTTAGAAAATCTATTTTAATTTCTTTTTAATCCAAACAAGTTGCATTAGGTTCTAATTCATCTATATTTTTGTCCATGGAAGGAAATTTCAGTGTAAGAGCAATTTGGTGGAGTTTACTATCAAAGAAAAAAGTTCTAGAAAGGGGTTTTTCTTGAAAAGCTCATCAATAGGTAAATGATCCCTAAACCTATAGTTTCTCTGATTTCTTTGCATATTTGGAAATCCCTACGAGTCCCCTAGTTAACCCTAGAAATTTGTGGCATATTGTGTCCATTTCGTGTCCGTATCGGACACATATCAGTCCTAGAACCTAGGTATTTGATGAAATACTTGAGTGGATTGAATCCATATATTTTTGAAAACTAATTGAACAATAATTTAGCTCTTGGTGTGTAGATTACAATCATGCTTGACTGAGTTGAATTCTGTGCACCCTCGTGTCCAAATTTGGACACACACGCACGTACGAGGACACCGTGCGGCTGCCCTACTGCTCGACACTGATAGCGAACACGACACTGAATATTATGACACGAAAATTTATGTACACGAGGGGGGCAATCACTGACATTAAGCACACAAAATTTTAGGAGAAATTATTGAGTATTCTGGGAGATATCTCGACTGCACGGGTCACACACACACATGCGCGCGGAAATCCACACTGATATGCCTCTGTATCGTGGACACACGACTTTGTGGACACGACTCAGACACTTAGACACCTACCCTGACACCCCACCTAGCTACTGACACGACCACGACACTTTTGGATGGACACACGAGTCCCTAGACTAATCGACACCTGTGCACGAGGCTGTGCACTGCACAGTTTTGACACTATTGTTTTGACACCTCTGGACACGGTTTTTGGACACGATTACGACACGAATCATTCCCCCAATATAGACACACGTGTAGGCATAATAATCCTCAAGTATTTATGTATATATGCATATATATTTATATGTATCCGAGTGTATATATATATATGTATATATATAGTATAGTATATAGGTGTGTCTGTGTGTGTGTTCTCTCTGTTAGGACACGTTCATGTCCAGTTTTTGGATACGAGAACAACCCCTCTGACACGAGTATATGATTCCTCACCTCTGTTTCAAATTAGTTTGGGTTTTCAAATTGATATGGGTTTCAAAAATTAGAAATCAACAATGAACTATGAAGTTCACTGATACTCAATAACTGAGTTTAAATTTTTTTTTACTGTTGTTAATTATTAATTTGCCATGATAAATTCATTTACACATGTTTTAGTTCACTGTCCAGATTAATTCATGATTGGTTTGATGTTAACAAGAATGGGGATTTTCGAAATCAGTTGGGCTGATGATATGAACTGTCAAATACACAATACCTGAGAATGGGTTTTCCTTTTCTTGGCATTTGAAAACTGAGAATGTTATAAACTTGAGAATTATTCCTAATGTTAAAACTGAACTAAAATTTGTTTTGGACTAGGCTTGAGTTGCACGTTGATCTAAAATTGAATTCTGGGAACCCCCTATCCTACACTATTTTTCCTATTTTCCAGGTTATACACATTCATGTGAACCCTTGAACACACACACATGAGCTCACACCTATGATTCCTGCACATATATTTCCTGTACAGCAACACACACCCTCATAATCTCACATGTTCACACATGCACTGTCCTCACGTCCTGGACACCTGAACACTGTCACCTAGGTTCTACACACATACACACATGGACACTAAAACACTGTCAAAATTGCCTGCTGTACACATAGTGTTTTCTGAAAATTTCCTTTCACTGTTCAGCCCCATTAAACACACACACAAATCTCATAGTCCTTTCCCCTCTCTATGTTAACTGGTCTATTAACTAACTAAGCATACAAAACTGGACTGCATTACATATATCTGAGTTTTGGTTCACTATTTTTCCATTTTTCTGATTTCAGTTCACTACAACTACACACATCCTCACATGAATCACATACACTCTATGTTTCACTTCACCCTCTACACACATTTCACAAATTGACACACACACATGATAATCACTCACATAATGTTCACTCACACCACTCCCTCATGTTCACAGGAACCTACCTATATACATTCATGTTGTCCAAATTTGAATGGTAGAGTAATGCTTTCACATATTAATTCTCTATATATACATTGCATGTTAAGTAAAATTCAGAAATTTGATTGTTGATTGACTGAGTTTAAATGGTGACTGAGTTCATTTGCAGTGGGTTTTGAATGAATGGTTAACTGTCATCATGTTTTCCTGAGAAATTCTACATTACACTGATTTCATTTCTGTAAACTATCAATGCTAAACTGTTTTCCTAAGAGGGTTGCAATGCTTTACATTCATGCACCCACACATGAGCTGATGTTACAAACACACACATGTTAGTATCCCCACAATCTACACACTACACCTTCCTAATATCATTCACTGTTTTCTACTAACACAGGATATCCCCACTGTTTCCTTTTTTTCAGGATTTCACACTCACACTCTAAATTACTTAGGCACTTTCCTACACTATATAACCTTCACACACCCATGTTATATCACATATATTTCCATGTGACACTCTCATGTCTCACTAACACACACACACACTCCTATTGGCACTTTGTGACACATGCTCCCATGTCCCTCTACACACATTGCCTTACACTGATTTCCCTTAACACTCTCAACACACATATATGTACACCATCACATTCTTTTTTCCTAATTCTCTATGTATATGTATATACACCTGTATATATATATATATATATATATATATATATATATATATATATATATATATATATATAATATATATATATATATATATATATATATATATATATATATATATATATATGTATGTATGTGAGATTCACATATTCATGTATCTTATATATATTTGAGTGTACTATTTATATTAGATATATGTATTGATATGTTAATATATGATATATGGGTTGGCTTGGGCATGTTATAGACTATAGCCTAGGGCTCATGGCCTATGGGTGTGTCTGTTTGCCTAGTGAGTGTCTAGTAGACTTGTATAGTCTAGAAATGGTGTGTGCTTACTAGAATAGACTAGTTAGGCCTAGTGAGACTTGTTTGGCTTAGGTTTGACCTAGTTGACCTAGTTTGACTAGTCTAGTTGACTAGAGTTGACCGAGAGTTGACTTTAGTCTAGTTTGACCCCAAACTTCATGTAGATGCATTATAGCAGTATGTTATATCATTTTAGACTTATAGTGACTTGTAATGTTCTATAGGAGACAGACACCACTCTTCGGACAGTATATTCTCTTCGAACATTCAGGATACAGGCAAGTACATTCTCTGATCGTTTTATACTTGTCTGGATTTATATTCTTGCTCTAGATTACTATACTTGATGCTGACACGATTGTTATCACGGATTGGTACTATATGGATCTTATTTTGAGATGTTATCCCCTTGTATTCACAAAATATATATTGTGATGTACGTTTCACTTACATATTGTATTTATTGAATACCTTTATCCTTTTATACTCATTGTGCCTGTTGTACTCTCATTATCACATGAGTCTCATGGATAGACCATTATACAACTATTGTATAACATTGTACATCTATTGTATAACATTGTACACTATTGTATAAGATAACGTACCTGGAGTGCATCCTTGTGTATTGATTGGGGAGGGGGAGTAGAATTGGTTAAGTAATCAAATCCTATTGTACAACATTGTCTAACTATTGTATATTTATATTGTGCACTCACGTACAATAGAGTTACCATTGCATTATCCTAAACCGTTTACATAACCATATTATACTCTAAATCACATGTTGCTTACAGTTCTTACTTATCATATATAGATATTTCCTATTATCAAATCTCTGCTGTTTTTCATATACAGTCTTCTTTCAGCATTTCTGTATCTTACTCTATTGCATGCTTTATATTTCCTAACTTGATATGAACTGCGTGAGATATTTTGTGCTCGCTCCCGTCCTGACTGGACCTGTTAAAAATTTTACAGAGAATGATGAGGCTATGGTGTCTACCCATTATGGTGCATCTTAGACAACACTTGTGCCTTGGACCCATTGCAGTAGAGGATCTACCACCTGTGGTTTAGACTGCTAGCTTAGACTCTTACCTTGTTTTTCTTATTGATACGTCATTGTATATATATACTAGGAAATTGTTTATCTGATGTTTGGAAATGTTATCTTAGACACTTAGTCTTTATCTGGATTGTACCTCTGTGGATTTCCTTCCGTTCATATCTATCTATCTTCTTATCATTCTGCCTTAGATGTGATTGAGGCTGTATATTGCTATGTCACCTCCATTCGGAGTATATATACTGTACAGGTATCTTTATATTGTTAGATGATTGACCTAGGACAGCGTTCTACCGCCAACACTGCGGCGTAGGCTGGGCGTTGTTACGTTCTCGTACCCTCACTGTGGGTGCGGGTCGTGACACATTTTTAGTGGTGGCCCTTGCAGGTCGAGTTTATGTAGTGGTATTCGAACTAGTGTATCACTACAGCCTGCAGTTGGATTAGGATATTTTTGAAGGTACTCAATCACACTAGGAAAGACTCTTAATCAGATTTCTTTTATCTAAATTTGCTGCCTATTGACTTTCCTTGAATATAAACTGTCCTTCCTTGATTTTTCGTTTCATTCTCAGAAATTACTTCTTGTTTTGATCTGTCTTCATGATGGTTATGGAGACACGATCTCATCGCTCCGGTTCGAGGAATACTATCGAGAGGCTGGCCACCTCTCGTCCTGTTCATCAGGGCCTCGAGACTGTAGCTCCTGTTGTGCCGACTCAGGTTGGCGTTTCTGCTACATTGGAGGTGCACCTCCATCTGTACAGAGACCTTTTCTCTGTCATTTTCGATTTCTCTCAACAGCAGCGGTCATGCAGCATCAGCAACCGGCCAGAGGAAACCAGCAAGGGAGAACTTTCGCCAGGACAGTCAAGGATACACAGACCATTGGAGATCTTGCTGCAAGTTCCGTTCTTCTCGATTCCATTCCCGCAATTGTCTCTTATAACTATCTTGAAATCCGATTCCATCTATTTCTTGTTAATTGATTAATTTTGTCATGTTGCTCTTTCGTTATGTTTGTTTTTCTTCTGAGAAAATCATATAGGCTAGGTCACCTCAGTTATGAGATCTAGAATCTTCGATAGTCGTGTTAGCTGGCATAGTGAGGACATATAGTCAGATTTTGGATGTATTTCTCGGATATGGGAATTTAAGGTTTTTTGCCGTCGCATGCGGCAATGCAGAAATTTTAAATACCATGATCCTAGAGGTATGTACCTTAGTCAAGGACTCTGTGATTATCATAGCCTTGCTCACTAGCATGACGAAGACTCTGAGTAACATAATTTTGGACAGACGCATATGATTATCAGATTGTATCTTGAAGGTTTTTGAACATCATACCCTTCTGTTGTAATAAATAACTTAGGAGTAGGGATATTTTAGTTTTGTAGAGCTTATTCATAGGTAGTTCCTTCATAGTATAATGATATGATGACTTGTAGAGTGTCTGTACCCTAGAGGTGATAGTTATCATTGGTGTTAGAATAGTAACCCATTGCAGATAATTCACCTGTTATTTATAATACCAACCAGTTTATATATTGGATGTTAGTATGCCTTACAGCCTTGATGATTGTTATTATTTTCCTTATTTTTTCCAGTGAGGCACCCATGACCAGAGCCTGTCCTTGAGTATAGTTGTAGTTCACCTAAGATTGAGAGGCCTATATACATATAGATTGCAGATGATATACTTAGGATATATGTGATGGTCTGTTGTTCTTGAGCATATATATATGTGGTATTTGGGATTGGTGTGCTCAGCTTGTAGGTACTTAGTTATGGGTGACTTGATAGGATTGGAAAGTTAAGAGCTAGCCTATTATAGAGTTCTTTTTTGCTAAATTCTAGTTGCCAACACTTAGGTAGCTAGCATAGGTAAAATCCTAAGGAGTTGACCAGCTGATGACCAAGTACTAGGATGTTGAAAAAAAATTGACTAGTGTTTGACCCTTGACTATGTTTGACCTAGAAGGGGGTGCGATCATCTTAATTTCGAGGACGAAATTTTTATAAGGTGGGTAGGATTGTAACACCCAGTTTTCCAGATAAGGGTAATTTTAAAATTTTGTAATTATAATTATTATTTATTGATATTTACTTCATATTATGATTTTTAGTAAAATTTTAATCATTTTTAAAACTATTTAAAAATAATGACTTGTGATTTGGTGTCTTGCTAGTGTAACCCTAGAGCCTAGCCATGTGATTAGGGTATTTCATTTATTATTTTTAGCTTGAGGGTATTTTGTCATTTTTGGGTTTATTTGATTTTAATATTATTTATTTGAATTTATGGAAATTTTTAGGAATTATTTTGGATGATGGTTGACTAGGTTGACTTTGACTAGCATTGACTTTGGTAGACTAGTCTAGAAGCTAACCCTAGTTGTGACTGCCTTGGTTAGGTTAAGTAACCCTAGTCTAACTAGAGTTAACCCATGATTTAGTCTTTTAGACTCGAGTTAGAATAGAGAGGGTTAAGTCATAAGTCATGACTTATGGTTTTGAGACCAACAGATAATCACTTAGCCATAGCTTGTGAAACTTGGCCCAAGGCCCATAGCCTATCACTAAACCCTAACCACTATGGCCAGCCACCTAGGGAATCCTATCCTATTTAATGCCTCCTTCATTTAGGGTTAGCCTCCCTTGGAAATAGATCTCAAGTTTAGAAAGAGGTAAATCCCTAACTTCAATAATTCCTAGAAAATCCATTTTAATTCTTTTTTAATCCAAACAAATTGCATTAGGTTCTAATTCATCTATACTTTCTATCCATGGAAGAAAATTTCAATAGGAGAGCAATTTGATGGAGTTTGCTATCAAAGAAAAAAGTTCTAGAAAGGGGTTTTTCTTGAAAAGCTCATCAATTGGTAAATGATCCCTAAACCTATAGTTTCCCTGATTTCTTTGCATATTTGGAAAGTCCTAGGAGTCCCCTAGCTAACCCTAGAAATTTATGGCATATTGTGTCCATTTCGCGTCCTTATCGGATACATATCAGTCCTAGAACCTAGGTGTTTGATGAAATGCTTGAGTGGATTGAATCCATATATTTTTGAAAAGTAATTGAACAATAATTTAGCTCTTGGTGTGTAGATTACAATCGTGCTTGACTTAGTTGAATTCTGTGCACCCTCGTGTCCAAATTTGGACACACACGCACGCACGAGGACACCGTGCGGCTGCCCTACTGCTTGATACTGATAGCGGACACGACACTGAATATTATGACACGAAAATTTATGTACATGAGGGGGCAATCACTGACATTAAGCACACAAAATTTTAGGAGAAATTATTGAGTTTTCTGTGAGATATCTCGACTGCACGGGTCGCACACACACACGCACGTGTAGAAATCCACACTGATACGCCTATGTATCGTGGACACGTGACTTTGTGGATACGACTCAGGTACTTAGACACCTACCCTGACACCCCACCTAGCTACTGACACGAACATGACACTTTTGGATGGACACACGAGTCCCTAGACTAATCGACACATGTGCACGAGGCTGTGCACTGCACAGTTTTGACACTATTGTTTTGACACCTCTGGACACAATTTTTGGACACGATTACGACACAAATCATTCCCCCAATATAAACACACGTGTAGGCATAATAATCCCCAAGTATTTATGTATATATGCATGTATATTTATATGTATCCGAGTGTATATATATAGTATAGTGTATAGGTGTGTCTGTGTGTGTGTTCTCTCCGTTAGGACACTTTCGTGTCCAGTTTTTGGACACGAGAACAACCTCTCTGACACGAGTATATGATTCCTCACCTCTGTTTCGAATTAGTTTGGGTTTTCAAATTGATATGGGTTTCAAAAATTAGAAATCAACAGTAAACTGTGAAGTTCACTGATACTCAATAACTGAGTTTAAATTATATTTTTTTACTGTTGTTAATGATTAATTTGCCATGATAAATTCATTTACACATGTTTTAGTTCACTGTCCAGATTAATTCATGATTGGTTTGATATTAACAAGAATGAGGATTTTCGAAATCAGTTGGGCTGATGATATGAACTGTCAAATACACAATACCTGAGAATGGGTTTTCCATTTCTTGGCATTTAAAAACTGAGAATGATATAAACTTGAGAATTATTCCTAATATTAAAACTGAACTGAGATTTGTTTTGGACTAGGCTTGAGTTGCACGTTGATCTAAAATTGAATTCTGGGAACCCCCTATCCTACACTATTTTTCCTATTTTCCAGGTTATACACATTCATGTGAACCCTTGAACACACACACATGAGCTCACACCTATGATTCCTGCACATATATTTCCTGTACAGCAACACACACCTTCATAAGCTCACATGTTCACACTTACACTGTCCTCACGTCCTGGACACCTGAACACTGTCACCTAGGTTCTACACACACACACACATGGACACTAAAATACTGTCAAAATTGCCTGCTGTACACATAGTATTTTCTGAAATTTTCCTTTCACTGTTCAGCCCCATTAAACACACACACAAATCTCATAGTCCTTTCCCCCTCTCTATGTTAACTGGCCTATTAGCTAACTAAGCATACAAAAATGGACTGCATTGTATATATCTGAGTTTTGGTTCACTGTTTTCCCATTTTTCTGATTTTAGTTCACTACAACTACACACATCCTCACATGAATCACATACACTCTATGTTTCACTTCACCCTCTACACACATTTCACAAATTGACACACACACACATGATAATCACTCACATAATGTTCACTCACACCACTCCCTCATGTTCACAGGAACCTACCTATATACATTCATGTTGTCCCCATTTGAATGGTAGAGTAATGCTTTCACATATTAATTCCCTATATGTACATTGCATGTTAAGTAAAATTCAAAAATTTGATTATTGATTGACTGAGTTTAAATGGTGACTGAGTTCATTTGAATTGGGTTTTGAATGAATGGTTAACTGTCATCCTGTTTTCCTGAGAAATTCCATATTACACTGATTTCATTTCTGTAAACTATCAATGCTAAACTATTTTCCTAAGAGGGTTACAATGCTTCACATTCCTGCACCCACACATGAGCTGATGTTACAAACACACACATGTTAGTATCCCCACAATCTACACACTACACCTTCCTAATATCATTCACTGTTTTCTACTAACACAGGATACCCCCACTGTTTCCTTTTTTTCAGGATTTCACACTCACACTCTAAATTACTTAGGCACTTTCCTACACTATATAACCTTCACACACCCATGTTATATCACATATATTTCCATGTGACACTCTCATGTCTCACTAACACACACACACTCCTATTGGCACTTTGTGACACATGCTCCCATGTCCCTCTACACACATTGCCTTACACTGATTTCCCTTAACACTCTCAACACACATATATGTACACCATCACATTCCTTTTTCCTAATTCTCTATGTATATGTATATATACACCTGTATATATATATAAAAATATATATATATATATATATATATATATATATATATATATATATGTATGTGAGATTCACATATTCATGTATCTTATATATATTTGAGTGTACTATTTATATTAGATATATGTATTGATATGTTAATATATGATATGTGGGTTGGCTTGGGCATGTTATAGCCTATAGCCTAGGGCTCATGGCCTATGGGTGTGTTTGTTTGCCTAGTGAGTGTCTAGTAGACTTGTATAGTCTAGAAATGGTATGTGCTTACTAGAATAGACTAGTTAGGCCAAATGAGACTTGTTTGGCTTAGGTTTGACCTAGTTGACCTAGTTTGACTAGTCTAGTTGACTAGAGTTGACTTTAGTCCAGTTTGACCCCAAACTTCATGTAGATGCATTATAGCAGTATGTTATATCATTTTAGACTTATAGTGACTTGTACTATTCTATAGAAGACAGACACCACTCCTCGGACAGTATATTCTTTTTGGACATTCAGGATACAGGCGAGTACATTCTCTGACCGTTTCATACTTGTCTGGATTTACATTCTTGCTCTAGATTACTATACTTGATGCTGACACGATTGTTATCACGGATTGGTACTATATGGATCTTCTTTTGAGATGTTATCCCCTTATATTCACTAAATACATATTGTGATATGCGTTTCACTTACATATTGTATTTATTGAATACCCTTATCCTTGTATACTCATTGTACCTATTATACTCTCATTATCACATGAGTCCCATGAATAGACCATTGTACAACTATTGTATAACATTGTACGTCTATTGTATAACATTGTCCACTATTGTATAAGATAACGTAACTAGAGTGGATCCTTGTGTATTGATTGGGGAGGGGGAGTAGAATTGGTTATGTAATCAAATCCTATTGTACAATATTGTATAACTATTGTATATGTCTATTGTGCACTCACGTACAATGGAGTTACCATTGCATTGTCCTAAACCGTTTACATAACCATATTGTACTCTAAATCACATGTTGCTTACAGTTCTTACTTATCATATATAGATATTTTCTATTATCAAATCTCTGTTGTTTTTCATATACAGACTTCTTTCAGCGTTTCATGTATCTTACTCTATTGCATGCTTTATATTTCCTAACTTGATATGAACTGCGTGAGATGTTTTGTGCTCGCTCCCGTCCTGACTGGACCTGTTAAAAATTTTACAGAGAATGATGAGGCTATGGTGTCTACCCATTATGGTGCAGCTTAGACAACACTTGTGCCTTGGACCCATTACAGTAGAGGATCTACCACCTGTGGTTTAGACTGCTAGCTTAGACTCTTACCTTGTTTTTCTCATTGATACGACATTGTATATATATAATGGGAAATTGTTTATCTGATGTTTGGAGATGTTATCTTAGACACTTAGTCTTTATCTGGATTGTACCTCTGTGGATTTCCTTCTGTTCATATCTATCTATCTTCTTATCATTCTGCCTTAGATGTTATTGAGGCTGTATATTGCTATGTCACCTCCATTCGGAGTGTATATACTGTACAGGTACCTTTATATTGCTAGATGATTGACCTAGTGTAACGCCCTAGTCCTAAAATACGTAGGACTAGGAATGTAGACATGCCAGCTGTATTTATACGAAGTATACTCCAATATATGTAAACCTCGTATAGATACATAAGCTGTAAAATACAGTAGAACCATAACTAATCTCATCCATACAAAAATAAAAGATATCATATAATGATAAATAATTGTCTTGATACAATATGTTGGGCGGAGACAAATCCACTACCAACAATGGAAAAATACATGAGAAATAAAATAAATTTGGCGAGCGAAGCGAAGACGATCCAAGTGCAATCATCCTCGAAGAAATATTGATGAACACGGCTAGAGCTAGAACACCTGTGAAAGACAATAGCACACACCTGGAGAGATAACCAGGTCCTCAGAGAGACGTAACAAGACACATAATATCATGCCATATAAACTGAATAAATATTGCTCAAATAAACAAGGGACGCATGCAATAGGGTACCTAACCGTACTATAGTGAATATGTAATAAAGAACAAACCTTTGACGCATGGTCCGGATCAGGAATATCAGGGATCAGGACCGTACCTCCCACTGGAGATAACCGGCAATCAGGACCGTACCTTCCACTGGAGATAACCGGCTATCAGGACCGTACCGCCCACTGGAGATAACTGGCAATCAGGACAGTACATATATGACACATACATTAAGGAGCTGTTCTTCCCACCCAATGCCTACCATGTTGTATCCACAACAGTAAACCTCTATAACCGCTAAGTCAAACTAGTATGCAATTTCTATTAGCGGTTATTCCTATCACACGGCTTATACGTACTGGTGGCCAGCCAGTCACGCATGTTCGTGTTCTATATGCGACACACAACTTCGTGATACAACGTGTCAAGGCCATGAATGCAACACACAAGGTGGTCCCTTAAATCTATGTTTAATGTGTAAGAAAAATAATACATAGCAGGAACTATAATGAACAGTAAGTTCTAACAGGTTATACCATGTATCACAGTTTATTTTGCATAAAGAAAATAATGAATAATGCATAAAATATGAGCTAAATAAGTAAACAGCAAATGGCAAGGTGTCTTGCCTGGTAGTACGCCTGGCGTGCTGCAATGATGAATATGGCACGAACTGCAACGTCGGTGCAACAACTATATAAGGTGACCTCTGATGGTGGCACGGACAGTTCCATTGGGTCCAAAAGGGTCAAGTTAGTTACGGTGGACATAAGATAGTTTTGAATTGGCGAGGGAATATGCAGAATATGATTGGTTAAAATAGGAGGATGATCAAGAGAAATGGATAATAATATATACGAATTTTTTTTAGAAAAACTATTTATAATATATATATATTCAAAATACTTAGGATTTATTTTATAGGAACTACAACTTATAATTTCAAAAAAACATTTTTGGAATATATTTGGAATCTTTCCAATTATTTTTATGACAAAGCTATATTTAAGTTTTAACAAAGTATTAAAAATATCTCTATAGTTAGAACCCCATTAAAATATAGACTATATTTTAAACAATAATATATATGTTTTTGAGACCATTAGCTATAATATTAAACATATTAGCTATATATTTTACACATATACCTAATGATACCAAAATAACTAAACTAAAAATAAAATAAAATAAAAAAACCCATGCATACTGTTACCCAAATTAAACCATACATATATACTATTGGCTTTCAAGAAGCATTCAAATAATAATAATACTGATAATAAATAACAATCATACCAAGGAATTCAAAAACCAACTAAATAAATGTTAAAGTAAAAAAAAGAAGTTAAAATAATAATAATAATAATATATCAAATTATATAAAAAGTAAAGAAGCAGAACAAAACAAAACACACCGGCCACAGCTGTTCCTCTCTTCGAGAGGTCAGTAAAAAAAGAAGGAGAACTCAGAGTTGTAGAGGAGAGCAAAGAGAGAGAGAGACGAGTGAAGAAAACGAGGGGGAGCTCGAGAGAGAGAGGGCGGGAGATCGGAGAGGTCATCGTCGGACGGAGAAAGGGGCGCTGCGAGCCGGCGCAGATCTGGGAGAGGGAGGAAGAAGAGGGGCGCGGCTCGGCTGAGGATGGTCGACGGAGTCTGATACGGGGTGCGGCGCTCGGGACTCGACAGAGGGAGCCCGTCTCCGGCGCACGGTCGCCGGAGGACGACGCGGGCTGGCGTGGACTTGGCGAGGGGTTGGCGCCGGAGAGGCGCTCGCGAGCCAGGATGGAGGTCAGGCGGCGTGCGGAGACGGGTTCTCGGCCACGGTGGTCGCGACGGTGATGGGGCTGACGATGAGGAAGAGGCGCAGCTGTACGGACCTACGGTGGCGGCGGATGGTGGCGAAGCAGGTTAGTGGTGGTGGTAGTTTAATTATTTTTGGGTTTTTGGGTGGCTGGTGATGTTGATGGTGGTTTTGCTGGTCGGAACAGCGGTGGATGGCCGGGGGACGGGTCGGTCGAGAGGCGGTGGTTTAGGGTTGGCTGCCACGGTGGTTATGAGGGATGTGGTATTAGGATGGTGGTGGTGTCGACGGGTGGCTGTGGTGGTCGTCGCGGCCAGGGGTTGGTCGGCGAGATGGATGCTGGTGGTGGAAGATTGTGGCGACCGGTATGACGGGATCTGGACGGGGGTTTGGCCGGGATCGGGTGGTCGACAACAGGGTGGAAGACGGGAAGGACGGCTGTGGTCGGGACAAACTTTAGGTTTAGGGTTTTGGTGGTTAATGTCGGGTGTGTCCGACACAAAATTATGGGATTTGGATTGTATGGCTATGTCGGGGAGGGATGATGACGTGTCCGTGTGTGGACACGAAGAAGATGATAATATAATTGTAATGGAGAAAAAATAGTGGAAAAGATTGAGACACGGACACGATGCACGCAATGATGTGGGTGGTAGAGAATTTGGAGTAATTTGTGGAATAATTATATGGAAGAGTACCTGCCTATTTATAGGATGTGAGAATTCCCATTA
Organism: Iris pallida; assembly: GCA_029216955.1. NCBI lineage: Eukaryota > Viridiplantae > Streptophyta > Magnoliopsida > Asparagales > Iridaceae > Iris > Iris pallida. The sequence continues at coordinate 23,500,956 of JANAVB010025598.1, read as the reverse complement.
AGATAGGATTATGAGTAGTTTAAACCCAAAATAGATAATTCACAACTCGATTTAAAATCAATCAAATTCAAGTCCAAATCAAAATTCATTTTAAATCTATTTAAATTTACATCCTTTAGTTTAAAAACAAATGAGATAATTCTAATTCCAAATATAGATATTAATTTAATCTATTTAAATAAATCCAAAAATTAAATCAAGATTTAAATGGCCACAATAACTTCCAAAGATATTTTTCAAAATACCAATAATAATAATTTCGAAAATAATAAATATTTTTAAATATCTTTTTGAATATTAAAATATTTATATTAATAATTCTCAAAAATTATATTTTTATTTAAAATAGACTAATAAATAATTATGAAATATATGTATGCACAAATATTCTTTACATAATTATGCTTTTCTAGTATACAAAAATATTATTTATTATTAATAACTTTTAGAAATGACGTAAGAATAACAAGCTTAGAAAAGATAGCAAAACTAATTATTATATTATTTGAAACTATATAAAAAAAATAGAACAAAATGTTTTTCTAAAATATGTACGCTCGCACATATTCGCACTCGTCGAGCAATTACAAAAGTAGAATTTCGTGCGCAACGTACAATACGACTACACGACGTACAATACAAAATTTTAAATCAGTACCAAATTTAATAAAAAAATATTAGAAATTTAGGGGTTTTATACCTAGGACAGTGTTCTACCGCCGACACTGCAGCGTAGGCTGGGCGTTGTTACGTTCTCGTACCCTCACAGTGGGTGCGGGTCGTGACACCCTCTGTCAGTGCGCAGTCTCCAGCTTCGCAAGCCTCATCACGAGCTCAGGATATTGGTCGTCAGATCGACGAGCTACATCGCGAGTTGCAGTAGCAGATTTCTGATCACCATACCGCAGAGCGACGATCCGACGATCCGATGATCACCGGACGATTTAATGCGGTCGAGCGCAGTATACAGGAGCTGATGAGTCTGCAGCAGGCTACAACTGCCAGCTTGCACACGCTCACCGATTCTACGGAGTGCACAGAGCGTAGACAGGTCGAGCTGGAGGGATCGCAGAGGACCATGTCTGTCTCACTCACTCAGATACATACTTCGATTGAGGAGAGTTCTCAGAGGATAGTGAGTACCCTTGTTGCGCATGCTGAGTGACTGTGAGAGCTGGAGCAGATACGTCCTTCTGGTCCATCGACGACGCCGACTCCAGACGTTGCACTTCCTCTTACTGCCCCTATGGTGCATCTCACACAGGAGCAGTATGAGTTCATGCTATCTCAGATGCGTAGCAGGGGTCCTCAGTGATTTCATTGATTTTTTTATGAGTTGTATGTATTGGCCCTATGGGCAAATTATTTATTGGTACACTTTTGTTTAAACACTTGGTGGAAGACTTTTTATCATCTTCCATTTTTATTTGACTCTATTGGATGTTTATGATGATGTGTGTCTGTGAAGTGCAGTATGCAGGATTTGAATATATTTATGTTTGTGATGATGTTTGTGATGATATAAAGTGCAGTATAAAGTGTAAAGTGCAGTATGCAGTGTGCAGGATTTGAATACATTTTTATCATCTCCCATTTCCAGATTAGTGTTTAAACTGTATGTAAAGTACAGTGTGCAGGATTTGAAAACTTATTATTATTTTTTAATTTTCTAGCATATTAGCGATGGTTTGCGACGTTTTGCGACAGTTTTACGACGCGGAAGTACGTCACAAAGATGTATCGGTACGTCACTAACTGCGACGACCCGTCGCTAAACATCGGTCAATGTGCTGACGTGGCAAACCTTGCCATGTCACTACATACGACGAATAGACGTCGCTAGATACGTCGCTAAGTTGGCGATGTACTGTAAATGTCGTCGAACGTTGCTAAGTTTGCGACGTTTTAGCGTCGTAGACAATTCGTCGCAACAGCAACGATTGGCGACGAACTTTTGTTCTGCGACTAGCTTTTCGGCGACCTGCTTTTTTCGTTGCTAATTACGTCGCTAAATATATGTAGCGACGTATTTTTACTTATAAGCGACGTTTTTGGACGTCGCTAATTTAAGCTATTCTGGTAGTGTAAAACCTGCTGCATGTCACTCCCTCTTTCTCTCTCTGACATTTCACTCTACACTTAGGCTTAACACACACACACACATACAAGTATATGCACACTGCTGTTAAAGCCTACTGCAAGGCAGTGACACCTGTCATGCAGGGCACACTCCCTCTTAACTATGTCCTGCACCCTAGGGACCAAGTCCCCTTCTTTTGGCCTAATAGCCTATAAGTCAAGCTCCCCTCTTCTCTAACCTACTGTCCTAATTGGTAGCCACATAGGCACTAAAAGGATCTCCCCTCACTGCCTGTACTGCCTAGGATGTTAGCCTATGGCCAAAATCTATTGTCCACTAATACTCTCCTCATTGTACAATCCTATCTGATAATAAGATATCAGTTTGCAGCCTTACCCCTCACTTTCTTTCCCCCACAATGACCTGGACAAACCACTATCTCATACTGATACATGAGGGCTCCCTCCTCCTATCACTGATACAGGTGTGCCCTTTATAGGGTTTCATAATAAGTGTCATAGGATTGATTCAAAAATGCATGCAATTTCCTTCAATTTTTTAGCTAATCAGTAAAACAGATATGCATATGTCTATATCATCATGTAGTAATAGTTACAAGTATCATATAGCTGATACTATATGACACTCTATTAGTACTCACTAAATGCATAGATAGACACACACACTCTTGCCACTCTAACCCACACTACACCAATCCTATTAGCTAACCTCATCATATTCCTAACTGTGGTGACCTGGGCACACAATGGCTATGGCCAAGTTGCCTAAGGCCAAGCCCGCACAAGGAATTGCTTCCCATCCCAACTACTACTGACTGATACTTACATTGCACTATTACAAGACACTCCTCTCTCTCTCTCTCTCTCTCTTCTAATTTCTAGCCCACTACACTAACACCTCTCCCTCGACACTTAACTTACTGATACTAACACTAAGGTCACTCCTCTATCCATCATTGAATGATACAGGTACAGTATATGGCTGCTACAAGGTTGCAATCCCCTCACATATCCAGTACCATATATATGACATATATGGTCCCAAAACTATTATCCTAACTGTCATTCACCCTATCAATACCAACTGATGCCTATAGGTAAACATGGGACTATATATATATATATATATATATATATATATATATATATATATATATATATATATATATATATATATATATATATATAACACGATTTCTCATCTAGACATCCACACATGACAGTGGCTGCATTCCACACAGGTGTGACAGTTGGCACTCACCACTCCAACTGGTACATTTGGTATCAGATACCCAAGGAACCCTCTTCTTATATATATATATATATATATATATATATATATATATATATATATATATATATATATATACACCCAAGGAACCCTCTTCTTACATCCTGATACACTCTCACTTCCCTCAATACTCACACTATGATACACACTGATACATATATTGTACACTCAATGCTTAATCCCTCACATCTAGCTTAGCTTACTAACATTACTAAATGATCCTCTCATACTTCAAGACTGGGTTCGAATACATATAGGTGATATCCTTGACTGGGATGCAAATAGGAGACTGAACAAAAGTAGGGCAATACAATATGAATGCAGGGGACTGATACCAAATACCTGGACAAGGCAATGCCATATCCTACACCAGCTCACGACTGAACCAAAATACATGGATGAAACCCACTGTCCTTACATCACAGGAATGACTCTTCCCTATCTTATCTACTGCACTTTCCAGGTATATGCCTCCCCTATTCAACTAATGGCAGCACTATACATGTATATAAGTAAATCACCGCACATATATGTAGATATATCTTTAGACTCACACACACATATTTAGAGTTATGTATACATGCCCTTATTTCTTTCCTATCAAATGATGCCCTCTGTTACTCTCATCCTCACATGAAGACACTCCACACACTCTCTAATAACACACATAGACACCCTCACATTCTCATTACCTGATGTCTGGGTCTGTATGTGCACATCAATGCACTAGTTACAAGGCTTTGGACAGAGCCTATTGCTGTCTCCTTGCCACACAGGCCATTTGTAATGTACCGCTCCGCACGAGGCATTTGGTTGGCTTGCTGGATGCGATCAAAATGTTAGATCGTGACGGGTTGGAAATCAAGAGAATTGAGACTGATGCAGTCTCACTTAGCTGCCTAGACGAAATGGGTGTTGGAACATGGCTCGCTGGTGGAGCTACGCTTAGTGGGAATATATACAATCGAAAAGTAAGACCCTTTTACGTAAGTGAGTGGAACTGTCCTTCCTCCTCCTTACTTCTTCATGTCTAATAAAATAGAGTAATGTGATACTATGAATTGTCCCTAAATGTCCCATATTTTAGTTGCTGAATAATAGAGATGCTTATGTTGCCTAATATCGAGATCTTAAGACATAATTAATGAACTGCTGAATGTATAACACTTGACCTACTCATGTGAATTGATGCCATGAAATGAATCGATAATGTCCCTTACGCTTAATGTTGCTAAAACAAATAGATCACTTGATCAATGAGATACTTTGTGAATGATAGAATGAGATATGAACTGGCTATGATATTGACCCAATAAACTGAATGAAACACTTGAATTATGTACACTCTGTATAACAGTTGCAAAGATATAAAATGTTGCCTATTTTCTATAAGCAATAAAAGAATGAATAAATGTCCCTATAAAATGAATGAATGTGGTTTGTTCCTCGTTGAAAGAAATGCTATGAGAAATGTTGTAATGAATCAATGAATGAAAAATGATATGGCTTGGGATCGCCAAGGTCACCAAGTAGGAATGATGTAAATGATAGAAATGATAAGTCGTTAAATACAACGTGATGAGGTGAGATAATACAATGTTGCCTATACTTATTTTAATATTTTACCATGCGACTTCGAAACACGATCGAGTCGAACACGAATTTGCATGGTCATGGACAACTTGTATACAAGGTATTGTTTCTTCGAACGGTACCAGTGGCGGTGGGAATGATTCGGCCTAGGAGAAAATGTTAACGTGCTTTGGTGGCACGTGGTATCGGGACATTCATTCGAACTCGCAACCCGATGAATGGCGCGTCACATACCCTACGAAATCCTATATGGCAACGTCCAAAATGGTTATATAATAATAACACCTGTGATCATGTAGTCAGGATGCACGCTAATGAATGTTTTATGCAGGCAGAGTAAGCATATCTGCTAACCTGTATTTGATGCAGGTACGAGAGTCGACTATCGGTAAGAAATCACTTAAATGTGATATGTTCAACATATGTTGGATTAACTTGCCTGCTTAACATGCTAAACAAAATGATGCTAAAATGATGCCTTTCTATTATAATTTTAATAACATGTTAAAGATGTTAATGCCAATGTTGTCTCAATGATGCTTAACATGATTACACCAATTATGCTAGGATGATGCCTTAGTATGAACGCTGCTCAATCATGACTTACGTATAAAATTTTTGCTATAGAAACGAATTATGAGAACATATGTTGTCCTTCAATTACTATTGCTTCCATAAGAACAATACTACTGCAAGTTTATATGTCTGTTCAATGAATATTGCTTGAACTGTAAACTGATGCTAGGCCCCAACTAGAAAGATCACTCTAATGAATGCTTGCTATATTTGACCACTTAGTGTCGGTTTAGGCAAGTGGGTTGGATTCTGCTTGCCAGTATATAGATGATGTACTGACCCACGTTGTGGGCACTCTTTTTAGGTGCTTGTGCTTGGGAAATTTTGTACACGAAGATTGGCTTGATCGGTCCCATGGCATCAAAGATTTGTTGGGCATACCGAAGTTCTACTTCCAAAAGATGATTTCTTCTGTCTATATAGGGCATAATGTATGGAACATTATAATTAGTTGTACCAGTGAATTGTAAGCCAAGTCGGTATATCGAGTTGTAATCCAATGTATCAAAGTATCAAATATAAGCTTTGTGGCATTTGTTCATTTGGCTATCAATGTAAAGTGAGATGTGTTGTAAGCTTTGTATTCCATTACAAGTCTGTACTATACTTCATTTATCAATAAAGAGAATACATTTTTATATATCTCTGTGTAACTTCAAGTTATCTGCTTATCCCCGCTGCTATAAATCAGTGATGTGTCTCTATCTGATAAGAAATAATATCCTCATTAACTTCAATTTGTCTACTTCTGCCATTACAATGTGTTCTTATTTGAAGATTATCAATTATGTGCCGTCTTTGTCTTGTACAAGTGTAATACTAGACTTGTACGGTATCACGCCTAAGCGAGGATGATCGATTCTAAGATATAAATACGAGGATGAATGACTCTACGGAATTAGGGCGTGATAAATTGGTATCAGAGTACGGCTTTACGTCCTTGGTCTCTTCTTTGATTCGCTTCAAATCAAAGTTGCATATGTGATTAACCAAAGCTGTTTTCACGAGTATTCAACGTTGCTTTCGTGATTAATCAAAGATTACTTCCTCGACTATGCTATCATTGTTCCTATAGTCATTTTAAGTTGTTCGTGTCTGAAAGTTCTTTGACCCTCTTGGCTACTCACTGGATGTTCTATATAATAAGTCTAAATACATTATGATACCTTGAATGTCTGATTGTTGTTGGTTTGGACACTAGTAACCCAACAATGACTCGATGCCATAGTATGCTATATTGTGAATGCTGTTGGGAATGTGGAAATAGAGGAATGTGACTATTTGTATGTTGTAACATGTTGAGAATTGCATGTAATATTGGAATGGAAATAGTAAATAAAACAATTGATGGATGAGTTCAACAGAACTGATGAGTTGACTCATATGCGTTGGCTAGTGATTTGAGACCCTAAGATGTTGGCTTTGTGTTGTGATCAGTTTAGATCACGAATGTCCAGAATTGACTTGAGTTTGTATGGTTTAAGAATGGCTTCATTTTTGAGTGGTATATGCCTCTACCACTTCAGAATGAGATGTATCATGACCATTTTCATCGGATAGCAATAAGTCAATATGTGAGTGCTAGGTAGTGCCGAGACTTAGCTGGGAGTCATGCCATATTACTAGATGACTTGAGTGTCCCTTGACGGTGACATTATGCTGGGTAGTAAGAATGTCGGAAAGTGAACGAGTGCTTTGGTTAAAAATTGCTCAATTTGACAATGTCCCAGACTAGACGGATGATAGTTATGTTGTGGGTAATAGATTTGGCAATGAGTATGATATGGCCTAGAACATTGAACGATAGTTACGATTAGTTGGATGGAAATTATATGTGGCTATTACAAGTTGGTTGCTAAATTGAAAGTTTTGGAAATATTGTCGGTGACTCGAATAAATATTAGAAATATGTGTTATGACCCTAAGGTGCGACATATGTTAACTCATCTTGATTATCGAAGGATAGAATCAGTAAAAGTTGAGTTTGCATTGCCGAGAGTGATATTCGTTGCATGCACATGTATGCTGAGGAATTAAAATATATCCTAGAAGTAACAAGTAGTGACCCTGAATACTTGTTTTACATAAGGAATGGTTAGTTGATGCAAGAATTGTTGGATTTGAACGGAATGAACTACTCGACCTTTACTGTATAAGATTTTAAGAATGTCCGTATGAGATGTTGATGGCTGGGAAACGAATAGGATTTAGAACCATGAAATGTGTTGGATAGTATCGGTAGATGTGTGACAGTATAGACGGTTGTCGGTTGGGATATAGATTGCTGGCTTATGACTTTATAGTATGACTTTATCATACAGACTGAATAGTATTATTCCATAGTTCTGTTGAAACTATCGGAATCGATGCCCGTTGAATAGTTAGCCTCGGTATATAGATCCGTGTTGGTACAAAGGAATTGGAATAGAAATTGAATCGTCTGGAATTTACTTGATAGATTATTAGAGCGTTATAAATAGTATATTGGACTGGGAATTAGAACTTAATATTGCTAGATCGATCCTAGTCGATCGTTGGGTAAGTCTAGAATGAGCCTCTGCGGAAATTTGTTCCTTGAGGATGACCCTGGATATATAGACTTGACCCTAGCGACCGTGGGCTGCATAACCAATTGTCGGCATAGTCGACAATGACGATTAGTTGTTCAGACTGAGTGGATACTCATAGGTTTGGGTAGAGTTACTGGGAACTGCCGGTTGCTTGTTAGCCTAAGAATAAGAAATTAGTATGATCCCTAGTAGTCGTCTACTCTAGGGAAGTCACCAAGTGAATAGGTTTAGCTGTCGATATAGCTAGTCTTAGAGACTTGATCGAATAATAGGGTGACTGTTGGCGACCCGTAGGATAACATTTTGGTATTGAATGAGAGATGGTGATGAGTATGACCTAAGAAATTATATGCTATAAGTATATGTTTCAACATGAACCTTAGAGATGTTTGACCATTGTGAAGTAATATGTCGGCCTTAAGTGGCAACTACAATCATTGGGTAAGACTTGAGCTGGAGGTATCGAGAAGTCAATTATTCTATGGGATGAAACTGACTGCTCATGACGAAAATGTTGGATCGGTATCTAAAGTCGGGTAGTTGGGTTAACCTTGACTGTTGCATAGAATTGTACCCTTGGCTCGGGTAATCGATAGTGGGTGACTTTGAATTGTATCTTTTAGAAAAGATGAATTGCCTCGGTGAGAAATATCGTTGGATTCAGAAAGGAATAGGATTGCATGTTGTGAACTCTTGGTATGGTTGGCTCTAAGTTAGACCCTTGACCAAATATTAGAAATATTATGCTTGGATAAGAAACTTATCTGAGTTGTCCCTGATATTGAGTGTTGTGGCTAGAAATATAGCAATTGTGGCGAAATAATAAGTCAATTTAAAGGATGCTAAGTCGGATTTGGGAAAAAGAGTTACAATCGTGGCTTATCGAATTACACTAACATGGAAGTTGGCTAAAGTACATATATTTTGGGGACGCCTAAGGTATGTGTATGGATCCAACCGAAGTGATAGCTACGACATAGATAATACTATAGAGGGAGCTTATTGAATTGCACTAGCACGGACTTTAGTTGAAATGCATATATTTTGGGGACGTCTGAGATATGTGTATGAATCTAAATGAAGTGGTAGGCTGCGACGAAGATAGAGTTGCATGGAAGAATGTTGGTGAATCAATGAGAAGTACAAATACTTTAGAAAAGAGAACGACAGATTGAATCATTGATGAGTTAAGTGGCACAGTTAGATAACAATCTCGAGATTTTCTAGAGTGTCGAATCAAAATATTGAATAGAAGCTGAATGTTGAATTTGTTGTGACTAGTGAGTTAGTATAATGAGTTGTTCTCTTAAGTTTCAAGGACGAAACTTTTTTGAGTGGTATATTATGTAATGCCCCGCTCCGTACGAGGCATTTGGTTGGCTTGCTGGATGCGATCAGAATATTGGACCATAACTAGGATTTGAAATCAAGAGAATTAAGACTGATGTAGTCTCTCTTAGCTGGCTAGACGAAATGGGTGTTGGAACGTGGCTCGCTAGTAGAGCTACGCTTAGTGGGAATATGTGCAATCAAAACAGGAAGACCCTTTTATGCAAGTGAGTAGAACTGTCCTTCCTCGTCCTTACTCCATCATGCCTAATAAAATAGAGTAATATAATGCTATGAATTGTCCCTAAATGTCCCATATTTTAGTTGATGAATAATAGAGATGCTTATGTTTCCTAATATCGAGATGCTTAAGACATGATTAATGAACTGCTGAATATATAACACTTGACCTACTAATGTGAATTGATGCCATAAAATGAATCGATAATGTCCCTTATGCTTAATACTGCTGAAACAAATAGATCACTTAATCAATGAGATACCTTGTTAATGATAGAATGAGAAATGAACTGACTATGCCATCGACCCAATGAACTGAATAAAATACTTGAATCATGTACACTCTGTATAACTGTTGCAAAGATATAAAATATTGCCTGTTTTCTCTAAGCAATGAAAGAATGAATAAATGTCCCTATGAAATGAATAAATGTGGTTTATTCCTCGTTGAAAGGAATGCTATGAAAAATGTTGCAATGAATCAATGAATGAAAAATGATATGGCTTGGGATCGCCGAGATCACCAAATGGAATGATGGAAATGATAAGTCGTAGAATACGACGTGATGAGGTGAGATAATACAATGTTGCCTTTACTTATTTTAATATTTTACCATACGACTTCAAAACACGATTGAGTCGGACACGCATTCACATGGTCATGGACAACTTGTATACAGGATATTGTTTCCTCGAACGGTATCCACGACGGTGGGACCGATTCGGCCTATGAGGAAATATTAACGTGCTTTGGTGGCACGTGGTATCGGGACATTCATTCGGGCTCGCAACCCGATGAATGACGCATCGCATACCCTACGAAGTCCTATATGGCAACGTCCGAAATGGTTATATAATAATAACACCTGTGATCATGTAGTCAGGATGCACGCTAATGAATATTTTATGCAGGCAGAGTAAGTATCACTGCTAACCTGTATTTGATACAAGTACGAGGAGTTGGCTATCGGTAAGAAATCACTTAAATGATATGTTCAACATATGTTGGTTCAACTTGACTTCTCAACATGCCAAACAAAATGATGCTAAAATGATGCCTTTCTATTATAATTTCAATAACATGTTAAAGATGTTAATGCCAATGTTATCTCAGTGATGCTTAACATGATAACACCAAGTATGCTAGGATGATGCCTTACTATGAACGCTGCTCAATCATGACTTACGTATAAAATTGTTGCTATAGAAAAGAATTATGAGAACATATGTTGCCCCTCAATTACTGTTGCTTCTACAAGAACAATACTACTGCAAGTTTACATGTCTTTTCAATGAATACTGCTTGAACTGTAAACTGATGCTAGGCCCTGTTTCGATTAACAAAATGCCTTGGAGGAATTGGCTTTTGAAAACAAAAACAAGAAGAAAAAGTACAAGAAGTACAAATTCGATTCTGGGAAAGTATTGCTATGGAAGTCTGATTCGTAAATGATCACTTTGTTCCTTGGACCATATGATGATGATGAAGATCACTGCTTGAAGTAGAACAATTTGGAAGAACTAATGCACCAGAAAGGTATCGACGCACTTGGGCACTGATGGCGAGGCCGAATGCTTTCCTGCTTTGCTTCACTTTGTTCTGGAAGAAAAGTTGAAGAAGGATGCTCTAGAGAATCAAAATCTTGAAGCTCTGATCTCTGTATTCTCTCATGTCTCTCTCTATCTGTCTGTGTCTGTTGTATGAGAAAAATGAGTCTATTTATAGACTGGGGCTTTCGTGCGTAAAAGAGCATCAACATCTGTCTTTACGCTAACAACTGCCCTCCACGATCAGAATCATCCTCTGTATATGCTGACACGTGTCCCATCATTTCAGTAAGAATAGGATACATGTACACACGTTCTTCGAAATATGTGGCATGAAGACCACGTAGGCACACCACGTTCCAAACTGGCCAGAACGAATAGGGCGTAAAAGGATGAGCATAAACTAGCTCTGTCATAGGTTTCCAGCGTAAAGTGGTTATTGAATAACCTTGAGCGTAAAATGGCTCAAATAGACTTCACGCACACATTGTTTTTTATGAGCGTAAGGACTCATGTAAACCTCCGTGCGTAAAAGAAACCATTCAGTGAGCGTAAAGTAGCTCGATCTCTATAAACGACAACAATGGTCTTTGTATGAGACAAATTTCATTGAACTCTGTGGTAAATGCCATCATTGATATCTTTATGTCAAAGTCTGCATTAAATGCGAGATTTGATAGCCTTTGTCCAGTGTGAAAGTGGCTGCTCAATCCTTGGCGTAAAATCACCGGTGCAGACCCAAGCGTAAAGTGATCAATCTGCTTAGGCGTAATACAATTAGCCTTGTCTTGGGCGTAAAAAAATTACCCGTTCTGTTAGGCGTAAAGCAGGCCACTTACGAATGAGATGACTCTTTCTTTGAAGCACTTTTTACGCTCCTACAAGACCCCCTTCAAAGTTTTCAAATGTCTCCAAAATTTGAAACACTTTGAACAGCAGCGTAAAAGTTGAGATTTGATGAGCGCAAAATTCGGGATATGCAACAGTCATCCGCGTAAGAGCGGGGATATCCAACAGTCAGCGTAAATATAGGGATATCCAACAGTCAGTTTTGAATCTCTCTATAAATAGACCTTTTCAGAGAGAGAAAACACTTTTACTCATTTTCTTGAATCTCTTTGCCTTTTTTTTCTTCGAAACTCTGATCTGATGGCTCCTAAGAAATCATCCACCGCCGGCAGCAAGGGGAAGAAACCAGCCATTGATTCCTCGTCGATCGATCATATGAAGACCTCTACTCAGTCATCATCCCCACAACGAAACCCTAACTCGGTCGTGGCTCCGCCTATGATAGGTAAAAACCCTAATCTTCAGTTGAGAGAAAATAAATTCGTCGGGGAAGAAGAAGATAGACCAATCTTTCAGCTCTTTATGCCCATGTTGTACGTGTTAGCGTAAAGTTGAAATAAGATTGTATGCCCACGTTGTACGTGTTAGCGTAAAGTTAAAATAACATTGTACGCCCACGTTGTACGTATTAGCGTAAAGTTTAACAAGAATACGCCCACGTTACACGTGTCAGCGTAAATCTGTTTTTGTGCCCATAGCTAATATGCTAGCGTAAAACTTAAATACGCTCATGTTCGTACATGCCAGCGTAAAAAGTTGCATTACGCTCATGTCACTGTATGGTAGCGTGAAGTTAATCAATCTTTTCTAAGAGGTTTTGTCGAACCAATACTGCATGAGTTTTTCCTCAACTCTTAAAAAAAACTTCGAACTAACTTGATCTCTTTTGTTATTCGATCAGTGGATCTGCAAGTTCACCCCCTCGCTGAAGTTTTCGGATCATCAGTTGGCATGGTAGGTTCGAACTATTTGGAAGATTTATCTCATGTCCAATTTCCCCAGTCGAACCTCGAGTATCTGGCAGAGAGGGCACAGTTGATAGCAGCTCAAGGGGATAGATTGTTGCTATCCATGATAAATGGGGAGTTGTTGGATTCACTGGACGGACAACACTTCGCAAAACCAGCCTTTCTGTTTGGAGATGCCATTGATTATAAATCCCAGACACACCCTAAGAAAGAGTCTTGGGTTTTTAAATTTGGAAATAGAGCTATGTATCTTCCAGACATGGACAGAGATTATCCTTTATCGGCATTCGTCCATGCCACTCATCCTCGACAGATGTTGTGGAATTTGACTCCCAACAGTCATGGACGCCCGGGTAGAAATGTCTTCAAGAGAGAGCGTGCCCATGATATGGGATACTTTGCCAGTGTTCCCAATGGAGGTGTTACTTCTATCTTTGGCCTTATGCCAGGCTCTAATCCAAGCGAAGATTCGGGCCTAATACAGCCAGTTCAAACCCCGATGTTTGTCAATAAATTTATGAAAGAAGCTGTATTGTATCCTCAAACCAACCCCAGACTGCCAGGATGGTTGACTCCATTCAACCAGAGTTGGATTCAGATAAGCCTTTGGATGATGAAGAACTTTGAGGAAAAGTTGAAAGATATTGGCTTATACGAAGCAGTAGCTTCCACCAGCTATGGTATTCCTGCGAATGGAAACTTATTTCTGGCCTTGATGGAGCTATATTTAAGTTCAACCGAAACTTTTGCTACTCTGAAAGGTGAAATGGGTCTTGTCCTTCATGAGATGAAGTTTATTTCGAAGCTGGCAATGGGGGAGGCCCCATATGAGGAATAGTTCCCTCCAACAGGGAGCTTGCTGAGATCAGAGAAGTTAACCCTCAGTTAGTCGAGACATACGAAGAACTGATGTGCCACTACCTGACTTGTACCACGATGCATGAAAGTACGTCCCATTTGGCGTATATCAACAAGTGGACGACTTATCTTTTCTTCCACAAGGATAAAATCTCCAAGGAAGATAAAGAAAGGTTTCAAGAGAACAAATCTCCAGTGATCAACATAGATTCAATAATCCCTTCTAACAAGGTTCGGGATATGATGGTTACTTATAAATTCTCGAATAAATATCTGTCTACGAAGACTGGGGAATTTCCTGCAGGAACTGAAGCCTTGAGCTTCCTCAGATATGGTAGTCAGAAAATCTCTCGGAGAGCTTTGCTGGCAGGCTTTCTTTCTTTATGGTTGAGAAGATGGGTTGTACCGGGTATTAGTACTGTTGACAGAATTCATCGCAGTGTACTATGGCCAGCAATATGTCTGGTATTTAAAGTCAGGATCAACCTGCTGTCGGCCATGGTGTGTCGGATAAATACAAGTTTGAGAACCTTCGGCGAGGAGTTAATCAACAATGCTCCTCATCGGAAAGTTTTCCCTAGGGTAGAGATGCCCTACACTTATCTGATGGGCTGGTTGTTGCATCACAACTGCAGATTATTACCGCCGGGCCCAGGCGATGATGCGGGGGTCTTTCTCCAAAAATTCAGCAAAGCTACATGGATTGCTACAACTGTAGCAGATACCCGAGCGGTTTTGAATTATTCATACGGTTGGAACTTCTTTTGTACCCGGCCGCATGTTCCGGCAGATTGCTTCGTTGTCCAGTTTGAAGATGAAGTTGACGGAAGAGTTGTATTGCCACAGTTAGTCTTTAGGTGGCTTCAGTGCATCAGACCGTCTCATCTGATGTACAGAAACGAAGACAATTGTGCGTTCGAACCATACTTGCCCAGTAGGTTTGCTCGCCAATTTGGATACGACCAACTTCATGTTGGTAATCCTCTAACTAATTTCCATTACTATAGGAAATTACTTGACGGAGCTAGAGGATGGAGGTATTTTGGTAGTGCTCGGACTGGTGCTAAATTTAGAATTTCGACTGCCACCAGTACCACAGAACTGCGTATACTCCATACATATGCCCACTTCTATACTTCAATTCGTTCCTTTGCCCATGGTTACAATATAAAGGGTAGTCTGAGGTGGCCGAAAGAAGGAGATATTGAGGAGCAGGTCAGTGTACCAGCAGACAACCCTGACGACACTGGCATCCCAGATCCGTTTCTAGTAGTTATCCCGACAGGAGTTGGAGAACCAGCTGCGGAACCTATCATTATTGGTAAAGGCCGCAAAAGAAAACAAGGTGCAGCTGCCACGTCTCCAGAAAAAAACTCCAGAAAAGAGGAAGAGATCCACCACCAAAGGGCCTTCAAAGACAAGCGTTTACACTCCAGAAGAGGATATTGAGGAAGATCCTCTCGTCGGTCCTTCTTCAGTTCATCCTGGAGAGGGGTCTTCAGCCCCTCCACAAACAGTTGGATCAGGATCTGTAACACTTTTGTCTTCTGGACGTCTTAGCACCTCGCTTCATTTATCTTTGCCGTCCAAGGCACAAGTTACGGAAGGTACTACCACTGTATCCGCTGCTGATCAAGATCGCATTCCATCGGACGAACCGGCTCTTGACTTTGAGGATGATGACTGGGATGGTGATTATGACACATATCTTGAAAAAAATGCACATATTCCAAGTATTATACAAAACCTATACGGAATTATGTATCAAGGTTTCGCATACTAATTTTTTTTATTCATTTTGCAGATACATAATTGCCCCAAAGTCTGTAATTCCTGTTCCTCAAGAAGAAGAAGTCTATGAAGAAAATGAGGAATCTGAAGGAGAAGCTTCTTCTTCAGGAAACTCAGATGCTGGAGATGGGGGAGTGCAAAAGCCTGAGATGGAGCCTCTAAAAGAACATCCTCCGTCGCTTGAAGCCCAACAAGCACAGTCTGAATTGTCTTCTCTTGTTGAGGATCAGCACCAAGAGGAGACAAGAGACGATCCTACTGTAAGAGATGATGAAACTACCGGAGGTGATCCAGAATTGAACCAAAAATTAGCTGTAAAAAGTTTCACTACAACTGAAACACTGGGCAATCCTGTGGAGCCATCAACTGAAGGAGATGTTGGAGGCATACTTGAACTTTCAACAGAAGCTGGGGAGATGATAACATCCTCTACTGTTGTCACCGATCCAGTACTAATTTCTGATAAGACAATGTCAGAATCTGAACCAGCTTCTGTAGTTGTCATCACACCCATTGATATTACCGCCGCCAGAACTCCAGAAACGGCTGGGGTGACAAATATTGAAGAAGTTGACGCCGAGGTCCTTGGGAGCCAGACAACAATAGCAACATTATCGGTTCCATCCTCATCTGTTGTTACACCGATTGGAGATATAATCCCTGAAGCTTCCATGGATCTATTAGCTATAACGGTAGTAGCAACAACGACTTCGTCTCACCCTGCTGTTGTACCCCCGATGTCTGCTTCTGATCTCCAAAAAAAAGACCTGTTGGATATTGTTGCCAGGCCAAGTTCCAGCACAGAAATGAATCTCCTAGTTGAGATTTATACCGACACATTTTACAAAAGTTTGGCAACCTTGATAAAAATGGTCCTAAACGAGGGCCTCAATTATGAGACTTTGAAGACGGCAATGGCTTCGACCATCAATAATGTTGCTTTGTTCAGAGATGCAGAGAGAGCTGCCAAATTAGAGAAAATTGTGGAGGACCTTGAACAACCAATCAGAGAATATCTCAGGCTGTCAAATAGAACTGTAGAAAGTCTTATTGAGGAGGAATATGAAGCCTTAACAGCCGATTTCCTTGCTCGGGAAGCTACATACAATAAATCTCTTCGTGAACATAGTCTGAAGGTTGCCAAAGAGAAAGCATTCTTGGCTGGGATAAAGCCCTCACTTCATAGTCACAGGGTAGCTTATGATGCTCTGAACATAGATATTCAGAACAAAAATCATGAAATCCACGAGTTCGAGGCAGGGTTGGCTCGCCTTAAGGCTGAAAGAGAAAGGATGATCGAAGCTCGAAATCTGCACCTTACCCAGAGCTCGGTTTTAGAAGAGAAAGCTTATGGGGCTGAATCAACTATCAGGACCCTCGATGAAGCTAAAGAGGGTTTAATAACTACCTTCGCTAAGCTTTCTTGCATTTGCACCCCTGAGGCTCGACGTGCCGAGGCTACAAAGAAAGTTATGAATTCTCTTGGCAAACGGCTAGAAGAACTACGGCAGTTACTTCTAGATATTTCTACTCCATTTTGAAAGAATTTCTTGTAATCCATTTTGCAATGTTTCCAAGATGAATGAAATATATGTTTTTATGATCCTATCGCTTATTTGAAACAATAGGTATGAGATAGGAGATACTTGTCAGAGGTTATAGGAGCATGACAAGTCTTTTAAATGTATTATATCTATCCAGAGGTAATATGGACATGATAGATAAGTAAATTTAATATTCATCCAATGATCATGAGAATATGATGAAATAATAAATTCAATTAATCATCTGATGAGACAGAAGATTAATCTCTTCTCGAGAATATATAACGCCATCAGAGGTAATATGGACGTGATGGTATGTAAGAACTCAAAGAAGAGTAGATTAATATCTATGTAGAGGTCAAATGAACATGATAGATAAAAAAAAAATATTCGTCAGAGGTAATATGAACATGACAGTATATAAGAAGTAGATAAATATCTACATAGAGGTCAAAATGATAGGTAAAAAGATTTGATATTCATTCAGAGGACTTAAGATCGTGATAAATAATGAATCCCATTTTACGTGCCAACCGGCAAGATATAAGAAAAGAGATGAGTAGTCAGCTTGACCAAACTTTGGTAGCTGGAGGATAATAAGACAGATGTCATTGAATTTCTTCCGAATCTGATGAGCTAGAAGAGAATTCTTCTTGTATGTCGTCATCAAAAATGTGAGACGGATCATATCCCAGCCCATGACGAGTCTTCTGGTAAAATAGATCACCGCATAATGGTAGTCGTCTACCCTTTCCTTGATTAAGACCTTGCATAGTCTTTAAATCGTATCCCATATTTTGGATGATCTTGATAGACTGTTGACTATATTTGTCAATTCGGATTCTTCCTTTATCTTTATCCTTCAGATCATCTGTCTGAGTAACAGGGATATTTCTGGCCAGACCAAATACGATTTGGTGCTTGTTTTTCTTATCAGACGGGACCACGAAACAAGATTCTTCGTATCGTCTGAAAGTTACACAAGCTTGTGATGAAGCGGCTGCAGGAAGCAGATAGGGAGAAGATGTCAAGAACTTTTGAGCATAAGGTCCGACATCGATATGAGGAGGGAAAGAATTCTCTTTATGATCAATGTATAAAATTTCTTTCGGCTCTATGTTGTCTTTATATTGATGACTTTGATTATCAGAAGATAAAGTCATTCTCTCAATAAATTTGACAGCCATATACTCGAAAAGGAAATCTTCATTGATATCAAAGAGGTGAGCCATATTTACATTATTTACAGTCTGATTGCTACGCTTCGGATTAGTCGACGGTGGACCATCATCCGTCTTCTGTATAGAATTGCCAATATTGACGATCAATGGTGATTCTGGATCATTCGTACCAGAAGTACGTCCTTTAACTTTGATCATAAAAGGTTAAACTTGGCTCTTAGCAGGAATTTTTATTGATTCCTCAGATGAAGTTTGAGTTCTTTCTTTAACCTTGATTATCAAAGGTTGATCATTGACAAGTTGAGGTTGGATTCGTCCCTTGACCATGATCTTCAAGGGTTGTTCTTCTGGTAGATCTTCATTGATAGACTGATCCTCAGATGATGATTCTTTAGCCATGTCTGATATCTCTTTCATATGCTCTTGTTTATAAAGCTTTGAATCAGAGAAGTAGGCTTCGACACCATTGAAAGGATTAATATCAGCAAATTCAGTTTTCACAACTCCTTGGGAATCCACATATTTGAAGCATTGGTGGAGAGTTGAAGGCACAATATTGTGCTCATGAATCCACGGTCTTCCAAGAAGAATATTGTAGGATACATCCGAGTTGATAACAAAGAAAGTTACCATGGTTCGAAGATCGCCGATCTGAATCTGCAACCGAATCTTCCCCAGTGGCTTACTCTTGCTAGAGTTAAAACCAACAATAGTGGTACTAGTGTAAGTGAGCTCACTAGTAGGAATCCTCAGGGGTCTTAGCATACTCTGAAGAATTATGCTGATTGAGGACCCGGGATCAATGTAGATCCTGTCAATTTCAGTGGATCCGATATATCCAGTGTAGCACAGAGGCCTATCATGCTTATTGTGTTTCAATAGCATATCCTCTTGTGTGAAGATGATGTTGGGAATTGCTTCCATCATGCTATGACATTGTGGACATGACACTGGCATATTATCGGGAGTCTTGAGTTGAGCTAAGCATGAATCTGCTTGAAGTAAAGCTTCGCTCAAAGTCTCTCTGCTTTCTCTGGAGAGGCGAAGCAGTTCAAATATAGACAATCTAGCCGGAGTATTGGCTAACTGAGCTAGAATATCGAACTTGTAAGGCTTCATTGTCACCCCCTGACTGGAAGCAGACTTCAATGGGATATCAAAGCGTACTGCCTTCTGTTTTCTCTTTTCAACCACAGATGGTTTAGCAGGAACAGGAAAAGGTTGAACCGGTAGCGTTTCCACTACATCTTCTGCTTCTTTGGAGGATCCCTCATAGTCTTTGTGGTACTCTTTTCCAGATCTTGTACCAGCAAAAGTTTCTTCCTCAGACTCAGGAGAAGAAAGTACCATATTACAGGATTTAGTCTTTCTTCCTTTAGCCTTTTTCTTGTGAGGACTGTTACGAGGAATTTCAGAACCCAATCCAGCGGTAGAATTCTGATTTTGAATTTGTAAAGGAAGACGGATTCCTTTATCATGGTTCAAACCTTCTGCCTTTTGAAAGTCGTAACCCATCTTCTTCATGAGAATAACAGATTGCTGACTATACAAATGGATAGACAGTGGACTTTGAACAGGCGTTTCAGCACAGGAAGAGGAATGAATCTCTGTAACTACAGGAGAATGAAGTACAGACGTCTCTATAGTTAAGGGAGAAGAAGGATTCAGGATACGAGGAGAAATCCTTGTTGGAGCTTTTTCATAAGCAGCAAAGACTTGTTGTGCCCGGTATAAAAGAACACTATTCATAGCTAGCCACTGCTGATGAGTAAGCTTGAGCTTGGTAGGAGGAGCTAGACTTGGAGGACAGATGTTTAGTCCTTTCAGTCTATCTTCCAGAGGGAGGCCGTCCCATAGATGATCCAAGTCATCAGGATCTGGAATAATATGAGAAATCATGTTACAAGTTTTGACTTTCTTGTCTTTCTTGGATTTTGAAGTTTTACCTTCATTTTCCAGTTCAGGCACTAAGTCAGGATGTACCCACATGATTTTACCATTCTTCAATGTGAGAGGCAGCAATCCTGTATTTTCTTCCCTGGCAGGCGGGATATTCACAATCTTCATCGTCGCCTTCGGAATTGGTATAATTCCATTTGGGACTTGCTGTGGAGGAAAATCCCCAAACTGAAGAGAAACCATATTGGTTGTCACCGTATGGTCATCATTGGTTAAAGCAATGGCGCCACCATTTATCAGCTCTTGGATCTTCTTTTTCAAGACATAACAAGCACTGGTAGGATGATTAATGTATCTATGATAGATGCAATAATTGGGATTGTCGGTCAGATTCACCTCATTAGGCCTCTTTGGTTCTGGAATCTGAAGTTTACCACTTTTCACCTGACATTGGAATATCCCTGGAATATCACTTTCGTCAAAAGAGTATTCTTCCTTTGACCTGGAGGATTCCTGATTACCTGACGTCGTTTTGTTCTTGGAAAGATTAACCATAAGAGTATCTTTTCCTTTCACATTACGATTGCCAGGATTATTACCAGGATTATTTTTCTTCCCTTTATCTTCTGAAGCGAAAATCATCCCATGTTCGCGAGCTAACCTACCATTGGTCTCGGCAGAAACTGCTGCTATGATAAATGAAGCCCAATCTGAAAATTGGGAACCTGTGAAGACAGCAATGGATGGTCGCAGATTCATCTTGCATGTGTCAATCAACGCTGAATCTGGCATACCAGGAGGCATCTTTAGAGTAGCCTGTCGGAAACGTTCAATGAACGTCCGAGTATCTTCTTTCTCCTTTTGTTTGATTTCTATCAAGGAGGACATGTTCATGTCCATACCTCCTTCATAGAAGCGGGAGAGGAACATTGCTTTGAATTCGTCAAAAGACGAAATAGAGTTATCGGGTAAGCTACGATACCAGTCGTAAGCTGAACCCGACAGACACCCGATGAACACTCGAGTGAGAAGAGCATCATTTTTCTGCAAGTGTACAGTCATAATATCAAAGTAGTTGATATATTGACTGGGAGATGCTTTTCCATCAAACAAAACCATGGATTGTGGTTTGAACTTCGGTGGAAAGGGTACATCATTCCAATGAGGAGGATAAGGTTGCTTAATCCCTAGCCTCTGGAGTTGATCTTTGTGCCTTAAAACTTCAAACTGTGCTTTAAGTTCACACACTGCTTGAATGGCTTCGCTGGTTTGAGGAAGCACATTCGACTGAGTAGTCGTTGGATGCACCATGACCCCCACTGGAGGTGGTACATCTTCTGGAATGATGGGATCCGGAGATGCAGAATTTTGATTAGCAGCAGGCTCTTGAATGTTCAAAGGTATTTCAGCCCCTTGACTATCTTGAATTTGTGCTACTACTGGTGCCAGTGTTACTACTGTCGGTTGAGCAGTTTGCTGATTCAAAATTATTTGATGCATGCTTTACACCATATTAAGCATATCCTTCAGTGATTGTTCAACAGCAGTGAGACGTTGTTCTGTATTAGCAGATGACGTCTCTGGTTCATCTCCAACAGCGTAGGATTCAACCTCTCTTGAAGATACAGAAGGGTTTGTATAGAAGTACGAATCCACGCTATCGGTGTCAGACTCAAGAGATTGAGTACCCCCAGCCTCTGAATCAGAAGTCTGCAATTGTCTTTGTCTTCTTGATCGAGTATTCTGATATACTCCTTCAAAGGAATCAAGAAGCCTGTTGAACTGTTGTTGACTTGGAGTTTGGGATGTGTTCCGTCTTGGACGTCGTCCTCTATTAGTATGAGATGCCATGTTGACTGACACATATGGCAGCTCATGTTCTTGGTCTTCAGCTTGATGTGGAGGTGTATTGAAACTCAATCGATCAAAAACCGATCGTCTTGAAGCTGAACAACAACAGTTAATTACAACCTGGTGGTATTCACAAAGATGTTTTTCTTGGGGGAATGTCACCGGAGATTGTCTATTCTTACGCTTTTGCATTAGCAATTCGCGCAAGTCAGAAGGAGTGGATGAAGTATTCTTCTTTATTACATTGGGGGTAGAAAAACGTTTAGTCCCTTGTGTATAAAGAAGATTACTGGCTGCATTCGTAGAACCAAATTGTACATTTCTACGTGTTTGGAATTGTATGCGTAAATCTTGAGATTTAGCACGCAGGACTCCATTTTCTTGGCGTGTGATTTGTAAATTTGGTACCTTGCGTAAAGCAGTATAAGAAGGTTGTTGGTGTAGAACAGAAGTTGTACCAACAATATTTTTACGCTGCACACGTTTAGATACATTCACATTCGACATGTGAGCATCATTGTGGATTTTATCTACACTGTCATAGACAGGAGATTTATCTTTACGCATGGAACGTAAAATCTTGTTATCTACCACGTTACCAACGGGAGATTTTGTTTTACGCGAGGAACGTAATTTATTTGGGTCTACCACGTCACCGACGGAAGACTGATTCTTACACCCAGAAGCACAAGCTTTAGAGTCTGCCCTATTACGAATGGGAGTCTCATTCTTATGAACTGAGCGTAAATTTTGGTTCTTACCCACTGAGCATTAAACTTGATTTTTACGCATTGGGCGTGAAACCTGGTTATCTTCACCGTTACAAACGGAAGACAAATCGTCACACTTCGAGTGCAACTTTGAAGTAGGGACTGCCTCGTTATGAACGGGAGCCCCTACGACAGGAGTGGGAAGAATCCCTTTGTCATCAGAAGCAACAGAGAGATCAGAAATCACTTTGGATTTGGGAATCCAAACTTTTCGTGCTTTGCGAGACTTTTGAACATTGGAATGGCGAGAACCACCCCCAGTTCGGAGCATTTCTTCATAGGCAGTCTGGTCGAAGTGTACCACCAGAGTCTTCTTGGTCGAACCGACCGAAACATCATCATATTGAGCAATCACCTCCTCGTCAGAGGAGAAGGTCTTCCCCAGCAAAGTTGCCATTTTTGTTTCGATTAACAAAATGCCTTCGAGGAATTGGCTTTTGAAAACAAAAACAAGAAGAAAAAGTACAAGAAGTACAAATTCGATTCTGGAAAAGTATTGCTATGGAAGTCTGATTCGTAAATGATCACTTTGTTCCTTGGACCATATGATGATGATGAAGATTACTGCTTGAAGTAGAACAATTTGGAAGAACTAATGCACCAGAAAGGTATCGACGCACTTGGGTACTGATGGCGAGGCCGAATGCTTTCCTGCTTTGCTTGACTTTGTTCTGGAAGAAAAGTTGAAGAAGGATGCTCTAGAGAATCAAAATCTCGAAGCTCTGATCTCTGTATTCTCTCCTGTCTCTCTCTGTCTGTCTGTGTCTGTTGTATGAGAAAAATGAGTCCATTTATAGACTGGGGCTTTCGTGCGTAAAAGAGCATCAACATCTGTCTTTACGCTAACAACTGCCCTCCACGATCAGAATCATCCTCTGTATATGCTGACACGTGTCCCATCATTTCAGTAAGAATAGGATACATGTACACACGTTCTTCGAAATATGTGGCATGAAGACCACGTAGGCACACCACGTTCCAAACTGGCCAGAACGAATAGGGCGTAAAAGGATGAGCGTAAACTAGCTCTGTCATAGGTTTCCAGCGTAAAGTGGTTATTGAATAACCTTAAGCGTAAAATGGCTCAAATAAACTTCACGCACACATTATTTTTTATGAGCGTAAGGACTCATGTAAACCTCCGTGCGTAAAAGAAACCATTCAGTGAGCGTAAAGTAGCTCGATCTCTATAAACGACAACAATGGTCTTTGTATGAGACAAATTCCATTGAACTCTGTGGTAAATGCCATCATTGATATCTTCATGTCAAAGTCTGCATTAAATGCGAGATTTGATAGCCTTTGTCCAGTGTGAAAGAGGCTGCTCAATCCTTGGCATAAAATCACCGGTGCAGACCCAAGCGTAAAGTGATCAATCTGCTTAGGCGTAATACAATTAGCCTTGTCTTGGGCGTAAAGAAATTACCCGTTCTGTTAGGCATAAAGCAGGCCACTTACGAATGAGATGACTCTTTCTTTGAAGCACTTTTTACGCTCCTACAGGCCCCAACTAGAATGATTAATCTAATGAATTCTTGCTAAAATTGACCACTTAGTGTTGGTTTAGGCAAGTGGGTTGGATTCTGCTCGCCAGTACATAGATGATGTACTGACCCACGTTATGGGCACTCTTTTTAGGTGCTTGTGCTTGGAAAGTTCTGTACACGAAGATTGGCTTGATCGGTCCTGCGGCATCGAAGATTTATTGGGCATACAGAAGCTCTCCTTCCAAAATATGATGTCTTATGTCTATAAAGGACATAATGTATGGAACATTATAATCAATTGTACCGGTGAATTGTAAGCCAAATCGGTATATCGAGTTGTAATCCAATGTATTAAAGTATCAAATGTAAGCTTTGTGGCATTTATCCAGTTGGATATCAATATAAAGTGAGATATGTTGTAAGCTTTGTATTCTATTACAAGTCTTGTACTATACTTCAATTATCAATAAAGAGAATAAATTTTTATATATCTCTGTGTGACTTCAAGTTATCTGCTTATCTTCGCTGCTATAAATCGGTGATGTGCCTCTATCTGATAAGAAATAATGACCTCATTAACTTCAATTTGTCTGCTTCTGCCGTTGCGATGTGTTCATATTTGAAGATTATCAATTATGTATCTTCTTTGCCTTGTACAAGTACAATACTAGACTTGTACGATATCACGCCCAAGCGAGGACGATCGATTCCAAGAGATAAATATGAGGATGAATGACTCTACGGAATCGGGGCGTGACACCATTGGCCAAGCTCGAGCTCCCAAATGGCTCTCACTGAACCAAGGTGTCATCAGCCCATACTCCCCTTTCCTCTTCACAGTTCACTAATATCTACCTACACTCTACTGATCCCCTACTATCAATGATCACCATATATTACATCCATGCATATATATATATATACTTAGAATTCATGAATACACCTATCCCATAGGCAAATAAAGCTATACATATAGGCACAAAACCTAAAAACAGAACTAGAATGGCTACTTGACATTTCAAAAAATATTTGGGGGGCAAAACTTGTAGTCTCCCTTAAATGGACACTAAACCCTATCTAGCCCTCATAATAGGACTCATTAGGACCTCAACCTTCTTCCTATTAGTCATAGGAGGGGTTCCTACATGAATGCATGAATTTTAACCATGGAAATGAAAGTTTAGTGGGTTATACCTATATAGAATGGAGCCTACACAAATATCTACGAATTTAGGGAAGAAAGAGGAAGAAGTAGCTCACAAAACCTTGTTAGTGCCTCCACCAAGCCTTCTTGAGCTCCCCAAGTCCTTAGCACACCATGGGAGGAAGGAGGAGACAATTTGGAAGAGTATGGAATGAAGGAAATGAGTGAAAACCCTAAGAAGAAAATGGTGGCTGCCATTGAGGGTTGTGGGGGTAAATAGAGTCTTGTCAAGCCCTAAACTCTTCATGACACTTAGTATTAGGAAGGTCCTTAAGGGGACTAAGTGATTTGGCTCTGATTAATGCTTATACTCAACCTAGCCATGACTAGAGTCTAATTAATCAAACCTATTGGTCAAGTCAAATTAAATGGGGTCCACCATCTCTAATGAATAAGCTAGTCTACTAATAAATACAACCATCATATTAAACAAACAATATACACAAAATATGAAATAAAAAATACCCTTGTTCTAGAAAAGTGGTAGTGACATCTAGCCCTCCCATACTGGACCTCCTATGGTGGTAAAGGCAGTCCTCTCTGTGGTCCTCCTGGTGCTGCAATCTCTTGAGCAGGCAGTCTCGGTCCTGGTGGTATGGGTAGTGCTGGCCTCGAGGCTGGATGTTGTGGTCTATCGCTCTGCTGTGGATACTCCATGGCACGATGCTAGTCAAATCCATACCATAAGCATTGTCCTAATCTCTTCCGGCAGTCTCTCAGAAGATGTCAATTTTTGCCACAGTAATGACAAGTCGGGAACTCTTTCACTGGAAAGGGTATAGCTCTCTACTGATAAAATCCTCCTGGGCGTCTGATGGGTCCTCCTGACTTTCTTTTGGCTGGAACAATCGTACTAGTAGGGTACTTCAAAAGTATTGGGTCCTTGTTGATAGCCTTCTGGAGACGGACTTCTACTAACAGCTTGGCATACGAAAGTCTATACTGTATAGAAGTATATCGTTGTTCATCAAACCATGGTGAAATCTTCTCGCCTTCTCCAAGTCTTTCGGTATCAGGGCTGTACCGAAACGACTAAGGCGACTGAACTCTGCGTCATACTCGTCTACGGTCATATTCCCCTGCTTGAGGTGGAGGAACTGATCGTATAGAGTATCTCGAACTATAGCAGGGAAGTACTTTGCAATGAAATACTCTAAGAATTGCTCCTAAGTCTGACCCCTTCATATGTCTCTCTCGATCGACTCCCACTAGTGATGTGTGTTTCCTTCGAACTGGGTCCGAACGGTTGTCATCCATAAATCCTCGGGAAGCTGTAAAGCATCGAGAAGCTTCTTGGTGCTGATGATCCATGCGGTGACCTCCTCTGGTGTCTCCTTGTCCTTAAATGTCTTCAAGTTCATCTGTCGATAGCCACGGATATGCCTAACGTCAGAGCGGGTACTGGTACAGGTGCCAGTGTAGGAGCTGGTGTTGCCAACCTCTCCATAACCATCATCAAGCTCTGCCTCATGGCCTTAGTCTGCTGCATATGTCAGTAGGACTGCTGCGAGTATGCTCAATGTGGCATCGAATTCGAAAGTAGAGGTGGTGGTGGCATCTGTGTTTGAAAGAATTAGAACATCTGGGTTTGGCCATCGGGTTGGGCATCTGCGGCATCTGTCCGAAGGACTGCTGCGGGTGTGCTCCATGTGGCATCAAATTCGAAAGTAGAGGTGGTGGAAGCAACTGATCTTCCTGCTAAGTCTGGGTCTGCGAGGTCTGGCCCTCGTATTGTATCAGTTCTAGGGGTATGAATCTTACTAGAGTCGTCGGGTTGGCTGGAACCTCTCCGGGAGTCAGGTTCCCTGGTGTCACTAGAGTCCTGCCACAGCTAGGAGTGGTGTCGTTGGTCTAGTCAACTCCGAAAGCCATACATCCACTACTCAACTGTATCTTGCTGCAAATAAAGAATCATATGAGAGGAATATGTAAACAAGCTGGATGCATAAAGGAGATAATACGAATTTAGAATTTCAAAGGCGATAAAATAGCAAGTGGATGAGATTTCCTAAGGCACTTTAATCCTAATTCGCAGGCTCGTCTTGATAATTTAGGTAACCAAAATGACAAACTGACCTACATGGGACACTACAAAAATATGTCATGCCCAATTCCAAAATATATCGAAATCCAAGACTTGAGCATGCCAGCTGTACGACTAGAATAAATATTCCCAATTTAATGGATTTATTCTAATTTATAGTATGCTGAATCCTATATCTACAATAGAACAGTCATGGGTAAACTAATATCTCCACAATAATAACACTAGAATTTCATCCACAGAATAGCATCAATATAGAAGAATATAATAAAAGTCTGACTAAAATAGAATATAAGTCTGAAATAATCAAATACAAATATGTCTAGGATAATCAAGTCTAGTGGAAACATATCCACTGAATCAAAGTACAATGCTGGAATAATAAAATACTGAAATAAGAAAATAGTTAGGACATAGCTAGCTAGATAAACTATCCATGACTCTAATCACTGTCAACCTCTGGATCAGGAGAACTCCTCTGGCATAACCTCTATGTCCTCTACAAGATATTCGGACTCGATGCCTGGTCCGTAGACTGTAGGATAAAGATACTCGTCCGAATTTGAGAAATAACCAGGCCTTCAGAGGATATAACATGATACAAAATAGCAAGCTAATGAACTGAAATGAATACAGAAAATAAACTGGGTAAACTAATCCATCTATGTGAATGTATGTTGAAGACGACTTTGGGCAGTATGGGTAGGTAAGGGAGTAACATTAGCGTCAACTAATGCTGGAACATATACTAGCATACTTTCACGACCATACCAGATACTAGTTCGTGGCCTCTGTCCGACATATCCACTAGTATAGCCTATAACATAGCACACTGCGGCTAATATGCAAGTGTCCATCCCATACGCCTACTAATAGTCTTCTTCTCCCGTGTCCTGCTCGAATCACATCCATGACTCTGGCATTCCACATTACTATGCAAGTCTCTATCTAGACTCACTCTAATCAATATATGAACCACCACATGACCCGGCCGTATTGGTAGCTTGCCAAATACGTAGGCTCATGCCAACACAATGTAAACTCACTCAAAGTACCGTGTCATAAGATGTGTCCAGTTATAGAAGTCATAGGAAATAACATCATTTCTAATCGGGAGAGTCCTCTAAACCTCTAAGTCACACACGCACTATCATATCGATGACACCATTGATACCACCCAAGTCACACTTGGATGCACACCACTAACACATCTATTCTTATGCACACACAAAACCATGTATTTAAATAGTACAAGAGTGGTAGCAAGGTATCTTGCCTGGATTTGCAGCAAAGGAATAAAGAATCGATCCGACGTCACCCTCCACAGTCATGGTCTCACGAACTCGTATAAATATATATAACAAACATTAATAACCATACTAACATTATTACTATCATTGATATACATATATAGTACATAAAATTATCTAACTATATACTAGTCATAACTATTCATAATACATACTAGTCATAATATTCCTACTATGGCTAAAAAAATCCCATAAAATATAAGTAGAAAATTTTCAGTATTAATTCTAAAATAATTCTCTATAATTCTAGAAATATATTTAATATAATTATTATAGCATAAAAACCATTTAGAAATCATCCCATGATCAAACTAGTATCAGTATTGATAAATCAACGTAATTAGAACTTGTTTAACGATAAATAAAATAACTTTAATATTTTAAAAATAAATGATAAAAAATTATTTAAATTATCAAATATTCTTGATCATGAGTCGAGGGTCAATAATATGGAGCATTGAATGCACACAAAATTATTTGGGACTCACAATATGGTAATGTTGATAGTTCGTTCTACGACAGAATTTTGTCCTTCAAAGGTCGAATGATTCACGCATTAAAACAACAAAATTATGAAAAACTAATTGAATGAGAATTGTAGGTAATTGAAATACGATCGTTTATATATAATATCAATGGTAAAAGTGAAGTTATATAGTTCAAAACTGTCATGTACTGAACAATGTCAATTATGGACACACTTTGGTAAAACGTGTACCCCGAAAATCTAGACATGAAAATTTATATGAAGGTAGTAGAGACATAAGGGAACCCATCATTTTCGGTCCCTTGAAGTTTTGATGTTCTAAAAGTGGAGAAAACGCATTCGTAAGTTGGACATACCTGTTGTTTTTTCGGACAATAAACTGACGGTGTCTTGTGTGGGCTATTGCGACTAATATGAGTAGTTTTCGGTGATGGCCGACCTTGGGAAGGTGGACGGGGTCTTAGGCACGTCGGAGATGAGGTGGTTGGACTGGAGGTTGTAGAAGCCTAAAAAAATAACAGAGGTGTGCCGCGCCATTCACAGATAGCGCACGACGCCATCTTTCAAATGGCGCCCAACATCAAATGGTGCTTATCATCAAGTGGTGCCATCATCAAATTGTGCCATCTATCAGAGAGTGCTGACAACCACATGGTAATCTTCCTCGAGAAGCTAAATCATCAGTCATGATGACTGAAAGCACAACAGACGAGGAAATCCCCTCGATTTCTGAGTGCGCAGCATTCGAGGAGGATTTGTGTCAGATTTGTCATTATGAAAACTGCCATACTTTTTCAGCGCCATCTATCAAATGGTGCGAATTAATGAACTCTTTACGAACTTAAAACTCAGCGCCATTGACAGTTGGCGCTAAACAACAGAGTGCGCCATTCATTAAACTGGCGCAAATCAATCATTTAGAAGCAGTTAAGGATGACGTGGCACGCATGCCACTAATCTCAAAGAATGTACACACGATACTGCCCATGACCAAGTGCATTTTTCTCACAGAAAGCCACGTTCCCATGATGTTAAGTTAACCGTTCACGCAAATGGGTGAAACAGAACATGGCGCACAAAGTAATACACAAATCAGTATATTTTACACCGTGCGCCAACCAATGTAACTGCTTGGCAGTTGTCCAAAACATTATAAATGGAGTTCTAAAATCACTTCTCAAGGCATCATTAACAATCATTATCTTCTGACAAGAATTTTTGTCACTTCTCCATCGCTTCCATAGCACGTTCAAGAGCTTTTTTCCTCTGACATTGTATCTCCAAGGGATAAAGTGATCATCTTCTGATCAGATTCCTACAATTGTACTTCCCAAGAATCAAATTGTACTTTGTACTTTTCTTTTCTTAGTTTGTATTTAAGTTTTTTCTTCGAAAACTTTTGTTTTTGCAACCAAAATGATGACTCTGCTGGGGACGACTTTCTCCCCTGACGAGAAAGTGATAACTCAATGCGATGTTGTGTCGGTCGGTACGACGCAGGAGACTTTGGTCGTCGAATTCAACCAAATAAATTATGAAGAGATAATTGGCACTGGGGGTGCCAAGCGCGCCACTGCTGCTACCAAGAATAGGAAGGCACGCACCATCTGGACTTCGAAGTCCACATCCGTGCCAACTACTGTTGTTGATGCCCAAAATAAGGAAAAGTTCCCAATGGCCATTCCCCACTCTTTCCCAGTCCTTGACTTGGTAGAAAATACCTTTGATTGTGCCTCTGCGCCAATCAGTGTCCAAACACTTTCGAACAGAAATGCTACATCTATAAAAATATGACTTATGTTCAAAGTTCAACTCCTTTTGCCCATAGGCGACGCGCCAAACATGTTGTACCAATGCGCACAAAACAACAAAGCATTCTGTCTACCCTGCGCCAAACTGATTCATGCCAGGCTGCTCTGCGCCATTCAAGTCTGCACCATGATCTCCCTACCCTGAGCATATCAAGGACTGAACAGGAAAGACTGAGAGTGTCACAAACTGACAACTAAGTGACTCCAGACACTGACATGCGTGTCTATCTCAATGGACGCAGAGCAGAACTTCCTCAGCCAAGTTATATGGCATGCCAGAAGACCTCAATGCAGTCTGGGCCATCTACTAGTTCACATACAGTAAAAGATTCTAAGAACAAGAATACGATCACCTATGCCAATGAACTTTGTACTGCCTTGTACACATAGAAAACACAAAAGTTTAGGAACAAACATCATATTCGTAATATAAGCAGACATGGTCTGCCTTCTTCTTCTCCTTATAATGTAACAGATCTTGCAAGCTTATCTTACAAAAGTGGGAGATCAAAGACTCACCTCATGCAACCGTGACTTCACATAACGAACATCACTGTCATGAGGTAGTAATCAAGTGTTGCTGCAAGTCAGCAAAACGATCTATGTTTGACCGTTTGAATTATTTTTGCTCTCATAATGTGATCCTGATAGATGGGGAAGAGTTGATGTTTGCCTCTGTGAATATGACGTCTTATAGCACTGGGGGTGGAAGACGTCCGAGGACTTCACATAACGAACGTCGATGTCATTCACATGAGACATAAGTCAAATGTTGCTGCAAGTCAGCAAAATGGTATGTGTTTGGCCTTTTGAATTACTTTTGCTCTCCTAATGTGATCCCGATAGATGAGGATGAGTTGATGTTTGCCTCTGCGATATGACGTCTCGTAGCACTGAAGGTAGAAGATGCCCGAGGTATAACTCATCACGGCCTCTGCGTCGGCAATCCTGCAATCAAATCCAGGACTCTTCTGAAGGAGTCTATTAAAACACAAGATCAAGAAGCCGAGACTTTCTCGGTCAAAGAAATCTTTCTGATTCCAACCCTAGGGGTAGCAGTTTACTAGACTTCGATGCCGATAGTGAGGATTCTGACCGGACTATCTTGTTCACCAGCTCATCCTCAGCATCAAGAGAGGTGACTGCTTACGTAACCAATGAAGAGCAAGACGCTTCCAGTTCTACCAACCAAGAACAAAGGATCCCTGCTTTGGAGGCTAATCTAAAGACTATGGCTGACATGTTACGAGTATGCACGTGATGATCATGACCAAACATGATGTTCCACCAGTTCTGAACCCAGTTCCAACTTAAGAACATGCAGTAGGTTCTGTGCCTGTCCACACAGGCCCTGGAGCACAACCTCCTCTAAATACCATCGTCCTGGAAGTCATACACCTGCAAACATAGGATACTCTAAGTCACTCCGATGATGAAGGGTGGAACTTACTATACGGTTCCACATCCCAATCTTACAAATCATTCTGTTGCTCCTCAAATATCAGAGGACCCTCTTGAGGCAGTCAAGCTTCTGCAAAATCAGTTTGAAGCTTTTAAGCAGAAAGATGGATTACAGAAGTTAGTGATCAAACAACCCTAACCTGCAAGAGGAAGGAAGTCCCATTCCCGCCCAAATATAAGCTGCCGACCATAACACTATTCAACGACACCATATCTTCGAGTCAATACATCAATCTCTTCGAAATAATGATTGATCATCTCCAGCAGAATGATGCTCTACTCACTAGAATATTCGTCGGAAGCTTATCAGGTGTTCCCGATGATTAGTATCGAAGCTTGTCGAATGGTTGTATAACTTCCTTCGCAGCCATGAAACAGATGTTGCTGGAATACTTTTATGAAGGGACGTCGATATGACTATGTCTGCCCTTACCAAAATCAAATATAAGCCTAATGAAATAGCAGAACTTTCATAAAGCGCTCTCGACGAGAGGCACTAAAAATGCCTATGGGTACCCCTGACGCATTGACTATAGATACTTACAAATGAAACTTGTTACCTATAGTTAGCATATAGACGGGACCAACATAGTTCCAAGATTGGGGTTCTTTCATTGTAAGTGCTAGAGCAGCTAAAGACAGTGCTAAAAAGTTTAAGCAACTAGGCATCCCGATGCCGAATCTTGACAAAGATAAGCATCCTGCTACCAGCAGCGGCAGTCACCCAAACGCTTGTAAGGGTAAAGAAGACTTAACCATCAATATAGGTCAGCCAACAGCTCCAGCAACAGCTCCTCCACAGAGGACAGCACCACGACCTAATGAGGAGTATTCATTTGATAATGACGACATCATGAGCATCTTCGATTGCTTATTCAAAAGCAATAAGCTTCAACTGCTCGAAATCAAACGGCCACACAAAGTAGGTAAAACTGACAATCCTAAGTATTACATGTATTATAGGTTTCTGGGTCATCCAACCAGGGCATACTACGTACTCAAAGGAAAGATCCAAGAGCTAGTCAATGCCAAGGCAATCACTCTCCGAAAGGACGAAAAGACGGTGATCGCTAACGTCGTCTCTCTATAATTCGGAGACTTTCCTGCACAACTAGTTCCTGACGGTGTCGTCTCGATACCAAAAGCAACTATGGAGATTGTCAACCTCCCGCTAGCATGAAACGATGGTTTAGTTCCGCTTTCGACAGCTAAAGGTAAAATCATATGGGTTCATCCTGACCTAGTCGTCGATTTTGAGCAGAAGACATCCATCCCTTCTACCAAATTGAAGAAATCGGCCAAGTACAAATCATACAACATGACTTCGAGTGAGCACACCTCACTTGATGACCATGTTCCCTCCTTCAAGGCTACTTTTATTTTGACAGGATCCATGCCTTCCGCTTCAGAGACTGCTTCGCCAAAGTCAAAAGTCGACTACCAATTATAATTCTATTGTTATAGTCAGCAATCTTGTGAGGTGATGCTAAAGATAGGATATGACTTTCAGAAAGCACCAGGTTTGAACAATGGAAAGGGGTCTCTGATACCTCTATCTCTGCAACTTCAAGACAACAAGTCTCGTATCGGCTTGGGATTCGGGGTAGATCACATGTTACCTCATCAACGAAAGAAGCCTTCCAAAGGCAAAGCATGTACGAAGACCTGTAACATGGTTTCTCTCTCACCTGCTTCAGAAGAAGAAGTCTTAGGCGGTACCAGGTCTGGAAGACTTTATCTTAGAGATTACCTGGAAGGTCAAAATAATAAAGTTTTCACTCCTCCTTCTGCTCATAATTCCCTTCCAACATCAGCTCCACCAGCTGATTCGGGCCCTTCCAAGCTTACAACAGCTGATAAAGGTAAACAACAAGGTCGCTTCGACAAGAATTTGAAAAGGACTCCACTATAAGGTCTTCAAAAGCCATACAACTTTGACATATTGGCTCAACTAGCCATTACTCCAGCGAGGTTATCAATCTTCGAACTCCTTCATCTCTTGAAGGAAACTCGAGAAACGCTCAGTGAAGCCTTGATACAAGCTGATGTTTGTCTTTGACACCTTAAGAAGTCAGATGAAGAACCTGTGGCATGTCCTCAATGTCATAGTGTAATGGAGATAATCCCGAATATCACCTTTATACAGGATGATATACTGCTAGAAGAAAATCGACATGACCGACCTTTTTACTTTGTTAGATATGTAGACATAATACGAGTATATCACATTCTTGTGGATCCCGGATCTGCACTCGGCATAATCCCGAAAACTCTGCTGGATTTTCTGAAGATTCCAGTTCATAGCCTCTCAGCGATGGTTACAACTATTCTCGGATTCAATTCTGGGAAGAGTAAACCACTGGAAAAGATTCACTTGAGAGTTCAATCGACAATCTTCATACAAAAGTCACCTGTTATGTGATTGACTGTCACGTTTCCTATAACATATTGTTAGGGAGGCCGTGGTTGCATGAGCATAATATTGTGTCGTCTACTCTCCACCAGTGCTTTAAGTATATGGACGATAATGGGGATATCAAGAAGGAAGTTGCTAACCTCAATCCTTTTCGAGGCATCGAAGCCTATTATACGGATTCCAGGATGTACAAAGAAGAGTACATGAAGGTCGTGTTGGCTATGGACATGAAAGAAGACCAAAACGATGACCTTGACGAGGTCTTGGTGATTCCAGTCAAAGGACGCACTTATCGTCCTTCATCTTCTCAAATGACGACTATCAATCTTCCCCTCATACTAAAAAGTAGAGCAAAGGAAACTCACCTCTTATGAGCCTCTTGTTATCGACCTTCGTCGTAACAAGCCTACTACTTCTCTTCCTCCTCCCTTTGTTATCGACCTGGCGATATCTTTAGCCAAGGTCAAAAAAGCTGTTGTAACTGTTGAAGCAGTGAATGATATCAATAAAACAATATCTCCTTTGCAGTATATTATTGTCAATTTTTACGCCTAATGTTACTTTGAAATTCTGGATAATTTTAAACCTCTCACCTTAGGAGCAATTCAGCCTCTTCAGGATGAGATATCATTTGAACCTGTACAAAACTCGTTCTTCGTAGTTCCTCCTTGGAACAATGATGAGCATCAAATTCTCTTCAGCAGAGAATGTAACCAAAGGGCTATACTCGACAGCGATTCTGAAAATGACGATTGTTGAATAATACAACTACATCGTTATAGTCAACAATCCAAGAACATCATCCGAAAAATAGGTTACAATTTCAGGTCTGGACTTAATGCAGGTAAAGGCAGACAAACTCCAATTCGACTACCGACCCCAAAAGGAAGGTCATCACAATATTATAACAAGACTAAACATGGGTTGGGCTATACTATGTTGATCACAACCCCAGATAGATCTGAGTCAGATGAAGAGATACGATCTCACTCTTCTGATTCCTCCTCATGGGACTCAGACACCAACGTAGGGGATGTCCATCGACTGACTCTATCCGTCAATATGGTGATAGCTAAATTTCCAGAAGACGATGATGACTTCATTGAGACTTATAAGAACGAGCCTTGGGCACAAAGGATGGATACTCAATGGGAACTTCGCTTCGAACAACGTGAACCATCCACTGAGGATAAATTAATCCAGATCGATATCGGAGACGAGGCTTCTCCAAGGCCTATCTTCATCAGTAAAAGCCTCCCTGAGGTAGACAGACAATAATTGATCTAGCTTATTAAATAGTATATTGACGTATTCGCCTGGAGCTATGAAGACATGTCGGGACTAGATCCTCATATCGCTACTCATAAGCTCAATATTTTGCCAAACTTTAAGCCAGTTAAATAGCAATAGCGACGATTTCAATCTGATATGATGGACGCTATAGAAGTTAAAGTCAAGAAGCTCATCGCATGCGGCTTTGTTAGGGAGGAACATCCCGACTGGGTGGTTAATGTTATCCCGGTTATAAAAAAAATAGAAAAAGTTCGAGTCTGCATCGACTTCAGAGACCTCAACGCAGCTAGTCCCAAAGATAGATTTTCTCTTCCAATCACCAATGTCATGATCGACAATACCTATGGGTTCGAACGAATGTCTTTCATGGATGAATTTTCTGGTTATAATCAGATCAAGATGAATCCTGAAGATAAAAAACATACATCTTTCCATACTCCTTTGGGAGCCTATTGCTATACAGTCATACCGTTCGGTCTTAAGAACACTGGTGCCACCTATCAGCGGGCCATGAGTACTATTTTTGTGAGCATTTACGAAAAATAGTTGAATGTTATGTCGACAATATTGCTGTCAAAAGTCATTTAAAGGAAGATCACATCCAAGACCTGAAGACTATCTTCGATCTAATGTGCCAATATTAACTCAAAATGAATCCCACCAAGTCATTCATGGGTGTCTCTATTGGCAAATTTTTCAGATTCGTTATTACCTCTAAGGGTATACACGTAGACCCCGATAAAGTCAAAGCCATTCAAGAGATGCGTCCTCCACGCAACCTAAAAGAACTACAAGAATTCCAGGGATGACTTGCATATATCATAAGATTTATCTCAAATCTCTTTGTACGCTACAGACCGTTTACTCAATTAATTAAAAAAAGGTGTATCTTTCGTTCGAACTGATGAATATTAGCAAGCATTTGAGGATATTAAGCGGTACTTGATGAACCCTCTAGTTTTAGTTCCTCCAATCATAGGAATACCCTTCCTAATGTACGTCCGAGCAATGGATTATTCTTTCGGTGCCCTCCTAGCCCAGAAGAACAACGAAGGTCATGAGCAAGCAATTTACTATCTCAGCTGTACAATGATTGGTACTGAATACCGATATAGCCTCGTAGAAAAAGAATGCTTAGCCTTGATGTTCGTTGTCCAGAAGATGCGTTATTACATCACGGGCCAAATCATCCATGTTATCTTCAGAGTCAATCCTCTGCGAGTCCTGATGAAAAAGCCTAGTACACTGAATTCTAGACTTGCTACCTGGGCGATGTTGTTAGCGCAGTATGATATCCTTTATGTCCCGCAGAAGTCTGTCATGGGTCATACCTAGCTGCTTATCCAATTCCTAAAACTTCAAAACTCTATGACGAGATTCCTGACGAAACTTTAGAGTCTAATATGACTTCTGAAGGAATACTCGCTTGGCGTCTATTCTTTGATGGTGCATCTAGAATCAGACCTAACAGTATCATCATCGATAGAGTAGGGATTATTCTTGTATCCCCAGAAGTTCTAATCATTTAGAGAGCCTATTCTCTAGATGAGCCATATTCTAACAATGTTGTTGAATACAATGCTCTGCTCATCGGTCTCCAGTTAGCTAAACAGCTGGATATCGATTATCTTGAAGTATACGGAGACTCTAAACTGATTGTCAACCAGGTTAGAGGTGCATATGAGGTCTGACACCAAGATCTCATCCCCTACCAAGAAGTAGCAATTAAACTTGCTATATCATTCAAATGTTTCTTTATTGAACATGTATGCCAAGTATGCAATACGGAAGTCGATGCACTCGCTAATCTAGCGACAGTACTAGCTGTTCCTTTGAAAGGGCAACAATTAATCGTCATCGCTAATCGAGAATTATTTTGTGTCGAGCATAATTTGAATATTGAATTTAGTAATGCAGTCAAAATTTGCACTTCTAGTGAAGACTGGAGGACTCCCTTCATCGACTTCGTAGTACATGATATTTTGCCAGAAGACCTTAAAAAAGCAACGATAATTTGCCGTCGATCACTCCAATTCTATTACAATCACTCGTCTAAGACACTTTACCGTCGATCTTTTGACGATAATCTCCTGCGTTGCCTCACAGGTAATAAGGCAAAATAGATACTATGTAAAGCTCACGATGTTGTTTGTGGTGCACATTAGCCTGGTCCTAAGCTACATGACCATATTAGACGCATGGGATACTATTAGCCAACAATGGTGGCAGATGCAATTGATTACGCATGGGATACTACCAACCTTCAAATTTTTTACATACAATTGCAACATCTTGACCCTTTGAAGCTTGGGGCATGGATGTTTTTGGTCCTATTAATCTATCATCATCCCGATGACATCAGTTAATCTTAACTATAACCGATTATTCCTCAAAATAGGCAGAAGCTAACGGACCTCAGTTTGTAAGTCAGGCATTTACTCAATTCTGTAATGACACTCAAATCAACAACATTGCTTCTACATCTTATAATTCTGCAGCCAACGGTTTAGCAGAAGCATTCAATAAGACAATAATCAAACTTTTCAAGAAGTTCATTTCTGTCAATAAACGTAATTGGAGCAAAAATCTTAGAGAATGTCTATGGGCATACCATACTACTGTACGTACCTTGACTGGTTGTACACTCTTCTCTCTAGTGTACGGATGTGAAGCTGTATTACCGTTGGAGATTCAAATTCCATCTTTGAGGATAGATATCGCCAATGAATTAATAGTAAAAATAATGATCGCCTTCGACCTCAAGAACTTGAAGCGCTTGATGAGAAATGGTTCCTAGCTCAACAGCACATTGAGCTATATCAAGCCCGCATCTCGAAAGCTTTCAATCGTAAAATTAAAGTGCGAGTTTTTCAAAAAGACGAATTAGTCCTTACTGTCAGACGTACCATGACTATGACGCATATGAGTAACGACAAGTTTAACCCAAAGTGGGATGGTCCCTACGTCATAAGCAAAGTCTTCCCTAATAGGGCTTATCAGTTGACCGAGATGGATGGGCGAATAGCTATGATGCCTATCAACTACAAATTTCTGAAGAAATACCATGTTTAAACGTATGTATTATATTTTCTAACAAGTATTGTACATACACAATCCTCGAATTATTATCTTTTATTCATTCTTCCATGAATAAGCCTATATATAATAAGTCCTCAAAAAAATCCCCAGTAGTGTATAACCCGGATCTTATGGTACATCCTCAAAAGATTAACCCATAATATCCACCACAACATATCACACAACGTCATCTTTTGAAACCCAGTCATTTTAAAAGATATCTTATTCTTGAACCCCAGTTGGTTTAAGAATAATCATCAGATATAAAAATTTACGTCCATATTACCTCTGATAACATCGTCCCAAAAATAACATCATATTAAGTATATTCTATCACATCTAGGACCTCTGAACATATATAATAAGTGATACTATTTTCAAGAAACACGTCACGTCCAGGACCTCTGAATGTATTTTTATCTATTGATTGTGTCTCAAACAGATATATAAAGTAATAGAATCATAAAACAACTGCTTTTTTGTTTCACTTTAATCTTGAGAACATAAACTATTACATTTCTTACAAATGTGATAAAAACTGTTCAAAAAGATTAATACATTTGTCCTCTAAAAGGACTCATTGGGGAGGTGGAGTGCTGAGGTCAGAAATCATCTTCTTCAAAGTTTTAGCTCATTCCATCCTTGTAGCAATCACCCTTTTCCTGGCCAAGGTCCTCCTGAATTCTGGAGTTAAAGATTGCATCGATATGATATGACGCTCTATCTCTGTATTTCGAGCTCGGATGAGGTCATCTCTTTGTCTGTTTAATTTGTCCAGACGACTCGAGGCAAATTGATGTAATTCGATCACCTCCTCTTAGCATTTCCTAGCCGATTGATCGATATGTAGGTCTGATCTAATTTAGCTTCTAGCGTTTGGATGCGAGCCTGACCTTCGGTCACTTTTTCTGTCTTTTTCTGCTTCCTCGGCCTTATAAATTTCAATAGAGGAAGTGGCCTCAGCAATACCAGACTCTATGTCTCCAGACTGTACCATGAACGCTGCTATAGTATTGTCAAGAATGGCTCGCCTCTCCTTCTACCAAGGCTGGAGGAATATTGGCAACCAGCACAAAGTCAGCATTTGGAGATTTTGATACAGGCGTTCCTGACGAGCTTCCTTCCATGGCTTAGGTCCCAACATCCAAAAGAGCCATAGTTGAACTGATGCTGAAGGTGGTGGAGGCTATTAGGACTTCAGTGAGCGTCCCTATATGACTCGCTGCAATTCAAAGTAAGATCATTATGTCATATGTCATTGAATAAAAAATAATAGTAAATAAAATCAAAAATTTACCTGGGCATGTTGGAATATAAGGAATGTTGGCAGGCATAGTATCTCTCTCTATAATGAGCCTTTCTAATACAGAATGGATACTGCTGCACCTGCTTGGCTACTTCCCGCTTCTGAGCCTCCGGACAAGAGACGGCTGCTCTCAGTTTCTGAGCCAGCATGGCTGCCTCTAGCCCCTTATTCAACTTGGTCCCCTTGGGCTTCCAATTTTGCCCTCTTCTCTTCAAAAATGTGTTCAATGGGGGCTTGAGTCCCCTCGATATCATCATAAGGGTTTTCATCACCCTCGAGGCCCTCAAGACCTTCAGCAAAGCCCTCATCATCCTCACCTTCGCTGGACGAGCTTCCGGTGCCTTCAATGTCGACGTCAGAATTCTCGTCATTAATGAGTTCGTCGATATTTTGAATATCTTTATCTTCATTAGGGCTTCGGTCGCCCTCATCTTCAACAGGGTGCTCATCACCCTCAGTCATAACTTGGCCATCTTTGGCCACTAGATCTTGACCCTCTTGGGTCGTTAATAGATCTCTTTCTAATCCTGTATCCTCAAGGACAGTGTCAACGATGTCCTCCTCGATTTGCTCATCCCTATAATCAAACTCCTGCAGCGCCTCTATGATCTCTTTATCGTCTTAAGAGGGGATCTCGTTCAGAATAGCGGCTACAAGAGTTTAGATTATATAAGGAGCTAGAACTTTCGAAGCAGCTTCATTTCTATCTCAGCTCTCAATTCTTCCAAACAGAACTGATACTGCCTTAGGAACGACGGTTCTCGAAGCATCACCAGAAGCCGAGGGAGACATCAGACCAAAAGAGATAAGTGTCGTGAGCGCCCTCGTAGAAAGGGGAGTATCGGCCTCAGCAATCGATGGCTCTGAAACAGGGACCGGAGGGACGTCCACTGAAGCAGCTGGAGCCGGTTCGCTAGTCGGCGGAAGTTTTGGAGATGAAGAAAGGTCAATACAAATCGCCAAAGTGTTAACATCTAATAACTCTTGTTGAACTGAAAGAGCAAGGGTATCAACTTTTGGAGAGAAATGAGTAGGAGAAGCCACAGTTTTCTTCTTTATAACTCAGGAATTCACTAATTTCCTTCGGGCTGCACGCTTGATCAATGGTTGCAGGAAAACAGCATCAGCAGGCTAATCTTGCGGTACTTCAGGAGCAATCTACTCCCTACTTCTCTTCCCTACTCTCCTTCTGAGCGGGAGATGGGGTTGCCCCTCTAAAAGATGAGGTTTTTCCCAAAAGAAAACTTAGCTTCCAATTGTCGTGTCTGAGCCCTTGTCCTCTCTACGGGCTTCTCAGCAACAATCCTTTACTTCTTCTTCTTTCATTTCCCCTTAGCGGGAGAAGAAAGTTCATCATGAGCTGATTGGAAGGATGAAGTGTCACGACCCACACCCAGTATTGGACATGGGCCGTGGGTATGTCTAGTCTACGCCACAGTGTCGGCGGTAGAATGTTGTCTAGTCTACTCCACATTTATCAACACAACCACGCAATTTATAATTATTTGCACAGTATAATCCAAATCAACAGATAAGTCCAAGACAAAATGATGTTTATATAATAACCACAGCTTGGAGAGAAATATAGAAGGAACTGAAACAGTCTCCAAGAGACCAAAATGTACTAAAATGATATTGTCTCAAAAGAGAACAAAATAGTCTAAGAGAAATATCCACTACTCTACTCATAATCCTCAAAATAGATAAAACAACAAGAAAGTCTCCGGGCAGCACGCCCGACCAATAACTAAATAAAATCTACTAGAAATCATTTGTAGCAGGTAACTCCGGCAAAGTCGCATCTGGGTCGTCCTGTACGCCAAAATCGGGATCAGCAGTATGCTCATAATATGTGGTACAGAAATCTTCTAACTTATCACCTAAAAATGTTAGTTTTCCAGTCAGGAATGGAACAAGCACACAGACCGAAAAGCTATTCGCAATATAATAGGAATTGCAATACATAAAAATAGCATATGCGGAAGAAACTAGAAGTAAACTGATGTCATGATATAACTAGTATGAAAGCGGGAATCATAGAACATGGCATGTCAACTAGAAAATAATATATAAACATAGTGACATGGCAACTGGTGAAGAAATAAAGATATAATGATAGAGACAACTATCTATGTGTTTTGAAATATCAGTTTCGACGTGTGAACGGCTAGAGAGTATATTAAGCACCCCGCACGTGAAATGTGCGACTGATATTCTCCATAAAAGACATGGGGGATAGAAAGGGTAGTTCACACGTCTACTATGATATTTTTCCTTCCGACTAGTATACATGGATCGAAACGAGTCACGAAACACGAAAACAAGATAAAACAAAAATATAATGAGTAAAGGTCCATGATACCATCTCGTGTGTACATCGTGTCAACAAGCAAGAGATCATATGTATGATATGTACTGGTGAAACCTATCAAAATTGAAAGCAATCAGAGAGTTCACTTGCCTGTGGTCCTTAGCTGCGGATACTGGTCAATGGCCAAGTCAAAGTCTCCAGAACCTATATTACAATTAATTTAATTAATGGATGTAATTAAAGAATTTACTTTCAATCCTATCTATTTGTCATTAGGCTTCTATTTTCTGTTTGTAATTCTTATAGGTAAGCTTATCTACAGTTTTACTAAATAACACTTGGCACCCTCATTCTCTAATTTGATTTCATAGATATACCTATATTGGCTGCCTACCCATTTACCTAACCTGTATATAATTGCACCTATATAATTGCTTAAGAAGAACAAA
Source organism: Iris pallida (assembly GCA_029216955.1). Classification (NCBI taxonomy): domain Eukaryota; kingdom Viridiplantae; phylum Streptophyta; class Magnoliopsida; order Asparagales; family Iridaceae; genus Iris; species Iris pallida. The sequence goes on along the minus strand of JANAVB010025598.1, from coordinate 23,457,341 downwards.
GATACATGGACCTACCTGTATATAATGCCCATGCACATCTACTTGGGTACAGTTCATGTATTTATGTCTAATGGGTTCATATATTGGTTTACACTCTACACCAAGTACTTGGGTACTTGACTTACTGGTTATATGTGTGCATTTACTTATCTGATCTCGACATGTGAATATACCTCTCATGGTTTTAGAAGTTCACAGAATGTACCACCCACCTCTACTAGTATCCTACTGCCATCTCTTGACAAAACCATTACCGTAATGTCTTTGTTCCAAGTTAACCCCACTAAACTGTTTCATAGATGTCTCTCATCATATTCCTCTGATACCAAAACTTAAGCAACTAAGCCTCTCTGTACCAGTTATTCATCTCGGGGTTCACTCGACACGAGCTAACTTCAACCACCCAAATATTTCTAACTAGTACTGCTATTTTTTTGTGCCAATGGTTGTCCAACCCGATATCATTGTTTCGGTATAGGCACACCTATGTAGGTGGCATGTGCATGAAGGATACAAGTGACTATGTTCTACTAATACACTAGTTTACATGGCATCCTCATATTCGGAAATAACTTGGTCTCCCCAACCCACCATTTCTCGAACTGGTACTGGAGCACTAGATACTCACCACTGATAACTCCTATAGGTCTAACACAACCCTAGATGAATTCCCCTGACCTTGGTATGCTTGAATCACTGCTTATAGATGATGGTCTGACACATGGCTATTGTATTCCCATTAGTACAGGGAGGGATACCTGTCCGTGTCAATTTGGGTTATACGAGGAAGGTTCACGTGTTAGTATCACTCGGATATAAAAGAATGGTTCATGTGTTATCTATTGTATAAGAGGAGATCTAACGGGGCACTCGGGGTTTGACACTAGGCAGTCTAACATAGCACTGTTCACCCATACCTGGGTCTCTGGAATACTCTGGTTCATGCTACCTTCAGAAAAGGAAGATAGATGAAGAACAAGGAACAGCAGTAGTTGTAGCAAACATATTGTTGTGTTAGCTTAAAGCGCCAGATTATGGTTTGTTAGTCTAAGGTATCCTCCATTATACTAGGTTTTGGTCACTCATGGCATTGTCATGAGCCCATATTCTCACCGCGGCTCGTATCTTGCTTATGGACGATGTGTACTAGTATCGACCAATAGTCTTGACTGTTGTATCAGTAACGATCATGTTAGTGCAACTGTGATATAAGATATGCAACCAATGAATTAATGAACGGTCTATGCCATACTACCCGATGTGTATCAACGCGTAGTTGATACATCAACATATCCTAACTTGGTGTGCAATTGGATTTCACAAACATGTACCACTCGATCGATCCAACGTGGGTACCCTCTTTTCACTCTTAGCTCCAGGTTAGGATACAACTCGACCCTCTATACTCCTATGCATTGACACATGGTAACAGTTCTTGCCATCATGGATTATCACTCCACCTCACCACTGCTCTGTGTCTATAATACATATGCAACCCATATTCATATATAATCAATGCATAACACAACAATTCCTAAATATCCACATACAAGGATCGTATCTGTGGCTAGTATACGCCCTTGTTACCTGAGTTCTCGGATACACTTAGTACCCTAAAATATCATTTATCTAGGAGACACGCATATATAAATATCAGTGGGGTTAATTCATGTTTTTTACTAAAAGTTTCGGATACAGAGTAGTTTGATCTGAAAGATTCTCGACTCTTGCATGTACAAGTCTTTGAAGAATCCTATACCTAAACTGCTACTTCTCCCCACGACTCTTGGTTGTTCAAATCATCTAGTTCCACGACTACCAATGCCACACATACACCCGCCATTATGTTCAGGTTCTCCCCTGCTATCCGCCCCTTTTGATTAGTTGACATTAAGAAACTAAACTTCTGACATTCAGAAATTTGACCCCAAGCCTTTCGATTATAGCTGATACCTATTTCCAGAATCCTTTAGGAATTATAACGAATACTTCTACCTCTATTAAATGGGATTAGACTAACTAGGCTTTAGAGAATTGCATGATATGGGATATAGGAGAATTACGTGTTGATGAACTCGCAAACTCCGACTCTGGGACCTCTCGACAGTAGACTTCACAATCGAAAGAGCTAGGAAAGTTTAGAGTTTCGGGAGAGGATGAATCGATCGATCCTTCACATATATATGTACACTAGGCTTGATAAGATCGAATTTAGGTTCAGATAATAACTCACGATTTGAATCCTGGAAAGATTCAATTTGTTCTTAAACGTTTTGGATTTGAAGCAAGTGGAGAATCCTATCTCTATTATTCAAACTTTGTTTGCCCGGCCATAGCAGGGTTGAATTTGTGTATTTATCACAAAACCCCCTTGCTCAATAAAGTTTGCCTATTTGCCATCCTAGCTTAATAGTTTACACATAAGGTGCTTCCTAATCTCTTTAGGAAGATATGAATATGGTCATAATGGTAAATAATAACAAAATTAATCATTTTAATTGGTTTAAGGGCTCACAAATCTATCCCCCTTAAAATAATTTTGTCTCCGAAATTAATGGTAAAAGCCAGTTAGGAGTATACCTCATGTCTCGAGGAGATAGTGATATCGCTCGCACATCTCGTCCTCTCTCTCACGTGGATTCACTCGGGAAATGGTGCCTCCAAGCGACGCGTACCAGCAGAATGGTTTGGTTGTGTAGTATCTTCTTCCGTCGATCCAAGATTTCTATGGGCTACTTCTGGTAGCTAAGGCTCGGTCCCACCTCAATCTCCGAGTGGTCTAGCACGTGACTGGGGTCTGCCACATATTACCTCATCTAGGACACGTAGAACACGTTGTGCACTCCTTCCATTGCAGGTGGTAATGCAAAATGGTATGCCACTTCTCCGATCTTCTTAAGGATGCCAAACGGTCCGATGTATCTCGGACTGAGCTTCCTGCCTCCTTCGAAACGTATCGTACCACGTGTCGGAGATATCTTCAAGAACACCATATTGCCTACCTAGATTTAAGCAAGATGTTACGACCTATTTCATTCTTTATTAATAATCTAAGACTAAGGAAAACAATACCTTAAACTCTAACGGTCTTCGGTGACTGTCAGCCCAGTTTTTCTGCCTGTCCTGAGCCACGCAAAACCGCTTTCTAATCTGCTTTACCTTCTCCGCAGCATCTACTACCATCTCAGGTCCCAATAATGCTCTCTCGCCCACATCATCCCAAGATAGTGGGTACGACATCTCCATCCATACGAAGCCTCAAAAGGGGACATCTCGATACTAGCTTGGTAGTTATTGTTGTAGGAGAACTCCACGAGGTGAAGGTGATCCTCCTATAAGCCACCAAAATCTAGTACACACGTTCGCAGCATATCCTCGAGCGTCTGAATGGTCCGCTCTGACTGTCCATCCATCTGTGGATGATAGGCTGTGTTGAACTTCAGCGATGTGCCCAAGCTAGCTTACAGACTCCTCCAAAAGTGGGACGTGAATCTACTATCATGGTCGGAGACGATACTCACTAGAATGCCATACAACCTGACAATCTGCTTCACATACAACTCCGTTAGCTTCTCCGTGGATAGTCCCACTTTGAATGGTATAAAGTGGGCTAATTTAGTTAACCTGTCAACGATGATCCAAATCGCATCCTTCCCTCCTGGTGAGCGTGGAAAACCATAAACAAAATCCATGGTGATATGTTCCCACTTTCACTCGGGAATCGGCAATGGCTGAAGTAAACCCCTGGTCTTTGCCTCTCGGCTTTGACCTGCTGGCACACAAGGAATCTAGAGACAAAGCATGCCACCTCTCGCTTCATGCCTGTCACGCCCCGGTTCCAAGATATGTGGGACCAGGAACACGTGGCGTGCCAGCTGTACGATCAAGTATAGAAAAACCCCAATTTAATGGACTATACTCGATCGTAGTACGCTGAAGTAACAACTAAATAACAATACAGGCAGGTAAATACTAATCTCATCCACAGGAAAAATCACAGAATAAAGCTGGAAGGAATGAAAATAACTCTGAATCAAACTACAAGTCATGACTAGTGGAAAATAATCCACCAATAAATGTATGAATGAACTACTAAAAGAGTACAACTGAACCAGAAAAGAAATAGATAGCCACTAGCAGAAATCACCTAAGAACTCAAGAAACTCACGAGGCTCAACATTGAAGTCCTCGTCAGCAAAAGTCTCCAATCTCCGTAGTCCGTCGGTACCTGTGCTCGTCCCAATCTGGAAAAGGTGCCAGGTCCTCAGAGGGACGTAACAAGTACACAAGAAATTGACATGCATGATAGTACAGGGCAGTATATAAATAACTAGAATAAAATGTAACATAACATCTCCCCAACCAAACAAGGACAGGATATATCATGCAACATACGACAGGTAAACTAACCATCTATGTGTAAAATGCACTCGAGACATCTCTAGTGGCACATGAGAGGGGGAGAAGAAGAAGAAACGGCCACCAAGCGTTCTACGGTTTGAGAAACGAGGGGCTACGAGCATCCAGCGTCCATTGGAAACAGAAATTCTCATACACCACTAGTAGACTCTCCCCACCCAATGTATATCCGTACCGTATATGCGGTACAAATAATATGCAAGACGTCATAGTATATATAAGTAGACCTGTATCAACCACTAGACCAGACGCGAACTCACGTGCCAATGATCAGTCGACACACAAATCCATGCTCTCAACTCACTCATATAGTGATCGTGTATGATACGGTGTCCGGCTAGAAGGTACCACATACCTTCACAATACACGGGATAAGTCCACTACTACTAGACGCATGCACACAACTGAGAAGTAACTAGGTAACATAAACTAACTGCAAAAATATACAATCAAGCAAGGTGTACTTGCCTGTGTCCAGCAACTGAGTATCTGGGTCCAAAGTAGAGTCCGAGTCCCGAGAAGCAAATAATCCTAAACAAAATTTATCTCTAATTAATTACTAATTAACCAAATTAAACCATATATTGAATTGCTAATTAATCAATAATTAATATCAAACCATCATTACTAGCTAATCAATACCAATAATTATGAATAATAATAATATACAATAATAAGTATGAAATACTTATTACTATAATTTTATATTCTAAAATTATTAATAAAATTAATATATATCTAATAATTAATTAATTACTTATAAATAATTAATTAATCATTTAAATAACACAAGCGTTCACAATTTCCTAATAATACCAACAAAATTTGTAAGAATCCAGGAAAATCATTTTTATTCTAATAAGCTAAATAATGACAGAAATAATAGATATATATATTATTTTCAAAGAAACCATAAATAGGATTTTCTTTATTTAATATAAAAATCTATCTAATAACTAGATTAGTGCTAATAATTATAAATACTAGTTAATAAATAGTAAAAAGATCTAAATTGGGTTATAAAATAATTTTCCATGATAAACCTACTGTAAATAATATTTTTAATATTATTTACCTAATTATAAGTAATTAAAAACATTTAACTACTACATATATAAAATTACTATTTTAGCTATTAAAATTAGAATTAAATATTAAAAATTCACTAATAAATTGTGAAAATTCATATTTCACAGAAAATAACATTTTTCCAACAGTGACTATACTTTTATGAACATTACCATAATAATTTATCTTTAATATAAATTAAAACTAGTAATGAACTAATTACATAATCAATAATATTTAACACTGATTTAATATAAAATAAATAACAAACATAATTATTTTATTCTGAAACTTTTACAGTAAATAGACATAATTATTATTTACAAGTTTTGTATAAAGCTCATTAATTATTTCTTAGTGAATTAATTAATAAAAATCCGAAACAGTGTAAATAAATAGTCATTTAGATTCAGTAATTCACAGTTTAAAATATAATTAAAATATATAAACTATTTATTAAATCATGAAAATTTAACAGTAAATAGATTACATAATTACCTACAAATTATGTATAGATCATAACAAGTAATTCCCGATGAATTAAATTCTAAAAATCAAAAACAGAATATATAATACTGTGGAAATTGCACAAAAACTGCAGTAATACATTCCCTTTAAATGTTTAATAAATACTAATAAATTGTGTAAAAATCTGTCATAATTAATATAGGATCTACACTAATGACTCTAATCATTAGGCTAATAATTTAGATACTTTTTACTATCAATTAATCATTAATTAATTGATTAACACAGCCATAATCACACAAATTAATTCATCAATGCAAATAACCTAATTGTTTCAACCTAATCACACGTGTAAGAGGACACGTGGGGGGTCGGGGCAGTACCTCGCCGAGGCAGGGCTCGACGGCGAACCCTCCGGTCGCGGTGGCGCCGGTGGTAGCGGTCGGTGGTGGCCGCCCGGTTCGCTGCAGTCGCGGCAGTCCCGATCTCGCGGCCTCGAGCTCCTCCGGGGGGTCGTCGGAATCCTTTGCCCGACGGGGGGGGGGGGTGACTAGGGGATGGCTAGCTATGCTCCAATGGTGGTGGCGATGGCTCAAATGAGTGAATCTGAGATTAGGGTTCGGTTTAGCCTACACAAGGAATAACTATATGTATATATACTAAGTTGAGGGTGATCCTTTATACAAGGAACCCTAACGGGTTTGGGGTTCGGTTTGGCCTATCGGGTTTGGGCCTAAGTTAGGGTTAAACTTAAGGAATGGTTTGGTTGCTAGGAATTTTAACACCACATCTATATAAGTATAGATATATATATATAATCTAAAAATAAAACCAATTGAATGATAACACTATATATATATATAATTATTGATATAAATATAATCTAATAATAAATCTATATGAAACTTGGTTAGAGTTTATAAATAATTTAATAATTAATGTAACAGCATTTATTTAACAAATAATAATATTTAGTAATCTTGCATCTATATATATATATATACAATATAAATTAAACCCTGATTAGAAATAATTAATTAATTATTAAATAAATAGATTAACAAGCTATTCTTCAAAAAAAATAATAATTTTAAAAATTTCCTGAAAATTCAGGGGGGTTACAATCTACCCAACTTATAAGAATTTCGTCCTCGAAATTTAAAATAATTCTAATACCGAAGAAATAATAAGAAAATCAATGAAAAGTAAATATGTAAATTGTAACTTACTCAACAAGACAATTTACAACGATACTTGGGGGTTTATAGAGGGGTCAAAACTGGCATCATATCCTACAAGAATATGTTCTAGGTCCGGCATAGGTCATAGGATTTCCAAGTGATCAGGGAATAGATCGATATTGCATGGTCAAATCTAATAGGATAAGGAGAGGACACAAATAGTCTATTCTAAGGGAAAGATTTGTCAAACAAGTAGAGTTATTAAAATAGAGCACATAAAGGTGTGTTTATGGGGGGCATAAATGTCATGTGTATGGTGCGGTTTGTCTAGATCATAATGGTGCAATTATTGGAAGAAAAATCCTAATATTGTGCTTCAATTACCCAAGTCATGGTAAGGGATCAAATGATATGAACCAAGGAAAGGATAATAGGAAAACTTTTATTTGCTAAATGTCCGACTAAAATCAGTCTAAGATGGCTACTAGGGTGCTAAGGGTATTACTAAAATAAGATATCATACAAGGTATACTTAACTGACTTAGTAGAAAGATGGTTCTACTATAAATCATAGCTAATAAAGGATTATAAAGAGAAATTCTATACTAAGGCGCAGAATAAAGAAGAGTTCAAGGGGGATGGGGTCGATTACAAATTTGAAGGTCCAATGCGAATAAATGTTTCAAGAAAACAAAATTTGTCAAACGGTCGCAAATGAGATCCTAGGACAAGTTTACTATATCTTCATCTGCATAAAATAATCATAGGAAAAGCGAATCAACATGTACTAGGTTGGCCAGACCATCATGTACCGATTCTGATTAGACAACATTTTAGTGGGTGCACCCAATAATATATGTGTCAAGAACAAGCTTGAGAAAAGAAGAAGCTTGTAAAAACTAGGCTATAACAGCAATATTAGTCAAGACGATAAAAATAAACGTACAGAAGAAAAGAAAGTACAAGATAGTTCAAGTCCAAAACACAAATAATGATTTGACCTTTCTAGTTGCCCTATGAATCTCTAACCTTAGTTGAGCTAGGGATAGGAACCCACAAAGTTATGTCTAGGTAATCTAAATACTTATACCAACATATAGTCAGTGTTATCCAACTATAATTTTTTAATGGTCCTGAGAAAAGTATGATGCTAAACTACAAGGTATACTACCCAACTTATAAGAATTGAACTAGTACCTCTCACTATCTCTTCAGGAAATAAGTTTATCCTACCAAATTGTAGCAACAACATAGAATTTTCTAGAGAAGCAATAATAATCCTAACATGAGAAAAAAAAAAGTCCTTTGGTCTATTCAAAAGGATAAGACGTAATGATCTGCTTTCCATTATTGCTTAAGAAAACAAAATTTTGGATCGATAGTACTAGAATTATGCAGCACGATAAATAGTAAATCAGGAAAGAAAATAAACTAATTAGATAATAAAAAAAAATTCCTTATAGCATTTAGCTCGGCAACCGTGGCATGAGCTAAAGGTGAAGGAAAATTTTTATTACAGAAAATATCAACCAATATTGTCTACAGGTAAAGTAACAAACAACTAAATAGATATTCCTAATATTAATACTAATAATATAATACTAAAATATAGGAGAAGATATACTGGTTGACGGATTTGGGGTATGGTCAAGAAAAATTTATAGACATCTATAGCTCTAAACAATTAGGGAATCATGATACTAGTTTAGGGTCGAGAACAAGGATGATAAAATTTTAAGAAGAAGACATAGTCACATGGGTCGATGACTTAACTATAACTGCATATAATTACTATCATGGCTATGAAAAATATGGCAACTAAGGTGTGACACTTCTATCTCATTAGAGTAACATCCTCTATGTTTATTTCCTCATCAAGATAAAAAAAAAATCAAATTCCTGTAAATAAAATTTCTTCATAAATTCCTTCAGTATAAAATCTTTAAATCAAAACATCATCCACCAATTTCCTTAATCTCTTTAAGATCGTCGCATATAATCATAATTATAACTTTAAAATACCCAACCAATCCTTTTATCATCACACCAACTCCCTTTTATTTTTCCCCCTTTTTTTTCTCAACTTTAATTCAGTTTACCTAATATAAAAGATTGTAACTCTCTTATGAAAATACTTAAATCAATCACCGAGATAAATATTATCATAATACTAAATTCTTCTCTTTTTTTTCCAAAAGAAACTTCAATAAAAATTTATCAATCTAAAAAAAAAGATTTAAATCTCAAATTTTTTTTTTCAATCAAAATTTGTTCCATCAAACAAAATTCAATCACAAAAAAAATACCTCAAATTTCTAAATCGATCCTCGAAATAAACTTTATTATAGTACAAACATCCTTTTCTTTTCTCCTCAAAATTTTTAGATTAAAATTATCCAACTCCAAATTTTAAATCACTTTATGAAATGCATCAAATTTCTAAATTCTTCTTAAATAAACCCTTTTTTTTCATCAAGGTCAAAATATTCAATCTTTAAAGAAATATAAATCTCATAGGCAACTCTTAACTATTTCTATTTACAATCATCTATCCTCAAATTTAAAAAAAAAAAAATTATTCTTCTATTTTGGAAACCAACATAAATCATCAACCAATTTAAATCTCATGTAGCAATGTGAATATTTAAATTTTTAATCATCAAGTTGATTTTATATCCTCTCTAACCAATCATAGAATTTTTTTTTTTTAAAAAAAAAAACTCAAATCAAAACTTTAAATCATCCTCTCAAATCGATCATCGAGTTTATTTTATTAATCAACTTCTAACAGTCTTTCCCATATGAGTATAAGTAATCTTTCTCACTATCATTCGAAATTGATATATCATTACTACTCAACTTTGAATTAACTAATCATTCATGCAAAATTATATCTTTCAAAAATATGGTGTTCATCAACCTGCAATATTTAGTACTTTCCCAGAATTCAATTATAGACTCAACCGCCTAATTAGCTGCCAAGGTAACCCATCTAGCCATATAGTTACTCAAGAGTGTATATAGTATAGCATCTTCCAAACCTCTATCAATCATGAGAAGCAAGGGGTACGGTAGATTAGATCGAGAAGGATATAATTGCAAGGAAGTCAAAGAGTCAGAAGATATAAATCAAAGAAGAGATCAAGTAATTCGAGGAGTTTGAAATGAGTCGAAATCAAACGAGATCAAAGGATAAAAATAATCAATTGTGGATGAGACACGATAGTCCTAATCCTATACGCAGGCTTGCTTGGTACGGTAAAGTAACCAAACAATATTTTCTCGACCTGCATGGGCCACCACTAAAAACATGTCACGCCCCGGTTCCAAGATATGTGGGACCAGGAACACGTGGCGTGCCAGCTGTACGATCAAGTATAGAAAAACCCCAATTTAATGGACTATACTCGATCGTAGTACGCTGAAGTAACAACTAAATAACAATACAGGCAGGTAAATACTAATCTCATCCACAGGAAAAATCACAGAATAAAGCTGGAAGGAATGAAAATAACTCTGAATCAAACTACAAGTCATGACTAGTGGAAAATAATCCACCAATAAATGTATGAATGAACTACTAAAAGAGTACAACTGAACCAGAAAAGAAATAGATAGCCACTAGCAGAAATCACCTAAGAACTCAAGAAACTCACGAGGCTCAACATTGAAGTCCTCGTCAGCAAAAGTCTCCAATCTCCGTAGTCCGTCGGTACCTGTGCTCGTCCCAATCTGGAAAAGGTGCCAGGTCCTCAGAGGGACGTAACAAGTACACAAGAAATCGACATACATGATAGTACAAGGCAGTATATAAATAACTAGAACAAAATATAACATAACATCTCCCCAACCAAACAAGGACAGGATATATCATGCAACATACGACAGGTAAACTAACCATCTATGTGTAAAATGCACTCGAGACATCTCTAGTGGCACATGAGAGGGGGAGAAGAAGAAGAAACGGCCACCAAGCGTTCTACGGTTTGAGAAACGAGGGGCTACGAGCATCCAGCGTCCATTGGAAACAGAAATTCTCATACACCACTAGTAGACTCTCTCCACCCAATGTATATCCGTACCGTATACACGGTACAAATAATATGCAAGACGTCATAGTATATATAAGTAGACCTGTACCAACCACTAGACCAGACGCGAACTCACGTGCCAATGATCAGTCGACACACAAATCCATGCTCTCAACTCACTCATATAGTGATCGTGTATGATACGGTGTCCGACTAGAAGGTACCACATACCTTCACAATACACGGGATAAGTCCACTACTACTAGACGCGTGCACACAACTGAGAAGTAACTAGGTAACATAAACTAACTGCAAAAATATACAATCAAGCAAGGTGTACTTGCCTGTGTCCAGCAACTGAGTATCTGGGTCCAAAGTAGAGTCCGAGTCCCGAGAAGCAAATAATCCTAAACAAAATTTATCTCTAATTAATTACTAATTAACCAAATTAAACCATATATTGAATTGCTAATTAATCAATAATTAATATCATACCATCATTACTAGCTAATCAATACCAATAATTATGAATAATAATAATATACAATAATAAGTATGAAATACTTATTACTATAATTTTATATTCTAAAATTATTAATAAAATTAATATATATCTAATAATTAATTAATTACTTATAAATAATTAATTAATCATTTAAATAACACAAGCGTTCACAATTTCCTAATAATACCAACAAAATTTGTAAGAATCCAGGAAAATCATTTTTATTCTAATAAGCTAAATAATGACAGAAATAATAGATATATATATTATTTTCAAAGAAACCATAAATAGGATTTTCTTTATTTAATATAAAAATCTATCTAATAACTAGATTAGTGCTAATAATTATAAATACTAGTTAATAAATAGTAAAAAGATCTAAATTGGGTTATAAAATACTTTTCCATGATAAACCTACTGTAAATAATATTTTAATATTATTTACCTAATTATAAGTAATTAAAAACATTTAACTACTACATATATAAAATTACTATTTTAGCTATTAAAATTAGAATTAAATATTAAAAATTCACTAATAAATTGTGAAAATTCATATTTCACAGAAAATAACATTTTTCCAACAGTGACTATACTTTTATGAACATTACCATAATAATTTATATTTAATATAAATTAAAACTAGTAATGAACTAATTACATAATCAATAATATTTAACACTGATTTAATATAAAATAAATAACAAACATAATTATTTTATTCTGAAAATTTTACAGTAAATAGACATAATTATTATTTACAAGTTTTGTATAAAGCTCATTAATTATTTCTTAGTGAATTAATTAATAAAAATCCGAAACAGTGTAAATAAATAGTCATTTAGATTCAGTAATTCACAGTTTAAAATATAATTAAAATATCTAAACTATTTATTAAATCATAAAAATTTAACAGTAAATAGATTACATAATTACCTACAAATTATGTATAGATCATAACAAGTAATTCCCGATGAATTAAATTCTAAAAATCAAAAACAGAATATATAATACTGTGGAAATTGCACAAAAACTGCAGTAATACATTCCCTTTAAATGTTTAATAAATACTAATAAATTGTGTAAAAATCTGTCATAATTAATATAGGATCTACACTAATGACTCTAATCATTAGGCTAATAATTTAGATACTTTTTACTATCAATTAATCATTAATTAATTGATTAACACAGCCATAATCACACAAATTAATTCATCAATGCAAATAACCTAATTGTTTCAACCTAATCACACGTGTAAGAGGACACGTGGGGGGTCGGGGCAGTACCTCGCCGAGGCAGGGCTCGACGGCGAACCCTCCGGTCGCGGTGGCGCCGGTGGTAGCGGTCGGTGGTGGCCGCCCGGTTCGCTGCAGTCGCGGCAGTCCCGATCTCGCGGCCTCGAGCTCCTCCGGGGGGTCGTCGGAATCCTTTGCCCGACGGGGGGGGGGGGGGGGGGGGTGACTAGGGGATGGCTAGCTATGCTCCAATGGTGGTGGCGATGGCTCAAATGAGTGAATCTGAGATTAGGGTTCGGTTTAGCCTACACAAGGAATAACTATATGTATATATACTAAGTTGAGGGTGATCCTTTATACAAGGAACCCTAACGGGTTTGGGGTTCGGTTTGGCCTATCGGGTTTGGGCCTAAGTTAGGGTTAAACTTAAGGAATGGTTTGGTTGCTAGGAATTTTAACACCACATCTATATAAGTATAGATATATATATATAATCTAAAAATAAAACCAATTGAATGATAACACTATATATATATATAATTATTGATATAAATATAATCTAATAATAAATCTATATGAAACTTGGTTAGAGTTTATAAATAATTTAATAATTAATGTAACAGCATTTATTTAACAAATAATAATATTTAGTAATCTTGCATCTATATATATATATATATATACAATATAAATTAAACCCTGATTAGAAATAATTAATTAATTATTAAATAAATAGATTAACAAGCTATTCTTCAAAAAAAACAATAATTTTAAAAATTCCCTGAAAATTCAGGGGGGTTACAATGCCATACCACCATACGTGGGCTCTCATATCTTTATACATCTTATTGGCTCCTGGATGCAAGGAATACTGAAAACGGTGTGCCTCATGCATAACCTCCTCTCATAGATCTCCATTAGGTACACATAATCTAGCCCGTGCCTCAACGAACCATCCTCTGCAATGGTAAAGTCCTCTAAAAATTGGCCTGCGCCTGTGCTATGATACTCCTTAGCTGCTCGTCCAGGTATTGTGCCTCTCGTATCCTGTCCATCAGTCCAGACAGAATCTGTATGTCCATCATCTGCATCCCGACTCCTGGAATGACGACCTCAATGCCTAAACTCTCCAAGTCTGCTAACAAGTGGCGGTCTCTCGTCAAGAACATAGCCACTGGGTACCGACTCAAGGCATCTGCAACTACGTTCGCCTTCCCCGGATGATACTGCAACGAGATGTCGAAATCCTTCATCAATTCTAGCCATCGGCGTTGCCTCATATTCAGCTCCTTTTGCATGAAAACGTACTTCAAACTTTTGTAGTCAGTAAATATTTCCACACGCTCTCCGTACAAGTAGTGTTTCTACAACTTTATAGCGAATGTAACCGCTGCCAGTTCTAGGTCGTAGGTGGGATAATTCTTCTCATATGGTTGCAGCTATCTGGACGCATTCTATCACCTTCTTATTCTGCTCTAGAACATACCCCAAGCCTTTCTCCGAAGCATTGCTATAGATAGAAAAATCGTCGGATCCTGATGGCAATGTCAATACTGGCACTGTCGTTAGCCTCTTCTTCAGCTCGTCGAATGCGGTCTGGTAGTCCTCTGTCCACATGAACTCTACGTCCTTCCGAGTGAGCCTAGTCATCGGCTCCGTAATCCGAGCAAAATCCTGCATAAACTTCCTGTAGTACCCCACCAATCCCAAGAAGCTTCAAATCTCTGCCACAGACGTCGGTATAGTCCATGACTCAACGGCAACAATCTTCTTCAGGTCTACAGATATACCGTCTCCTATCACCACGTGCCCAAGAAATTTCACATTGTCAAGGAAAAACTCGCACTTCGAAAGCTTTTCGTAGAGTTTCTCCTTCCTGAGGGTCTCCAGCACGATCCTCAGATGCTCATCGTACTCTTCTAGCGACTTTGAGTAGATGAGAATGTCGTCGATAAAAACCACCACGAACTTATCGAGGTATGGATGGAATACCTTGTTCATCAAATTCATGAAGACTGCAGGGGCATTGGTCAACCGAAACAGCATCACCATGAACTCATACTGGATGTACTTGGTCTGGAAGGCTGTCTTCGGAATATCCTCCTTCTTCACCTTCACTTGGTGGTACCCCGACCTCAAGTCAATCTTCGAAAATACCCACGCACCGCTCAACTGATCGAAAAGATCATCAATCCTTGGTAGCGGGTACTTGTTCTTGATTGTTTTATTATTTAAGGTCCGGTAGTCAATACACATATGCACCATCATGTCCTTCTTTGGCACGAATAGCACTGTGTACCCCAAGGCGACCAACTCGATCTAATGAACCCTTTCTCCAGTAGCTCGTCAATTTGTTTCTTCAATTCTACAGCCTCCTTATTATTGATCATATATACTCGCTGCGACTCTGGCTCCGAACCTGGCACAAGATCAATAGAGAACTCAACGTCTATGTCTGGTGGTAGTCCAGGCAGCTCATCGGGAAATACGTCAAAAAACTTCGCGATGATAGGATGAGGTAGCTTCTTCTCCCCTATCATGGCTCCACAAATAGCCTCACTAAGCTGCTCCACCACTCCTCTAGCAAACTCGAACATGGTCTCTCCAGGCGGACTAAACACAACACATCCGCGACGACAATCAATGCTGGTATAATATTTACTCAACCAATCCATGCCGAGCACTATATGAAAGCTCGAAAGTGGCATTATGAGTAAACTAGCACGCATTTCCCGGCCTTCTAAGGTAATGCAAAGTCCGTCGCAAATATCCTTGACAGGTTGATGCCTCTGCCAGTAGAGATTTTATAAGTGCAATCTAAGGGATCAGATACGATACTCTGTCTAAAAACGAAAGCTGCAGATATAAAACTATGACTGGCACCAGAATCGAACAAAGCAATAGCTAAAAAAGACTCGTGGAGAACAGAACTTGCTATTATCTCAGGAGATGCTAGTGTCCCTTCGGCCGCCATGGCAAAAGCTCTGCCCTGCTGCTGGTGCTGGACGAAGTGCTACTGCTGTATGGGCAAGGGGCCCCTCTACTGTTATCCTTGCAAAAACAGACCTGCATAGGCCACCATAAAAATGTGTAATGACCCGCACCCAGTATTTGGACATGGGTCGTGGGTACGTCCAGCCTACACCATAGTGTCGGTGGTAAAACGCTGTCTAGTCTACTCCACATTTATCAATACAACCATGCAGTTTATAATTATTTGCATAGTGTAATCCAAATCGACAGATAAGTCTAAGACAAAATGATGTTTATATAATAACCACAGCTTGGAGAGAAAGATAAGGAAGGAACTGAAACAGTCTCTAAGAGACTAAAATGTACTAAAATGATATAGTCTCAAAAGAGAACAAAATAGTCAAAGAGAAACATCCACTACTCAACTCATGATCCTCAAAATAGAAATAACAACTAGAAAGTCTTCGGGCAGCACACCCTGTCACGCCCCGCTCCCGTAGGAGCGATCGTCCTCGCTAAGGCGTGATGCCGCACGGGCCTAGGTTGCGCCCGTGCAAGGCCAAGTCCAGAAACGGCCGATTTGCTAGGCCACAGAGTCGCACAGAGTGTCCCCATTTGCAGCGGAAAGTAAATGAACACAAGTTGAATACGAAATCAAACTCTTTATTGATATTCAAGAAGTTACAAGCGGCGCTAGGCCGATATTACAATTCGCTCAAGCTTTCTCTCTCTGAAGCATAAAAGGCGTGCCAAGTGGCTTACAAGATGGAATGATTCATGGCGATGTTCCGATACATTATGTCCTGTATAGGGTGCTTCAGCTCCTTGCAACGCTCCAAGGCTCCAGAGATAGCTCCGCACCTTAGCACGTTCGATGGAAGCTCCGCACCCGCCGACATTTCCTGCTTCCTGCAAGCAGACTGTGGGGTTATCAGTACATTGTTATGCACTGGTGGGGAGGCTAGCTCGTCCACAACGCTATCATTACCAAACACGTTCCATTTACTTTTGTGCATCCCTATCATTCATTGTCTTTCTAATCTTGCCTTAGGATCAGTTTCATGGCATATTTCATAGCCTATCTCGTGTTGTCGAATACAAGTGTCGCATGGAAATACATGCATAACTTACCCATACTTACCGTCCGGCCTTCCCTGTTCAATGTAAACCAAGTTAGTCAACAATTCATGTGTAATATCATAACGTGATTCTTGGGAACATTCAATAATAGGGCGTGTTCCTTCCTCAGTTTCTAGCGCGTCGTAGGCGTGTTTTCTAACTCACTTCATAAAGTACTCTTTATCATTTGGGGTGATATATTTCAAGCCTATTCAGAAGGCGCTTTGTTTAGTTCACTTAGACTACCTTGATTTCAATGCAAGGACTTGCACGTGGATTTCCACCAGCAAGCCCACTTAATCTATATGCACCGGTCGCTGGCAAGTCAGCCATTATGGACATTTCCCCTGTGGCATTCTCGTCTATCAAGCGTGATGGCTGGTACACCCTGATAGACTATTGAATAACCGGCCCTACGTTTGGTTATGTGCCCAAGCCCGCACACCTGTCCGCCCGTAGGCCATGATTCCGCCTAGGCCGGCCACGAAATCGTCGTTCGTTGCCCTTGGAATCCCTTTTCGCTCGTGCACGAGCCGTCCACGACCATTTCGTATTTTATTATCATCTTTTTACTTAACGGCTGTCTTTGAGCCATAGGCTAACCCTTAGCCATAATGCGTTATCGACCAGGTTGGCGTCCGTGCAGCGTGGGTAGCGAGCCCCGTTGTACGTGCCCGTCACACCTGTCGCTAACCATTCCTTTCTTTCTTATCTTTTCTTCATTCTTTCTTTTCTTTCTTTCTTTCTTTCACTTGTTCATTCGCTCATTGATTCATTCACATATTCATTCATTTCATTTGTCGATTCATCCATTTACTTATTCATTCATTCATTCATTTGTACATTTTGCAACTCCCTATGCGGGAGTCGCCTTGGCGACCCATTGGTCCCGTAGCCTTTCAATGTTGCTATACTCTACTCGGAACGACTATGTCGATAGTCTTCCGTTTCATTGTTGTAAACCATTCATTGTTTCATTGTTGAACGCAAGCTTGTGCCTTAGCACGAGCGTGGAGCGCGGTGCGAGAGTTCTCGTATTTTCCATATTCCTTTCCATATTCTATACAAGCATACAAGATGGGATTATTCCCTTAGCTAGGTGCGTTGAGTCCTTTATTAGCATGCATGGGGTTATCGCCTAGCGATTCTCGTGATAGTGTCCGTATTGTTATGTGTCTAGGCTAAGCAGTGACGGGTTCATCGGAGCCACCCACCTTAGCGATGTTCGCATCGGCCGAGCGATACTCCGAGCGCGCCTTTGATAGTCTAAGTCTGGATTCATCTTGACGGGCCAATGTAAGCCTTACATCGATTCTTCATCAGGTCGATGCCAACTCTTCGGGTCGACGGCTCGTTTGAGTCGTTGCACTTGCCGTTTGAATCGGCGTTCCGCTAGGGCGGAGCGGGTCACTACATAATACACCACTCAAAACAAGTCTCGTCCTCGAGACTTCCTGAGTGCGGGTCATCCTACCGTTCCTTTTATTCATCGCCGTGTGCCTACTTTAGACAATTCCTATCGAATGGCTTTTATCGTTCGATGGCATCGAACTATACTCGATACCTTTCCAAGTTCATTGAATGGCTTTTCATTCATTTTAGAGTTGATGTAACTTATTCAATTTAAGTGTTTCTTCGACTCGGTTGCTACTTCGACGTATCATAGGACTGAAACGGTCGCACGAGGTGCATTGTAATTCGTCAAACACGAGAGTCATAGGTTGAGGTTAACTCACTCATTCGTTCATGCGCATCGCAACACTCACTTGCAGCTGTATTCGAGTTCGTCACATCGCTGAGTTTGGATCGTGCACATATTCAAGGCGTCCCCGGAATACGTACATTTCAACCAAGCTTAGCGATTAGCGAAGACGGACAAGCTACTCGTGATAGTTTTGATTTGCCGATCGTTCGCTAAATTCGATTTAAAACCGAACTCATGTGTATCTCGCTATCGTTTATCTCGGTCCTCGAGATGATCCGGTTCGCTTTTCAAGCGTTCTTGTCTACAAAATCAATATGATTTCTTCTTAGCGGAGTCGACCAAGTCTAAGTAATTTCCGTCCGATTCAAGACCAAGTATTGTACTATCCTCGAGTACGTCTTTCGACCAATGATTCAATTCATTATCTCAACTTTACTTGCGCATCATCCATTCCTATCATTCCTTTTGTTTGGGACCATTCTCATTGTCGTTCACGCACACTCCAAATTCCCCGTCCTACTCTAAGTCTTGTTGCCCAAAGTCTATCGTCCGTCCAGACGATATTGTAAGTGACATCGCACAGGTTCAATCACTCGGCATAGGGTCGTCCGCCTATCCGCTAGGTCAGCTCACTAGGTCATAGTTACAAGTCAAGTCTATTGCTCATCGTGCAAGGTCGTTGCACGACGCTCGCCCCAAATCCTATGGTCAAACCATTTGTTTGCTTGTACGGGAGTTTCTACCCAAGTTTGTTTCACTCAAATTTCTAAACATCAAGCAGTGTTCCTCCTATTCGCATCAACACATTCTCCGCTCCATGTCTGAGCTCGTTTAGGAAAATCATCCTACGATAGGTTATCCTCAATCAAATCCTTGACATGTCAGTCTCGTGCGTCCGCACTAGCAATTACCATAGTCTATCTCTTCAAGTATGTTTAATATAATTCACCTATCCATCCTATCCAATTCACGTAGTCGATCACAAGGTCGTCTAGACTTGCAATATGTTGCGCCCCGATCTCACGCAAGTCTGATTATCCACGGCGGACATGAATCACCATATCAACGTTCCCGTGGAATAATCGTCCTCATCGGGACGTAACTCTTGCGTTGAATCTAGACTTACTTATTTTCGATACGTGGATTGGGTCTACTCAATCCTCAAGTTTTCTTCGTTGTCCCTCATAAGTCCGATCAATCCTCCGATTCGCCTTCGCTTCAAACCACAAGTCGAAGCAATCAAAATTGTCATGTCAAGGTATTTCGAGTTTGATCATTCCCGCTGGACATGAATCACCATGCCAACGCTCACGCGGAACGATCGTCCCAAATCCGACGTGACGCATGTACGAGGCTAGAGTTGCGCTCGCACAAGACAAGATCGTTGTCGTTGTGGTTATCACCGAACAATCAAGTCACTTTCCTCTCCATCCAACATTCATTTCTATCCAATCCCCAACATAGAATCCTTCGAAACAATAACTTCTAACACGGTCATCATTCATCGAATTAGAGTACCCCCGAGTTATCGTACATCGATCTTTGATACGCCTCAATACCATCGATGATGCACATAACCTGACGATCTTCCTTTTGCAACGAATTTCGAGTCGTGCAACTTAATTCCTCAATTCACGTTGTCTCGTGCTAACTCTTCATTGAGCAACATCTATTCCAAATCCTTAGTCATCCTCGTATCTTCAAACCAACGTTTTCTATGCACGCCATCTTTCGATCGTGCTATCTTCGATCTCGTCTATGGGTATTTCACCTCAACTCAATTTCAATCCATTCAACTAAATTCAAAATTGTATGTATGATCTTTCTATGTTTCTTCGACCAAGACCTCCATTCGTTTCATGATTCGTACTACGCATTCTTAATCCGTCCGAATGATATCTCGTTTGAGACTCTCGAAGTCGAAACCAACTAAGCGTCACTCATTCTAAGGCTTGCGCAATATTATCGCTTGTCGACGTACACGTTCTATTCGTATCTCCTCTAGTCTCGCCCGAACAATTTCTACAACGTCCATACACCACTCAGGGTTCGAGCCATTCGACTAGTCATCGATACTCCCTCTTTTTTTCCTTCTTCGAAGCTATCACATACACCACTCGGAGTCAAGTCATTCTACAAATCCTCGAAAGGTTATTCGACTCCCGATCGACATATCCAATTACGCGTTCGCTCATTCTTCAAATTCTAAGAACTATTTCCCGTGTTCGCTTTAGCGTCGGTCAAGTAGCGTCTCTATCAACATACGTTCTAAGTCTTCCTTATTCTCGTCCGAGCGATAGTCAATCTCGCTCGCAACTCGTTTCCACCATAAAGTCTAGGTGCGCGATACTCGGCACAACTTAGCCAAAAGGCTGCGTGCATAACCATCCCGTTCGAACTATACTTCGGTCTCGTGTACTCGTTCGCTATTATCAGCGTAAGGTTATTCAAGCACGTCTTGTGGTTGCAACTCTTAGCATCGGTTCCTTCCAACTCAAGTATGTCGTGGTTCGGCACAAAGGCCTTCATCTATCGATCCCGTCCAACCGAGTAATCGTACGAGCTTTTGAAAATATTAGACTTATTGTATGGAACATCCCAAGGCACAACGAGAGAGAGCGCATACTTCTTTTGTATCCAACGAGCTTTCAAAATTGAGAAAATCGAAATGAAGTCCAAGGACGTAAAGCCGTGCTCTGATACCACTATGTCACGCCCCGCTCCCGTAGGAGCGATCGTCCTCGCTAAGGCGTGATGCCGCACGGGCCTAGGTTGCGCCCGTGCAAGGCCAAGTCCAGAAACGGCCGATTTGCTAGGCCACAGAGTCGCACAGAGTGTCCCCATTTGCAGCGGAAAGTAAATGAACACAAGTTGAATACGAAATCAAACTCTTTATTGATATTCAAGAAGTTACAAGCGGCGCTAGGCCGATATTACAATTCGCTCAAGCTTTCTCTCTCTGAAGCATAAAAGGCGTGCCAAGTGGCTTACAAGATGGAATGATTCATGGCGATGTTCCGATACATTATGTCCTGTATAGGGTGCTTCAGCTCCTTGCAACGCTCCAAGGCTCCAGAGATAGCTCCGCACCTTAGCACGTTCGATGGAAGCTCCGCACCCGCCGACATTTCCTGCTTCCTGCAAGCAGACTGTGGGGTTATCAGTACATTGTTATGCACTGGTGGGGAGGCTAGCTCGCCCACAACGCTATCATTACCAAACACGTTCCATTTACTTTTGTGCATCTCTATCATTCATTGTCTTTCTAATCTTGCCTTAGGATCAGTTTCATGGCATATTTCATAGCCTATCTCGTGTTGTCGAATACAAGTGTCGCATGGAAATACATGCATAACTTACCCATACTTACCGTCCGGCCTTCCCTGTTCAATGTAAACCAAGTTAGTCAACAATTCATGTGTAATATCATAACGTGATTCTTGGGAACATTCAATAATAGGGCGTGTTCCTTCCTCAGTTTCTAGCGCGTCGTAGGCGTGTTTTCTAACTCACTTCATAAAGTACTCTTTATCATTTGGGGTGATATATTTCAAGCCTATTCAGAAGGCGCTTTGTTTAGTTCACTTAGACTACCTTGATTTCAATGCAAGGACTTGCACGTGGATTTCCACCAGCAAGCCCACTTAATCTATATGCACCGGTCGCTGGCAAGTCAGCCATTATGGACATTTCCCCTGTGGCATTCTCGTCTATCAAGCGTGATGGCTGGTACACCCTGATAGACTATTGAATAACCGGCCCTACGTTTGGTTATGTGCCCAAGCCCGCACACCTGTCCGCCCGTAGGCCATGATTCCGCCTAGGCCGGCCACGAAATCGTCGTTCGTTGCCCTTGGAATCCCTTTTCGCTCGTGCACGAGCCGTCCACGACCATTTCGTATTTTATTATCATCTTTTTACTTAACGGCTGTCTTTGAGCCATAGGCTAACCCTTAGCCATAATGCGTTATCGACCAGGTTGGCGTCCGTGCAGCGTGGGTAGCGAGCCCCGTTGTACGTGCCCGTCACACCTGTCGCTAACCATTCCTTTCTTTCTTATCTTTTCTTCATTCTTTCTTTTCTTTCTTTATTTCTTTCACTTGTTCATTCGCTCATTGATTCATTCACATATTCATTCATTTCATTTGTCGATTCATCCATTTACTTATTCATTCATTCATTCATTTGTACATTTTGCAACTCCCTATGCGGGAGTCGCCTTGGCGACCCATTGGTCCCGTAGCCTTTCAATGTTGCTATACTCTACTCGGAACGACTATGTCGATAGTCTTCCGTTTCATTGTTGTAAACCATTCATTGTTTCATTGTTGAACGCAAGCTTGTGCCTTAGCACGAGCGTGGAGCGCGGTGCGAGAGTTCTCGTATTTTCCATATTCCTTTCCATATTCTATACAAGCATACAAGATGGGATTATTCCCTTAGCTAGGTGCGTTGAGTCCTTTATTAGCATGCATGGGGTTATCGCCTAGCGATTCTCGTGATAGTGTCCGTATTGTTATGTGTCTAGGCTAAGCAGTGACGGGTTCATCGGAGCCACCCACCTTAGCGATGTTCGCATCGGCCGAGCGATACTCCGAGCGCGCCTTTGATAGTCTAAGTCTGGATTCATCTTGACGGGCCAATGTAAGCCTTACATCGATTCTTCATCAGGTCGATGCCAACTCTTCGGGTCGACGGCTCGTTTGAGTCGTTGCACTTGCCGTTTGAATCGGCGTTCCGCTAGGGCGGAGCGGGTCACTACACACCCGGCCAACAACTAAATAAAATCTACTAGAAATCATCCAGCGGGTAACTCCACAAAAGTTGCATCTGGGTCGTCTTGTACGCCAAAATCGAGATCTGTAGTATGCTCATAATATGTGGTATAAAAATCTTCAAACTCATCACCTAAAAATATTGATTTTTCAGTCAGGAATGGAACAAGCACACAGACCGAAAAGCTATTCGCAACATAATAGGAATTGTAATACATGAAAATAACAAATGTGGAAGAAACTAGAAGTAAAATGATGTCATGATATAACTAGTATGAAAGCGGGAATCATAGAACATGGCATGTCAACTAGAAAAGAATATATAAACATAGTGACATGGCAACTGGTGAAGAAACAAAGAAATAATGAAAGAGACAACTATCTATTTGTTTTAAAATATCAGTTTCGACGTGTGAACGGCTAGAGGGTATATTAGGTGCCCCACACGTGAAATGTAGACTGTTATTCTCTATGAAAGACACGGGAGATAGAAAGGGTAGTTCACACGTCTACTATGATATTTCCCCTCCCGACTAGTATACATGGACCCGAACGAGTCATGAAACATGGAAACAAGATAAAACGAGAATATAATGAGTAAAGGTCCATGATACCATCTCGTGTGTACATCGTGGCAATAAGCAAGAGAGCATATGTATTATATGTACTGGTAAAACCTATAAAAATTGAAAGCAATCAGAGAGTGCACTTGCCGGTGGTCCTGAGCTGCGGATACTGGTCAATGGCCAAGTCAAAGTCTCCATAACCTATATTACAATTAATTTGATTAATGGATGTAATTAAAGAATTTACTGCCAATCCTATCTATTTATCAATAGGCTTCTATTTTCTGTTTGTAATTCTTATAGGTAAGCTTATCTACAGTTTTACTAAATAACACTTGCCACCCTCATTCTCTAATTTGATTTCATAGATATACCTATATTGGCTGCCTACCCATTTACCTGACCTGTATATGCTTGCACCTATATATTTGCTTAGGAAGAACAGAGATACATGGGCCTACCTGCATATAATGCCCATACACATCTACTTGGGTATAGTTCATGTATTTATGTCAAATGGGTTCACAGATTGGTTTACACTCTACACCAAGTACTTGGGTACTTGGCTTACTGGTTACATGTGTGTATTTACTTATCTAATCTCGACACGTGAGTATACCTCTCCTGGTTTTAGAAGTTCACAGAACGTACCACCGACCACTACTAGTATCCTACTGCCATCTCTTGACAAAACCATTACCGTAATGTCTTTGTTCCAAGTTAACCCCACTAAACTGTTTCATAGATGTCTCCCATCATATTCTTCTGATACCAAAACTTGAGCTACTAAGCCTCTCTGTACTAGTTATTCATCTCGGGGTTCACTCGACACGAGCTAACTTCAACCACCCAAATATTTCTAACTAGTACTGCTATTTCTTGGTGCCAATGGTTGTCCAACCCTATATCATCGTTTTGGTATAGGCACACCTATGTAGGTAGCCTGTGCATAAAGGATACAAGTGACTAGATTGCTACTGATACACTAGTTTACATGGCATGCTCATATTCGGAAATAACTTGGTCTCCCCAACCCACCATTTCTCGAACTAGTACTGGAGTACTAGATACTCACCACTAATAACTCCTATAGGGCTAACACAACCCTAGATGAATGCCCCTGACCTGGGTATGCTTGAATCGCTGCTTATAGATGATGGTCCGACACATGGCTATTGTATTCCCATTAGTACAGGAAGGGATACATGTTCATATCAATTTGGGTTATACGAGGAAGTTTCACGTGTTAGTATCACTCGGATATAAAAGAATGGTTCATTTGTTATCTATTGGATAAGAGGAGATCTAACGGGGCACTTGGGGTTTGATACTAGGCAGTCTAACATAGCACTGTTCACCCATACCCAGGTCTCTGGAATACTCTGGTTCATGCTACCTTCAGAAAATGAACATAGATGAAGAACAAGGAACAATAGTAGTGGTAGCAAACATACTGTTGTGTTGGCTTAAAGTGCCAGATTATGGTTCTGTTAGTCTAAGGTATCCTCCATTATACTAGGTTTTGGTCACTCGTGGCATTGTCATGAGCCCATATTCTCACCACGGCTCGTGTCTTGCTTATGGACGAAGTATGCTAGTATCGACCAATACTCTTGACTGTTGTATCAGTAACGACCATGTTAGAGCAACTGTGAT
Source organism: Iris pallida (assembly GCA_029216955.1). Classification (NCBI taxonomy): domain Eukaryota; kingdom Viridiplantae; phylum Streptophyta; class Magnoliopsida; order Asparagales; family Iridaceae; genus Iris; species Iris pallida. Next base: position 23,431,637 of record JANAVB010025598.1, on the reverse strand, counting down.
ATAATATATGCAACCAATGAATTAATGAACGGTCCATGCCATGCTACCCGATGTGTATCAATGCGTAGTTGATACATCAACATATCCTAACTTGGTATGCAACTGGATTTCACGAACGTGTACCACTCGATCGATCCAACGTGGGTACCCTCTTTTCACTCTTAGCTCTAGGTTAGGATACAACTCGACCCTCTATACTCCTATGCATTGACACATGGTAACAGGTATAGCCATCATGGATTATCATTCTACCTCACCTCTGCTTTGTGTCTATAATATATATGCAACCCATATTCATATATAATCTATGCATAACACAATAATTCCTAAATATCCACATACAGGGATCGTATCTGTGGCTAGTACACGCCCTTGTTACCTGGGTTCTCGGATACACTTAGTACCCTAAAATATCATTTAGCTAGGAGACACGCATATATAAATATCAGTGGGGGTAATTCATGTTTTTCACTAAAAATTTCGGATACAAAGTAGTTTGATCCGAAGGATTCTCGACTCTTGCACGTATAAATCTTTGAAGAATTCTATACCTAAACTGCTACTTCTCCCTACGACTCTTGGTTGTTCAAATCATCTAGTTCCATGACTACCAATGACACACATACACCCGCCATTATGTTCAGGTTCTCCCCTGCTATTCGCCCCTTTTGATTAGTTGACATTAAGAAACTAAACTTCTGACATTCAGAAATCTGACCCCAAGCCCATCGATTACAGCTGATACCTATTTCCAAAATCCTTTAGGAATTATTACGAATACTTCTACCTCTATTAAATGTGATTAGACTAACTAGGCTTTAGAGAATTGCATGATATGGGATATAGGAGAATTACTTGTTGATGAACTCGAAAAATCCAGCTCTGGGACCGCTCGACAGTAGACTTCATGATCGAAAAAGCGAAGAAAGGTTAGGGTTTCAGGAGAGGATGAATCGATTGATCCTTACATATATATGTACACTAGGCTTGATAAGATCGAATTTGGGTTCAGATAATAACTCACGATTTGAATCCTGGAAAGATTCGAATTGTTCTTAGCCGTTTTGGATTTGAAGCAAGTGTAGAATCCTATCTCTATTATTCAAACTCTGTTTGCCTGGCCATAGCAGGGTTGAATTTGTGTATTTATCACAAACCCCCTTGCTCAATAAAGTTTGCCTATTTGCCATCCTAGTTTAATAGTTTACACATAAGGTGCTTCCTAATCTCTTTAAGAAGATATGAATATGATCATAATGGTAAATAAAAGCAAAATTAATAATTTTAGTTGGTTTAAGGGCTCACATGAAGTCTCAGTCTTTGCTTCTTGCCATCTCCCTTTATGGGAGATTTTCCTTTCCGCTTCTTAAGAGTGACGTGCAAGGCACTTTGTACCTCGTCATGAAAACCGATGGGTACAGCCTCCAAAGGATAATCAACAGGAACGTTCTCCTCGGCTTCTGCCAACTCTATGGAAGCTGGAGTTCCTTCTTGCGCTTTTCTCACGCCAACGAAATTATCCGTCATAGAATAGCCTTCGAAGAAGGTGATGACTGAGGTATAAAAATTCGCGTATGTGCTTAACATACGCGGGCCTGCCTCAAAGGTAGCCGAGGGCATGGTAAATATAGCATTAGTACCTCTCGCACAATAATATCTCCATCCTGGATCCCCGTCAATCAAAAACTTAGAGGCTTGAAGGCAGGTGGTCGCGTTCCCGACATGCATCTAGTCGTAACCGAACTGACGAGCAAATCGGCTAGGCAAATAAGGTTCTAGATAGAACTTGTTCTCGAACCGATACACCAGATATGAAGGTCTGATCATCTTCAACCAAGAAAATGCTGCTGGAGGTGGACGGGTACCAACGGGCTCTAAATCCATGAGAGGGGGCATGTAGGTCTCGTACCCAGGTAGGGGAGCAACGTAAAAGAATTTCCAGTTAGAGCCCATATTTTGCGCCTTTCTACAGTCAAACAATGAGTCTACCTTCCATCGAGACTCAGCATATCTACCGATAAAATCTTCTGATAAGACCCCATTAGCACCGAAAGCAGGGTCCATCAGAGAAGGATGGTGTAGTACCAACCAGCCAAACAGATAAGTGAACGACATCTCGGTACGGGAAAAATCGCTTTGTGTATTGGGTTTCTCCATCCGAGTGGTCGTGAATTCATGAAGGCCCGTATTCAGTCGGCAAGTCATAGCGGAGATGTAAACCCCCGTCCTGAATTTTGAAAGTAAATATTTTTTTTATTTTTAATTGTGTGACCCAAATAGTGATTTGGGATTTTGTGGACACTTTCAATCAATGAACCTTATACATATAGGGTTATTATATATATATATATATATAATGGTGGTATAAATATGTAAGCTATTATGTAAAATGATTTGTCTTCCATGGGTTTTATAAATATTCAATTCAAACTCTCCCCAACAAACGACCATTTGAAATCTCGAGTGCGAGTCCTCACTTCTCTGTTCAATTTCAGGAACTCCCAATCACCAAGAGATAAGCATACATCTTTTAAATCCTAATTTCTCTATCGAGTCTCTTCCTTGATCAAATCTAAAACCCTAGTATATAGGGATGGACAAGCAGCCGACCCTAAACTCTCTGCTCATTTTCTTTCCTCAGCACGTTTCTCATCCTTCTTCCCTAAATTATTTCTCGAACCCTAACCCTAAATTCCTGGTGAGCTGGAGATGGTGATGGAGGTGGGTTGCTTCCTCTACCGTAGTGGCTAGGGCTTCGTCCTCTTCCCGACGACGATTGTTCCACGACGGCGCTCGACTGCACAGAACTTTTCTGGTGACGACAACGAGATTTCCTCCGGCGATTTGAGGAGAACGTTGATCGTGATTGACTGCTCAAGTTGATCGATTTCTTCCTCGACCAGAGCTCAACATTGTCAGCTCTGTTCTGGGGTTACAGTTAAAGTTCAAATTCTTGGCTCAGGACTCGTCTGTGTCCAGAGACCCAAGACAGTAGCGGATACGATCTGTCATTCAGTCGGGATCCATACTACTCAGGTATCCTCCTCCTTCTTTTTGATACTATAGAGATTTCTGCTACAAGTTTCTTGAATGAATATGGTGTTGGGCAGGATTTAGGCAATGTATATACATGTCCATTACTTTTGTTCGTGTCCATTTTCCTCCATGTGGTGTCGTGTGTAGTAAATTGGCAAGGATTGATGTTACAGGGGTGCATAGCAGGGATTTGAGTTGTGTAGCTGAATAATAACTGAGTCCTGCCTATGAAATTGGCTCTTAGTTGCATGTGTAGATTTTACTTATGTGCGTGATAGTTGGGGGATTCAAAATTGGAAGAACCAGTACAATAGGTTAGGTAGAAGATGTTAGATGGGTTTGGCCTTGTATTCCTTGCAATAGAGTTGTATAATTAGTAGATTTGATATTTTCCAGATTGTTTGATTGGTATGTTTTGGTAGGTTTGGGTTGGGATGTTCTGTATTCTCAATTGTTCAGGGTGTCAGCTTGTGGCTGGGTTTTGAGAAGCACAAGCAAATGCTGGGCTTAGTTTCTTGCTTGAGTTGTACTTGCTGCAAGAAGGAGTTAGTACATTCCAATTTTGCTTGAGTGTGTTTGGTGTAGGGGAAATAACCATTAGATTCAAAGCATGCAGCTGGGCTTGGGTTCTAAGGAGCTGAAGCCTTGTATATTTTTCTAATGGTGTATACCTGGTGCTAGTTCAAATGTATCCTATTTTGCTGATGGTATATGCTGCTAGCTTCAGTTTGCATCCTATTTTAGTGTACCTCTGTGTTGATTAGGTCTTAACCCCTATAAGTGCTAGATTTTGGAGTTGTGTATAGTTGCTGGGGTCTCATTTCTGCTGGTTCTTTGGAGGGATTTTGTTTTTGAATGTCTTGACAAACTTTTGTGGTATGGCTCTTGGGCTTGAGTTTGTGGTCCTGCTGGGATTGAATGTATTAACATTAGATGTTACTGGGCTGTGTGCAGCAGTTTAATTGAGAAAAGATTTTGAATTAGTAGAGATTTAAATTGAGTGGTATAGTAGGAGTTAGGATGAATATAATGCTGGGCTTTGTCGTACATATACTGCTGGGCATATACTTTGAGTCGGCCTGAGGCCAATAGAGTTGCATTGGGCTGAAATATTACTACTACTAGTATTGTAATTATTATTATTATTAGTGATAATTTCATTTTTCCTATTTATAAGTATTTTGTTCAAGTTTGCCAAACCATTTAATGTTTTGACATTATGTACATGGTATAAATAGGTTCTCTGGACTTTGACTCAACACTTGGCCTGTGCCAACAGCTCAGGACCACAAGCAAGTATACCTTGCCAAACATATACAGTATTTACATTATTTTCTCTCTCTATTATTTTCCTTTCATACTGTCACATGATTTCCACATGGTGATTGGTGTCCTTGATTGTCTTACTTGTTCTAGATTACGTGTACGTATAGAATATTCGATATTGCTTGTCTATTAATCTTCTTTATGATATTGTGTCGTATGATAAAGTTGCTAGTTCTACACCTTGTTCTTGACTTGACTATTCTTAACTGTGAGTATCTTGCATTGTACTACAGTTGAGACACACTATAGATTGGGAGTATCTTACATTGTACTACGACCTATAGCAGATTATTCTACCTTGATATTGATTGATTGACTTGACCGACACTATAAATTGGGAGTATCTTGCATTATACTACGGTTTATAGGTGTATTCTTGATCTTGTATTCCTTTAGGAGAGAAAAACGATACTAGAATTGGCTAATCCTGACTGGGAGTATCTTGCATTATGCTACAGTCGAAACCTACTATAGATTGGGAGTATCTTGCATTGTACTACAAGCTATGGAGGTTAATCGATTGATTGATAGCCAAGTCTAGTATTATATTTCCATATTTTAGATATCTTTCTGGCACCGTTCTTATCCTCCACACATGTTATTTACTATCATATTAGTAGGCATATTATATGTATCTTGCTAGTCCTTTGAGGACCTGATGATCTCTTCAGGTTAGCCGCACTTGAGCCAGGTGGAGACAAGCAGTGTTGAGCCAGCATTCACATCATGGTATTGTTGCGTTGATGTTTAGCGTAGTTGGTTTCAGTTGTATCGTTCCTGTCTTATTTTATTCCGTCTACTGGTAGTGGATTTGTGTCTACCGGACGTGACTTGAACTACTTGAAATTCAGTTATATTATTCAATCCTTTATTTTAGTTGTATTTATTGGATTTGGATGTGACTTTACTTTCTGTGGATGAGATCTAGATTACCTTGTTGGACATAGTTTCTGTAACTTGTATATACTAGACAGTGTTCTACAGTCGACACTGCGGCGTAGGCTGGGCTTGGACATGCCTCGCATCCGAAAAGCGGGTGTAGGTCGTAACAGGAGAGGATATCCATATTGTACCCGAACATCAAATACACTGCAACAAATAACACACAGCAAGCCTCGATGAATACGATCGACGACAATGGCTCCAAGGACCACGACCACCTTAACTAGAGAGACATGAAGCCCGCTAGAGTAGCCTCCTTAGACATCTCTATACCACCCTGCTTTATGTAGCTCCAGACAAAGGTACCAGCAATGTAACTATTTCAGCTCGTTGTCAAAACAACCAGATTCTTTTATCAATCTGCTAATGACATGACTATTGAGCGGCTCAAAGAAGCGTGGGTCGCAATTTAAGTGCTCTTGCACTTTGCTCACTATGGCATGACCCAAGAAGAGGTACACTAACCACTTGGACGTATAGCACATCTCGGGTGCCTTGCTCTTGTAGAGATGAGTGCAGGTCATGAAATGACATAGCAGCTCATCGAAGACTGCAACCATCTGGGGATTATCCTTGGCCAGAATCTCCAGTTCGTCCTCCGTCGGCACGTATTCTTCATAAGGGTTTTTCATCCATTGGCAATGTGATAAAAACTGTATCTCGTGGAGGGCAAAGCCTATTTCCCCATGAGGAGTAGACAAAGTGTCAGTCATGTTGTTGTATCTCTCTACTAAGGCCAAGAACATATTGGTATTGGTGTAGATGCCACAAGAAGTTGTCAAGACAGCTTCATAACGATCCAACTCCTTTAGCTTAACAGTGAAGTTATCCATGGCCCATACGGAGAGTCGATTCTAGCCTTTAATGTCTGGGTGTATTAAACCTGACAGCCTCGGTGTCGGGGCAGGATACTCCCCTTCAGCTGTAGAAGAAGTATTGGCGAAGAAAGACATTCAGACAGGTATCATCATAGACGAATCCTCTGCCGGCACGCAACTTGGCTTCAAACCCCTCAAGTGCATACTATACTTTTTGGAAGAACTATAGAATATGTCCCTCCTCTTGTCTCCGAAATTGTGATATATTCGTCCAACTTTGACTTGCTGGAACGGAGTTATATCCCATGACATCTTCTGAGGGTAGCTGGCATGAGCATATTGGGACAGAGATTGTAATGCCCCATTCCGCTCAGTCAATCGGAGGAATCAAAATGCCAACGGCGTTCAGACTTAGCCATGCAACGGCTGCTCGAAGACCCGCTCGGTCGAGGTGACTCCTCGCTCAGGTGGGTGGCATCGGTGAACTTGCCTCAGCTTGGCCTTCACAATAATAAAACAAAAGTTTTCAAATGCACTAGTACGCTTGATAATAAAAATAGAAGAATCCATATAGCTAAGGGAATAATCCCAACTTGGGTCGAACTGAGTTCGAACATGGAAAAAGGTCCCACGGTTGGCTTAGAAGTATTGCACGTCATGCTTTCAAAATGACACTCGGTCCTTCGTCCCGTGGCTTGGGAGAAGAAAAGTTGGTCTATGTGCCACAAGGCTATGAACTTAACCTAAGTCATAGGCATCGCACGTATAGATGCTTGATAAAGCAAGCACAGTCCCATCGTCCACGTCATGGTATAGCCTTTGTTCGTCCCATGGGTTAAGTTGTATCGCACAACTTGTGGCATAAGTCTAGGCACCCAAGGAACTTGGTTGTTCAAAGTCGAATGCGTGCACGGCACGTTCCTACGATGTAAGGCTTGACGCAACCTTTGCTCGTCAAGTTGTTGTACGATTAAAGTTAGGCAAAGTAATGTTAGGCTATCGAAGTCATTCTAGATCTGTCTTACGATTTCTACGATTGTCATAGCCACATGGTCCCACGATCTTAAGGCTCATCATATGGAGTATGACTTGAGCGGTAGCGTCGTATAGAACGCAAGTTGGTTTAAGGCACGAGCCACGGTTGGTTCAGTAAAAGGTTAGCCACGGTCTATGGCACCTAAAGAACACGTTTTGTTCAAGTTAAGCGGAAAGGCTATGCAATAGCCGTTTCCTGGATTTCAAAGAATGGAAAGTTCAAGCGATGGTTTGTCGTCGAGGCGGTCCCTTATTTGGAAGTCTCATGGTTCCAATACACGTTTTGCATGATATGGTTTCAAGCACGTTTTGCTAAAGAGTATGGTTTGAGTCGTTCCACATATTAGGCCATGCATTTACGTGAGTCTAGATGAAGTCTCATAGGTGCGTGGTCATGGATAACTTGTCGACAAGGGCGATGTTTCTTCGAATCGACAACCTGGGCCCAGGAGACCGATTCGGCCATGGAGGAAGCACGGTATATTTGATGCTGGATAGGCAACCAGGGATTCGGTGGGCTGTCATTGGGGCTAGCTACCTGTATTGATCGACCCATCCTATCTCTAGCTATGTCCACGATGGATAGTCAATGCCAGCGACCTTTCATATAGGTAAGTTGGCGTGCTGAGCGGCTATCCGCATGCACGATGTCGGTCGAATCAAAGGAAGTATAAACATGGCACAAACTGAGTCAAGAAAAGATATACACAGTTTTAACACCAGTATGAAGCCTAAGATTTGGTTATAGCAAGGATACATGCTTCGGCACGAGTCGTGGCATCGAGTATTAAGTTGTTTGCACAGAGTTGCATGAGTCAGATTTGAGTCATTAAGAGTTAAGTCAAGAAGGGCCGTAAGGCGAGTTTGATCAAGAAATATTGAGTTACGAGGTACGACCTTGATATGTTCATGCACGGCCACGCTGTCATGGCACAAGTATAGGCAAAACTAAGTATGAAAGCACTGTCTCAAGTATATTGAAGCACGAATAGAGTTTATGGCATGACCAAGTTGCTGCGTTCCAAATATGGGCCGATAGGCAAGCACGAGTCGATAAGTTGACGTCGTTGACACAAGAATGATCTAGAGGCAAGGTATAAGTAAGTTGTTGGTGCAGGGCTTGATGATGGTCTAGAAACACAAAATAGACCAAGAGTTTATATCCTAAAATCAATCCTAAGGCAAGAGTAGAAAGACAATCATAAAGGGATTATGTTGTACAAAGTAAATGAACGTGTTGGTTTTGTATGGGTGGACGAGGAGCTCACTCCACCAGTATAGTTGAGTACTGATATCCACACAGTATTTATGTGTAGGCACAGGTAGAAGCTCGTTAGTGCGAAGCTCGCTTGGATGCGTCGAGGCATGGAGTTCTTTGGTGTTTCGAGGCGTACGGTCGCATTAAAGACTGGACTTATATGGGACATAATGCTTGGACATCGCCTATCCGAAGCTTCCGCTGGCCTACTCAAATTGTACTGAGAGATGAGAGAGAGCAGAGTGAATTTTAATGTGAGAAGAGTGAGCTTGAGTGATTGTAATCTTGGCCTCGTACCACATTGTAATATTTGTTTCAATATCAATAAAAAGCATTTTGAATGACTAGTGTTTTGCTTTAAATTTTTGCTGCTATTATTTAATATTTCTGCTTGGAACTTCTGTACGACGACCCCGACGCTTAGCCTGTAATCGGCCGTTATAAAACCTGCCTTACGTGAGCACAATCTAGGCTCACGCTGCATCATGCCTTAGTAAGGACGATCGCTCCTATGGGAGCGGGGCATGACATAATGGTATCAGAGCATGGCTTTATGTTCTTGGACTTTCGATTGAATTCTTTAACTCTCAATTTTGTTCCGCAAACTCTGATATTGTTTCTGCAATTCGATATCGTTGGTGTGCTCTCTCTTAAATGTCCCACAGGTTGTCCATACAATAAGTCTATATATTTTGCAAAATCATACGAAAAAAAAATGGTTGAACAAAAGTTAACTTCAAATAAGAACGGTTGGCTAAGTCGGGCTGAGCATATACACCAAAATTGCGTCGGGCAAGAATGAGTTAGACTTGATTCAAAGAGTGTTGGGTGGTTTCGATAGCGGTGCTATCGAACGACGATGTTATCGTCGATGTGATATATGAGAGCGTGCTTGAAATTTGAGGAATGGTTCGAACAGAGATTCGAAGCAATCGATTGCGTATCGAATGATAGTTTTAAGGATTTGTCATGACTTTATCCCTGAGTGGTGTATGGAATAGCCGCAGGGATGTTGATCGATTGAGGATTACGGGGTGTCGATGAGTCTATCAGCAAGCGACGAGTACGTAAAGCCTTAGAAAGAGTGTTTCAAAGTTAGTCATGACTTGATAGCTAGCATGAAATTGATTTGAACGAATTAGAAATGACGTGCACGGGATTGCGATTGTGCAAGTATGAAATACAAAATGATTGAGTAGGTGAAACTGAATCGAAAGAAAGTTAAGGTGTAGCAAATATATGACTTGATAGAGGAAATCGATATGAATCGTATACAAAAAGTTAGCACGATCGGATGATAGCGTGCATGGGAATGATTCAAATATTGAGAACGACTATAAGGAATTATGATTTACTCGATGACTTGTTAGCATAAGACAACGTGAATTGAGGAAATATGTTACTTGATGACTTAAGATATAGACGGATGTGCATACGTAATTTTTGGTTTTGGACGAATTGATCATGGAAATAGTTCAGGGATAATGATTGAATTTGATCTTGAATATTGAGGAGATTATCCAGTTCGAACAATAGCATTAGTCGCACGACTCGAAATTCGTTGCAAATGAAGATCGTCAGGTTACGCATATCATCGATGGTATTGAAGCGTATCAAAGATCGATATGCGATAACTCAGGGGTACTCTGAGTAAGAAAATGACGATCGTGTAAAATGTTATTGTTTCGATGGATGTTATGCTTAGGGATTTTGATTGAAAAGAATGTTTGGATGAAAGAAAAGTATCTTGATTGCTTCGACGATAGCCATAATGTCGACGTTCTTGTCTTGTACGAGCGCAACACTAGCCTTGCACATGTGTCATGTCAGATTTAGGGTGATCATTCTGCGTGAGCGCTGACATGGTAATTCATGTCGCGGGAATGATTGAACTCAAAAAATTAAGACGTGGCAATTTGGATTGCTTTGACTTGTGGTTTGATGCGAAGGTAAAGTCGAGGATTGTTCGGATTGGTGATTGATGATTAAGTAATTTTGAGGATTGAGTAGATCCAATCTGCGTATCGAGAATGAATCAGTCTAGACTCAAAGCAAGAGCTACGCCCCATAAGAACGATTATCCTGCAAGAATGCATGGTGATTTCATGTCCAAGCATGGATAATCGGACTCGCGTGAGATTGGGACGTGACATATTATTAAGTCAAACGACCTCATGACCGAATACGTGAATTGCGATAGAACGACTTAGGAAATATGGAATAAGAATTATGGTTTAGTGACAAGTTGTGTCATAGCGTGCTTGACTTGGATGGAATGGATAGGTAGATTATATCGAACGGATGCAAAGAGATAGTGTACGAAAATTGTTGTTTGGACATACGATAGTGGTATGCAAGAGACTTGGTTGAGAAGAACTTGAAGTAGGATGGCTTTGCTGAATGACTCGGACCCCTGAAATTGAACGATGTGAGTACGAATAGGTAAACAAATCTATGCTCGAAGTTTAGACATCATAGTAATGCGAGCTTGGGTAGAAAACTTCGTACTATCAACTTTGGTTTGACCTTAGGATTGGGGTCAGTATTGATATTATTGTTTAGGAACGATGATTCAAATACTGACGATTGAGTTTAGACTAGAGAGAGATGGCCTAACTGTTAGGCAAGACGTCTATGTTTCGAGAGTTAGTATCGTACGATTGATCTTGAGGATTGATATGATTGAATATCGATATTGGTGGATAGAATAATTTAAATTATGAGGACACCACTCGCGAGTCTTGGCTGAAATGCATATATTTCAGGAACGTTTGAATATGTGCACGATCCAACTCAAGTGGTGATGACGGATTCTCTATCACGAGGCTTGGCTGACATGCATGTATTTTGGGGATGCCTAGAATATGTGCACGATCCAACTATGTGATACGTTGAATTCAAATAAGATTGTAGGAACTGAACGGTACCAAAAGTTAGAATCATGAAGCCTAGCCTAGACATGCATGCATGCATGTATTTTGGGAACGCCTGGTATTCCGATACACGGAAAGCAGAAACCAGTATCTCAGCATGAGGGTCTTCCCTAAGGTCACAAGAGTTAGAATCATGAAAGATTATTCTTTCAAATTAAGAAAATTTAAGTAATTTTTTAGCTCTGTGCAAATCGTAGATGGAGCAATACACAGAGTAATAGTCTCTAGTTTGCGCATGCAATATGGCAGTCCCGGTTTTGTGCACGCATAAGACAGTTTTGTGCAGCAAGATAATATGTACACTGTCTTCGAATCAAGATACATAGCGTCGCGCACTCTGAGTGAAAGAAGAGTGCGTGATTCATGAAATGATGATCGATGCATTTTTGGCCAACACTCTGAAAGAGGTGGCGTGTTTTGAAATTAGCGCAGCACCAACCAATACTCTAAAAGAGGCAGTTGGCGCTGGCTGTAGTTCGCGCTATATACAAATGGCACCAACCATATTATTCGTCTTCCCCGACCGAATCCTTACCTCCATGAGCGGGGTTGGCCTCCTCGGCTTTCGCCGACGGTGGCACGTGCCTTGGCAGCCTCTGCGACGATACTTGCGATGAAGCTCCGACCATACCCTTACCTTTCTCTACTGCGGATCTCTTAGACGCCATTGTTGATGATAATAAAAGCTTCGAGAACTTGAAAGAAGAGAAAGATGAAGAGAACTCGAGAAAGAAATTTTTTGAGAAGAACTCTATCTCCTTTCAGTGCGGTATTTATACCCTAAGCCTTTGCCTAACGGCTGCACAAATCTCGCGCGGAGCAAACGACAAGACTGTTGGAATTCTACATACGCAAAATCTTCTGAATGCTTCTTATTCAAAGTACTTCAAATTTCAAAATTTTTGAAATTTGAAAACTTTGAAAGGGGTCTTGTAGAAGCCTAAAAAAATTAACTGAAGCGCGTCGTGCCATTCACAAATAGCGCACAACACAATCTATCAAATGATGCCCAACATCAAATGGCGTTGATCATCAAATGGTGCCATCTATCAGATAGTGATGGCCACCATGTGTCTCCCTCGAGAAGCTAAATTATCATTCATAATGACTAACAGCACAACAGTCGAGGAAATCCCCTCGAGTTCTGAGCACGCGACACTCGAGGAAGATTTGTGTCAGATTTGTCATTATGACAACCGCCATACTTTTTCAGTGCCATCTATCAAATGGCGCGAAGTAATGAACTCTTTACCGACTTAACACTTAGCGCCATTCACAGTTGGTGCTACTCAACAGAGTGTGCCATTCATTAAACTAGCACCAATCAATCATTCAGAAGCAGTTAAGGATAACGTGGCGCATATGCCACTAATCTCAAATAATGTATACATGACATTGCCCATGACCAAGCGTCTTTCTCTCACAGAAAGCCACGTGTCCCATGCAGTTAAGTTAACCGTTTGCGCAAATGGATGAAACAAAACATGGCGCACAAAGTAATACACAAATTAGTATATTTTATACTGTGCGCCAATCAATGTAACTGCTTGGCAGTTATCCAAAACTTTATAAATGGAGTTCTAAAATTACTTCTCATGGCATCATTAATGATCATTATTTTCTGACAAAAATTCTCGGCACTTCTCCATCGCTTTCGCAGCACGTTCAAGAGCTTTTCTTCTCCGACATCGTATCGTTCAAGGGATAAAGTGATTGTCTTCTGATCAGATTCCTACAGTTGTACTTTCCCAGAATCAAATTGTACTTTATACTTTTCTTTTCTTAATTTGTATTTAAGTTTTCTTCTAAAAACTTTTGTTTTTGCAAACTGAGGTGGTCGTCAAGTGTGCCAGACAGCATCGCAAGAAGGGGACAACAACGATAGCAGTAGAGATTATGTTAAGGTTTTGTTTGTGGTATTTTCGGTTAGGGTGAGATGGTATTTATATAGGATATTGATGGGGTCGGTCATGGACTGTTCTTGTGCGGGTATGGTGGATTTTGATGGGTTTTGGAAACCAAATACAAGAGGGATTGGCACAAAGATATACATGTTTCCAAATATATAACCTTGCATTGGTTGAGTTTCCCTAATATGTTTGACCCAATTAAAATCTCCAAAAATCTGAAATAAAAATCTACGATGACCCTATCTATGTGGGGATGACCTTAACAAGCTATCTACAACTTGTTAGACAAGTTTAGGCTCAGGAAGAATTACCGATTTGGAAATAGGCTTAAAAAGTCACATAAGGGGGTCTTATGTGCCATTTGAATTTAAATAGCACATGAGGCCTCGATTAGTGGGACACCCTAGGCATGTGTGTAGTAGGCTAAAAAATAGTCAAAATCATATATTGGGTCGTTTATGTTGGATCGATGTCGAGTCTCGAATTCAAGTTAGAAGTTACGACAAGTCTCACGGTAGATAAATTCTTGGCCTAAATTGACCTCGAAGTTCTGTAAAGCAAATAGAATACAAAAAGACATATTTGAGTGGGACATAATATGCCAAATTGAAGATAAACTTGTCTAGGTCAAAACTCATGAAGAAAGTTTCTTGAGTTTGGTATTTCTTGTGCTCCAAAAATCAATGGTACGGAAGAGTGCATTTTATGATCATAAATAAAAGTGGAAAATATATAATAACCAATATATAACTCAAATAAAATATATAAAATTTATATAAAATATGTCAAAAATTCAGAGGTCTTACACCACTTAAACCTATCACTATGTTCTGTGACAACCTCATCGCGACATACACGACCTCCAATCATGTCTTCCATAGTCGCACTAAACATATTAAGCTTGTCTACCACTTCAGCAGAGAAAGACTTCTCTGGTTCCCATCTTATGCTCTTTATACCGTCTCCATATCAACTTGCTGATATTCTTAAAGGGCTTCATAAACACTGGTTTCATATGCTACGGTCTTAACTCGTCTCTCTTGGACTACCAAGTTTGTGGAAGAGTGTCAAACCTTCGTAATTTTTTACCATAATTATTCCCTGCTACATATAGTTGTGCATAATATATCAAGATTTGATTTGATTTCATTATTTTTTTAGGAGTGATTTAGAAGTCCTTGTTTTCTTTTATACTCTTTGTAATCCCTATATATCGAGGCCTCCACTTGGAAAAGAAAACACACAAAAATTTATCAACTTACACTAATAAGTTCGCCAAATTACGTGCAATGAGCTCAACTTTGTAAAGAAGGATTTTCATCTTCTAGGAATCATTCCTTAATTTTGTTATGACTTATAAAAAGAATAATAATATAAAATTATATGCTTATTTGTACTTAAATATTCTCATCTTTGTCCTATGTTCACTTTGGTACCATGATTAACCTTAAAGTTCTTCTATCACTTCCATATCTTGAATTCTCTGAAATTGCCAACAAAAGAAGTATGAATAATATTCACATGCCCAATATCGTGAAGAAGATGGTGATGGTGGAAGATTGGGGGGGGGGGGTGCGGTTACTCAAAGGAGGTAGATTAGTAGAAGCACCAATTGGATGATGAGAAAATTGTGAATGTTGTTGATACGAGTTTAGGGAGAAGGAAGACGATGCGTTAATGTTTATGGACGAGAAGAAGCTGGAGACGATGAGTAAACTTTACAATGAAAAATATAATGATGGCAAAATAATATTTGGGGTTGACAAAGGAGTTTGGGGTTGACAAAGGAGGAGAAAGACTAGGATGTTGGACCTAGGGCGTAGGGATGAAAGGAGGAAGAACATGGTAGTGGATTAAGGTTAGGCTAAGGATATTATTGTCATAAATTTTTTATAATATATGGTGGGAGGACAGAAACTAGAAAGTGAATAAGGAAAAAAAATGTTGAGGGTATGTATGTGCAACTAAGCCAAAAGTATAAAAATAAAGGCTAATTATAAAGGCACTGCCTTTTTTTATCAGGGCTAGCCCGGATTGGGGCTAGCCCAATTTATTTTGGGTTTTACTCAGGACAACCCATTTATTTGATCAGAGGCTGTCCCAAAGTAATCCCGCCCTCCCCCTCTCCGAACACAAAATTTGTCTCGCAAAAACCCTAACTTCCCTCTTCTTCTTCCTCCTAAGCCCTAAACACTAACTCCATTCTTCACCACTCGGCGAGCATCTTCATCATCTTCCTCTTCTTCCCCACGTCCTCTTCTCTCTTTCAAGGAGAACGATGGCCCCGAAACCTTCCTCGCAAACAAGGTGCGAAATCTTTCTCCATTTTTTTCGAAAATCGTAGAAATTCTCTGAGAAAATTGAAGGATCAATTACATTCTTTATTTCAATTGCAATTATTGTAATGTGAATGAAACTATATTCGGACCGTAGCAAACATGATTGCCAAAATTTGGCGTTGTCCAGGACTGCCCAGTCTTCTGGCAGTCCTGACTGTATGTTGGACTGCCAGAAGAATGAGCAGTCCATTAGCATAACATGTGTAGCGAAGGACTGTCCATTCTTCTGGCAGTCCTGACTGTATGTTGGACTGCCAGAAAAATGAGCAGTCCATTTGGCATAACATATGGAACAATGGACTGCCCACTTTTCTGCCAGTCCTGACTCTATGTTGGACTGCCAGAAAAATGAGCAGTCCATTAGCATAACATGTGTAACAATGGACTGGCCAAATTTCTGGCAGTCCAACATAAAGTTAGGACTGCCAGAAAAGTGGACAGTCCTTTCTTACACATGATGTGAGTTAGGACTGCCCTCTTTTCTGGCAGTCCTAACTGTATCTTGGACTGCCAGAAATGTGGGCAGTCTTTAGTTACACATGTCCTGAGCCAGGGCTGCCCATTCAAATTGGCAGTCCATTAGACAGTGAGGACTGGTAGAATATTGGGCAGTCCAATGTTTGTACTAGTGGAACAGCAACATTTTTGGGCATGCCTTACATTTTAATATGTAATTAATATTCAATAATAGTCATGAAAAGAAGACAAAGGAGAAGGATATTGAGGCCAGGCCCAAAAGAAAATGTCCTACCGCATCGGATCGCAAGGCGCGTGAAGCTGGTAGAAATGTCGAGAAAGGGCTATCAATCAGAGAACCCGAACCAGCCTCACAAACAAGAACACGTGGAACGAAACGTGTTGCAAGGCGTTCGACGAAAGCGGCAGCGACTCGTCGTGATGATTCCTCCGATGATGACGATGTACCCATTGCCCGAATGAGAGATGACGCTGGATCAGGTCCTTCTCAAGTAGCCGAGGAAGAGGAAGAGGAAGATGCGGGCCCACCGGATTGCAGTATTTGGCAAAATACTCGTATCAGATATTGGACCACGCAATGATTTCTGCATTTATGGAGCGCTGGCATCCAGAAACTAACATTCCATCTCGCAGACGGAGAGTTGACAATCACCCTTGATGATGTCCACCACATTTTAGGGCTTAGAGTTGATGGTCGTCAAATGTCGATGGACTATTCCGAGGGCGACTTCGACCTGTATGATGAGATGGTGGATTTGGTTGCCAATTGTCTCGGTGTTGAGTCCCAGACTTTTGTCACAATCCTTGTATATAGATTAACTATGTAGTTTGTATATGGTTGAGTGTATTTGGTAGTTGGGTGAACGACCGAGGAAGTGACTTGTAAAACTTTTCTAATTGGTTGAACAATCTCTGTGTCAACAGTTTTAAATTGGTTTGTATATTATATGAATGTCGTTTTGAGTATCTTGCTGTGAATTAGTTTTATATTGATTGCAAGTTTGCGTATTATATGAATGTTATCTTGCTGTGAATTAGTATTAAATTAGTATGAAGTGGGTATTGCCGTGAACTAGTATTAAATTGGTTTGCATATTGGTCTGTCCAGTCCTTGCTCACAACAAGTCCTGTTTGTATGTGGACTGCCCAGTTCTTGGGCAGTCCATGCTCACAGCAAGTTCTGTGATGGACTGTCCAGTTTCCTGGCAGTCCACATATGTATGTGGACTGCCAGGAAACTGGGCAGTCCATATTAGAACTTGCTGTTTGTATGTGGACTGCCCAGTTTCTGGGCAGTCCATGCTCACAGCAAGTTCTGTGATGGACTGTCCAGTTTTCTGGCAGTCCATATATGTATGTGGACTGCCAGGAAACTGGGCAGTCCATCACAGAACTTGCTGTTTGTATGTGGACTGCCCAGTTCCTGGGCAAGTCCATGCTCACAGCAAGTTCTGTGATGGACTGCCCAGTTTCCTGGCAGTCCACATACATATGTGGACTGTCAGAAAACTGGACAGTCCATCACAGAACTTGCTGTGAGCATGGACTTGCCCAGGAACTGGGCAGTCCACATACAAACAGCAGGTATGTCAACTATACTCATAGATACTTAGTAAGATACAAAATGCTACGCTTTGTCAGTAAGATACAAAATGCAACGCTGCTAATCAGTAAGATACAAAATACTCATAGATACTCAGTAAGATACAAAATGTCAACTATACAGCTATCTATGCAAAATGTTACGCTTTGTCAACTATACACGAGTCTATGCAAAATGTTATGCTTCGTCAACTATACATCAGTCAATTAATACATCATAAACGTCCCACCTCTTTCACAGCCAATCTCTGCAGTTTGACGCTTCGGCCGACACCGTAGCGACCTTGAACGTCCCACTATACAGCAGTCAATTAATACATCATATACATGACTCTTTCTTCCCAGATATTATTGGGAGAAGTTCACTTTTTTTACGATGCACCCTAAACGTCCCACCTCTTTCACAGCCAATCTTTGCAGTTTGACGCTTCGGCCGACACCGTAGCGACCTTGAAGTTACAAGGGTTGTGTTGGTTTGCCTTCCAACTTCTCTGCACCATTCTAATGCTTCGGCATAAGTTTCATAGACAATATCTGTCGAGAATTTATTGCTCAAATCTGTGCACATAGGAGATGGGGTGCCCTACAATAAATTTACAATTTTTTAAATACCTAAATCAATGACAAAACCAAATACAATATCCAATTCAGACTGTTAAACTAGACTGCCACAACATCTGGCAGTCCTGAGTACTTCATGGACTGCCAAAATGTGTGGCAGTCCAGTTGAAACGACTATCAACTTTAGGACTGCCACATTTCTAGGCAGTCCTTGAAGTATCTAGGACTGCCAGAAAGTGAGACAGTCCTTAAGTTCATACGTATTTAACTCGACTGCCATACTTTCTGGCAGTCCTAAGTACTTTGTGGACTGCCATGCGATGTGGCAGTCCAGTTGAAGAGTATATGAATTTGTAGACTACCTTCCTATAGGGCAGTCCATCAAGTACTTTGGACTGCCTGAGTGTGTTGCAGTCCAATTGTCGACTACGAAAAAATGAAAGTACGTCGGGGACCAACCACGGGTTCTTCGGAGAGAATGTTGTGTTCTTCGGAAGGACCGGACTGATCGATTGCTACATTTGATGTCCCAATTTCTTCCATATTTTCTACATTATGAAAGAACATTCAAAAATTAGGAATCAACCGATTATTTAACAAACTTTGCAATATAGTAGTCGAAAACATACCGACTACTACGAATATTCGTTGATAATTACTCTAGGGTTACAAAACAAGAAGATTTTTTTAGTTGTAGAATGGGGGACAAGAGGAATCTCAATCTAGGATTTGGACAAAAAATGGAGAGGAAGAAGACAAAGAGAAACATAACAAGTCACTTTTATACCACCTATTGGGCTAGCCCTAATAACTTTTTTTAATGGCAAACTTGTAAATAATACAAAGTTACAAATGGGCTAGCCCTGATAAAAATATGCAGTGCCTTTATAACTAGCCAAAATAAAACACTTGCCACATTTTTTTGGGGTCTTTCTTAGTCTAAAAACAAGCCCGGTCCGGTCCGGTCCGGTCCGGTCAGACGGAAAGAGAAGTAGAAAGAAATGCTCCCACGCTAGGGTTTCTTGAGAGAGAGAGAGAGAGAGGAGAGAGAGAGAGAGAGAGAGAGAGGAAGCAGCAGCTGTGCAATGGAGGAGGTAGTAAATTGCAGGATTCTGGAATTCTACAGCGGCATCGGTGGAATGGTAATTTATCTATCTATTTATTTTCTCTTTCAATTCTAACTATAACTAGGGCTTTAGGGTTAGGGTTTATGTCATTCTCTATTTGCGATTGTGATACATTTTTTTGTAGAGGTACTCGTTGATGAAGGCTGGGATTAAAGGAGAAGTTGTGGAAGCTTTCGACATCAACGACACCGCCAACGATGTCTACCAGCACAACTTCAACCACCGCCCTTTCCAGGTCCACCTCCTCCTCCTTCTCCCTTTTATTTTTTTTTCGCTTCTCCGTCGTCCACTACATTTGCATTATTATGGTATAGGTTGTGTTATGATTTCCTAGAAATTATTCAATTATGCAATTATAGTCCCCAATACTCCAATAAAGAAGCACCAGACGGTCCACATTCCAATATCGTTGACACATTGTGAACGTTGAATGGGAACAATACATATTGGTATCGAATTTGTTAAACACTAGCAAGACTTCTTTTATGATATGTGCATTCCTCAGAGCGCCTCTTTGGAAGGCGGAACCCCATTTGCGCTAAAACATTGACACGGTCTTTCTCCCAATTTGTTTGGGGTTGGTTGTTTGAATCATTTTCTCCCATTCATCTTTGCTTAGGGTCATGTCCTCTGTAACACTAACAAAAATTATATTCTTCTTTAAAACATCAATCTATTTGTTCTTTTGTACAAGTTGTTTTACTGACGATTAGATTTTTTTCCCCCTCTTATTCTTCTTCTCAACTCTCACTGTTATCCTATGTAAATTTTGGTCAACATACATTTAAGAATAAAATGTTAAGTTTTCCCCTTTGAACTCTCACTCTCCTCTACAAAATTTGGTAAACATTTATTGCAACAACAAAAACAATGCCTTTATCCCAAATTTCTAGGGTTGGCTGTTCGAATTATCTTCTTCCATTCGGCTCTGGTAAGGGTCATGTCCTCTGTAACGCTAGCAAGATCTATACTCTTCTTTAACACTTCAAACCATGCTAATCTAGGCCTACCTCTAGTCCTAACGGCTCCACTAACATAAAATTTCTTAAAAGGTAATAAAATATAGCAAAATAATTGATTAGGTAATAAGTTTTGAAAATTTAGAAGATGGTAACATGTCGGCAAAAGAATTGGCGACATGAGTACATGCACTAATGTCGCCAATCCGTTTGGCGACATGGAAGTAGTTTTTTTTTCACGTCTTTTAGGAAACTGCCAGGGAGGAGGGAAATAAATATGTCGCCAATTGTTCTGGCGACTTGGCGGCATTATAGGGTGGTGGTTGTTAAGGATAAATATGTGTTGATTTTTAAAATGTGCTGATGTCGCCAACATACTTGACGATATGGTGACTTTTCCGTCACTAAATCAAAAAGGGGACAAGCAGCCAAATTGCCAAGTGCTTTGGCAAGATAGCACCTTATGTGCTCTCAAGTCGCCACCAAGGCTGGCAATGTCAATGTCTGAGTTTTTTTTTCTTTTCTTCTCTCTGAAAACTAAAAATAAAAAATAAAAAATAAATGCAACCATATCGCCAACTTAGTTGGTGAGTGCCCAACATTGTTGGCGACATGTTATCTTCTTTGTAATTTTTCTAACTTGTTACCTTATCCATTATTTTACCCTCTTGTATTATCTTTTTCACAATTTTTTGCTCCACTAACTACTATATTATCGCTCGTTTCCTTACCGAAACATCAATTGGTTTGTGTTGCACTTGTCCCAACTACCTAATTCAGTTTTTTTCATCTTGTCCTCAATTGACGTTACCTCTAACTTCCTACGGATACATTCATTTTTATCATATTCTTTAATGTATTCCTACACATCCATCTTAGCATCCTCATTTTGGCTACATTAACTTTTTGGACATGTTCTTTCTTAATTGTCCAACACCCTGAACCATATAATATGGTTGGTCTTATAGCAGTTATATAGAACTTTCCTTTCAACTTAAGATGTATCTTGCAATCACAAAGTGCTCCAAAACGACTCTTCCATTTCGACCATCATATTTTAATTCTATGCATGATATCATTCTCAATCTCTCTATCATGATGAATGATTGATCCTAAATATCGAAAGCTATCACTCTTAGGTATCTCTTGTCCATCTTTGTGGACTCATCCCTCATTGCTCATTGACTTTGGGTTAAAATTATATTTCATATAATATCTTCATTCTACTAATCCTAAATTTCTTAGGTTCCAAAGACACTCTCCACACCACACTTCTATATTTCATATTATATCTTCATTCTACTAATCATAAATTTCTTAGGTTCTAAAGTTTTTCTCTCTACACTTTTATTTTAGCATCCACCCATTCTCTACTCTCATTATCAAACAATATCATTAACAAACATCATACAACGTGGAACCTCTTCTTCGATATGTCTAGTAATTTTATCCATAACTATCATAAAAAGGTAAGGACTCAATGATAATTCTTTGGTGTAAGCTAATGGCAATAGGAAACATGTTACTATCTCTGCTAATAGTTCTCACGATCGTCATATCTCTATCATACACATCCTTAATAGTCTCAATATAACTACTAGAAACTTGTTTATTCTTCAAAATTCACTACATTATCTTCCTAGGAATTCGATCATAAGATTTCTCTAAGTCAATAAAAATCATATGTAAATCTCTCCTTTTCTTTTTAGCTCTTTACATTAATCTTTTCTGTAAGTAAATGTTGTGGAAGTATTGCATTGCTTGTTCGAGAATATGCTCTTAGCCTTTTCTCCTTTCCCTT
This sequence comes from Iris pallida, assembly GCA_029216955.1. NCBI lineage: Eukaryota > Viridiplantae > Streptophyta > Magnoliopsida > Asparagales > Iridaceae > Iris > Iris pallida. The sequence goes on along the minus strand of JANAVB010025598.1, from coordinate 23,409,513 downwards.
GATGTTGAAGAAGCGGTGGTAGTAGGGGTGCAACTCGGGCGGGCTAAACCCGAACCCGATCGGATAAACCCGTTAATGGGTTGGGTTAGGGTTGAAGATATTCGGGTTCGGGCTTGGGCTTGGGTTAAAATATTTGAACCCGATCAAAAATCGGGTTGGGCTTGGGTTCATGTGTTGGGTAACCCGAAGAACCCGAAACCCAACATACATATAATTTATATATATATTGTTTCGTACTACTTAAGTAAAAAGTTTAAACTATAATTTTTTTTCACCCAAACTCTTCAACTCCTTGTTCTAAATCTCGTTTCAGTTTTATTTTGTAATGATTGAGGCTTGATTGCTATTTGATTATGCATTTAATATTACTTTGTTTAAAATTATTTCAAATATCATATTAGAGTCCGATAAACCCGATGGACCCGACCCAACCCGAGTCCAACCCGATCCTCCGGGCTTGGTCTTGGGCTTCATATGTTGAACCCGAAGTCGGGTCGGGCTTGGGCTTGGGCTAGGCTTATGATCTATCGGGTTGGGCTTGGGTTAACCTCAAACCCGACCCAACCCGCCCGAGTTGCACCCCTAGGTGGTAGCATGTGAAGAAGAGGAAAGTACTATACTAATAGGTTGGAGAAACTCATATGCACGTCAGAAAAGACTTGTCGAAGTACTATGAGAGGAGTGATGTCATTAGGTAGCTTTTCAAGTCCGTCGTCAAATTCTAGGGCCTAGTCATGGCAGGTGGTGGAAACTACTATGCTGGATTACGGTCGAGACACTTTAAGTGCACCTTTTAATCTAAAGCCCGGTTGGCCTTGGAAAGCAAAATAAAGGTAGACAACGGATGTCGACGTATTTGGAGGAATCAAAGGCCACTATACGTTCAAGAATAAGTGATAGTCAGTTCAGTCATTCAGAGTAACGACAAGGTTGTAAAAATCGGTAGTCGGTCGCTAGTCGGTTCGTTGCAAGCAGACTTACCCGATAAATTCCCCTTTTTCGGCCACGGGTCAGGAGAATTGAAAGGCGATTACGTATAGAATACTGGTAGTCGGTCAAAAATCCAAAAGCATTGCTTGCCGAACAAAACCTCTTTTTAAAACGAGTGAAAGAGTCTCAGATTTAAAGAAGACTGAAATTCAAGAGCCTGCTTAACCCATTTTCTAAATGGTAATTTTTCCCAAAAATTCTTTTTATTGTGCCAAACCTCCCTCTGAGCTTGTTCCACCCCTTGTTCAACCTTGACCCTAAAACCCTAACCCCTTAGGATTTTCGGGTTAGGGTCAGTAAATTTTCCCAATATAAAACAAACTAATTATCTAAAATTCTAGTATCTTTGCTCAATCTCTCATAGTTTCATTGTATAACTCGTAAGTTTAATTCTTCAATAATTGTTACAACTTTGTATATATTTCTTGTTTTTATATATGGATAGTTACTATAATGGTGCTTCTCCATTCATCCGACTATCTTCTTAGTCCGTTGAATAATTCAGTAAGCCACATCAATCATTCATTCCCTAAATATTTCCAAACCACAATAAAAATATCATCAGGTCCTACTGACTCCTACCAATTTTACGTTTTTTATTTTCTTTAATGCATCCTTAACTTCATAAAATTTAATTTTATGACAATAACAATATGACTTGTCCTGAGTTAACTCTGAATCTAAACTAAGCTTTTCTTAGTTGCTCTCATTAAATAGCATGTGAAAATAACTTTATGTCTCCTTAATATCATTTTCTCTTACTAATATCTTTTGGTTTTCGCTCTTGATACACTTGATATTACCTATGTGCTTCTCCTTTTCCTACTATTAGCAAGCCTATAAATATTTTTTTCTCTCTCCTTAGTTTCTAATCCGATATGAATAATCATACCTCTTAGATTTAGCTTCACTAATTGTTTTCTTAGCTTCCTTTTTTGCTACCTTATCTCTCAAAGTTCTTTTATTCCACTTTTACACTTTTGTGAATTTTTATTAGTAATTCCTTTTTTTTCTTGATAATCGTTTGAACTTCCTTGTTCCACCACCAACTTCCTTTCGATGTCTAACCATTGCCTTTTAACAATTCTAGAGTCTCTATTGCTACTTTCTTGATACAACTTACCAAATAATATTGGAATCCGCTTCTATGTCCCATCTTTCGTCCTTTATTATTGTATCCTTAAAATTTATTAAGTTCTCTCTTTTCAAATTCCTCGTTTGGTTCCTGGTCTCTTCTCCAACCTAGTCTTCTTCTTCCATTTTCTACTGCTAATATCTAAGGCCATCAACCTATGTTTAGTGGTTGACTCTCTCTTGGTATAACTTCACAATCTTTACATGCTAGTCTATCAACATTCCAAGTAAGAAAGCAATCTATATGCCTAATATTGGGTATGCTCTTAAAAGTGATTAAATAGTCATCTCTCTTCCTAAACAAGTATTTGCTATTATAAGTTAATATGAAAATGCAAAATCAAGAATTTTAACGCCCGTCATTCCTAACTCTACACGCATAACCTCCATGTATTGCATGCTATCATAATCATTGTTTTACTTCCGACCTGACCTCTGTTTGAGAAATCGAAAATATCGGCTGACATATCGTTTTGAGACCAAAACGACATATATCTGCTATATATAGGTTATACTTATATATCGTTTTGAAAAAAGCCCGATATATTAGTAGAAATCCGATGACGGCCTATACGATATCAACCGATATGACCTAATACTTGCATATATCAAATTAGAGGGTTTGGAATAGGTTTTCGCGGCAAGTCCGGTCCTACCTGTTAAACAAACCCTATTACTAAACCCCCTAAAACTAAGTCTCTCGATCTCGAGCCTCTCTCTCTCTATATCTATGTTACCCAGACTCTCCACTTTAAGGAGAAGTACCCGTGTCGACCCGATAGGACGAGTATGGGTATGGAATCCGTATCCGATCCTCCATTGTGACAATCGGATCCTTCATGGTGACAATCGTAAGATTGATAGTGAAATAAATAGTTTATTTTAATGTGGTAATGATGTAGGTAGTTTATTTTAATATAATAGACTGGTATTAAAGTTGTAGGGGAGCTGAAGGGACAGTCCCTTAGGGACTTATCCAACTAGTCAGTAAAAGTTTACTAGTAATTTATAATTACATGTTGTCTTTCTATGAAATCTTAGTCATATTTCCGTACCCATATCCAAAATTTGGATCCTTTTTAGCCGAGTCCGTGTCCCCTTCAATTATGAGTTTGAAGGACCTGACTCTTGGATATGTACCCGTATCCAACACCCGTATCCGAGTCCAGGTAACATAGCGCTCTCTCTCTCTCTCTATATATATATATATATATATATATATATATATATATATATATATTCGCTCCTCTCTCTGTGTCACGACCCGCACCCGGATATACGGGTATGAATACGTGGGCTACGCCCAGCCTACGCCGCGGTATCGGCGGTAGAATGCTGTCAAGTATACTATACTAACTACAACATCTAAGAATCCATAACTAGAAATGTACTCATGTCACATCACGAAAACTAAGGAAGATAAGACAAGAAATAATAACAATATCACTAGAACAACTAAAATCTACAATAATCATAAGACATGAAAGATAAAGAAGGAACAACAAGACTAACTAAGGATAACTACCAGGCAACTCCCATAGAAGAATAGTGAGATCCACCTCAGCTAGCAACATCATGAAGTCCAATAATGAGGGCACAACTACTCCTAAAATTTGTCAACATATCCGGTCAGGATGGAACGAGTACATATATCTCATAACAGATCTCAAGATAGAATAAAAGCTATAAGACTGTAAATAAAGCATATACAATGAAATCATGGAGTGTACATATATGTATCATGGCATGGTAAGCTGTAGAGCTAGAGCTAGAACAAGAAAGTAGAACTAAATCAGGGTATGTACACAAATCAAGGTAAGCCATATATCCAATGTGTGTGAGTAGCAGTTTCAACTTGTGATCGGCTTGGGTAACTGTCAAGAATCGGCCTGGCAAGTCATAAGTGCGGTATATGACTCACACTGTTCAAGAATACAAGGGGATATGATCACAGGTATACGCTACTACTCCCCCTACCCCAACTGGTAGAATGGATCCAAACAGGACACGTCACTGCACGGGATTCTAATGAGAAGGTCGCGAACCTTCTCTAGAATCAGTGACCACATATCGAGCAAGAGCTACAAGGGGGCTTGCACAATACATCCCAACCTAAGAAGGAGAAACATCTCTCGTCGGGATCCAAGAATACCAATCCGTGAGAACTATGTGTCAGGAATAAGCATATCAACACTAAGTACATAAATCATAACAGTTATCATAAATTGGGAATAAGTTATCAGAGAATGTACTCGCCTGGGGTCCTGCTGTCAATATGAATCAGGATTCAGAGTAAAGCCATAGACCTAAAGATGAAATAATACAAGAGCTGATCAGGGTCAAAAGACATACTAAACATCTAGGTCAAACTAAGACAAACTGGGTCAAGGTTGACGTACAGTTGACTTTGGTCAACTGGTCAACTCCGGTCAATTCTAAGTCTAATCTAGGTTAAATAGGTCAATGGTTGACCTACAGTTGACTTTGGTCAAAAAGTCAACGTTGGTCAAGTCTGATCAAACCTAGGTCAACTGTTGACTCTACTTCGACGTCTAGTCAAAGTAGTCAACCATGGTCAAGCTAGTCTCTATAAACCTCTACAAGGTCAACTTATGAATTTCAGTGATTTAGAAATCACTGAAATCGACGGGTCTCTAAAACAACCAAAAGGAGAAAACATTATAATAATAGGGTGACACAAAAAGGGAAAAAATCTACAGATGTTGTCGGATGATGAAACTAACATCACCAACGTGTCCAGAATGGTCAAATCAGCTAGGATAGCCTGTCCAAAAGTCCAATTTGGACACAGGGGCAAAAAGGTAATTTTGGGCCAAAATAATGTCCGCCGTTGGACACACTTTGCACCGAAAAACGTGCCAAAATAAAAGTGCACAAAACCTAACAAATTATATGTCCACGAATCCAGAATGACGATACGAACCCAACGGTATATCCAGAATTAGATTCCGTTGACCCGATCTCAAATTGGTCCGTTGACCCGGACATTGGAAACCGATTTGCACGAAAAAGCGTGTCGGAGCCAATGTCCTCAAAACTCAGCAAATTATATGTCAACGAGTCCAGAATGACGATACGAACTCAACGGTATATCCGGAATTGGATTCCGATGAGCCGAACTCAAAATGACACGTTGACCCGGATATTGGTATCCGACTTGCACCGAAATGCGTGCCGGAACCAATGTCCACTAAAACCTAGCAAATTATATGTTAACGAGTCCAGAATGACGATACGAACTCAACGGTATATCCGGAATTGGATTCCGATGAGCCGGCGTCAAAAAGTCTCGTTGACTTAGAAAGTGGGATCCGCTTTGCACCGAAATGCGTGTCGGGGCCCACGTTCTCCAAATCAAGCAAACTTTATATGAAAACATACCAGAACGACGCCACGAGTCTACTGGTGGTGTCAGAAATTGAATCCGGAGTCCCGTGTTCAAAAATAGAATTTTACAAGTGCAACACTAAGAATTCGAACGGCCAACTTTGGCGTCGAATTCGACCGACCTAACAAGCTCAAACTGAAATGAAATCTAAAGGGGGCAGGAAGAGGGTTATACCAGCTGTGCATCGGAACTGGTGACGCGCAAAATGAAGCTGCGACGGCGAAGATACGAACCCGCGAAGTTGGCGTCACGAAACTGTCCAAAAATAGTACAAATTAAAACGTCAACTTGGTGGCCGGTTTTGATGTATCAAACGACGAAATTAACAGGCGAAATTTGACAGAGGTGAAGGGGGATATACCGAGATTGAGATGGAAGAAACGATTCGACGATCCAACGGTCGGATCTCCCGAAAAATGCGTGCGAAGTCGCTGCCTCGATACGTAAATTCTGACTTTCCAAAATCGCTCGTCACGTCGGGATTTCGACTCCGAAGTCGAAATCGATCGTCCAGGGTGCTGCGGCCATAGCGAACTTCCACTCAGAGGCGGCCAGGGGCGGCGCGCGGCCACTGCGCGGCGGAGGGCAGCCGGTGGTGGCCGACTTGCGCGCGGCGGCGTGAAAAGCTCGCGTGCGGCGGCGCGGGAGCTCACGCAGCAGCTGCTGCTGCAGCTTGCGGCTGCGCTGGTGCAGCCTGGTCGGGGAGGGGGCGCCGCCCTGGGTCGCTGGTCGATGGCCAGCGGCGAAACGCGCGACGGATGGCCGGAGAAGAGGAAGAGGAATGGCGGAGTGGTGATGGTGAGGATGATCACAATGGTGATGGTGGTATTGTTGTGATGGTGAAGATGAAGATGATAATGGTGAGGGTGGTGGTGTTGGTGTAAATGGAGGTGGTGGTGGCTGTGCTCATGGTGGTGAGGGTGGTGGAGCTCGTGGGGGTGGTGGTGTTCGGCCACGAGGGAGTAGGGGAGGAGGCTGCAAAAAAATGAAATGAATATGGTGATGGTGATGGTGAGGTGTAATAAAGAGATAGGGAGAGAGAGAGAGAGAGAGAGAGTAGGATATTAACAAAAGAGAGAGGGGGGTGCTGCTGTACGTGTAGGTAGAGAAGAAATGGGAAAGAGAGAGAAAAAGGAGAATAGGTGTGTGTTTAATATAGAAAGAGAGTGAGAGGGTGAGAATAGAGAGAGGGATGGGGGAGTCTAGATATTTTAGAAAGAGAGGGGAGAGGGGGTGTTCGGCCACATGGGTGAGGGGTGTCGTGTGTGTAGGTGTTATTAGGAGGAGAGAGAAATGAGAGTTACATTATATATATATACATATATATATATATATATATATATATATGTATATATATATATATATATGTATATATATATAATATGTATATATGTGTACATATATACAAATGAGAGAATTATATATATTTACATAAAGAGAGATATTTAGGGTAGAGGAAAATATCAGTAGGGTGTGGGCAGTCATGATGGAGGGCAACATGGAGCTGGGGTTGGGTTCAGTGGAGCCGGGTCGGCCAAAATCGGACAGGGGACAATATTCGAATTAAAATGGGTATTTATAATCATGGACAAATAAGTAGCATGTGGGGGCTCAAATAGATGGGACACAAGTGGCAGGCGGGTAGTAGGCTTCGTGTGGGCCATGTCCCTATTTGGGGTCGACTAGGTTGGGTCGATGTCGGGTCCCGAAATTAAATTAGAAATTAAATCAGGTTTTACGGCAGATAATTAATTGGCCTAAATTGAACCGAAGGTTGTGCGAAGGAAATGGAGCACAAAATGGAGTGTCTGAGTGGGACACAATGGTCATGGGTAAAGAGCGTCTCGAGTAGATCAGGCATGGCAAGTTGGTTTCGAGAAAATGACAGGTCTGGTGCTCCTAAATTAAAAGTCACGGTAACGCGCATATGATGATCAAGGAAAAGAGTGGGAATTCAATTAATAATTAAATGGTCTAAATTGACCCGAACTTGCGCGATACAAAAGGAGCACAAGGGAACGAGTTTGGATGGGACACGATATATCAAAATGAAGATAATCTCGTCTACTACAAACTCCAAGAAGGAAGTTTCCAGAGACTGGCATCCCTGATGCTCTAGAATTCCAAGTCACGGTAAAGAGCATTAAATTAAATAATAATCAAATAATAATATCTGTTCAAAATAATTGATTTATAAAATTGAAAAAAAATAAGCCCAAAAATTCAGGGGCTTACACTCTGGCAAGTGCCAGTGCCGCAGGAAATCTCTCCCTATCTTTTTCTGTGTCAACTAGGTAATTTCTCCCCCTTTTTCTATTCATTTGATTTTGTTGGGTATTTTCTTTTTTATTTTGCTGAGAAGAAGAAGAGAAGCATAAGCAGGGAAGCTCTCCTCTCTCAATTTTTATTTCTGAAGATTACAATATTTTTTATCAACTGCTGCTGCTTGTTCTTCTTCTTCTTCTGCAATGGGGATATTGGGTTTGTTGTCTCTTCTTCTGCAATTTTGTTACTGTTCATTATTTTCATGGTTTGCTTCAGTTGATGTTATTTGATAAGAAAGATTGGATTTTGTTAGTGCCCTGTTGCTCCCTGTGCTGGTCTTTGCTGGGTTACACGGGTTTGCTTCAGTTGTTTGGATTATTTCTGAATTTTGCTGCTGCTTATTTCTGGATTTTGTTGCTGTTGCTGTTTTTTGTAATTGTTGCTGTCGCATCTTATCTGTTACCGGCTGCTGCTTCATCTTGTTCTTCTTCTCCATTCATGGAGCTCTCCACCCTTTTTCCATGCTCCATCTGTAGCGGCTTCATAAGACTCCTTCCAGCTTTTTAGCCATAAAAGCTTTGATTGCATCGGTTTCTGAAGCTAGAATTATGTTGATGATTAAGAGTTAGTATTTTTTTTTTCTACTGTATTTCGTACTATAATGTAATGAGCAAACAGAAGTGTATTATCATTACACTCATAAGTTTCAGTCTAATAGACAAGTTACTTGAATAACAATTAAAGCACAAGGCCTAACTTAGATGTTTTGGTTAGTTACTTAGTTCTAGGATATTTAGGACTTTTAGTACATCTAGAAATAAGAATTTGATAACATATTATATATAACAATTTTAGTATATATAATATATAACATACTAAATACTTTATTGGTATCCAATATTTCAATATATCACCCGATATATCTCCGATATCCAATATCTCAACGCCAAACCGATATGAACCTGATATTCGATATCTAGAAGAATATTTCCAACATGACCATTTATGTCGACTCTGATATATAATTTTTCACCTCTAGGTACTCTCGGAATCAAACTATCATATGTTTCCAAAATTTCTTTTTCGTATTTTCATGTAATCATACTTGGGGTGCATACATTGATAACATTAATATCATCTTCCCCTAGTACTAAATTAATATTATCATATCTTCTATTCTTTCTACATCTACAATGGTATTTGTTAATGATTTATCCATAAGTATCCCTATCCTATTTCTCTCTCTTTTTGCATGTATACCAAATTCTAAAACCACTAGGAAGTGTCATAGATCATCAAGACTGATTTCTAAAAAAAAGCTAATGGATGAAGTTAATTAAGTATTAAAATTTCAATTTGTAACGCTCGTCATCATTCCTGGAAAATGATTTTGGACTAAACTTTTTTCACCACTATCTTTGATGCAGGACATTTTGGTTAGTTATATATTTTAGTTGGGATTATTGTATTTTCTTTATCTTTATTGTTAATAATGGTAGTCATGTCTGGCTTTTAGTTGAGGTTATGATATTCTTTATCTTTATTTAGGATTAAGGTTTAATGCTTCCAATTTTAAGACTATATAGCTCTGTTATAGTCACTGGAAAGACGCACCATTAGAATAAAACTTTACTCAAGAAGAGTCCTTCAGTTCCTCTCTTTAGATCTCTTGGAGGGCTCCAAGACATTCGTGGCCTCATGATCTCACTCGTGGATTCGGGCACTTTCCTTGGATTCGGACAATAAAGAGGTGAGACCGACCGACATAGTTATCTTCCATGCAGTGACGTTTTGGCGCGCAAACTATGACAAATCCTATATGACACCATACGGTTTTCCATCCAACTCCATTTTTAGGTCAACTCTAATGAATCTGCCTCAATTCCGCTTATGCTTCTGTAGGGTTTGGTCTTGGCGATTGTCCCCCACATCAATCTTGTTCTAGAAAGGTGTCTTGTCACTATTGAATTAAATATCAAGATTGATTGATAATGAAAGGTCTGATTGTACTACATATGTGTATGTTCTAATTCATTGTAATTGAACCATGTGTGTACCTTTCTTGACAACATTGGACACTCATGCACATATAAGCCTATCTGATGTTATGAGAAAGGGATTGGTTTTATATTGACTGAGTAGTTTGTTCCCTTCATCTGTTGATTAACTCATTGATTGTGGTTTAGATGGTTGAGAATGTTATGAGAAAGGGATTGGTTTTAACAGTGTTCCTTAATCTCACCAAGTTTTTTTGCTGGATATAGGGTAACATACAAACCCTCACTGCTTTGGAACTGGACAAGTACAGGGCAGATGCATGGTTGCTTTCTCCTCCATGTCAACCATATACAAGACAAGGTCTACTCTTGCAGTTTGATTCCCGCTAATATTAGTCCCTACCATTTTCCCTCTATATATATTTAGTTCTGTGAAATTTTAAGCTTTTAGTTTCTAGGTCTCCAGAAACACTCGGCTGATGCTAGGGCATTTTCTTTTATCAAGATCCTAGAGCTTATACCACATATGCTGCAGCCTCCACAAATGTTATTTGTGGAAAATGTTGTTGGTTTTGAGGTTTGTATAAAGCTTTATATAGTAGGGTGTAAAACATATTTTGTTATGCACTTTCTTAAATAATAGTTGTGACCATGCATTATGAGCCAACTTTTCCATATTTTCTTGTAGACATCCGATACACATGAGCAGATGCTGGAGATACTTCGCAAAATTGGTCTTATAACGCAAGAATATATATTGAGTCCTCTGCAATTTGGAATCCCATATTCCAGGCCTCGATATTTTTGCTTGGTAGGCTATTCTCCTTGTTGTCATTTGCATGCTCAAGAATTGCACTAAAAATTCAAATGGCCCCATTGTCTTGGTTACCCATGGACCTTTTACATTGGGAAACATGTGAATTTTCTTTACCTGAAAGAGTCGTGCCCTGAATATAGTTAATTCTGAGAGAATACACATCTAATCTTACCATGTGACACCTTAACTTTAAAAGTACTTTGCATAGTCAATTTTACTCGATCATTGGGGACTAAGGCCTAGGTAGTGTATACTTACTGGATGCTCACTTGACATCATTTTAATGTAATTTGATGGTTGATGATCATGCTAATGACACATAGCTATCAGTATTTGCCTATTTTTATGTTGATTTTCGACAGTACAATCTAAATCTTCCTGTTAGAATTGGAAATCATCGTGCTTAAACATCTTCTCTGTCTTGGTTATGCTGCTGATCTTTCACTTGTTTTTGGCAACTGTCACAGGCAAAAAGGGAACCCTTATCTTTTCATAACCCATCCTACAATAACAAATTGGTTTTTACACCTGATCCGCTGATTATGTTGGAAAGTATCAAACCAATGGATGGAGAGCTTTCACAAGATAATGGACTAGAAGAACCTAACATATCTTGCCAACCTATAAAGAACTTTCTAGAAATTGAACCTTTATTCAATCAACATGGAGCGCTCAGTTTCATCAATGAGTATGACGTCTCTATGGTGGATTCCGAAGATGGATCTGATAATACTTGGAATGAAGGATGTGGTCCCAAGGACATGGAAAGTACTACTGGCCCCAATAAAATTGTTGAGGAGATTGAAAGAAGCGATGCAAACAAGAGTCCCTTGGACAATTATTGTGTTCCTATAAGTTTGATTGAAAGATGGGGAAGTGCCATGGGTATCCTCATTTATCATTGTTTCACATCACGTTTTCCTCTGTTTAGGGATGTGATTGCTTGCATATTTAATTATCCTTGTGCTTTTCATGATTGCCCTGAAAAAAAACTTCCTCAACATGAGACAGATATTGTATTCCCTGATTCAAAGCGCTGCTGTTGTTTTACCAAAAGCTATCATCGTTATGTGAAGGGAACGGGCTCGGTACTGGCAACCTCTGAAGTAGGATTCTTGCTTATCAAATTTTATGCAACATATATCCTATCAATTTTCTCATTCTCTCTAGGTCATTACAAATAGATTGTTTCACACTTGTTTTAATATATCCAGTTTCGTATCTTGCTATGCCATTCATGTTTTTGTAATTTTTGACGAATAGGTCTCTCAGAATGGCTCACTAAAGAAGCCTGACATTTGCTCCTTAAAGCATCTTGGACTTCGGTATTTCACACCACGGGAGGTAAATACTTCAGTTTTAAGTTACTCCGATTTACTAAATTCTCTCTTATTTTATTTCTGCTAATTTCAGGTTGCTAATTTGCATTCTTTCCCGGAAGATTTCCACTTCCCTCCACACATAAGCATTAGACAACAGTGAGTTTGTTTGATTGCTTTTATCATAATAATTATCAATGGGTCGAATACATAATTATAGGGAAAATGTTAATAGTCAACCAAGATTATATGTGACTACTGTTGTGAATTTATTTGATGAATATATGTTGTTCTCAGCCCTCGGAACTCTATTGTTTAAACTTACTTTTGCTGGAAGTATAGACATGCTTTATTAGTGTCCTGAGTGTGATTGTTGTCTTTGTTCCCTCCAACCAAACTGGTGTTGGTCAACCATCCTAGCGGATGACTGCACACAGACTCCTGTATGTGCAAGCACACATCTGTAACGTCCTTGAAGTATCTACACAGCTATTTCTAAAGTTTAGCAAATATGATAGAAGAGGAGAGAGGATAAGGCATACAAGCACACTCTCAAAGTCAAGGCTGGAATTCGAATTGCTTATTGTTGGCTGCTTTTACCTTTTTTTTTTCTCTTGGAAAGTGGTCCAAGGCTGTTTGGTAACAACTTACCAAAAAACTTGTGAAAAGTTGGTTCAAATTTGGAACAGCTTTTGACAGCAGCCTCCCACTTGCTGCCAAAAGCTGCTTCTGCTGTGGCTTTTTGAAAGTCAGCAGCAATCCCAAACCAAAAGTATACAATGTTTCGAAGGTCGAAACTTAACAAATATGGTAATTGTAGCAGAAGAAAGAAAAAACTTTGGCAGACAAATGATGATGATGAAGTGACATGCCTGTTGTGTATCTACCTGATTATCACTTTGTTTGACTTGATACTAATTTCCAAAATTAAAGCATCAGCGTCCATGATCATTACCAAGTGAGCATCCTCTCACTGGCATATGAACCCAGCTTGTAGCACATCGGCATCCACACCGATGTGAACCTTGTGTCTGCTAGTTCATGTGTTATCAAGGGGGGTGTATGTACTAATACCACTGTATCCCTTTCTAGTTTTAAGTTATTGTTGGTAGAAAGGATAACCGTCCGTAGTCTAGTTGTGATTTGAATCACTGATGTTGTCCACGTATATGCTGTGGACTCCGATCTCATCTGAGTTTGAGTTCTCACCAATCATACCATACTTGATCAATTGAAATTTACATACTCTGCTTATACGACAGACTAAAATAAAAACGAAGTGAAAGATACATGTATATTTTGTAGACTTCTGGCAGTTAATTGTTGGTTATGATTGCATTATTATACATTTGGTGATGACTCTGCTATTCCACAGGTATGCGTTGTTGGGTAACAGTATGAGCATAACCGTAGTGGCTTCCTTGTTCCGCTATATGTTCGCTCAACCTTCATGATAGTAAAGGGATGTGACTGCTAACAAATTGGGAGAAGACGTGACTTATTTATACTTTTGGAACTGTACATAGACAAGGGACCTCTGTCTTGAAGCCCATTCCCGCTTCAAACTTGCAAAGAGCAGCTATGTGTTCCCTTCAAAAGGTAACCATTTTTTTGGCAAAAATAGCTGATTCAATTGTCAGTATGCTTTCTTTCTCGACTTTCTTTTAAGGTGCATCTAGTCTCGACTTTGCCTCATGTTGCAATAGCGTTTGTCTACCATCAGAGCCATTCAATAATGTGCTTACCATCAGAGCTGTTCAGTAATGTGCTTGCTAGTGATTAATTCATTAATAAAAAATGTTGGAATAATATAAGTATTTAACCCTCGAACCCTCACCACAACATCGGAGTTTTGTTGTGGTGGTAGGGACTTTAACATAGTATCAAAGCAAAGCAAAGGTTCATCTTGGACCTAGAACCTTCAACCAAAATAAAACACCCTACCCTCTTTTCCCAGACCCTAACCCTACCTATATTTCCATCTTAACAAATCTCTATCTCCATTATCCCTAATCCCCATCACCTTAAACTCCAAAACCATCCTCTCTCTCTCTCTCTCTCTCTCTCTCTCTCCTCCCCCCATATATATATATATATATATATATATATATATATATATATATATATATATATATTTTTATATCTATTCTACTATATAATGCCAAAAGTTGGCTCACCGTGGAAGTTTTTTTTCCCAAAAATATCCTTCAATATATGTACTAATTTAAAAGATTAATTAAATTTTTAGGGGTATCTGGGTAATTGAAAAAATCCATTAAAGTTAAATTTGGATGTAATAAAATATGTATTAAAAGTAGGCATGCATATAGCATATGAGGCAAAAGAGAAAAACTGAGCTTCATAAATGAGTGATAGTTAACAAGTACAAGAACCCAAGAGACAATGTAGACAACTGAAACTATTATTTGAATTTTTCAAACAATATAAAATACGTGCAACGCACGTGCATATATATATATATATATATATATATATATATATGAAAACAAGGGGGGAGGGGGGAGAGAGAGAGAGAGGGGAAGGTGGTTTGGGTATATATATATATATATATATATATATATATATATATGCCCGTCCGGCCCGAAGGCCTCATGCAGCCGCCCTGCATCTGCATCGCACCGCTCCAACCTACAGACCGCACCTGCACTGCACCCACCACCACCCCACTTAATTCTCCTAAATAAATGGCTCCCCCGTTTCTCGAACTAGCAACCTCCTTGGTGGGTTGGTGTGTGTGGGGGGGGGGGGGGGAGGGGGTGATTTGGAATGCATCACTCTTAACTGCTAGGTAGAGGTCATTTGCATATATATATATATATATATATATATATATATATACCAATGAGTCCAGTTAAAGTGTGCATGGTTGCAACACCATTATGGAGCCTAAGATTTGGCTATAGCAAGGACACGTGCTTTGGCACGCTTTGACACGAATGTAGCAAGGACACGTGCTTTGGCACGAATGTGACGTCGTGTTTGAGTCGTCAACAAAAGTTCTACTAGTCGGGATTGGATCGTGTCTCGAGTTAAGTCAGGAAGGGCTTATATATATATTCATTTGCATATATATATATATATATATATATATATATATATATATATATTCAAACTTGGTTTTGATTTATACAAATATTGGTTCTTATTTGTTAATATTGTTTTATGTTTCAGGTATAGGGCGTGATAACTTACTTTGAGAGCATAAATGTGGTGCCTTTGCAGGATCTTCCGTCGATACCAACCCTTCAACTGGGATTTCTTGATGGAAACTTCTCAGACTATAATTCTGCCATGATATTTTTTTAAAGAAATTGTGCCATGATGTCGAAGTTGATATTATTAATTCTGAGGGAAAATAAAGAAGCCTGTGTAATCGTGCATGCTGCAACAGCATGATTCTTGTTTCATCCATTCACATACAAACTCATGTTTTCCCTTTGATTCACTATGACATGAATCAACCTTACTGTTTGAACCTTGTTTGTTCATAAGTTTGTGCTAGAGTGGGGAAGCTATCAATTCGTCAAACTCTATTCTTGTTCTGTCTTTTATTTTCTCCACAAAGGAAAGATCCGTTTCTCTCCAACTCTTGCATTTATAAGTTTGCTATGGACTTATCCATGGATATGCTTCCTTTGGGGAGGGGTATTTCAATGCAATTGCATAAGTCGTCTCTTTATGAATGTTTAATTCCTTCCCTAGGAAGTAAGAAGTGATCATCAAAGAGAATTGTATTTTATGCTGTGCTGGGATGCTAAAGATTAGACAAATAACGTGCATTAATAGATTGATTACTTTTCTTATATTAGTGATTCAGAAACACGGAACAAAATAGAATGGCACATCTAATTATGCTCTTTAGTAAGAAGGTATTGATGAAGGTGATGAGTGGTCGCAAGAGTTGGAAGGTGATCGCATACAAGGTCGGCCCGGTAGATTGGATTGTTTGAGCCGGAGCTTATTTTAGTTGCCTCTTGACCCTTGTTGTTGGCTGGTTTGGGAGGGTCGCCTGCGATCCCGACCTCGATACCTTGTAGGTCACGTTGGAAATAGGAGGTGGTCCTAAGAAAAGGGAGGTTATCTAAGTCCGAAGTTTTGTCGGACTTACCCCTAGGCCGGCCTGGTGGATAGCAGTGCTAAATTGGTTATATCATTCTTATACCTTAAATTTACATGTTGATTTGGATATCACTATTTGTGCTTTTTGTTCATTTTTGTTCACTCACACAAACTAAGTGGGATGTTCACCCCCACTAAAAAATGATACATGTCATTTTTATCCCAAAAACCACTAAGTAAGTGGTTTTGTTCACCCACAAAAGTGGTTTTTGCCACGTGTTGTTTTTTTTTTTTTTTTTTTTTTGGGGGGGGGGGGGGGGGGGGGGGGGGGGGGGGGGGGGGGGGGCGTTGAACATAACTAGCGTATAGGCTCCAATAAGTTATGATATTTGTGTTTGGGTCTTCATAATATACATAATTAGTGTTCGAGTCTCCAATAAATTAGGATATTTGTGTTTAGATCTTCATAATAGATATAATTCAAAATCCAACTAAAAAAAATGAAAAAACAAAACAAGAGAAGAAAGGGGGGCGAAAAAAGAGGAAAAAAGTATACAAAATGAAAAAAAAAAATGAAAAACGGCAGGAATAAATTTTTTGGGTATAGGCTCCAATAAGTTAGGATATTTGTGTTTGGGTCTTCATAATATACATAATTAGTGTTCGAGTCTCCAATAAATTAGGATATTTGTGTTTAGATCTTCATAATAGATATAATTCAAAATCCAACTAAAAAAAATGAAAAAAACAAAACAAGAGAAGAAAGGGGGGCGAAAAAAAGAGGAAAAAAGTATACAAAATGAAAAAAAAAATGAAAAACGGCAGGAATAAATTTTTTGGGTATTCATAATTTCCTGAAATAATTTCGTCCTGGAATATCGAGACCTAAAATATAAATATTCGGGACAAATTTATTATGGAAACCTATTCTCAAGTTTCATTTAGGTTAATAAAAATATATTCCCGAAAATTAATAATACTCGGATAAATAATTTACCTACAAAATACGGCCATCCTATCCTTTAAAATAAGTGGATATATTTTTTTTCTTGGACAAAAAAATTATTTTTATTTTTATCCTTTTTCATTTTTAGATTTTTGTTTATTTCAATATTTTGGTTTTTTTTTTTCCTTTTTCTGTTTTCTCCGTTATATTTTTGACATATTTTCTCGTTTTTTCTTTTTTCATCTTTTTCATCTTTTCGTTTTTCCTAGTATTTTTTTACTTTTCTTCTTATTAGTTTTTTCCATTGGTTTTAACAGTCAACCTTAGTCCATGACCAAAACACTAAATATGTCTATTATGGGGACCTAAACACAAATATGCCAACCTATTGAAGACCCAAACACTAATTATATCTATTATGGAGATCCAAATACAAATATTCTAACTTATTCGAGACCCCAAAGTAAATATCTCCCTTACTTGTGTTTATGCAATGATCCTTTGAAAAATTAGGATAAGATATGGCAATAAATAATTATATAAAATAGTATATTAATATATTTATCTAAAAAGAATAACAAAATTTAATCAGAGATTTGAAAAAACAAAAAACAAAAATGTTTTTGTAACACTAGAAATATAGATACGGATTCTAGAAGTTGATTCGCTATATGAGAAAGGAAAATTAATTGATATAGAAAAACTATGATGAAACACGTATCCATTTAATATATCAAGCATGTTTCATCTCTTATTTACACCTCATGCCATTGTTGTGTCTTAGATATGATAAGTATCAAGGTGTAATCTGACACGTATCCTTGAAGTATCAAGGTGTGTGAATATCGGGTACAATTTGATACGGGTAAAACCGTATTAAGGCATCAATTAAATATAGGCAGTGATTTATAGGCTTCTTTGATGACTTTTCCATTTGCATGTTTCTAATAACTCTGACATAGAGTGTAGTGTAGGAAATCGTTGTGACCCGAACCAGAATTTGATCCATGACGTATGTCCTCATGATATTGGACCCGGTCTATATGTTTTAAAAGGAAATTCGACCTCGACCAATCTCAATACCAATATGTATTTGATGTAGGACTAAACTACAACTTAATTAGAGGTCCATAAGAGGTCTCAGAGTGGACTTGACCCTACCATCTGTATGGTGGTGACAAGACAAAAACATTCTGGGTGTGTTTCCAAATCCCACCAGATTGGACCTTGGGTATGGACGGCGTTATAAAAACTGCCTTACTCTATGTAAAGCATGTTTTTGAGCATGCTGAGAAAACTATAGTTTGTAATAGCGACCGATACCAATACAATCCTTCGATACAGATAATGTTTGACTTGTTTCGATCAAATATTGATCGATATCGATATTAACCGATGCGACTTTAGGATTCCTTTTTCAACAATTTGGTAGAAAAAATTAAAAAAAAAAACCAATCAATAAGGATGTAAAAGTATAATAAAATTGTAAAATTATGTAAATAAAAAATTATTAACACAAGTAAACCAATCAACAAGGTTGACTATTATTTCATTCAATATCAAATCTACTAACAAACAATACAAAAAATACTTAAAATTATACAAAATGTATAAAAAATTTCTAAAATTTAATAATTATTAATAGTTATTTGTTTTGATACTCCGATCAGAAATCACTGAAACTGTCGATACCGTCAATATCGATACTCATAAAAAGGGTTAATTTGATACGATACTACGGACCTCGGAGGAAACACAATTTTAAGCTCATTTTTGGTAAGAACCATGCTTTTGGCATGCCCCCATGCATGTTAGTCCCGAGGCGTGGATATAGATGGAAAACAGGAGTTCAGCAGGCCTACACAGTAGGTGCCACAAATGAGAAGTTTAACAAACCTACACAGCAGGTGCCAAAATGAGGAGTTAAGCAAGGCTACACAGTAGGTGCCACAAATGAGGAGTTAAGCAAGCCTATACAGTAGGTGCCACAAAATGAGATAGATCTCAAGAACAAAGTTTGGCCTCCCTACTCAGTAGGTACCTTAAAACCTGAAGAACGAGTTACAAAAAAACAGAAGAGAGAGAGGAGGATTAAATCTGCTGAGGTGTAAAAATACCGTTGTCCAAACCAAGATTCGCCTCTATACGATCCGCTTCAGGAACCAGCAAGTTCAAGAGAACTTCTGGAACGCTCGTCAGTCAATATTTGTGACTTGAACGGGCTTCCTGAACTTTACGGACTCCTTTAACTCTTTTCTTGGTGCATCTTGGAAAGGAGGCAAGGGGGCTCTATTTATAGAGTGGAGTGAGGCCTCACCATCTTCATATCCGATGTGGGATAAAACACCAATACTCTAAAATAGAGTTTAATGTTTACATCATCCCACAATCAACATAGTCGAGTGCTAGCACACGTCTTCCTCCCGAACACTCCCGTGCATGCACGAGACAACCTGGAGTCCGTGTCGAGTCCGAGCCCGCACAACAAAAATTAACTTACGTCCTTGTTGGAATAATCATTTTTCTCTTAGTAAAATCACCCACATGGTTCCCTCCTTAGGGTCACCATCCCATGTGCATATCCCAACAAACACATACTCATATATATGTTGAGATAACTCATGGGCTTTTCCAATGTCGGACTAAACTTTACAAAGCATGTTGAGAGCAAGCTCTCTTCATGTCAAGGAGCAAGAGCACCAACAATCTCCCACATATCTCATTATATATATGTGTCTAGGGTGAGCGTTCCACAGTAACTGTCCATTTGCATTAGGATAGATGCCGCTGATGACTTGAATCTTCCCGTATGGGTTAAATAAAAATTCGATACAAGAATGGTCTATGCCTTGAATTCTGCACCACAATTGTAATTTTTCCACTCATAAAGTGTAGTACATGTGCTTCGGCTGCACATTAAAGGCATGTGCCAGCCTGGTTTCAGTGTATAATTGGGCGTATACAAGTTTACCCTCAAGAGACGGCCTGATATCTCTTTCCATACACTATAGGTAAGTTCTTTATTAAAGAGATATGGCATGAAGCCTTGTGCTTCCTGGCGGTGCTAAGCCGCTATGACATGGCCTAAAGTCGAGGCATTATCCCTACCGTGAACCTCATCGTAGTGTCACACTACTGCGCAGAGGTCACAGCCTTTTGTAGTACCATTCTATCCAGCATGAAGCCTAAGGCTTTCTTGCGGTGTTACGCCGCAACGACATGGCTTGCAAGACCGAGACTTTACCCCTACCTGGGTACCTCATCGTGGTGTCGTGCCACTATAACATGGGGTCACCCTCCCTTTGTAGTGCTGTCTACAACTCTTTAATTTCATCATACAACATTAGGCTACCTGCCTATTTGCGGTGCTACGCCGTTATGACTTGGCTTGCAAAGCCGAGGCATTACCCCTACCTGGGAACCTCATGGTGGAGTCATCCCACTGTAGCATGAAGTTTTACTCCTTGTACTGCTGTGCTACCGTGCTTCCCGTAAAGCACACCAGGCATTCACTCTGCCTGAGAACTTATTAAGGCATTTAAGCCAACCTCAACAAGGATCCGTTTTTCGCAGAAAATACATAGTAGACAACAGTGGTTATGGTTCGTAACCCTTCCATGTTCCAAGAACAAGTACCCATTGTTACCTGATAGTTTTCCAGTCAGTGGTCCTCCCTTGAACCGAAAGTTAGATGTCTAATAGATTTCTTTTTGAACAAATAACATAAAACTTTATGGTAGGATTACAAAAACATACTATCAGAATGCCTTCAAGCCCATCTTTTCTGGTGTCTTCAACCAGCTGACGCTTGAGGCCCTTCGTGAACGGATTCGCCAGGTTCTTCTGACTCCGAACTCGATTACTGCAATGACACATCTTGATGAGATCGTTCAGCCCTATGCTTTAACCACACAGTTCTCTTCTTTCCGTTGAAGAGATAATTTGATGCCACCGCCGTAGTCGCTTGGTTGTCGTAGTATATCGAAATTGCCGGTATTTGTGCTCCAACCACTGGAAGATCACACATGAGCTTTGAAGCCATTCTGCTTCATCTGCTGCGGTATCAAGTACAAAGAACTCAGATTCCATAGAAGACTGCGAGAGCATAGTCTTTCTTCGACTTCCACGATATAGCAGTTCCATCCATTGTGAAAATAAATCCACCAATAGACCTCTCGCTCTCCAACTCTGAGCACCAGATGGCATTACTGAAACCTTCTACTACCAGCGGCTCTCCGCTGAAGTGCAGTACATATGTCTTAATCTTCTTGAGATATCTCATAACACGCTTTACAGCTTTCCAGTGCTGAACGCCTGGATTGCTTGTGAATCGACTCAACATTCCCATATCGAAAGCTATGTCAGGCCTAGTAGCGTAGTAGCGTACATCAAACTTTCGATGACGCTAGCGTACTCCAATTGTATGACGCTTTCATTCGAGTTTGGCTCCAGTTTCTGATCACTTCGGTACGGCGTATCAATTATGGAAGAGATCACGATACCCGTATCGAGTGAGCATCTTTTCAATGTAATAAGATTATGACAGTGTCAATCCAGTGTCCGTCCGGATGATCTTGAGTCCCAAGATAATATCAGCATCCCCCAAGTCCTTCATACTGAACTTTGTCGAGAGAAACTTCTTTGTCTCAGTGACACAGCTTATATCTGTACCTAGGATTAGCATGTCGTCCATGTACAGACAAACGATGACTCATCTTCCGTCAGCAAATTTAGTATGATACACTTGTCTGTTTTGCTGATCCTGTAGCCGTTTGATCTGATAACTTTGTCAAACTTCTCGTGCCACATTTTGGGAACTGTTTTAAGCCATATAGAGATTTTACCAACTTGCAGACTTTGTCTTCTAGGCCTCGACGACAAATTCTTCTGGTTGTTGCATATAAATCTCCTCGGTCAGCTCGCCATTCAGGTATGCTATTTCACATCCATCTGATGTATCACCAGTTTGTGTATTGCTGAAGGGCAATCAACAATCTGATGGTTGTCATTCGTGCTACTGGAGCTATGTGTCAAAGTAGTCGATCCCCTGTTTTTGAGAAAATCTTGGCCACTAGCCTGGCCTTGAACTTGTCAATGGTTCCATCAGCTTTCATCTTCTTCTTGAAGATCCACTTGCATCCGATGGGTTTTGCTCCTTCAGGTAAATCAACTAACACCCATGTGTTATTGGAGGTAATTGAGTCAATTTCATTGTCTATTGCCTCCTTCCAGGAGACAACATCTCTGGTCTTCATCGCCTCATCATAGGTAAGCGGATCTGCTTCCACATGATAGGTGACGAAGTCATCTCTGAAGCTTCGGCCTCCTTGCTCGCTTCGTCGACGATCAGCGAGTTCTGGTTCAATTGTTGTTCTCCACCAACAACTTCATCTTGGACTACTGGTTCATATGAGACCTCAGTCTCATTTGCACCTACTTATTCTCTGGAATGTCTGGAAGAACATATTTTTGTGTCGTACAAATTGTCTTCAAGTATTCAGCATCGCGAGATTCGATGATATGATTTGACTCAATGTCAAAGATCTCTAGGCATCTCTTCTCGGCATATCCAAGAAGATCGCCATCGTAGTCCTTGTCCCCAGCTTCTGAATCTTCAGATCTGGGAGCTTCACATAAGCCAGTACTCCCACACTCGAATAACATTCAAGTTAGGTCTGACTTTGAACCAGAGTTCATGAGGAGTTATGTCAGAAGTTGTATAAGGCACTCTATTCAGAATTAAAGTGGTCGTTAATGCAGCTTCTCCCAGTAACATTGTGGAAGACCTGCAGTTAGCAGCATTGAGTTCATCATTTCTGTCAACGTTCGGTTCTTCCTCTGTACTACTCCGTTAGATTGAGGAGAATACGAGCAATAGTCTCGCAGATGATTCCATGTTCTTTGCAAATGATACGAATTTATGAGATCGATATTCTCGCCTCAATCACTCTCAACCTCTTGAGTTGTTGTCCAGTTTGCCATTCAGCTTCGGCCCTGAACTCCTTGAACTTCTCGAACGCTTTGTTTAGATTTGAGCAAGTAGACAAATGCATACTTAGAGAAGTCATCGATGAAGGTTATAAAATACTTCATCCCCGCTTTTATAGAGAATTGTTGAAGTCACAGATATCGGAGTGTACCAACTCCAGAATATCTGTGCTTCGATTAACCCGATGAAAGGGTTTTCTAGTGATCTTAGTCTGAGCACATACTTCACACTTCTGTACCTTACCCCCACATTTGGAGATAGTCCTAGACTAGATATTTGTTTATTCTTTTACAATGAATATGTCTAGCCTATTATGCCACAACTCAAGAGAATAGTCAGGAAGAGCGATTGCATTTATTTCATTAGACTGGTTTACAAGCTGGATTTTAAACATCCCTTCGGTTTGAAAAGCCTTTCCGAAGTATGTTCCCTTCTTGGACATCACCATCTGACCAGCATTAATGTCCATCCTCAACCTGCGTTGCTAAGCAGGCTCCCAGAGATCAGGTTCTTGGCAATCACCGGAATGCTTTATCCTTGGAGCGTCAGAGTGTTCCCGGAAGTGAGTTTCAGCTCCACAGTCCCGATCCCAGAACTTCAGCTTGAGCCTGGTTCGCCATGACAACCTTCTCAGAAGTGGCTGGTACGTGACGAACCATTCCTTCCCCAGACATGGTATGTCGCACCGGTGTCTATCCACCAGTCAGAGTCAGCCCCTCAGTTGTGACCTGAGCGATCATAGCAACGAGGTTAGAAACCAAAGAAACCTTACTAGGCTCACCTTTCTCTGATTGTTGGGCTTGGATTTGCATTCACTCTTGTAGTGGCCATTCTTGCCACAGTTAAAACAAGTCACATTGGACTGGGCTTCTCTATTTGAAAGACGGTCCCTTCACTTTCAGATTAGTGAAGTCTTCTTGTGGTGAGAAGCCGCATGCTTCCCTGGAGTCTCTCGTCTGCACCAGATTGGTCTCGGCCAATTGTTTGGACAAAGCGTCCATCTTCGGTTGAGAACGCATATCGTCCTCAACGTGGATTTCTTGCAAGAGATCTTCCAGACTGATCTCGAGTTTCTTCCGATGCATTCTTGCATAGAACGTATTCCATCCAGCAGGAAGTTTCGAGATGATCCCTCCAACGACAAATTTGTCGACGAGGGGCATT
>JANAVB010025598.1:23000403-23380403 GCA_029216955.1 Iris pallida | reverse complement strand
GTGCTACAAGTCCATTATGATACCTCACAACTCAGTGTGACTTAAGCATTCGCCTCGCGGCCCTTGCTACTTTAATCACCAACTGACCCAATCAAACTTGTGGGCTAAGTGTCACTCGACTGACTTTGCCTTGCAGCATTTCTGACTTAACTCAAGATGACTCAAATCTAAATTATACAACTTATATGCCGACGACTTAGACTCGATGCTCCATCTCGTGCCGAAGCACGTCGTCTACGTTGCAGCCAAATCTTAGGCCCAATATTTGTTCTAACTGTACACACATCCAACTCGACTCAATCCAAAGCACACACGGGTTGTCGCATGCCGACTCATCTATATGAACTAGTCACTAGCGCCTAGCGCTTTAATGTAGTCCCTTTATAGCTTTTGATTAGACGAACGCCCCTTGCCAGCACGAGTAGCGAGCTTCGCTGTAAGTCCCTGCCTAATCGGTGCGGTCATCCAGCACAGTTATTATGTCTACCATCGAAAAGGTCCCGTTGGTCGCCTGGGTCGTCGTTCGAGAAACTTTTATTTTACCTTGTACAAGTTGTCCAATGACCATACAAGACTCGACTCGAACTGACGTTTCACACAGACATTCTACTTCTAGTGTACCATATCTTTCAGGGCCAAGTTCAATACTTCTCACATTGAGACCTCGCCTCGACGACCCTGGTGCGAGCATTCTTCTTTCTTGTCCTATCATTTCATTCGACTCAGGAAAGACTATTTGAAAGCCCTCCTTCCAACTCAATTAAATCAACCAAGGCACGTGCCTTAAAAACACTAAGTCTGTGACCTCGTACCTTAAACCAACTTGAACTCTATGCGACACCACCGCCCAAGTCATACTCTATATGATCGTTAGGCAAGGATAATTGCTGGAGGTTCAGTTGGGTTTTGATTATATTTCTAAATTGTGGCTACTGAACAATTTAAATTAGTAAGCTTAATTGCCTACAGTGACTGGCTAATGGGAAGAAGGTTTAGCTTTGATTTTACTCCATTGTTTCTTTAATACTGCACCTTCTCTACTTAGAGATGTGATCAGAGATGAAATGTAGGGATTTAATTGGACTGGGTGTGTGTTGAAGTTAATGGTGATTTATGACTAAGCTTGAATATTAAACTTAAGTTTGAAGTAAGAATTGATGAGTCATATAGAGGATGTTTTACGCATAAACCTGACAAATGCTAGAGTTTGGCTTTTCTTAGCCTGCTGCTATGAAGTTTTGATGTTCTCCAATTATGTGGACCATTTAACTTTATGCTTAACATACTGTAAACTTTGAATGGATACATTTTGTCAAACCAGCTAGTAAGTAGCATAATAATTATTTATGAATCACTGCTAGTATCTATTGGTAATGATATTAGATTTTTCCTTACGATAAATAATTGGGTGGTATATATATATTTGTATCATTTTAATGATTAGGAACTAATTACTATCTTAACCAGTAGCTAGTTTCTTAATAATAAGTAGTGACTGGATAGACAATTAGATTACTTAGTTAAAACCTAAACTAGCTAGTGCAGTAGTAGAAATTAACCAATTTGTACCTATTAAATCAGGTGGACATACATATCTTCTCCACATTCCCGATCACCCGGAGCAAGGCAAGTACTGTTCTATAGTTTTTATTTACATACCTTGTACTTTTCCTGAACGTCATGACACGATATCTTGTACTCCTGTATCTCCTGTTCTTGTATTTGTGTCGGGTGGGGAAATACACTAGCTATGTGACCAAACCCAGTTACTATATTCATGTAGATAGCTTAGACCTCGCATCGTGCACGCGAACCAAAGCCGTACCGATATTCATGTACTCCTGTACATGTTCTGTACTCACCCCAGCCGGTCACATAGGCTAGTTGTATTTCAGACATTGTGCACATGTCATGTCTTGTACTTCGGGTTCATAGTTACATTCCTGTACTTTCATGTTCTTTTCCTGTACTTTATATTTCATGTTCTCTTGTACTATTCCTATATCATGATGTTCTTGTTCATTACCTAGAACTGTACTTTGCTTCGTTCCTGACTGGATATGTTGCGTGTACTTGCAGGATATCATTCTACCATATGGGCCAGAGCTCGGGACATTAGCTGAGCAGGATGGAGACATGACTTAGCTAGAGGCTTCAGGTTTAGACCGTTTAGCTTTATTCCTAGATATTGTTTTAGAGTTCATAGTACATTTATTCCTGATGACTCTGGTTCATATATGTTATATGGATTTGTGGATTATAGTGATCATTCTGGAAATGTTTTTAGATGCTGTGATTGTGCACATTATGTTTATCTGGTTATTTTTCTAGCTTGGTACAACTTACTTCATCGTGTCAAACGACGAAGGCTGGGCGTGTCCGACTCGTGTCCGATTATTCGGGAGTGGGTCGTGACATATTTTTAGTGGTGGCCCATGCAGGTCTATCCTAATAGTACCTAGGTATTAGTGTACTATTGGGGGACTTGATTAAACTAAAAAATTTGAATCACAGCATAGAAATCGGGTACATCGGGTATATTGATATTCTATAAACACTTGTTATTTTTAGGTTTATGACATTTTAACAGTTTTTGTTTTTCAGATAGTTCAAAGCACACAACACCGTAACGGTTGATCCACCTACACTTGAGGGTTTTAGCCGCCACTACTTTCTATCACCCTACTATCCACATGGGTAGTACGCAGTTAACAGAGTTTAAGAGTTCCTTGACACCAGAGGAAGTAAGCCATCCTTTTCCAAGCTAGACTTGTAGATGCATTTTTGAGCTAGGAAGGACTTCTGATTTCCAGACTCAGACCCTTGGACTTTCTTGACACCAAGCGCATATCTTGTACTGAGGAGCAGATCGAGAATCTGGAGCCGCCACTGAAGATCATCCAAGTCAATGAGGACCCAACTCCTCTAAAGATTTGAGCCACCATCCAGGAGATCCAGAATATAGCAGAGATAATAGAACGAGACCGAAGTTGAAGCCCAGGAGAGACATGAAGACTTATGATGAAGACAACAACTAGCCTAGACCCAAAGCGTCACAACTCAGACGACGCTTCTTCAGTCACATCAGCCGCATCATCAAAGGCAGATTTAGGTCACCTTCGTTATGTGTTCTGCAAGAGGACGAGACATCATGTTGACAAAATCGTAAGAGGTTCAGACTCTGTTTATACTACGGATCATATGCCTACTGAAGGAAGGATTGCCAGCAAGTCGCGGATCACAATGATCGAGGAGCATCAGGATATCAGCAACCAGCACGCCAGTAGCCGTATATTCCTGTCAGAGGCCCTACACTTCAGCCCAACGGAAGATTCAGACTCAGATTCAGACGACGATCACTTGTAATTTCTGCTGTCGCCCAGGACACCACTACGACGAGTGCTGCAAGAGACCGAGGCTATGTTTATTCTACGGGTCGCCTGCCCATCATCAAGGATTGTCCAGAAACTGCTGATTGCACTGTCCAAGGACGAGGATGAGGAACACCAGGACTACCGCAAGGACCACCCTACATCGGGACACTTGAAGAAGTTAAAGTGATTCGGTTCTTGAAAAAGTATTGAAGACAGACTGAAGACAAAAGACTCTTTTGCATGGTTGGAGGAAACCATGGATCGTGATTCATCATCCAGTTTCCTTAAATCCTTCTTAGCACCTAGATCATTTCTTGGAACTTTTTGTTTGAAACCTTGGATGATGTCGAAACTTATTTCGAGATATTGTTTCCTATTTCAGTAAATTGTTTCATTCCACAATTCGAATTTTTTTAAAATCCATTCATATTCATCATTCATGACCTTGTTTCCTAGTGAGGCTCCTATTTGAAAATTTTGTTCCCTTATCAAACTTCGTGTTAATTAAGATTTAAATCCTACTCGAGATTTATTTCGAAACCCTATCCCTCAATCGAAGCCTTGTTTAAGCTTTGTCCTATTCAGGACATTGTTGAGGATTCCTTTGATGGTTTTGAAGATTTTGTTTTCTAGTTGAGATTTGACTCGTTCTCTGTATGAGATTTTGCTTTCCATTCGTGACTTTGTTTCCATTTTAAGAGTGTTCTCTATTCATGACTGTGCTTCGACTGTCATGCCCCGATTCGGGGAATCGTTCTCCGCTTTGATTCACGTCGAATCGTTCGTCCTCTAAGGCGTGATGCCGTACAAGTCTGGAATTGCACTTGTACAAGGCGTGCTCGTGTTCCTTTTATAAAAGAGACATTTTTGAATAAGATTCTTAGCGGTTGATAAAGATGTTTGGGCAACACAGATATGATCTGAAATAAGTTCTTTATTGATATTTGAAATTACATTGCATAAAACATAAGGCTCTCAAACAGCCGAGATGAAATGCCAAACTTGGCTACAACTTGCAGAAATATTGAAATGAGATACAACTTGTTCCATACATCATATCCTTTATTAATAATGTGGCAATAACCACCTTCAGCAAAATGCCTTCTTCTTCAAGTGAAAACTTCAAGATGTACAAAGCTTCTAAAGAGTCGGACAGCAAGCCTTCAGCGTCTATGATTATCCACTAGGTTTTTGGCACCTGTGGAGATGAGTGTCAGTACATTGCCACATATGTACTGGTGAGCGGCCGTAACCAATTCACCATAGATCAACAGTAGTAAAATTACATGAATGTTCACTATTGATTTGTATTCTTTCTATCTTGCCTTAGGGTCCATTAACAATTCATATTTGATGAGAAATATAAGGAGCATACAGTGATGTTAGAAACATAAGCAATTCATGTTGTTCTAACATAAGCAATTCATATTGATCACCAATTTGGTGAATCTTATCCACGGTCGATAGCCATCCCTATAAATATTTATGAATACCACTTACTCTGCCTGCATAAGACATTATTAGCTATGCCACCTGTCTATATGAAGGTCACTGGCGACACGCCATCTTGGACCGTCTTACTTGGTACAACGCGTCCTTGCAGTGTAGGTAGCTAGCCCCACTGTAAGTCCCGTTTACCGATGCCAGTACGGCATAATTCCTTGTTCCCTAGGACGAACCGGGTCCGTGGCCGCGGATTACCGTTCTGGAACTACCTTGTATACAAGTTGTCCATGACCATGCATGCTATGCAACTTAACTAATAAGAGACATGACATGCATGATAATAGCATCTTCACACATGTTCGTAGTTCTCATTTCATCTTGCCATTTTTCCATCTTTCATCTTGCCATCTTACCAACTTCTTGAGCCATAGGCTCGCATATTCGTTCATCCAACCAAGGGACTATTCATTGTAACCCATTCTTTCGAACCGAAGTCCGATATACTTACCGCCCAATACTTGGGTCTTTGCATCACCTGTTTAACAATTCATATAGCATACGAGCATATTTGATTTGCAACATAAGCCTAGCCATGTGATAATTATCTTTATTATCTTTCCGTATTATTACTAGTCATCTCTTATTAAGCACCGAACGCAATAACAAGTCTACCATTGTGCGCGAAGATCAAGGATCGTCGAAGGATCAAAGCCACTCATTTGTTGGTGAATTGCTGAGAGAAAGAGGTCTTCCACGCAACGTCAAGCTAGGTTCACTGTTAGCACCTGCATTGGCACAAACATTTGGTCAGCATACTTCTTCATTTCTCTCAGTGATTCGATATGAAATGCGTAGACAGTGAAAGTAAATCCATGAAAACATTCATCGAAAACAATCACGAAAACCACACAAAAGCCAACAGCAAAAGCGACATCGAAAACCAGCAGGGCAACGTCTCGGGGCAAGCGACTCTTATATAGAACTCTTCCCCCAAGACGCGCGCCACTGCATCTTGGGCATCATTTCAAAAGAGTCAATCCATAACGAGGAAAGGATCTCAATTCATTATCCCGCGATCCTCAAGTAAGGTTCCCCAATTCTCATCCGACTCGGCCATTCGGCCGCTAGCGCTCGTGCTCCGCAACGGATTCAGGGCATTACATATTAATACACTAACAAAAAGTTTCGTCCCCGAAACTTAAACACAACCACCTAGGTCAAACAACAAAGAAACTTTTCCTTCACATCCGCCTCAAGTTCCACGTCGACTCTTGACGGAATGATTTCGCCAAAGCACTCGAACCAAAAAACAACTCGGTTCAGCAATATTTTATCCTTCCTATCAAGATCTGTATGGTTCCTCCATATAAGACAAGTCAGCTCTTAGCCCTAACGGACTGAAGTCTACCATATGGCTTGGATCATGTACATACTTCCGTAGTTGGAAAACATGGAAGATATCGTGCACTCATCCAATGCCGATGGTAACGCGATCTGATAGGCGACATGGCTGACTCGCTTAAGAATTTCAAACGGGCCAACAAATCTCGGACTTAGCTTCCCTTCGTACCGAATCGCATAACTCTGCGCATCCGTGACATCTTCAGAAATATGTGATCGCCCACCATAAATTCAATGGTCGTCGATGAGTATCCGCATAACTCTTCTGCGACTTTGTGCCACAAGTAATTTCTTGCCTGTTCCACCATCTCCGGACCAAGTACCTGTCGTCCACCGACTTTATCCAACAAATCGGAGACCGACACCTTCGCTCGTATAATGCTTCATATGGAGCCATTTGTATACTTGACTAGTAACTGTTGTTGTAGGCAAATTCTGCTAGCGGCAAGTGAGTGTCCCAACTGGTTTTCAGATCAATAACACAAAGTCGTAGCATGTCTTCAAGTATCTGATTCACCCTCTCGGTCTGGCCATCGGTTTGTGGATGGTATACAGAACTAAATTTCAGTTGCGTTCCCATGGCCGAATGTAAATGACCCAGAAATGCGATATAAATGCCCATCCGATCCGACACTATTGATGCGGCACTCCATGCAATCGGACAATTTCATCCAAGTATAGCTGGGCTAACCGGTCGACGCTCATGTGGTTTTCTTTGCGAGAAAATGTGCAGATTTGGTTAATCGATCAACGATGACCCAAATTGCATTATTCCCCGCTGCGTCTTCGGCAAGCCAACTATAAAATCCATGGTTATATGATCCCACTTCCATTCTGGAATTACGAGGTTCTGTATCTCCCCGGGCCTCTGGTGTTCCACCTTGATTCGTTGACACACTAAGCATCGCGAGACAAAAAGGCCACATCTCGTTTCATGCCGTACCACCAGAAGGTCGTGCACAAATCTTTATACATTTTTGTACTTCCCGGATGCAAGGAATACTTGGCATAATGGGCCTCCGTCAAGATTTCTTTCTGGAGTTCTTCATCCTTCGGGACACATAGCCTCCCCTTGAGTCGCAACGATCCATCCTCGTGCCTGGTGAAGTCGATGGCTTCACCCTTTTCCAATATTCTGCCAATCTTAATCAATAACTCATCCGTCTCTGTGCTGTCTTTATTTTCCAACAAACTCGGCTCAAGTTGAAGTTGAGCCAGTTGTGCATTTCGGCCACTAATCTGGAGCTTAATTCCTGCTTTCTAATTCCTCCAGTATTCGCTTGTCAACACTAAGAGATCCCACAAAGTTCCGACTCAACGCATCCGCCACCACATTGCCTTTTCCTGGGGTGTACGCGATCGTCAAGTTAATCTTTTATAAGCTCCAACCAACGTCTTTGCCGCAAATTAAATCTTTCTGAGTAAAGATGTACTTCAGGCTCTTATGATCGGTGAAGATCTCGCAAGCCACTCCATACAAGTAGTGCCTCCACAATTTAATGCAAACACTATCGCTGCCAATTCAAATCATGCGTTGGATAATTTTTCTCGTGCGGCTTAAGCTGTCTCGAGGCATACGATATCACTTTCCCTCTCTGAGTCAACACACATCCCAAACCCAATCCGGACGCATCACTATATATCTGCAATCCCTCGACACCGTATGGAAGTGTAAGGATTGGAGCTGATACGAGACGTTGCTTACGTTGCTTCAATTTTGAAAGCAAGCCTCGCACTCATCAGTCCAAACGAATGCAACTCCCTTCTGGGTTCGCCGAGTTAAAGGCGCTGCCACTTTTGAAAAATCCTTGACAAACTTCCTGTAGTAGCCTGCCAAGCCGAGAAAACTTCGGATATCGCTCGCCGACGTGGGTTGCTTCCAATCCACTAGCTTCAATTTTCTTTGGGTCAACGGACACACATTCTGCCGAGATAACGTGCCCTAGGAACGATGCTACTCATCCAAAACTCATATTTGCTCAGCTTGGCATAGAGTGATTGTCCCGTAGAGTCTGTAACATGTCCTCAAATGCTCTGTATGTCTTCTTGCTCTTCGAGTAGATTAGGATGTCATTGATGAACACGACTGCAAATTTATCCAAAAAGGGCCGAAGACTCTGTTCATCATATCCATGAAAGGCAGGGGCGTTGGTCAGTCCGAAGGGCATGACCAAGAATTATAGTGTACATATCTGGTTCGGAATGCGGACTTAGGAACGTCATCGGGTTTGATCTTTAACTGATGATAGCCTGAGCGAAGATCAATATTTGAAAATACAGATGCCCTTTGCAACTGATCGAAGAGGTCGTCTATTCGAGGCAATGGGTACTTATTCCGAATTGTAATTTGTTTAGCTCGCTGTAGTCGATGCACAGCCGCATCGATCCATCTTTCTTCTTCACAAATAGCACCGGAGCACCCCATGGTGAAACACTGGGTCTGTTGTAGCCCTGTGTAATAATTCTTGTAGCTGCGCTTTGAGTTCCTTTAATTAGCAGGCACCATCCTGTATGGAGCCCTTGAGATCGGATGAGCGTCTGGAAATGTATCGATAGTGAATTCACTCTCTCGGTCCGGTGGCATTCCGGGTATCTCGTCAGGAAACACATCAGGAAATTCTGCCACGACTTCAGTGTTAGCTGAGTCTGCACCATTCTTGCGTGTGTCTTGAACAGAAGCAAGGTACCCTTCGCAGCCAGAATATAACATTCGTCGGGCCGTAGTAGCTGAAATCACCATCGAAGCCTTCGCCGACGAACTGGCGAGTAAGAGAATTCTGTTCCTCCAGGTAGTCGAAACACAACTCGCTTCTTCGCACAGTCAATCGTCGCACAACATGCACTTAACCAATCCATTCCAGAATGATGTCATAATCTTTCATATCTAGCTCGACTACGTCTAATGGTAGATTTCTCTTTCCGATACATATGTAACTATCCCTACATATCATGTTAGTAGGCATCTCCACTCCTGATGGAGTACTAACACTAAGATATACATCAAACATTGTCATTTTTATTTCATGTTCCTTAATATAGTCTTTAGATATAAAACTATGTGTAGCACCATAATCAAATAAAGTACGTGCAGGAATGCCATTAAATAACAATATACCTGTCACGATAGTATCTGATGCAAAGGCTTCTTTTGAGTCAATGCAAAGACTCGGCCCTGGGCACCGGGCCTCTGATTCTGTGGTGGCTGAGGGGGTCGTAGTGCCTGTCCAATTCTGTTGATGCTGGGGGTGATGCTGGTGGTGATGCTGCTGCCTCAGAGGGTTCTGGTTGCCCCTTCCTGGACAGTTGCGAGACATATGGCCGAATTGACCACACTTATAGCATCCCCCCTCTAAGATTGCACTCGTTAGCAAAATGTCCTCTATTGCGGCACGTTGCAGAACGGCCCAATCGGGTTGGGTCGATGATAGCCACCGTGATTCTGACGCTTTGGCGCCTCATATATGCCACCGTTGTTCGGTCTCTTGTTAAGCATATTCTGCATCGATGCTTACACTGACGCGTCGCAGGATAGTGTGGGTCCAATTCCTTTGTGTGCTCATAAGACTCCTGAAAAGTCTTATATTTCTGAACCACAACTTGAGCCTTCAGAGCAGGCCTCAGGCCCTGCTCAAACCGACGAGCCTTAGATGCACGTCAGTAAACTTCGTGATTGCATACTGAGACAGTTTGAAAACTCTGCCTCATACTCCTTCACCGTCAAGTTTTCCTGCTCGAGCTTCTGGAACTCCAATTCCTTAGCTCGCTGCTCAGTCGAAGAGAAGTACTGAGCCAGAAATGCCTCGCGAACATCTGCCAAGTAATTTTGTTGTCCCATTCACTCCCGCAAGAATCCTTTTCTGACTTTCACCAGTAGTGTGTTGGAAACCAGCAGTAGTTTCACATACGAGACCCTCTTGATCCAATAATACCCAAAGCTTCCAGGTGATCCTCCACTTCTACTAGCCAATCCATAGCAATGGTGGCTTCTTCTGTCCCTTTGAATTCCTTGCTGCAGATTTTCTTAAACTTTGTAATGTCGGTCACAGCAGTGGTTTTCTTACCGCCGGGGGTTCCTCTGCCTCCACCAGTTTGCTCTCTCGTGAGACTGGAGTGCCTTGAGCCCCATTGTTCACCACTGATCGGACCAATTGTTGTAGGGTATCTAGCTGCTTCTGTTGGGCCTGAATTGCTTTGCATTCTGCCTCTGCTGGCTCTCCATCATAGCCAGCATCCTCTCCATAGGGTCGGTTGAGGCTACCACCCTTGAGCTACTCGCGTTGTTCGTGTACCCGCTTTTGTCATCTCTGCAAAAACAGAGAAGCTTATTAGTCTCATAAAATATTTATAGACTTATTGTATGGAACATCTCATTTTGGGACATCTAAAACCAAAGTTGTTCGAGAAACGATAAAGCTTGTGTCATTTTCGAAATCTTAAAACCAAGAAATTCCCAAGGAAGAAGCCGTGCTTTGATACCAAACTGTCACGCCCCGATTCGAGGAATCGTTCGCCTCCGCTTTGATTCACGCCGAATCGTTCGTCCTCGCTAAGGCGTGATGCCGTACAAGTCTGGAATTACACTTGTACAAGGCATGCCGTGTTCCTTTTATAAAGAGACATTTTTGAATAGAGATTCGTAGCGGTTGATAAAGATGTTTGGGCAATACAGATATGACCTGAAATAAGTTCTTTATTGATATCTTTGAAATTATATTGCATAAAACATAAGGCTCTCAAAAAGCCGAGATGAAATACCAAACTTGGCTACAACTTGCAGAAATATTGAAATGAGATACAACTTGTTCCATACATCATATCCCTTTATTAATAATGCGGCAATAACCACCTTCAGCAAAATACCTTCTTCTTCAAGTGGAAACTTCAGATGTACAAAGCTTCTAAATAGTCGGACAACAAGCCTTCAGCGTCTATGATTATCCACTAGGTTCCCGACACCTGGAGACGAGGGTCAGTACATTGCCACATATGTACTGGTGAGCGGCCGTAACCAATCTCACCATAAATCAACAATAGTAAAATTACATGAATGTTCCTATTGATTTGTATTCTTTCTATCTTGCCTTAGGGTCCATTAACAATTCATATATTTGATGAGAAATATAAGGAGCATACAGTGATGTTAGAAACATAAGCAATTCATGTTGTTCTAACATAAGCAATTCATATTGATCACCAATTTGGTGAATCTTACCCACGGTCGATAGCCATTCCTGTAAATATTTATGAATACCACTTACTCTGCCTGCATAAGACATTGTTAGCTACGCCACCTGTCTATATGAAGGTCACTGGCGACACGCCATCTTGGACCGTCTTACTTGGTACAACGACGCCCTTGCAGTGCAGGTAGCTAGCCCCATTGCAAGTCCCGTTTACCGATGCCAGTACATCAGCATAATTCCTTATTCCTCCTAGGACGAACCGGGTCCGTGGCCGCGAATTACCGTTCTGGGAACTACCTTGTACACATATTGTCCATGACCATGCATGTCACGCCCCGAGTAGGCAACGTTCGTCCCCGATGTTATTTTGCCGATTCGATCGAACTTGCTAAGGCGTGATGCCGTACGAGTCTGGAGTTACACTCGTACAAGGCAAGAACGTTACGTTGAATTGTATATTAATATGCCAAGTTAAAACTTCACAAATTACATCAGAATTATAAGACGCAATATAGGAAGATAGAAATGTTTTTCATTCATAGCTTGCAACGAAGTGCAAGTCGTAATTACATTGGATGCCGTTGCGGCTATATTGATTGAAAATAGAAAAGAAATACACTCGACAAGTTGCCTGAACTACGCTTGCCGTCCCATACATTCGTCCCTTTATACATAAGTCGTCGACTTGAATTGGCTTCAAAATACTTCAGCATAGGAAGAGCTTCAAAACGCCTCTCCGCACTTCAGCTTCGTTTTAGGTTGGAGCACCCGCTGCACCTGGGAAAATTGGGGAAGGGGATTAGCACACTTGCTAAGTGGACGAGACGAACCATCTCGTCTAAACCAACTCTGATTGTTAGGGTAGGCATGCTTTAGAGTTGTCTTTCTATTAGAACTAAATGAATTCTCATATTCGATAGCCGTCTTGGAGTAATAAAGCATACAGTATAACATTGCAGTTTATTATATTTCTTACAACGGTCGTGCTCGTCTCTGCATAAAAACAGAGATAATATTTACACCTGCATAAGACAATAGGTGAGCATGCAACTATCTTATATGCGGTCATTGGTGCTACGCACCACTAGGAACTTAATCGAAGTTGGCATGCGACGCTACCCTTTCAGCCTAGGTTGCAAGCCTTACTGAAGGTCCCGCATGCCTCACGCCGAAGCACGATAAATTATTCCCCCTAGGACGAATCGGTTCCGATGCCCCGGATACCGTTTCGAAGAAAACAAACTTGTACAAGCTGTCCATGACCATGCCTATGTGCGAACAGTTTCATATATGCAAACAGTTTTGTATAGCGCGGATAGTATCAAACGACATTATCATTTCTCGCAACTCATGCAACGATTATTTTCCCCAAAGCCGTACCGATTTAGCGTCCCGTGGGCATCAAATTGTCCGAGGCATCAAACCCGTGATCGACGTTTCACATTATTTTGCAGCACGCGAAATAGTCTTTTTTTACTAGAACCTTAAACTTTTCGTTTATGTGAGAAACTTGTATTTTTCAGAGTAGATTACTCAAAATCGATACGCTTTTCCCGAGTTCTTGACCTTAGTGGATTGGCATGCAATTAACTTGGCATCGTTCGATTTGAATGAATTCGAGGCAAGGAATAAGTTTGCGGGACATAGTAGAAAAGAAGGGTCGAATCATCCACCGATTACTTTGCTTCGTGCCGGTCGTCCAAGCGCTATGCAACGTCAATCCTTAGTTACGCGAGCTCCTGCAATGGCACCAACGCTTTGTTAGAATTCCTTATTTTCCTTGCATCAAAATTGTAATTGTATCCATAAAAACGACGCGAAAGCACTTCACCAAGCCCAACGGCAAAGCTCCAAGAAAACTATACAGCGGTCCGGTCCCGTCGAAGGGACTCTTATAGAGAGCTCACTCGCCGAGATGCAGCCCGCTGCATCATGGACTTATTCCAACAGAAGTCGTTCCATTAGTTGGATCGATTATCGTAACTTCCGTCAAAATCGATTTGAATCGATGCCGCAAGGTGTTATCATTTACCAAGCTTAGCGATCGAGCCAGATGACCATCTAAGTTCCCGGCCGATCTGATTCGGCGCAAGCATATTATGAAGTTCCGTCGCCTATCGAAAGCGGGGCGCTACATAATATACCACTAAGAAAAAGTTTCGTCCCGAAACTTAAGAACAAGGGTCTGACCTTAGTTAGACAAACAACGCAGGGTACTTCTCTTTCATCTCTGCCTCCATCTCCCATGTTGACTCCTCGAATGAATGGTTCCGCCAAAGCACGCGGACCAAGGACATCGACCGATTGTGTAGCACCTTCTCCTTGCGGTCCAAAATTTGAATAGGCTCCTCCGAGTAAGACAAGTCAGTACGTAGCTCCAACTGATCGAAGCTAACCACATGACTTGGATCGTGCACGTATTTTTGAAGTTGTGAAATATGGAAAACATCGTGCACATCAGCTAAGGCAGGAGGTAGTGCGATCCGATAAGCAACCGTAGCAACTCGCTCAATGATCTCGAAGGGGCCTACAAATCTTGGGCTCAACTTACCTTAAACGCCGAACCGCGTCACACCGCACATGGGCGTTACTTTCAGAAACATATGGTCCCCGACCAAGAACTCTAGCGGTCGTCGACGAAGATCTGCGTAGCTCTTTTGTCGACTTTGCGCGATGCGGAGTCTATCTCGAATCAAGCGGACCTTTTCGACGGCCTGCTCCACCAGTTCCGGTCCAAGCACTTGTCGCTCTCCGACTTCATCCTAGCATATCGGCGAACGACACTTCCTCCCGTAGAGCGCTTCGTATGGAGACATCTGAATGCTCGACTGATAACTGCTGTTATACGCAAACTCTGCAAGCGACAAATGCGTATCCCAACTAGTCTTTAGGTCGATTGCACACAGACGCAACATATCTTCTAAGATCTGATTGACTCTCTCCGTCTGACCATCTGTTTGGGGATGGTACGCCGAACTAAAGTTCAGTTTAGTCCCCATCGCCGCTTGGAGGCTCGTCCAGAAACGCGATAGGAATTTCCCGTCTCTATCCGAAATTATTGAGGCCGGTACCCCGTGCAGTCGAACAATCTCATCGACGTAGATTTGCGCTAACCGATCGACGCTCCATCCTACTTTAATTACGATGAAGTGAGCCGACTTGGTCAATTTATCAACAATGACCCAAATCGCGTCATTCCTCCGCGGCGTCTTCGAAAAAAACCACAATGAAATCCATCAAGATATTGTCCCACTTCTACTCGGGAATGGCGATGTTCTGTAGCTCTCCGCCTGGCCTTTGGTGTTCCGCCTTCACCTGCTGACATACCATGCATTGCGATACGAACGTAGCCACGTCTTTCTTCATGCCGTGCCACCAAAAGTTCGTGCGCAAGTCCTTGTACATCTTGGTTCTTCTAGGATGTAACGAGTACTTCGCATAATGCGCCTCCGTCAGAATTTCTTTTCTGAGTTCGGCAGTTTCAGGAATGCAGAGCCTTCCCTTTAATCGCATCGTCCCGTCTCCGTCTTCCGTAAAGTCAGTCGCCCTTCCCGTGGAAATCAGCTCGCACACTTTCTTCAGGAATGAGTCATCCTCCTGTGCGGTCTTTAGCTTGCTAAGCAGGCTCGATCCTAACTTCAGCTGAGCTAGGTGCATGTGTCGATACTCAATTCCGAGTACGATACCTATCGCTTCAAGGTCTCGCCGTATCTCCTTGTTTATGGCCAGTGTTCCCGTAAACATTCTGCTGAGTGCGTCGGCCACCACGTTTCCCTTATCCGGCGTATACTCGATCGTTAGCTCATAATCTTTATGAGTTCGAGCCATCGTCGCTGTCGTAGGTTGAGTTCTCGTTGCGTAAACATGTATTTCAGACTTTTATGATCTGTGTAGATTCTGCACGCCACACCATAAAGGTAGTACCGCCATAGCTTCAATGTAAAGACGATCGCCGCCAATTCTAGGTCGTGCGTCGGGTAGTTTTTCTCGTGTTCCTTCAACTGCCGCGAAGCGTAGGAGATGACTTTGTCTCTCTGCATGAGTACGCACCCGAGGCCAGTTCCCGACGCATCGCTGAATATCTGAAAGCCTTCCGGACCGTCTAGAAGTGCAAGGATTGGAGCTGAGACGAGCTATTGCTTCAACTCTTGAAAGCTGGATTCACAGTCGTCGCTCCATTCAAATACTACTCCCTTCTGGGTCAGGCGAGTCAGAGGCAACGCTAGTTTTGAAAAGTTTCACACGAACCTACGGTAGTAGCCCGCTAAGCCCAGGAAACTCCGAATGTCGCTAGCCGAGGCAGGTCGTTTCC
Source organism: Iris pallida (assembly GCA_029216955.1). Taxonomy (NCBI): domain Eukaryota; kingdom Viridiplantae; phylum Streptophyta; class Magnoliopsida; order Asparagales; family Iridaceae; genus Iris; species Iris pallida. The sequence goes on along the minus strand of JANAVB010025598.1, from coordinate 23,364,687 downwards.
AATCCACCACCGCGTCAATCTTCTTTGGGTCCACTGCGACACCTTCTGCAGAGATTACGTGCCCGAGGAATGTCACGTTACTCATCCAGAACTCGTACTTACTCTGCTTGGCGTATAATTTGTTTTCACGTAGAATCTGCAGTACCGTCTTCAAGTATTCTGCGTTATCTTCTCGGTCCCTTGAGTAGATAAGGATATCGTCGATGAACATGACTACAAATTTACCGATTTGAGGTCGGAAGACTCGGTTCATCAGATCCATGAAAGCGGCTGGGGCATTCGTCAAGCCGAACGGCATGACGAAGAATTTGTAATGACCATATCGAGTGCGGAAGGCAGACTTCGATACGTCGCCGGACTTGTTCTTCAATTGATGATAGCCTGAACGAAGATCGATTTTTGAAAATACTGACGCACCTTGCAGTTGGTCAAACAAGTCGTCGATTCGTGGCAAATGATACTTGTTTTGCACGGTCGCCTTGTTAAGTTCCCGATAGTCGATGCATAGCCGCAACGACCCATCCTTCTTCTTCACAAACAGTACTGGTGCTCCCCACGGAGAGACGCTAGGGCGAATAAATCCGCGGTCTAGCAACTATTATAATTGCACCTTCAGCTCCTTCAGTTCTGCTGGAGCCATTCGGTAAGGCGCCTTTGATATCGGCCGTGTATCCAAAGGTGTTGATGCTGAATTCAATTTCTCGATCCGACGGCATCCCGGGAATCTCGTCAGGAAAAATGTCGAGAAAATCTGCCACAACATCAGTCTGCATTGTGTTTGTATTATCCGTCCGCGTGTCTCGAACTGATGCCAAGTATCCCGCTCAGCCGGAACGCAGCATACTCCTCGCCGAGATTGCCGATACCATCATCGCCGTCTTCGAGGCCGTACCGTACGAATATGAGAACTCTGTCTCGCCAGGAAGGCGAAACACCACTCTCTTCTCCGCGAACTCAATCGTTACACGACAAGCGCCCAACCAATCTATGCCCAGTATTATGTCGTAATCTTTGATGTCTAGCACGACGGCATCCAAGGATAGATATCTTCTCCCGACGCAAATATGGCCATCCCTACAAATAAAGTTCACAGGCATATCGACTCCCGATGGAGTGCTAACGCTAATATTTATATCTAGTGATTGCATGGTTATTTTATTTTCTTTCGCATAATCAGCAGATATAAAGCTATGCGTCGCACCCGAATCGAATAGTACTCGAGCAGGTATATCTTTGTAGAGTAATATACCTGTTACAATCGTATCAGACGCAAATGCCTTGTCCCAAGTTAAGGCATAAACTCGGCCTTGAGCTCCATGGCGTTGATTCTGCGGGTTCACAGGCACCGCATTTGCGCCTTGTAGTGTAGGCACTTTATATGGATTCGGAGTGTTCCTTGGTTGGTTGTGTTGATTCGGCTTCCCCGCCTGACAATATTGACTGAAGTAGCCTAGCTTGCCACACTTGAAGCATGTTCTCAATCTACAATCGGGTGCTCGGTGCCCACGCTTGTCGTATCTATTGCAATTTACCGTGGCAAAGTGACCACGATTCTCAGACGTATTTGGACGCTTTTGTACTCCCGATCCTCCAGCGTCATTAGGACGCTTGTTGAAGTTGTTGCGAACGACAGACATGGCCCTTTGTGACATACGGCCAAAGATTAGCTCACTATCAAGTGCGGCTTCGTTGGATTCATAATAAGTTTGGCATCGTGGGTTCATGACATTCCTACGCAATTCGTCGTTGAGGCCTTGCTGAAAACGCTCGCACCATTCTTCTTTGTTGGGCAGGAAGGCACCGGCAAATTTTGCAAGTTTTGAGAAGCTTGCATCATAATCTTCAACACTCATATTCTCCTGCCTCAACATCATGAACTCATCCCCCTTCTGTCGACGGATAGCGCGAGGAACGTACTGCTCAAGGAAGGCTGTCTTGAACATTTTCCAAGAAATCTTTTTGTTGGAATTGGTTTCACAGATCTCTTGTTTCTTCGCCGCCCACCAGTCATGTGCTCTTAGTGTAACTGCAGCATCGCACAGGCCACCCTCTGGGACCCTTCGATGCAGAGGAGATCGAACAAGTCCTCCATCTCTGCGAGCCATCCTACTATCACGTCGGGCTCTGTTCGGCCGTTGAACTTCGGCGGGTTCATTTTGCGAAACTCCTTCACATTGAGCATGGAAGGAGAGTTTATCATTTGCGGTGGGACTTCTTCCTCCTCGTCTTCTTCCAGATCACCGTACTTTTCCTCGGGTACCACGTCCGTCGCCTTGGTATCGTCTGCCATCCTGTTCACTATCTAAGTCAGGGCGGTCATCTGCTTCTGCTGCTCATCAAATTGGGCTTTGAATTGCATCTGAAACTGTTGCTGCTGCAGTTCCATCAACTGTAGCATCTTCTCCATAGTCGTCTCGCTAGGGCCAGTGCTTTTTGTGCTCGACGTACTATCAACGGTTTGGGTTGTTGTGCCTGCAATTTTTTTATCTCGCTTAGTCATTCCTACAAACAGTGTAAACCCGTTAGTATTTTTCAAAAATATCTACGGGCTTACCTGTATGGAACTTGTATTTCACGCAGCATGCCGACAAGCATTCAATCGAGCCATCGCAACGGACATTCCAACAATGAAACATCTTTCGAAATTCTGAAGAAACATAACTGTGCCCTGATACCAATTTGTCACGCCCCGAGTCGACAACGTTCGTCTCCGATGTTATTTTGCCGATTCGATCATCCTCGCTAAGGCGTGATGTCGTACGAGTCTGGAGTTGCACTCGTACAAGGCAAGAACGTTATGTTGAATTGTATATTAATACGCCAAGTTGAAACTTCACAAATAACATCAGAATTATAAGACGCAATATAGGAAGATAGAAATGCTTTTCATTCATAGCTTGCAACGAAGTACAAGTCTTAATTACATTGGATGCCGTTGCGGCTACATTGATTGAAAATAGAAAGAAATACACTCGACAAGTTGCCTGAACTACGCTTGTCATCCCATACATTCGCCCCTTTATACATAAGCCTTCGACTTGAATTGGCTTCAAAATACTTCAGCATAGGAAGAGCTTCAAAACGCCTCTCCGCACTTCAGCTTCGTTTTAGGTTGGAGCGCCCGCCGCACCTGGAAAAATTGGGGGAAGGGATTAACACACTTGCTAAGTGGACGAGACGAACCAACTCGTCTAAACCGACTCTGATTGTTAGGGTAGGCATGCTTTAGTGTTGTCTTTCTATTAGAACTAAATGAATTCAGTTCATATTCGATAGCAGTCTTGGAGTAATAAAGCATACAGTATAACATTGCAGTTTATCATACTTCTTACCACGGTCGTGCTCGTCCCTGCATGAAAACAGAGATAATATTTACACCTGCATAAGACAATAGGTGAGCATGCAACTATCTTATTTGCGGTCATTGGTGCTATGCACCACTAGGGACTTAATCGAAGTTGGCATACGATGCTACCCTTTCAGCCTAGGTTACAAGCCTTACTGAAGGTCCCGCATGCCTCACGCCGAAGCACGATAAATTATTTCCCCTAGGACGAATCGATTTCGATGCCCCGGATACCATTTCGAAGAAAACGAACTTGTGCACAAGCTGTCCATGACCATGCCTATGTGCGAACAGTTTCATATATGCAAACAGTTTTGTATAGCACGGATAGTATCGAACGACATTATCATTTCTCGCAACTCATGCAACGATTCATTTTCCCCAAAACTGTACTTCGATTTAGCGTCCCGTGGGCACCAAATTGTCCGAGGCATCATAACCCATGATCGACGTTTCACATTATTTTGCAGCACGTGAAATAGTCTATCTTTTTACTAGAACCTTAAACTTTTCCGTTTATGTGAGAAACTTGTATTTTTTAGAGTAGATTACTCAAAATCGATACATTTTTCCCGAGTTCTTGACCTTAGTGGATTGGCATGCAATTAACTTGGCATCGTTCGATTTGAATGAATTCGAGGCAAGGAATAAGTTTACGGGACAGAGTAGGAAAGAAGGGTCGAATCACCCACCGATTACTTTGCTTCATGCCGGTCGTCCAAGCACTACGCAACGTTAATCCTTAGTTACGCGAGCTCCTGCAATGGCACCAACGCTTTGTTAGAATTCCTTCTTTTTATCTTGCATCAAAATTGTAATTGCATCCATAAAAATGACGCGAAAGCACTTCACCAAGCCCAGCGGCAAAGCTCCAAGAAAACCATACAGCGGTCCGGTCCCGTCGAAGGGACTCTTATAGAGAGCTCATTCGCCGAGATGCAGTCCGCTGCATCTAGGACTTATTCCAACAGAAGTCGTTCCATTAGTTAGATCGATTCTCGTAACTTCTGTCCAAATCGATTTGAATCGATGCCGCAAGGCGTTATCGTTTACCAGGCTTAGCGATCGAGTCAGATGACCATCTAAGTTCCCAGCCAATCTGACTCGGCGCAAGCATATTATGAAGTTTCGTCGCCTATCGAAAGCGGGGCGCTACAATGCATGCAATACAACTTAACTAATAAGAGACATGACATGCATGATAATAGCATCTTCCACACATATTCGTAGTTCTCATTTCATCTTGCCATTTTCCCATCTTTCCATCTTGCCACCTTACCAACTTGCCTTGAGCCATAGGCTCGCATATTCGTTCATCCAACCAAGGGACTATTCATTTGTAACCCATTCTTTCGAACCGAAGTCCGATACTTACCGCCCAATACTTGGGTCTTTGCATCACCTGTTTAACAATTCATATAGCATACGAGCATCATTCGATTTGCAACATAAGCCTAGCCATGTGATAATTATCTTTCATTATCTTTCCCATATTATTACTAGGCATCTCTTATTAAGCACCGAACGCAATAACAAGTCTACCATTGTTATGCGGGAAGATCAAGGATCGTCGAAAGATCAAAGCCACTCACTTGTTGGTGAATTGCCGAGAGAAAGAGGTCTTCTACGCAACGTCAAGCTAGGTTCACTGCGATAGCACCTGCATTGGCACCAACGTTTGGTCATCATACTTCTTCCATTTCTCTCAGTGATTCGATATAAAATGCATAGACAGTGAAAGTAAATCCATGAAAACATTCATCGAAAACAATCACGAAAACGCACACAAAAGCCAACAGCAAAAGCGACATCGAAAACCAGCAGGGCAACGGTCTCGGGGCAAGCGACTCTTATATAGAACTCTTCTCCCAAGACGCGCGCCACTGCATCTTGGACATCATTTCAAAAGAGTCCAATCCATAACGAGAAAAGGATCTCAATTCATTATCCTGCGATCCTGGTAAAGTTTCCCCAAGTAAGGTTCCCCAATTCTCATCCGACTCGGCCATTCGGCCGCTAGCCCGCTCCGTGCTCCACAACGGATTCAGGGCATTACATCGACTATTTTGATTTGCCTTGTATTCACGTTTCAGAACCATGTTCCTATTCGTTGATTGGTACTCCTCCATTCACTTTTCGTAACCTTGCTTCCTTTTCTAGATTCTACTCAGAATTTTGTTTTCTGTTCAGAACTTGTTACAAATCGTAATTTTGTTTTCTACTCAAGATTCGGTTCTCTATTCAGGGCTTGTTGGAATTTGGTTTATTCAGGACTTTAATTCCATTCGAGATTTTAAGATTCTGTTTAATGTTTTGAGATTTTGCTTTTGTTTGTGATTTTTCTCATATTCAAGATTTTCCAGACTTTGAAACTTCAGTTCCTACTCACGACTCGTTGAGATCTTGTTCCCTATTCGATACCTTGTTTTCTTGTCAAGATTTCCTATTTGAGATTTTATTTTCTAATCACGACTTTGTTGATATTGGTTCTCTATTTGAGACCTTGTATCATATTGGAGGTTGTTTTCCCTGTTCGAGATTCTAAATCTCCTTAGTTGCCCTTTTGCACTCACTACTCTTTGATTGGATCTCGTGTTGCTTATTAGTACATAAAAACCCTTGTATTCTAACAAACATATAACATCACCTTTCTCGTAACTTGGACTATGAGAACTCATTTTGAAATTTCTATGGATAAGATCGAGAGACTATTCGATGACTTATTTGGGCGTGGCAGTTACGCGCTGCAGTCGTTATCTGGATTGCAGAGACCGAAAGTTCACTGCAGCCAGATGCACACTGGCGAGGCAGGAACTCTAAGTTGAAGTAATTTCAGACATTTATAGGTTTTAGGGTATTATTGAGATTTTGTCCTAAATTCTTCATACCTTGATCTCTGGGTCGCTTCATTGATGATTGTTGAAAAATAGATAAAGTTGATAGAATATTCGATGACATATTGTTATTTGAGTTACGGAGCCGAAAGTCTACTACAGTCAGATACATACTGGCGGGGTAGAGATTCTAAGCAAAGTGATTTCAAATACCTATATATTTTCGAGTACTATGGAGACTATATTCCCCTTTCATATGATTATTGATTTTTCTTGAACAATTCATGTACTCTTCACCCTGACTTGATACAAATATCTCCTGATTAGTTCCATATATTATTCCCTCAATCCTTGCAATTTTTCTTCTCGTATTTTATTGTTGGATCGTTGATTTTACACATTGCCACATCTTGATTCCCTTTCACTATACTTTAAAATCGTGCATATATTTTGATCTTGTTTATCTAAGTTTGATCATGCCTATCTGACCATACCTTTCCCCTTTTAATCGTGCTAAAAATTTCAATTTTGATCATGCTTTTGAAATTCGTGCCTTAATGATTTTACCTTGCTGAGTCAATGATCCGTGTACCTAGTCGTTGAGCGTATTTGCCCTTGTGCCTAATCGATTTTGAACTTCGTGGCATTTCTGCATCCCGTCTTGCTCCTTAAAATTTCGAGGACGAAATTTTTCTAAGGGGGGTAGATTTGTAACCCGCTTTCCCAATTTTATGAATTTTTGAATATTCCTAATATTTTAATTGTTTTCCTTATTTATATTTCATAGTATATACTTTTGAAAAAGTTTTAATTATATTTGGTGGATTGCTAACTAACTAGTTGGTTTAATAACTAATTAGGAGTGGTCCCCCAAGAATCCTAACAACCATAATAAATTTCTAACAGAATTTGTGGTAAATGTGTAAATAACCAAATTGTCATATACTCAATTGCAAATAAAGCAATTTTCTTTCATTCCCTTTATAAACCTAGTGAGGAGAGAGAAATTCATCTTCTCTCAATTCCTCCGCAGTGAGAGCCGAGCTTCTCTCTTCCCAGTACTCTCATTTCCCCCAAAATTGGGTTTCCGAACCCAAACCCTAAAATTCTTGAGAGTACCATCATGGCGGGGGGGGGGGGGGAGGGAAGGCGACCACCACTGTCATCGACGTTTGGGCATCGCGCCCTTCGAATAACAGCGAGCTTCCAGGCGACTCACGACATCACGACGATTGCTCTCCACCGCATGCAGATCTGTTTCTAACGAGCGGCGATCCCGGCGACTAGACGCTGATTCTTCCACAGTTTGGCGACGGCGGCGCGATCGTTGCTCCGACAATCGATTCTTCTTCCGACGACGTGGTGATTTCTCCACGAGATTGAGTCTCTACCGATCTAGAAGTCAACACACGACCAATTTGCTCCGACGAACACTAAGGGTGACCGGCGACTTCTCTCAACAGTACGCTCGTACGATCGTTCTGCTACAGCGAGATCCGTTCCTCCACAGCGTGCAGCACAGCGGTTTCTTGATCAGCTTCTTCGACGACCAGGCGACGCGGTGTCCTCTCCAAATCTGTCCGAGTTCCTGTCACGACCCGCACCCGCTTTTCGGACGCGAGCTCGTGAGCAAGCCAGCTACGCATCGAACGGACTCCACCCCATCTCGAGTACGTATAAGCTATCATGGTCATGGTATCATGTCTAATCTAAACTATATCTCAATCCACATGAATCATATAAAACAAGAATGAACAAGTACGAGTCATGGTCTGCAGCCCATTAGCATATTGTTCGATTAGACTCCAAGAATGATATGAGTCTATAAATAAGCAGAGTATATCATGGTATTGAATATAAAGCACGAGAAAATAATAAAAATATCACAAGCAAATACCTGTATCATACATCGCAATCCTCTACCATCCTACTCTGCTAACTAACTCCATGCAGTCGCTAAACCTGAAGAGATCATCAGGTCATCAGAGGACTAGCAAGATACATAAAAACGAGCCTTTCTAACAGTTTATTATGCATGGAGAAAATATAGAATAAACAAGTAAACTGAGCAATGAATGAAACATGAATCTATACACTGTCTACACGAAAATGAACTGCCGAACAAGGACTAGAGAACTCATGTCAAGATGTCAACGGATAACCGAAGACTCAAACCCTCGTCCCTAATGAGGACTCGCGGGTTTGAACTACTAACCCTCGTCCCTAGTGTGGACTCGCAGGTTAGCATCACCCTCGTCCCTAGTGTGGACTCGCAGGCGTAAACCCTATACTACTAACCCTCGTCCCTGGTGTGGACTCGCAGGCTAGCATCTACTACTAACCCTCGTCCCGATCGTGGACTCGCAGGCTAGCATCTACTACTAACCCTCGTCCCTATCGTGGACTCGCAGGCTAGCATCTACTACTAACCCTCGTCCCTATCGTGGACTCGCAGGCTAGCATCTACTACTAACCCTCGTCCCTATCATGGACTCGCAGGCTAGCATCACCCTCGTCCCTAGTGTGGACTCGCAGGTGTAAACCCTATACTACTAACCCTCGTCCCTGGTGTGGACTCGCAGGCTAGCATCTAATACTAACCCTCGTCCCTATCGTGGACTCGCAGGTTAGCTTTAAGGTTCAAGACACGGAGGCACGACTCAATCAAGGCACGACCAATAAGACACAAGGCTAACTGTGAACACTGTCTAAAGCAATGATAAAAATATACCAGCTTGATAGAAAAGATACATGGCAACAATATGAGAAAACTGGATAAAATAATAGACAGTGCATGTAAATAAAGCTGTGTAGAAAGGCAAGGTATACTTGCCTGTGGTCCTGAGCTGCTGGCACGTGTCGAGCACTGAATCAAAGTTCAATTAACCTGTATTTATGAATTTATATAATCATCACACAATAAAGAGTGTAAATAAGCTTATCTATTTGTACTTATACTACTAAGCTTATTTGTATTTAAAAGCTAGGTGGTTATGCTACCTAGTGTTCCTCAAAACCGATTTACGTATATGAGTTTCCCTCAATTGGAGCCCATCTGTTGCCAAATATTAGCCATCCTAAACTACACTCCAGATTGATATGGCATGCTAAGGGGGCTGCCACAACTTGTATATCTTATAACTTCATCTGAAACTAACCCATGAGTCAAATAGAATGACAAAAGGGTACTTGGTTATTCATGATGCTCAAATCAGCATGCACAAGGTCCCACATGATTCTCTACCTTGACTGATACAAAAATAACTCAATTCCTGCAGTAATGCATAGGTCTATAGACTTTCATATCTATGGTTAACCCCCTGTACTAAACTGAACTGCTCAAATCTGAAACTTGAATTCATATTGTGCAGAACAGGGGTATTGGTATAAAACTCATCTCAGCCCATAGTCTATGATTTATGAACTGTCTATATGTACATCTATCTGAGACAATGTTCTATTAAGCTCCAGGGCTGTGCACCTATAAAGACACGCACTCGATTTCCTGTATTCCTTGAACCATACTGTCACAGGGACATCATACCCCTATCTCTCTGTCTCTGTCTCATACAGGACAGTGGCCAATTGCCCTGCTCCTAGATACCCCAATAAATGGATACCAAAAGTCTCTCAGGTTAATACCTATTGAGTAACCAGGATCCTTCCCAGGTTGTACTAGCCTGTGGCCTTCCTATAGCCAGGGTAGTTGCCTATTGGTGATATTATTACTCTGGTCTCAGAAGGTAAAGGAAACCTATCAAACCAAGATATAGTGTACACCCATAAACAAACACGATACAAGTATTATACCAATTCTATGGTACCTAAACTCTTCATTACTATCTACTCCAAATATCATGTTCTCAAAAAGGACACAAGTCACTTTCCAAACACCAAGAGGTCATGTCCTCTCTTGGTTGGTGATATCAGAATGGAGGCCATATGTGTGGGGAAGAACCTTATCATCAAGACTGATCAGAAGGCCCAAAACTCATGTGGCTAATCTATTGTTTGGATGCTTACACTAAGCATGGGAAATACATGGTTTGAACCATTGTACTGTGGTCGAACCATATGCTTGGCATGGGTAATTTGCAATAAGACCTCCCCCTCATGTAAACCTCTATGTTCTCATGTTCACCTGATCAAGCTATTACCCATTGCACACATTCCCTACCCTGTTTTGTTCGAGTCACCCATGGGCTGTCAAGACACCCAGTAAAAGGACAGGTTGTCAAAATAGGGCCTGACATCACACCTGATGTGGCTACACAATATATATATTGATGTGGGCTGATACACTAAAGGTATCAGTCAATTTGTACGAGATTGGAACTGGTCTTGCCTAGGCTTTGTAGATATTCCTAGGACTTTGGGAATTTCATAAGTCCATACCCAGTTTTAACAAAAAACTTGATTACAAGTCCTATGCCTAGCCACAACCCTCATGTCCTGCTACTGATGTGGTTTGGTTCTGTAACTTGGCACCCTCGTAATAATAGACTCCCTCTACTGCTACATCAACCAATGTACCCTGTTGTCATGGTTTTCCAATGCTCTGTCTATACTTGGTCTGACACTCCTACAATACGTGTCTATGTATTAAGGCTATACTGATATTCAGGTAGCAAATATCAGGGCTCAGCATGTGAATTGATATGCAGCATACATGTCCTACTTTTCCTGTTATACCAATCTACCTATAGTTGTTCTCCCATCTAACCTTCTGATACATCCATTTATTTCTGATACTCGCTGTATCCTAGGTTTTTGTTAGATTTTATTATAAACATCCTAACTCTGATACTTGAAGTAGTATCAGGTATTCCCAACCCGATACCTGGTTTTCTATTGACCTCTCTTTCTTAACATTAAAACGAACACTTACAACTCATCTTTTAATGCTTGATAGATGAGATAATTAGCAAGTCTTCCTATAATATGGACAACCACAGTGAGGAAACTCTGTTTTCCTATAATGTGGTAATTCCAGAAATAGCAGCAACCCTCCAAGTTTGACCACTCCGATCAGTGAACCATGGATTAGTCTACAACTTAAGCAAGAACACCCAACTGCTACCCAGACACAGATGGTACCTAGGTCATATAAAATCAATAATTGAGGGTTAAAGCATTACCTGATTTGAAGTCTCCTAACAATGGAGCTCTACGATGTAGGTGACAGAGAGCCAATTGTTCTGTACTTGAGTCCTCCTGGCGGCGGCTTCACGAATTTGGGAAGAGCTTAGGGTTTGGGGAAAGAGAAACTGGTTGGTTCTTCATTTATACGAGGTTTAGTTGGGAGAGAGTTCGATTTCAGATTGGCCTTGATCTCGTGAAAGATTTGAGAGGATCTCTCAATCCAATCTGTTCACTCGAGCAGAGGGAAAGCTTTGGGTCGGTTTTGAATTTGATTTGAATATGGAATTTTACATCCCAGTCCCTTACAATTAAGTATTTGCAAGGAGGCCCTTCTACCATTCTTTTCTTTAATAAAAAATCAAGTCTTATGTTATATAATAAGTATATATATATATATATATATATATATATATATATATATATATATATATATATATATATATATATATATATATATATATATATATCTATGAATTAGTTAATCACTTCAGCAATATTTAATAACAAAAAAGAAAACTAAATAAATAAATAATTAGAAAAATTGGGCTAAGGGCTCACAAACCTACCCACCTTAAAATAATTTCGTCCTCGAAATTCCAATTCATGACTATCCCTTAAAATCAAGGTCTACTATTTCCTTAATCTCCTCAAATTTAATTTCTCAAAATACCTTAGGGCTTTCTCTAGTCATTTTATAACCCCGAGTACTTGAGGACTTCTACCCACCTTGGGTCACACTACTCCTTAAAACATGGACACTAACATCGTATATCCTTAACAATTCTATCGGCAGATACCTAGGCATATGACATCTATAATCCCTCATATCTATAAACAACCAAACATTCAATAGTCAAGCAATACTTATAATTTAAGAATCTCTGGTGAATTCTAGAGAGCACGATCGTTCGTCACCCCGAAATTGGAAGCGACGAGAATCAATGGTACGAAAAGCAATGAAGTATAATCGAGAGCAATTATGGAGTTTTCAAGGACGTAGAGAATTCCTAGGAGAGTTTTCAAGGCAGAGTGGATTGAGATTCCTAAGGTTTGGTCATTGTCGCAGGCTCGTATCAGTACAGTTACGTAACCGATACGATATGCTCTGACCTGCATGGGCCACCAAAAAACTTGTCACGACCCGTACCCGCTTTTCGGACGCGAGCTCGTGAGCAAGCCAGCTACGCATCGAACGGACTCCAGCCCGTCTTGAGTACGTATAAGCTGTCATGGTCATGGTATCATGTCTAATCTAAACTATATCTCAATCCACATAAATCATATAAAACAAGAATGAACAAGTACGAGTCATGGTCTGCAGCCCATTAGCATATTGTTCGATTAGACTCCAAGAATGATATGAGTCTATAAATAAGCAGAGTATATCATGGTATTGAATATAAAGTACGAGAAAATAATAAAAATATCACAAGCAAATACCTGTATCATACATCACAATCCTCTACCATCCTGCTCTGCTAACTAACTCCATGCAGTCGCTAAACCTGAAGAGATCATCAGGTCCTCAGAGGACTAGCAAGATACATAAAAACGAGCCTTTCTAACAGTTTATTATGCATGGAGAAAATATAGAATAAACAAGTAAACTGAGCAGTGAATGAAACATGAATCTATACACTGTCTACACGAAAATGAACTGCTGAACAAGGACTAGAGAACTCATGTCAAGATGTCAACGGATAACTGAAACGAAGACTCAAACCCTCGTCCCTAATGAGGACTCGCGGTTTTGAACTACTAACCCTCGTCCCTAGTGTGGACTCGCAGGTTAGCATCACCCTCGTCCCTAGTGTGGACTCACAGGCGTAAACCCTATACTACTAACCCTCGTCCCTAGTGTGGACTCGCAGGCTAGCATCTACTACTAACCCTCGTCCCTATCGTGGACTCGCAGGCTAGCATCTACTACTAACCCTCGTCCCTATCGTGGACTCGCAGGCTAGCATCTACTACTAACCCTCGTCCCTATCGTTGACTCGCAGGCTAGCATCACCCTCGTCCCTAGTGTGGACTCGCAGGTGTAAACCCTATACTACTAACCCTCGTTCCTGGTGTGGACTCGCAGGCTAGCATCTACTACTAACCCTCGTCCCTATCGTGGACTCGCAGGTTAGCTTCAAGGTTCAAGATACGGAGGCACGACTCAATCAAGGCACGACCAATAAGACATAAGGCTAACTGTGAACACTGTCTAAAGCAATGATAAAAATATACCAGCTTGATAGAAAAGATACATGGCAACAATATGAGAAAATTGGATAAAATAATAGACAGTGCATGTAAATAAAGCTGTGTAGAAAGGCAAGGTATACTTGCCTGTGGTCCTGAGCTGCTGGCACGTGTCGAGCACTGAGTCAAAGTTCAATTAACCTGTATTTATGAATTTATATAATCATCACACAATAAAGAGTGTAAATAAGCTTATCTATTTGTACTTATACTACTAAGCTTATTTGTATTTAAAAGCTAGGTGGTTATGCTACCTAGTGTTCCTCAAAACCGATTTACGTATATGAGTTTCCCTCAATTGGAGCCCATCTGTTGCCAAATATTAGCCATCCTAAACTACACTCCAGATTGATATGGCATGCTAAGGGGGCTGCCACAACTTGTATATCTTATAACTTCATCTGAAACTAACCCATGAGTCAAATGGAATGACAAAAGGGTACTTGGTTATTCATGATGCTCAAATCAGCATGCACAAGGTCCCACATGATTCTCTACCTTGACTGATACAAAAATAACTCAATTCCTGCAGTGATGCATAGGTCTATAGACTTCCATATCTATGGTTAACCCCCTGTACTAAACTGAACTGCTCAAATCTGAAACTTGAATTCATATTGTGCAGAACAGGGGTATTGGTATAAAACTCATCTCAGCCCATAGTCTATGATTTATGAACTGTCTATATGTACATCTATCTGAGACAATGTTCTATTAAGCTCCAGGGCTGTGCACCTATAAAGACACGCACTCGATTTCCTGTATTCCTTGAACCTTACTGTCACAGGGACATCATACCCCTATCTCTCTGTCTCTGTCTCATACAGGACAGTGGCCAATTGCCCTGCTCCTAGATACCCCAATAAATGGATACCAAAAGTCTCCCAGGTTAATACCTATTGAGTAACCAGGATCCTTCCCAGGTTGTACTAGCCTGTGGCCTTCCTATAGCCAGGGTAGTTGCCTATTGGTGATATTATTACTCTGGTCTCAGAAGGTAAAGGAAACCAATCAAACCAAGATATAGTGTACACCCATAAAAAAACACGATGCAAGTATTATACCAATTCTATGGTACCTAAACTCTTCATTACTATCTACTCCAAACATCATGTTCTCAAAAAGGACACAAGTCACTTTCCAAACACCAAGAGGTCATGTCCTCTCTTGGTTGGTGATATCAGAATGGAGGCCATATGTGTGGGGAAGAACCTTATCATCAAGACTGATCACAAGGCCCAAAACTCATGTGGCTAATCTATTGTTTGGATGCTTACACTAAGCATGGGAAATACATGGTTTGAACCATTGTACTGTGGTCGAACCATATGCTTGGCATGGGTAATTTGCAATACGACCTCCCCCTCATGTAAACCTCTATGTTCTCATGTTCACCTGATCAAGCTATTACCCATTGCACACATTCCCTACCCTGTTTTGTTCGAGTCACCCATGGGCTGTCAGGACACCTAGTAAAAGGACAGGTTGTCAAAATAGGGCCTGACATCACACCTGATGTGGCTACACAATATATATATTGATGTGGGCTGATACACTGAAGGTATCAGTCAATTTGTACGAGATTGGAACTGGTCTTGCCTAGGCTTTGTAGATATTCCTAGGACTTTGGGAATTTCATAAGTCCATACCCAATTTTAACAGGAAACTTGATTACAAGTCCTATGCCTAGCCACAACCCTCATGTCCTGCTACTGATGTGGTTTGGTTCTGTAACTTGGCACCCTCGTAATAATAGACTCCCTCTACTGCTACATCAACCAATGTACCCTGTTGTCATGGTTTTCCAATGCTCTGTCTATACTTGGTCTGACACTCCTACAATACGTGTCTATGTATTAAGGCTATACTGATATTCAGGTAGCAAATATCAGGGCTCAGCATGTGAATTGATATGCAGCATACATGTCCTACTTTTTCCGTTATACCAATCTACCTATAGTTGTTCTCCCATCTAACCTTCTGATACATCCATTTATTTCTGATACTCGCTGTATCCTAGGTTTTTGTTAGATTTTATTATAAACATCCTAACTCTGATACTTGAAGTAGTATCAGGTATTCCCAACCCGATACCTGGTTTTCTATTGACCTCTCTTTTCTTAACATTAAAACGAACACTTACAACTCATCTTTTAATGCTTGATAGATGAGATAATTAGCAAGTCTTCCTATAATATAGACAACCACAGTGAGGAAACTCTGTTTTCCTACAATGTGGTAATTCCAGAAATAGCAGCAACCCTCCAAGTCTGACCACTCCGATCAGTGAACCATAGATTAGTCTACAACTTAAGCAAGAACACCCAACTGCTACCCAGACACAGATGGTACCTAGGTCATATAAAATCAATAATTGAGGGTTAAAGCATTACCTGATTTGAAGTCTCCTAACAATGGAGCTCTACGATGTAGGTGACAGAGAGCCAATTGTTCTGTATTTGAGTCCTCCTGGCGGCGGCTTCACGAATTTGGGAAGAGCTTAGGGTTTGGGGAAAGAGAAACTGGTTGGTTCTTCATTTATACGAGGTTTAGTTGGGAGAGAGTTCGATTTCAGATTGGCCTTGATCTCGTGAAAGATTTGAGAGGATCTCTCAATCCAATCTGTTCACTCAAGCAGAGGAAAAGCTTTGGGTCGGTTTTGAATTTGATTTGAATATGGAATTTTACATCCCAGTCCCTTACAATTAAGTATTTGCAAGGAGGCCCTTCTACCATTCTTTTCTTTAATAAAAAATCAAGTCTTATGTTATATGATAAGTATATATATATATATATCTATGAATTAGTTAATCACTTCAGAAATATTTAATAACAAAAAAGAAAACTAAATAATTAAATAATTAGAAAAATTGGGCTAAGGGCTCACAGTTCCTCATCTCAGTTACCGATATATTCGATCGACAATCAAGGTGTGTAATTTGATTTCTTGAAGAATTTGTGACTCTTTCGACTTCATTTGGTCAGTTGCTCCAGTTTTATAAATCGACTTTGGACATGTCCGGTGCAGTACTGCAGAAGGCCGTTAGATCACATCTGGATACAGAAAGGGATGTTCGACTCATGAGATTGTGTCATCACGTAGGAACTTCATTTCAGGTACAATTCTGCCCCTCCTTTGTTGTGGTTGCGCCATGAGTTCTTGATTTAATTGTGGTCGGTTGGTGGGGATTGAGGTCGGGATGCAGGGTGCGTTTGATTGTGTCCGACTTTTCGTTGTGTCCAAGACTGGAGTCGTGTCCAGCTTTTATTCGTGACCAATCTCCGTTTGGTGTTGCGTGGAGTTATGGCAACGAGTCGAAAGAGAACGGGGGCAACCAATACAGTGTGGCTCATGTACATGCTGCGATTGTGCCGTATGTGTATCCAGATGCCGTGTCCAACAGACGAGTTCAAGTCCAGCCTCCGCTCGTGTCTTGCATCGCATGTCTGGATTTTACTGCTATTGGTGTCGGGTTGTAGAGGGGATTATTTATATCTAATGCTTTGGTTTATTCGATTGGGTTGTAAATTTTCTTCTCTATGATTTCCCTCTTTGAACATTTCAAATTAGAGGAAGACCCATAACTGGTGGACTCATAAATTTGCTCCTATGAAGAAATTGCTAGGCTTAGGAACTGGGTGATGGCTTTGGTGAGATGGGCAGGATGCATACAATATAAGGAATATGAGGAGTAGAAATAGCTAATATTTGAAGTGTTTTTCAGTCCTGGGAACTAATGGCTCTGTTAAGCTGAGTGTCACTCCCCGATCCTGGAATACGTATTTTAATACGTAAACCGATAAATTGTATTTACCTTGTATTTATACTATATTTATTATGCTGTATTTCTCCATGCATCTTCCAAAATAATATTTCGTAATTTATTTTCTGCATTTGGGCCTACAGTTTTGGCTCATTTGGGAAACCTATTTTTGGTTCACCCATGGTTCATCATGAACCCTTTGGTTCACCATGAACCCTTGGGTTCAAGATTATAAATACAACTCATCTCATTCTCTCTCCTCTCATTTATTTTCCTCCACCAACCAAATATTTCCTCCATCAACCAAGGCAAGTACCAACTTGCTCAAGAGATGTATCCATAATTTTGTCAATGATTTCTTACAAAACTATTTGCCAAAATATGTTCTTCTCCTCAATCTATACTAGTTTAGAACTTGAAAATTTCCATTTTGAAGCTTTAATTTTTGTAGATCTAAGTTTTAATCATTTTCGGATTTCTTTGGTCTTGATCTATTTTCGTTGGGGTTTTGTGGGTTTGATGCTTCCATGTGGAAGAGAATTCCATTTCACCCAAGATGGAACTTTGGAAATCCGGATTTGGAGTTCGGATGGCCAAGTTGTGATGCTTTGAAGCTTTGGGTTCATCCATGGTGTTCTTGCTGTTTGGAGAAGACAGTGAGCAGTGTGCAGAGCTTCTTAGCTCACGCAGGCTTGGGTACGCTTCCTGTTGGAAGTGTGTCCCTTGTGTGCGTGACTTTTCACGTACGCTGTCTCTTGTGTGCGTGACTTTTCACGTACGCTGTCTCTAGCCTGCGTGACTTTTCACGTACGCTGCCTTGAGTAAGCCTGCGTGACTTTTCACGTACGCTGCCTTGAGTGAGCCTGCGTGACTTTTCATGTACGCTGCCTTGAGTGAGCCTGGGTGACTTTTCACGTACGCTGCCTTGAGTAAGCCTGCGTGGCTTTTCACGTACGCTACCTTGAGTAAGCCTGCGTGACTTTTCACGTACGCTGCCTTGAGTGAGCCTGCGTGACTTTTTACGTACGCTGCCTTGAGTGAGCCTGCGTGACTTTTCACGAACGATGCCTTGAGTGAGCCTGCGTGGCTTTTCACGTACGCTGCTCTCATGCGTGCGTGACTTTTCACGCACGCAGCTCCCCTTGAGCGTGCGTGCTTTTGTGCGTACGCTTTTGATATTTTATCAGATATTATATGCCCATTTTATATCCTTACGCCTTTTATCCCGAACATGATATGAGCACTAATGAGATCTCGGTGAACAAGTGTTCCCACCTGATACATGTACCTGAATGTCCCAGTTCTTGTTCATGCTCGACAAATGACTCGTAACTCCACGTGACGTATTTGCAATGATGCATTACACTAAGGACGATAGAACATGTTGACATACTGATTGACATGGATCCTCACTTAGGGTACTCGTACTATAGTACGACCTTTTAGGGGGATAATCTTGCAGGCCACGGCAAAAGAGTCCAAGATTTCACCTAGGGTTAAACTAGGCAACTAAATATACTAGATGCATGGGGAGGGCAGAATCCCGAGATCGTGTTACACCAGCCGCCTTGAGATATTGTCTTGACGCGCCGGCTGGTCTCCACGGATACTGTGTCATCCGCAACGAGTGGATGACTGTATCCGATTAATTCCCGCTATATATTACATGTTTTGGCAGGGTGGCCTTACGAGGGACCTGTGCTCAATAACACCTGTCTACGCGAACCCCTGGGTTGGCTAGCCTTGCTGGAAAGATACGATCTGAGGATTTTCTAATAACATGACGCGAGGATAACCTCATCCCACTAGAAACTCGTAGACTTGATTGGCCTTGAAAACGACTTGCTTGTATCCTATTACCTTCCGCAAATAACCGAGGGAAGCGGACTGTTGTGGTACGTGATCCAACCCATGTTCTTGTTTGATTGTTGGGTTGGTTATCGTACTATGACAGGCTGTGGACCGAAGTTATGAACGGAAGACTTATTCTGGTTGTGAAGTGCTACTTCTGTGAATGACTGAGGAACATGGTCTATCATGGTACAAGATCCAACCCATGTTCTTGTTTGATTGTTGGGTTGGATATTGTGCTGCGATAGGCTATCGACCAAAGTCACGATCAGGAGATTTTCTTGTTTATATCTTTTAATTTATGTGAAAGTTATAGAGTACGACACGTCCCGACTTCATGCGGCATCTTTTGTCCTTGTTTGGTTGTAAGGGTGCCATATGGGCTCGAAGATGTTGCACCACCCTATAATAGTAGCATAAGTATTACTATTATCAGTCATTCTATTAGCTGGGTTTTTAATCTTAACTCTTGTGCCCCTTTGGCGGTACTTGCTATTCAGGACTGACCCCGCTGGTTTTGTTTGGCCAGATATCGTAGCAGAGCCGGAGGACACGATCTTCCTTCCTGACATCCATGGTGCATACTAGGAGCATGGCGGTCCGGGGACTCGAGTGGGTTTCGTCTCCACCACTCCTGCTTATACTTTTGCAGCGTTTAGCCACCTGCACCTGTTAGCCAGATTACTTGATATTTTGTGTCAGTACATAATTGTAATTAAACAGACTGCAGCTGTGTATAATTTTGTACTCCTGACTCTCTGAGATAGCTAAATTATAAAGCTAGTCTCTCATGACCATTTTGATGAAGCGTCGGGGACGCCTTACTGCTTTATCTTTAATGTTCATTTAATTGCTGATGTGACTTGATTGATTGAGACATAGAACTCCGTGGGACCATAGGAGACTTGATTGTAGCATGTACCCCCTCGTCTCTCGACAGCCACGATCGCCGTATGACGTTACGTACCTCATATGGAGTAGCTGGCCTAGTCCGTCTCCGTATTTCGGTACTGGGGCGTGACACTGAGAATAGATTTGGTAGGAAACAAAGACATGTTTAGAATTTAAATTTTTGTGTGTATGTTTTGCTGAGTAGCCGTTAGGCAAGGATAATTGTTGGGGGTTCAGTTGGGTTTTGATTATATTTCTAAATTGTGGCTACTGAACGATTTAAATTAGTAAGCTTAATTGCCTACAGGTGACTGGCTTAATGGGAAGATGGTTTAGCTTTGATTTTACTCCATTGTTTCTTTAATACTGCACCTTCTCTACTTAGAGATGTGATCGGAGATGAAATGTAGGGATTTAATTGGACTGGAGTGTGTGTTGAAGTTAATGGTGATTTATGACTAAGCTTAAATATTAAACTTAAGTTTGAAGTAAGAATTGATGAGTCATATAGAGCATGTTTTACGCATAAACAAATGCTAGAGTTTGACTTTTCTTAGCCTGCTGCTATGAAGTTTTTATGTTCTCCAATTATGTGGACCATTTAACTTTATGCTTAACATACTGTAAACTTTGAATGGATACATTTTGTCAAACCAGCTAGTAAGTAGCATAATAATTATTTATGAATCACTGCTAGTATCTATTGGTAATGATATTAGATTTTTCCTTACAATAAATAATTGCGTGGTATATATATATATATTTGTATCATTTTAATGATTTAGGAACTAATTACTATCTTAACCAGTAGCTAGTTTCTTAATAATAAGTAGTGACTGGATAGACAATTAGATTACTCAGTTAAACCTAAACTAGCTAGTGCAGTAGTAGAAATTAACCAATTTGTACCTATTAAATCAGGTGGACATACATATCTTCTCCACATTCCCGATCACCCGGAGCAAGGCAAGTATTGTTCTATAGTTTTTGTGCATTTACATACCTTGTACTTTTCCTGTGACACGTCATGACACGATATCTTGTACTCCTGTATCTCCTGTTCTTGTATTTGTGTCGGGTGGGAAAATACACTAGCTATGTGACCAAACCCCGGTTACTATATTCATGTAGATAGCTTAGACCTCGCATCGTGCACGTGGAACCTAAGTGTGAAACCCGTGAAATTTTAGACTGCATTTTAATTTTTTATGTGCTAGAATAATATCTAAATTGTAAATTTATGAAAAGTATTTTTTAAAAAAAATATATATATAGTTCACATGGATTTTTTTTGTATGTCAACCAGACCCGAATCCGCTTCGAACCCGATTGGAGACTAAAATTATTTTTATATATTGAAATAGGATTTTAAAATGTTAATCATATTTTTAAAAGGAAATTATTGTTATAGTCCATATTTTAATTGCCTTATAATTTCCTAGCCAAAGCTTTTAATTATTTTTAGCCTGGCCTCAAACCCAAGCCAAACCATTTTTCCTAACTCATTATTCTTAAGGCCCAATAGTCCCAAACCCATTAAGGATTTATTAAGCCATTTCTTATATCAAGTCCAGCCCATTCTTTTAGGCCTTAAGCCTTAAGTTTTATTTGAGCTTTAGCTCTAAAGCTTGCTGGAAACATTCATTGTTCTAATTAAATGGGTTTCCATTCTTTTGCTTCTGTGGAGGAACCGAAGCTTCTTCGGCTTCATCTTCTCCAAACCGATCAAAACCGATCGGCCCTTCCTCTTCCCTGGCCACCGGAGTTAATGTTGGAGAGACCTTTCTCCTCCCTCAAATGGTAACTTCCCCTCTCACTCCTCCTATAAAACCCCTTCACTCCACCCTTCTTCCCATCATTCCATTCTTTTCCCAAATTCCACTCAAATTCCTAGATCAACCTGACGTTTCCGGCGAGATCGACCCCGGCCGAGCACTCTCCGGCGAACCCTAGCCCGATCCGACACCGGCGCCCGACCTCCGACCCCCGGGCCGCACCCGACCGGCGCCGCTCCCCGCGCGGCCCTCCGCCGCCGCTGACGCCGACGCTCGCCCCGGCCAGGCCGCCCGCACGTCCCCGTGCGTGTTCTGTCGCCCGATCGCGAAGCTTCCCTTCGCTGTTCCGTCCGCTTCCCGGTGCGGACCCATTTCCGTTCCGTTTCGGTTTCGGTACACTCTGACCCGATAAATTCTTTTACTGTCTATGATGAATTGGTCCAACCCAATTCCAGTAGGAATTCGGGATTTCGGCTCGGTTCCGTTCCGTTTTCGGTTTCGTATTTTTCGTCTATTTTGGAAGTTATGTTCTGTGGATTTTTTTTTAGAAAAAATATATGCTGTGGTTATATTCTGTGGAGTTTTCCGATACTGCGGGATTTCCGTTTCATTCACGGGTTTCCGAGAAAATTTCGGGAATAATTCTGGGAATAGTTTTTATATATAAAATTTGGTTTCTGTCTTTGGATTGGGTTCTCTGGAATGTGGGTTTGGAAAATAATGATTCTGTATATATTTTCGGGTTGGGAATATTTTTGCAGAAAAACCGGAACATTTTCCCAGTTTTTGGTTTGACCGAAAACAGGAGGAATACTGCCGAAATTTTTGGGAAGTTTAATAAAATGATTTTTAAAATGATTTTCGGATTAAATATTATTTTAATAATATTTTTGGGCGACGACCTTAATGGTCAATGGGCCCCAGCGAAATGCAAACGCACCGGTACGACCGGACGTTGAGGCAGAGTAGCTGAACATGACGACTGGACCAGAGTCTGAGACTCATATATTTTATATAATTTAAATTGGCAATTGTTAGTTTTATTATTTAATTATAGGTAATTTTCAAGACTAACAAGTTTCTTCTTATTTCAATTTGTGTAATATTAAGATGTAAGGGCATAAGCCCAGTTATTTGTCATGCTGTGAAGATGTAATAAATTAGGAAATAATTTTATTATTTTTCTTCTGGTTGTGGTAGTGTAGTATAGATGTTAGAATAACTCTAGATAATATATATATTATCGATAAGTTATGATTTTCTCACTATTTAAATAAATAATAATTTTATGTACAAAATACAAGTTTTAACCAAATTAAGTGATAATTACAAGTTTTCTGAAAATACCAGAATAAAAGAATGAAATTTCTAAATTCAAACTCTTAAATGCTTTGACGTTGTGTTAGTTAGCTAATCTATCAAAACTAACTAGGAAAGACAACTAGACATTTTATGTTTGTTTCTGAGACGAGTTTCCCGGAAATGTAGGAGTACAAGGAAGAGAGTAATTTACCGAATACCGAAGTGCAAAACCTTGACAACCGGAAGTTTAAGGCAAGTACATTTTATGTAGATTTTACAATTATTTTCACAATTGTTTCATTGCAAGTTTAAACCACAATTATACACGAACTCCTTCGGGAGCATTGATCGTATTGTTGGGGACTGGGGGAATAGTGTACTGGATATGACCAAATCCAAACTTAGGATAATGAATGTGTTAGCTTACCCCTCTCTCACACGGGGATAAGCCATACCGTATCGCTAGGATACAAATGTACCCAAACCGGTCATATTCTTTACCTATTCATATCACTGTACTGTACTATTTCAAAATTGTTCATTTTCAAACTGTTTAAAAATGCATGTTATAAATTGTCATTTTAATTGTTAAAATTTGCATGAATTGTACTTTGCTCCCTCCTGACTGGAGACAACATTTTAGGTATTACTGAGGATCTGGAGATGATGATCAATAGCTATTTTGATCCTGACTTGTACCCGACGGTACTCCCAGCTGATGATGATGTTGTGGCGTCTCCATAGATGCTACATTAGTTGAGAGTTTAGTTGTTTCTTTATTTCCAGTTTATGAACTTTGTATTGAAAGACAAGTTTTTATTATCGTAAATTAAATGTTGTGTCAACTTTTAAATTCAAGTTTGTTGTTGAAATGACCTGCAATATGGATTACAGCTTACTGCCGCCGTCTCATCAACGGTGCAGGCTGGGCATGATCCGATTCGACCCAAGTATTTGGGGACCGGGTCGTGACATGTTTTAAGTGGTGGCCCATGCAGGTCCACTAAATCAACAATTTAGGAAAACTAGAAACAATTAGGAACACTAGAACATCAAAATTGCCACAACATAGGACCGATTTATATATGATAAATATTTTTATTATAGACTGGTAGGTTACCTTGCTTATGCTTGCATCCTAAACCTTCCAGAGAATGACCACTGACAAAACCAACTCTGCTGGCAATGTGGTATCATCTCCGGATCGAACCCCGCCTCTTCAGTCAAGTCAGAGCTTTTCACCCAACCAGCTGATTGATCAATCATCCAGTGAAGTTTTCCCCACACTGGCAAATCCTACCTCTCCTCTAACTGGGTTACTTTTCTTTGAGGAAGTACCCACTCATGTTGCTTCACCAGTACCAGAGAACACCTCTCAGATGGTTGCTTTATTTCAAGAAATCCTAGAGTATCAGAAGATTCAAGCTGAACAGATGGATATCTCGAGAGAAGTCATGAAGAATATCAACGACGCAACCTTAGCCATTTTAAACCAAGTTGGAGCGGAACCTCGTCCTAGGAGGGATACCCATGAGAATAGAAGATATTTGGGCCCTGTCCGACAACCATATTGCAAGAAGCTTTTTGCTTGTGCCTACTGTAAGAGACCTGGTCACCAAGCCAACATTTGTCGCAAGAGATTAAGGCAATGTTTGGTGTGTGGATCTGCTGAACATCAAGTTAAGGACTGCCTCTTATCTTATCATCGTATCGGAGCGTCTATTATGCCACAACCTCAGGACTCTATCCAACAGACCGTAGGAAGGGATGAAGCAGAATCAAGGATCATAGAAGAGGAAGAAAATGGAGATGCCCAAGCAAGAACCAGAACCATGAAGAATAGTACTTAGGACTGCTGAGTAGTATTATCTATTAAGAAGCTGTAACAAGATGTCCCTAGATCAATTATGAGAGTTTTGTTGTAATTCTCTTATATGAATAAAAATCTTAGTTACATCTTCATGATAGAAGTTTTCCCTAATAGTTTCTGGATTACCCTATGCATAGAAATATTCCATTAACCTAGTACCTAGCTCCTTCCCTATGACTAAGTGATACTATAGAATTGACCTGAAGGAAGCCAAGGAAATGAAGGATTAGATCAATGGACTAAAGGTGTTGGGTTTCATATAAGACGGAGCTTCACTCTAAGAAGCATCAGTCTTGTTTGTATCCAAGAAGGATAAAACAATATGGATGACTATCAGGGCACTGAAGAATTACTTTTTCTCGACTGATGATCTATCCAAGTTGAGTGAACTTAAGGGTTTTCGGAGATTAACTTAAGAACTGACTACCATCAGATTAAGAAGGAGTACATTCTCAAGACGACATTCAACACCAAATACTGGTAGTTGAATTTTTGGATCATGTCTCTTGGAATGATGAATACTCATGTTGTGTTCATGAATCTCATGAACAGAGTCTTTTTATGAGTAATTGAATCAGTTTGTTGTCTTTTCTTTAGATAACAAAAATCTGATATACCCAAGGACTGAAGAAGAACATGAAGAGCATCTGAGAAATTTCTAGGAACTTTGAAGAAGTTTTTGGTAAGCTATCAAGACATGAATTTTCTTAGACAATGTGGTTTTTGCCATAATGTCACAAGAGAAGAAAATTTGATAGACTCTAGATAGATAGCCGCTGTGGAGAAGTCGTATATCTAAGTTCAATGGTTTCTTGGACTTGATGGGATACTACTGGAATCTGTGTAGGAATTCGCCAAGATTGCTGAGTCAATGATGAAGCTGACTCGAAAGAATGAAGAGTTTGTCTGGACGCATTTAAGAAGCTGTAGAAGAGGCTTACCACTGCACCAATCCTTGCGCTACCCGCAGGATCCGGTGGTTTCACAATATACAGTGACGCCTCAGGCAAAGGACTGGGTTGCGTTCTTCAACAACATGGGAAAGTGATTGCCTATGCATCTAGGCAACTACGGACTCATGAGAAGAACTATCCCACTCATGATCTGGAGCTGGCTGCAGTCATCTTTGCATTGAAGCTTTGGAAGCATTATCTCTATGGAGAGAGAGTGGAAATATACACAGATCACAAAAGTCTGAAGTATGTTTTCACTCAGAAGGAGTTAAACATGAGGCAAAGGAGATGGCTGGAGTTAATGAAGGATTTCAACATCGACCTGCAATACCATTCAGGTAAGACAAATGTAGTCGCTGATGCATTCAGTCGATATCCTATGGTGATGTTTTGACCAAGGAGCGATATCTGCTAGAAGACATCAAGATGTTGGACTGAAGATTATACTGCCTGGAGGAAAGAACTGGATGCTGATTCATGAAGTTGCAAGTGATTTCGAGGATGATAAACAAAATCAAGAAGACTCAGTTTCAAGTCAAGGACACTTTGCAAACTAAGAAAACAAGAATTGGCGGGAACACTTGAGGGTTTTACAATCACCAGCAATGAAGCTCTGAAGAATGGTACGAGGCTCTGCGTACCATCTGGCAAACGGAGGAACGAGCTGATGGAAGAAGTGTACCAGTCGCAATATTTCATACATTCAGGAGCTAATAAAGATGTGTTGGAATATACCCACCATATTGGGTGTTATGGAATGAAGAAGGACAATTCCAAGTATGAGGATAGATGTTTTAATTTGTCAACATGAGAAATTGAGACCAGCAAGTTTGTTGCAGCCACTAGACATAGGTAATAATTACTTTGTTCCCAAGGAGGGAAGGACACTAATTGGATTATTGTGGACCGACTGACTAAGTCAACTCACTTTAATTCCTTCAAGGTTGGTTTAATCATCAAGAAGTTGGCAGCACGGTATGTGCGGCATATCTATTAGATTTATGGATTACATACCGACGGACAATCAAAGAAGATAATCCAGACGCTTGAAGACATGCCGAGGATCTTACGTCTTGGAATTTGTGGAGCCTTGGAGAAGACCATTTGTAAATGGTAGAGTTTCCTTACAACAACTACCAAGTTAGTATCGTCGACCAGTGGAGTTTGAAGAAGGAGATAGTGAAGATCTCTCCTACCAGAGGAATGATCATTGAGCCCCAGGTACATCGGCCCGTTTGAAGTGTTAAGCCGAGTCGGAGAAGTAGCGTACCGGTTAGCTCTACCAGCTAATCTTGAGGGTGTACAACGTCATCCAATTTAACAGTTAAGAAGTTGCATCTCGAATCTGAGTAATATTTTGGACAATTCAGAGCTGAAGAGTAAATCAAGCCTTACAGTGCCAGAGAAACCAGTAGCAAGCGTAGTCAAAGGAGAGAAGAAGATCAGAAGATTTGAGCCATCATAATTCCTATTTCCTTCAATCTTTATCTTTCGTTCTAAACTTGACTGATGCTGCTAAGTTAGCCTAGTTTTTGCAAGCTATTTTTTTCAAGCTTGATCATGACAGTATTTTATTGGGTGCACCCACTAATATATTGTCTAATCAGGACTGGTGCATGATGGTCTGATCAACCTCGTGTACTTTGGTTCGCTTTTGTATTTTTTGCATATCATAAATGAAGTTTGTCCCTAAAATGTCTCATCCATGACTACTTTGGAAATTTTTATTTTTTTGAATCCTAGTTACGAGCACAATATCTGTACCTGCTTGACTTGAGGTAATTCCTACTCTACTCCTTAAATTTCGAGGACGAAATTTTCTAAGGAGGGAGGGTTGTGAAACCCGTGAAATTTTAGACTGCATTTTAATTTTTTATGTGCTAGAATAATATCTAAATTGTAAATTTATGAAAAGTATTTTTTAAAAAAAATATATATATAGTTCACATGGATTTTTTTTGTATGTCAACCAGACCCGAATCCGCTTCGAACCCGATTGGAGACTAAAATTATTTTTATATATTGAAATAGGATTTTAAAATGTTAATCATATTTTTAAAAGGAAATTATTGTTATAGTCCATATTTTAATTGCCTTATAATTTCCTAGCCAAAGCTTTTAATTATTTTTAGCCTGGCCTCAAACCCAAGCCAAACCATTTTTCCTAACTCATTATTCTTAAGGCCCAATAGTCCCAAACCCATTAAGGATTTATTAAGCCATTTCTTATATCAAGTCCAGCCCATTCTTTTAGGCCTTAAGCCTTAAGTTTTATTTGAGCTTTAGCTCTAAAGCTTGCTGGAAACATTCATTGTTCTAATTAAATGGGTTTCCATTCTTTTGCTTCTGTGGAGGAACCGAAGCTTCTTCGGCTTCATCTTCTCCAAACCGATCAAAACCGATCGGCCCTTCCTCTTCCCTGGCCACCGGAGTTAATGTTGGAGAGACCTTTCTCCTCCCTCAAATGGTAACTTCCCCTCTCACTCCTCCTATAAAACCCCTTCACTCCACCCTTCTTCCCATCATTCCATTCTTTTCCCAAATTCCACTCAAATTCCTAGATCAACCTGACGTTTCCGGCGAGATCGACCCCGGCCGAGCACTCTCCGGCGAACCCTAGCCCGATCCGACACCGGCGCCCGACCTCCGACCCCCGGGCCGCACCCGACCGGCGCCGCTCCCCGCGCGGCCCTCCGCCGCCGCTGACGCCGACGCTCGCCCCGGCCAGGCCGCCCGCACGTCCCCGTGCGTGTTCTGTCGCCCGATCGCGAAGCTTCCCTTCGCTGTTCCGTCCGCTTCCCGGTGCGGACCCATTTCCGTTCCGTTTCGGTTTCGGTACACTCTGACCCGATAAATTCTTTTACTGTCTATGATGAATTGGTCCAACCCAATTCCAGTAGGAATTCGGGATTTCGGCTCGGTTCCGTTCCGTTTTCGGTTTCGTATTTTTCGTCTATTTTGGAAGTTATGTTCTGTGGATTTTTTTTAGGAAAAATATATGCTGTGGTTATATTCTGTGGAGTTTTCCGATACTGCGGGATTTCCGTTTCATTCACGGGTTTCCGAGAAAATTTCGGGAATAATTCTGGGAATAGTTTTTATATATAAAATTTGGTTTCTGTCTTTGGATTGGGTTCTCTGGAATGTGGGTTTGGAAAATAATGATTCTGTATATATTTTCGGGTTGGGAATATTTTTGCAGAAAAACCGGAACATTTTCCCAGTTTTTGGTTTGACCGAAAACAGGAGGAATACTGCCGAAATTTTTGGGAAGTTTAATAAAATGATTTTTAAAATGATTTTCGGATTAAATATTATTTTAATAATATTTTTGGGCGACGACCTTAATGGTCAATGGGCCCCAGCGAAATGCAAACGCACCGGTACGACCGGACGTTGAGGCAGAGTAGCTGAACATGACGACTGGACCAGAGTCTGAGACTCATATATTTTATATAATTTAAATTGGCAATTGTTAGTTTTATTATTTAATTATAGGTAATTTTCAAGACTAACAAGTTTCTTCTTATTTCAATTTGTGTAATATTAAGATGTAAGGGCATAAGCCCAGTTATTTGTCATGCTGTGAAGATGTAATAAATTAGGAAATAATTTTATTATTTTTCTTCTGGTTGTGGTAGTGTAGTATAGATGTTAGAATAACTCTAGATAATATATATATTATCGATAAGTTATGATTTTCTCACTATTTAAATAAATAATAATTTTATGTACAAAATACAAGTTTTAACCAAATTAAGTGATAATTACAAGTTTTCTGAAAATACCAGAATAAAAGAATGAAATTTCTAAATTCAAACTCTTAAATGCTTTGACGTTGTGTTAGTTAGCTAATCTATCAAAACTAACTAGGAAAGACAACTAGACATTTTATGTTTGTTTCTGAGACGAGTTTCCCGGAAATGTAGGAGTACAAAGAAGAGAGTAATTTACCGAATACCGAAGTGCAAAACCTTGACAACCGGAAGTTTAAGGCAAGTACATTTTATGTAGATTTTACAATTATTTTCACAATTGTTTCATTGCAAGTTTAAACCACAATTATACACGAACTCCTTCGGGAGCATTGATCGTATTGTTGGGGACTGGGGGAATAGTGTACTGGATATGACCAAATCCAAACTTAGGATAATGAATGTGTTAGCTTACCCCTCTCTCACACGGGGATAAGCCATACCGTATCGCTAGGATACAAATGTACCCAAACCGGTCATATTCTTTACCTATTCATATCACTGTACTGTACTATTTCAAAATTGTTCATTTTCAAACTGTTTAAAAATGCATGTTATAAATTGTCATTTTAATTGTTAAAATTTGCATGAATTGTACTTTGCTCCCTCCTGACTGGAGACAACATTTTAGGTATTACTGAGGATCTGGAGATGATGATCAATAGCTATTTTGATCCTGACTTGTACCCGGCGGTACTCCCAGCTGATGATGATGTTGTGGCGTCTCCATAGATGCTACATTAGTTGAGAGTTTAGTTGTTTCTTTATTTCCAGTTTATGAACTTTGTATTGAAAGACAAGTTTTTATTATCGTAAATTAAATGTTGTGGCAACTTTTAAATTCAAGTTTGTTGTTGAAATGACCTGCAATATGGATTACAGCTTACTGCCGCCGTCTCATCAACGGTGCAGGCTGGGCATGATCCGATTCGACCCAAGTATTTGGGGACCGGGTCGTGACACTAAGCCGTACCGATATTCATGTACTCCTGTACATGTTTCTGTACTCACCCCAGCCGGTCACATAGGCTAGTTGTATTTCAGACATTGTGCACATGTCATGTCTTGTACTTCGGGTTCATAGTTACATTCCTGTACTTTCATGTTCTTTTCCTGTACTTTATATTTCATGTTCTCTTGTACTCATTTTCATATCATGATATTCTTGTTCATTACCTAGAACTGTACTTTGCTTCGCTCCTAACTGGATATGTTGCAGGTGTACTTGCAGGATATCATTCTACCATATGGGCCAGAGCTCGGGACATTAGCTGAGCAGGATGGAGACATGACTTAGCTAGAGGCTTCAGGTTTAGACCGTTTAGCTTTATTCTTAGATATTGTTTTAGAATTCATAGTACATTTCATTCCTGATGACTCTGGTTCATATATGTTATATGGATTTGTGGATTATAGTGATCATTCTGGAAACGTTTTTAGATGCTGTGATTGTGCACATTCATGTTTATCTGGTTAGATTTTCCTAGCTTGGTACAACTTACTTCATCGTGTCTAACGACGAAGGCTGGGCATGTCCGACTCGTGTCCGATTATTCGGGAGCGGATCGTGACAGCTGCACACTCTGATGTGCATAGATTTGGCCACAGGTAGTTTCATACTCAGATGTGCATAAAGTGTTCACGTGGGGGAGGTTCAAAGGCGTTAACTGTTAGTCATTGACGATTTTCGTTAAAAGTAAAAATTTTCATGCACTATAGTAAAACATGTGGGGTGCAATTCAAATTTCTCTTTCAAGTGGGATGCACATTAAATTATGGTAAAAATAAGTTGGGTGCTCAAAATTTCTACTTCTTTTATTATGCTACAAATCCAATTAAAATACACAGTAAACCAAATATTTGAATGTAGTTGATATTAAATTACATGGTCCAACCAAACATGATAATATAATAGCTTAATTGCACTTTGCTACCCTCAACTATTCCGCTTTTTTAACTTGATACCCTAAACTTTTTTTTGTAACAAGTTGATACCCAAAAAAAATTTGGGACGAAAATACCCATGCTCAAACCTTAAAATTATCCTCCCTCCCCCAAACCCCCCTCCCCCACTCCGGCTAACCCCTCCCTCCCGCTCCGCCTCCCCTCCGGCCACCTCCTCTCCCGCGTCCGGCCAACCCCCCTACCCCCACCGCCGTCGGCCGCCGCAGCAACAGCCGCAGTCGCCGCCGTGGCGGTGGCACCGGAAGCGGGAGGGGGGGTTGGCCGGACGTGGGAGAGGGGGGTGGCCGGAGGGGAGGCAGAGCGGGAGGGTGGGGGTGGCCGGAGTGGGGGAGGGGGGGGGAAGGGGAGAAGGGAAGAAGGAAGGGATAAGGGCATTTTGGGGTTTTTTGAAAAATTAGGTATCAAGTTGAAAAATAATAATAGTTGAGGTATCAACTTGTTACAAAAAAAGTTTAGGGTATCAAGTTGAAAAAGCGGAATAGTTGGGGGTAGCAAAGTGCAATTAAGCCTAATATAATTATAATTTAGTTACAGTAAAAAATTATAATTATATTACAATGAACCAAAGATGACCCTAGTTTCCTCATTCTCAGTATAAGCTGTGTCAAACAAAATTTTGTTGGATCCAAATTTGCATTGTTTGATTTCATTTGTAGATGTGAGTTGAAGTAGGGGTGAGCATTCGGTTTAAACCGAACCAAATAATCCAAAATCGAATTGGACCGAAACCGAATAAGCAAAACCGAAACCGAACCGAATTGGCCCAAAACCGAATCAAAGCGAACCGAATTAAATCGGTTCGATTTTCGGTTTATTCGGTTTATTCATATTTTTTTGATTTTTTTGAACTTTTTTTGTTAATATATATAGTAACTAAATATACATAGACATATTTAGTATATACCTATATATTTAGTATATACCTATATATATTAATACTTATATATATAGTACACACACACACACACACACACACACACACACATATATATATATATATATATATATATATATATATATATATATATATATATATATATATATAAATAAATTAATTAAATTTTCTTATTTGGTTTTCGGTTTTGGACCGAAACCGAAATCCAAAATCGAAACCGAAACCGAAATCGAATAATAAAATTTAGTATTTTCAAAACCGAAACCGAACCGAATTTTTTTAAAACCGAACCAAATCTTTTATTCGGTTCGGTTCGGTTCAATTTTCGGTCCAAAACCGAATAATGCTCACCCCTAAGTTGAAAAAAAAGATGAGCAAGTGGGGCTGGGAGGCAAGATTCAGTCCTGTACAGTTGCAATTGTAGTGCCACTGCCACTGCCACTGCCACTGCCACTGCCACGATTGGAGAGTGACTTGTGTCGGTCTAACTATGCAGTGTGAAAAAGATTGCCAAGGAAGGATCAAGCGGGTTAATATTTGCAGATCTACTCCTTTTACTATAAGATTTTCAATATATTCACATTTTGGTCAATAGTATTGATCTGCCAGAGTTGAAGTCTCCTTTGATATTGGGAAATAGTTAGGTCGGCCAACACTAACAAGAAAATTATTTAATTCTCGTCCATGTTCCATGTGATGGATGATACACAGACACTTATATTAAGAGCTTTTAAGGGTTTTTTTTTTTTTTTTTTTTAAAGATGTCCGACAATAGAGAATTTGTGCACGCTATCTTGTTTATCTTTTGGGTTTACTATTTTCAACTTCTATCAGCCAGATTATTATACCTCTTT
Organism: Iris pallida; assembly: GCA_029216955.1. Classification (NCBI taxonomy): domain Eukaryota; kingdom Viridiplantae; phylum Streptophyta; class Magnoliopsida; order Asparagales; family Iridaceae; genus Iris; species Iris pallida. The sequence continues at coordinate 23,331,240 of JANAVB010025598.1, read as the reverse complement.
TTAATAACCACAAAATCAACCGAGTTCGATTTTAAGGTGTGGATTGGTTAACCGTAAAGTAAAAAATCTTTTGAAAAAAAAAACACTCTAGGCATTAAGATATTTATTATAGGATGCTGCTATTAGCACTCCTAAAATATCATTCGGTGCTCCTCTTTAATTTTTTTTAACATTCAAATTCTAAATTTACCCATGTATTAAATATGACATTAATTTATGCATGCATGGAGGGAGGAGTGTAGAATGACATTTTAGGAGTGCTAATAATAGTAATGCACGGACAAATTTGGAATTGAATGTTAAAAAATTAAAGAGGAGTGTCGAATGACAGTTTAGGAGTGCTAATAGCAGTACCCTTATTATAACTTTTGATGTATTAAATGTACTATGAATTTTGTTAACATGTGTCCTAAACACACATATTAACACATTGATAAATGTGTATTGAGTAATGCTATTGGAACACACTTCTCTTGATACACTCCATAGCCACACTGATGTGACAGAGTATTATTGGTTATCAAGAAAAGACTTAAAAGGGAGGTAATAATTGACATCCAACTTGCACATCAGTGTGTTTATGAAATGTGCCAAGAGAAGTCTGTTTCCATAGCATTATTGATTTTGTATCGATAATCTCATTAGCACATTTATCAATACATATTTTATATTTATCAAAAAATATTTTAAATGAAAGGTGCATTGATAAATGTACTAATGAGAGTACAAATACAAAATACACATTTACTATGTGTTAATATGTGTCTTTATGACACATGTTAACAAAACCTATGTATCATTTGGTTGATAGAATCAGAAACTTGGTAAAGAAAAATAATTTATTTTCTATGTTTTGATGCTAAGAAAAGAGTAGAAAAGAACAAATAAGAGGAAAAAATAGTTCGGCATAGAGGAAAATGGTTCCTCAACCAACTACAATTTTTTACTTTTCCTCCTACTGATTTGCATTTATTACAAAAACTTAGGACTTAACCATCCTGCTCAAAGATATATTCTAACTATATTTCTGACACTGAACTTGTTTGGCTCTTGTGGTCAGCGAGAAGAGGTATAACCTTCTTGGCTAGTGGACGATCTCGAGATCGAACCACGTAGACATTGAGCCCAGATAGCATACAACACAGCATGCACAAAATCTCGTGCGTTACGTTGGATATCTAAAAAGTATATATATTTCTGACATTTTCACACACCAAGAAAAAAAATTGATAAAAAATATAATTTTATATGTCCGTAAAAATAACAAAGAGCTATTTTTTTTTTTCCTTTCCGCAAACCAAAATGAGTTGTAATCCTCCTTCTCACCTCCCTATCCTACATGGAAAAATGATAGCAAATGACAACCACCACCTGGCGATTATAAAAAATTAAAATTTTATTTGGTTGTAATTCCAGAAAAAAAAAAAATTTAATCATGGAATGGTACCAACTACCAAGAGCTTGATACGTCTTACTTTCTTTGATTAATACATAAGTTTGGCAAACTAACCCAACCGAAAGTATGTATGAATTTATTAATTTAATAGTTTTCGTAAGTCAATGGTACTACCAACAGCTTGATAGCAGTCACAGTCTTTGGCTGTGCAGAGAGAGAAGAGGAGGCTGCTAAGAAGGATCTGTTCCAATTGTTTGTTCCATTTCCAAGAAACAAATAGAAAGAAGAAGAGACGCGTTAGGTGGGGAACAAAATCGCATACATACACACACCCCAAAAAAACGTTGTTGCTGCTTTTATGAGGATCACCGCGTTCCTCTCCTCTCAATGCGGATCTCATTTCCCTCCTTCCGTCTATTCTCCTCTTTCTAATTTATCATTTAAAACAAATATAAAATAAATATATTATATTTTTATATACCACTTCTTCTAATCAAATATAAACATCATAAATATTTAGAGAGAGAGAGACTATAAGTTATAGAAATACAATTCTAAAAATATGGGCAACTTTAAATCACAATGTTTATGTGTTGTGTTACTATCCCAATTTCAATTTCTAGATTCTAGATTCATAATGTAAGAGCCCATTTTGTAGATTAGGAATGTTCAATTGGAGTCTCATGATGGTCTCGTCACACCCACATGAGTCGATATCTCAGAATTTCTGTACTTAGAATATAGGAACTCATTTTGTAGAATAGTAAAGATCAATTTTGAGCCATAATTTTTAGATTTTAGATTTTATAATATTTTTTGAAGAAAAAAAAAATTTACACGTAGGACTACATAAATTCATCTCATTTTGATCTCAAGATTTATTTGTTTATTATTCTCGTACAAATTCAACACATTATACATTTATTTTTATTACAAATTTGTGTCTTAAGATATGTTTTTGAACCTTGAGCTACTATTGATGCTCTAACTGAATAGTTTATAAAAAAAAGAAATAGAAATAGAAAAAATGTCGTCCGATAAGAACATCATGAGTAAATAGAGATCAAAAATACATATTGAGTCCCGAATTTATAACAAAAAAGTAAATCTAAAATGGTTTGGGTCTTTATGGGAACAGTAGAGAATGACAAAATGACCTTTGGTCCATGTGTGGTAAAATAATAATATGAAATATAGAATATATAAATTAGATCTCAAAAATTAGTCTTACTATTGTAAAAAAAAAATGAATTCTTACATTCTGAATGTAGATACTATGATGCCCAAGCTATAGCTGATGTGCACTATAGCAGATGTGGATGGGTTGGGACCCATTCAGTCTTACTATTCTATAAAATAAGCTCCTTTATTCTAAACGTAGAATCTAGAAATTGGGATGGCCTTGATGCTATAATAAATTTATTTATTTATTATCATTTGAGATAATAATTAAGAATAAATGTGAGTTAAATAACTTAAATTAAGGAAGCACACTGGGCTGGGTTGGATCCACAGAAATATATGATAATAATGAGATGAAACTCTCTCTCTCTCTCTCTCTATATATATAAATGTAGATTGTTACTATTTGTAGACGGTGATTGATATTTTTCCTCTTCTTCTTACCAGTTGTTTCTTTCTTCTACACCATCGTCGCCATCATTTTTCTCTTTCTTTCGTTATTTTTGGAAAGGAAAGAAAAGGAAAGGAAAGGAAAGGAAGGGAAGGGAAAGGGAAGGAGAGAGAGGAAGGAAGGATGCATCGTGCGGCTAGCACGTCGAGCATCATGTCGTCGGCGACGAGCGTCGGCGTCGGCGTCGTCGGCGGGGGTGGCGGCGGCGGCGGTGGTATGGAGATGGAGCCTCTGATGCAGAAGATGCTCCCGAGCTACGATCCGCAGTCGGAGGTGTGGAAGAAGGAGCAGGCGAAGGCGAGGCTGGCGGAGAACATGGTGCATCTCATCCCCGTCGTCCTCATCCTCTGCGCCCTCCTCCTCTGGTTCTTCTCCCACCCCTGTAAGTACTTTCTTCTTCTTCCTCCAATTTGTTTTCTAGGTATATTTCGGAGGGGATGGAGTCATTCTGATCCAAAATCCAATTGGAGAAAGAATTCTAATGTTAGGAATAACTTTAGTCTCTGCCCTTAATTAATGTCTCTCCTACAAAAATAAATAAAATAAAGATGATTGCAAGCAATTCCCTAAAAGGGAAGAAAGAAAAAAAAGAAATCAATTCTTTGTTCTTCAAGGAAATTGGGAGGAAAAAGTGAATCCAATCCTTGGGTGGGTTGAGGGAACCATTTTTTCTCTCCATATTTTCTTTTTTCCTTTGGGAATTATTCTTTTTTTTTGTCGTTTTCTTCCAAAAATATTGAAAATCCAAAAACACAGAAAATGAATGAGTTTTCTTTTCCAAAGTCATGATTCTGACAACCAAACGTGGCCTAAGGTTCTATCGGGCAATTGTTGGGATAATGGTTACCAGCTGGCAATTATTGGGTAATAGTTACGAGGTATTTTTAAACTAATGGCTATGAGTGATTACGAGAGGTTCGGTTTTAGGTGGTTCAATCCATATTTTCTAATTCATTAGCCAGTGGTTATGAAATAATAAAATTACATATTTGCTCATATATAAACAAAAGTCCTCCAAAAGCGAGATTATATCATTGAGGTCACGACAAAGCACTCAATTTTATATTATGTGATTAGGAATTCATGATCAACTTAACGTGTTCGTGTATTTGTTATTTTATAGATATTAAATTCATGTTATTTATATATATTGAATTTTGGCCGGTTGGAGGAAGGATGTCGCATAGGAGCAAAAAAGCAAAGACGTTAGGGTATTAGACTATTTTAGGTAGTTGTTGTAATTATGTTTTTTCGATGAGGATATAAATGGAATAAAATTATAGAAACCTCCAAAATCCATCGATTTAGGGTGTTTATAAAGACACCAAAAAATTCCAAATTACATTATACTAATTTTTGAGGATTTTTCTGACGACCAATACCAGTGCCTCAATTTTTTTACCAAGTATGGATTTTTTAAACACTTCACAAACAACCGGCTCAAAAACTCTCCAAAACCGATAAAAACACCATTGCTAAGCAGACCCTAAAAAAAATTGTATCATGAATTTCATTTATTCAAAATTTAGTAATTTGAGGCGACTAACCTGTGAACACTGAAATTGTCAGGTGAAGGTCAATTAGCTTACCCTTTGTTGTTTCAGCCGCTTATTATCCGTGTCAAATCAAATTGCAAGCCTTGTGTCCATATCAAATAATCATATGTAAACATGAACTTTTATGCTTCTCTCGATAAATGAATGGTATTGAACTATGGAAATCCTATTCTGAACTTTAGGGTTGGAATCTCTCCTAGTTATACGTATTTTTCTAATTTTAATTCGTTTTCCTTTTCCTGATTTCTTTATGATGCAGGAATTGGTTTTGCATTCTAGAACAGAGGACTATACGAACCTTATCGGTGAATAAGCAATCAAATGGAAAGAAATCTCTCAGGATCTCAACCTTTTGCGATTCCTTGTTGCTAAACTGTGAACTTATTGCAGTTGACAGAACAAGAAAAGTATCAGCTTTAACATTCTATTGAAATTCCATGTGATCTTTTTAGTAAACTCTAAGTTTTTTTTTCCTTCTCTTAAATAGATAAATTGTGTTACTTTGCAATGATTTGTATACGGATCCAATACTGTGCGTGCCACTTTGTCGTTCTAATAATAAAAAATGAAATTTCTTAGTCCATTATTTTTGCAGTGTCAGGATGATATGGGAGTTTCCTGAATGTAACATGTGATAACTGATAAAAAAAATTCCTGTGTTTTTAGCTTCTAATTATTTAGTACTGAAAGTGTGTGAAGCATGGTATTGCTTGTTTTCTTTTCTTGTCGTACACTTATTCCTGTTCAGAAGTTGATGTTGGGGGCGAAGATGATTCCATCATTGCTAGGATCATGAATACAACACTCAATGGTTATAGCATTTAGAATGGCACATCCATGACAATTGGAATGGAGGGTTTAGAAAAAAATGAAGATGGGATTGGAACAGAGGAAAACTGGAAGAGACTTGGGTTGGGGGCAGCAAAGACCCTGAATAAGAATCCCAGTTTCTCCCCAGTGAAGAGAGGATTACTGCTGCCATCTTTTTCACCTAGAGATTATCATCCTAAAGTGGAGTAATAGGGAGACATAATTCTTGTTATCTAGAGTTGCTTCCTGAAAAATTGAAAAATAAATGATGTTGATCTTGACCCTTGTGGTCATCGGGGAGAGGCATAAGATCCTGTATGGATGACAGAAGATCAGTGGATCGAGCTACTGTAACGCAGCGTATCTCAAAAAAAAGAAAAAAGAAAAAATGAAAGAAAAATCTTATTTCTCATGTTTTGAAAAGGGGTAGTCCTAGCCCATGGTAGGTTGGGCAATGGTTCATGGCCCAAAGATTATACGGACACCAACATGGACATATCTAGAATAGAACAATGATGTACTATGGGGCACCTTAATTCAAAAAAAGTAGTGGTGTAGTGATTATTATGTTAACCTTACTTACTAGAGGTCTCTAGGTTAAATCATGGTAGCAACAAATTTTTTTGTTATATTTACTTTTATTTTAGTTGTTTAATTTTTTTCTCACATTATGTATAGGTGCTGCATTTTTGGAGTTCGCCTTGGACTAGACCTGTCAATGGATAGTCGAAAATTCGAATGTGATTCGATTCCGTATCCGTATTTTTCAGATATTATTCAAAATTTCGAATATCGGATTCGGATATTCTAATATTTTTCGGATATTATCTTTATTTGGATACGAATTCGGATATTCAGATATTCGAATTCGTTAATATCCAATCCGACTTTAAATTGCAAATTTCGAATATCGGATTTGGAAATCGGATATCCGAAATTTTATATATATTATAGTATAATGTATATTAATATATATTAATTACGGATTTTATTTTCGAGTTTTACATAATTCAATACATTTATTACTTTTCTATCTCTATATTTTAATATAATGTATATCATAGTAATATATTAATTATAATTTACAACAAAAGATGAAAGGGCTCAAGGCTCAAATTGCATTCTTGGAATTTTCAACAGAAGATAAAATGGCTCAAATAGAGCAATATGTAAAGCAAGTCAGTTGAGCACTATTGGAATTTTCAACAGAAGACGAAATGGCTCAAATAGAGCAATTGAATTTGGTTTTCGGATATTAGGATAACTACTAAAATTTTAATATTTTGGATTTCAGATATTCGAATAATAATATTCGAATTTTTTTAGCTGATCAGATTAGATATTCGCTAAAGTAGACGGATACGAATTCGAAATGTCAAAAGAGACATCAGTTCGGATATCGGATCAGATTCTGATATTACAAAAAAAAATCGAATTCGAATACGGATATTGCCATCCATACTGATAAGCATTCGTTGACACCCTACCTCGGACCACCATGAGGTGAGAGTCGACCCTGGTTTTGAATGTCTGTAATAGATCTATTGCACCTTGAATTCATGTGGAAAACGACCATGGATCAATTAGAGTTAGCATGGGCTAGTCCACTAACATTCAGATTGTCATTCCTTCACTCTTTGACATAATATGCCATAGAGATGAATGTAATTCCTATAGTAAATTGTATCATATTACCTCTTCGTCTAAATTGTCTTATAGTTTAGGATAATTTTGTCACGACCTGCACCCGGATATACGGGTACGAATACGTGGGCCACGTCCAGCCTACGCCGCAGTATCGGCGGTAGAGCGCTGTCAAGTACCCGATACTAACTACAACATCTAAAAGATCCATAACTATAAAGGTACTCATATCACATCACAAATGCTAAGAAAGATAAGACAAGAAGATAATAATATCACTAGAACAAATAGAATATACAAAGGATCATATGAGACAAGAAATGAAATGGAGGAAAAACAATAACAAAACTAAAATAACTACCAGACCTAGAACTCCTGGGAGACAACTCACGGTGAAAGAATGTCGAGACCTGCCTCAGCTAGCGTCATCCAGTAGTCCAATAATGAGGGCATAACAACTCCTAAAAATATTGTCAATATATCCAGTCAGGATGGAAACGAATACATAAACTAATAGCAGTTCCATGTGAATTGACAAATTATATAAGAGACAATTATAATGAAATACAAGATAAAATATCAAGACTGGAATATGAACTGGATATGCACAACTGAATATCATGTAAGGGTATGAAATACTGGAATGCAGAATAGGACAGTAATATCTGATGTATAATATAAACATAAACGGTGTCTTGAGATATTAGAGCATTATGTGATCGGCTTGGATCAAGATCAGGCTCTTCCATTTGACCGGCTATGAGTCAGGAAATACAAGAAAAACAAGATCAGGCCAGTCACAATGGAAAGCTATGAGGCAAGTAGTAACAAGGTCAAGCTTTACCCTACGTGAGGCGAGGGTAAAGCTATGATGCAAGTAGTAACAAGAATACAAGAGGGGTATTGATCACATAACCTCTAATAACTCCCTATCCCCGAATAGTACATGGATCCGGACATGTCACGTCATGACACGGGATTCTCTAAGAGGGTAGAAAATCCCCTTAGGAATCGACGTCTATACAAGTACATGAAACAAGACGAACAATGTACCAATATACCATGGTAACCCATGAATGACATCTCATGACAGGATCCGACGTATACTAGTCCGTGTACCATCGTGTCGGAAATCAAGTAAAATACTACAAATGAATCAGATATAGTAGATATCAAGACAATGAAAACTATCAGAGAATGTACTCGCCTGCGGTCTTGAGCAATAAGTGAGGGTCTATGCCTGAACCGACGTCACAAAGACCTAATATGAATTTACAGAGTTGCTTAGTGTTCTAGAGTAAACAATATATATAAATACATTAATTCTATGCTTCTAGGCCTATTCTAGGTCAAACTCGGTCAAACTAAGTCAAACTGTGTCAAAGGTTGACTTACAATTGATTTTGGCCAACTGGTCAACTCCTAGTCCACTCTAGGTTAAACTAGGTCAAAGCTAGTCTCTATAATCATCCACATGGTCAACTTATCAATTTCAGTGATGTGAAATCATTAGAATCGGCGGATCTCAATTTCGATGCAAGGATCTAAAAATACGAACCAAGAAGAGAAGAATAATAACAAATGGTGATAGATAAGGAAAAAAGTCTACAGATATTGTCGAATGATAAAACAACCATCACCAACGTGTCCAGAATGGTCAAAATAGCTAGAATAGCCTACCCATAAGTTCAATTTGGACACATGAGCAAAAAGGTAATTTCGGATCAAAACGGTGTCCGTATTGGACCCACTTTGTAATAAAAATTGTGCTAGGATAAAAGTCCTTAAAATCTTAAAAACATATATATCCACGAATCCAGAATGACGATACGAACTCAACGGTATATCCTAAATTGGATTCCGATGACACGATCTCAAAATGGTCTGTTGACCCGGATATTGGAATCCGATTTGCACGAAAATGCGTATCGAAGCCAATGTTCACTTAGATCTAGCAAAGTATATGTCAACGAGTCCTGAACGAACTCAACGGTATATCCGGAATTGGATTCCGATGAGCCGATCATAAAATGGTCCGTTGACTAGGACTTTAAAATTCTAGTTTGCACGAAAATGCATGTCGGAACCAAAGTCCACTAAATCTAGCAAAGTATATGTCAAGGAGTCCAGAATGACGATACGAACTCAACGGTATATCCGAAATTGGATTCCGATGAGCCGATCTTAAAATGGTCCGTTGACTCGGACTATGGGACCCGTCTTGCACCGAAATGCGTGTCGGGGCCCACATCCTCCAGATCAAGCAAACTTTATATGAATTTGTGCTAGAACGACGCCATGAGTCTACTGGCGGTGTCAAAATTTGAGTCCAGAGTCCCGGGTTCAAAATTAGGATTTTAAAAGTTAGAAATTATGAATTCTGACGGCCAATTTTGGCGTCAAGTTCATCCAATCAAACAAGCTCACAATAAAATGAAACTTAACGGACAGGAAGAGGGTTATACCAGATATGCATAGAAACTGGTGGCACGACAAACGGAGCTGCGATGGCGGGGATACGAGTCCACGAAGTTGGCTCCACAAAACTGTCCAAAAATAACACAATTTAAATGGTTAACTTGGTGGCTGATTTTGACATAGGAAACGACGGAATTAACGGTTGAACCTTGACAAGGGTGAAGGGGTATATACCCAGATGGAGACGGAAGAAACGGACCAACGATCGAATTTCTCGAAAAATATGCACGAAGTCGTTGTCCCGAGAATAAATTCTGACTTCGATTCCGCGCGCGTCACAGTGGGATTTCATGCAAACGCACGAATCGCGTAGGATATGCTTCGGAGAGGAGGGCGGTAGCCTGGAGGAGACTCGCCGGATCTCGCCCGGCCGAGGGGGTGGCTGGTGGTCGCGCGGTGGCGCACCACTGTGGTTGCTGCTTCCGTCGGAGCTGCTACGCTGGCTGTTGCAGCAGCTACTGCTCGCTGCCATTGCAGATGCTGCTCGCTGCTATTGCAGCTGCTGCTGCGCTGGCCGCACGACGGCACAGGGACCAGACGAAGGGCACGGCGACGGTATTGGGGGGGAGGAGGAGGAGAAGGAGAAGATGGTGATGGTGGTGGTGTGGTTTTAATGGGGGGATGGTGGTGAGTAGTGTTGATGGTGTGATGAAGAAGAAGAAGAAGTATGGAGGAGGAGGAAAATATGAAGAAAATAAAAAAGAGGGGGGGTTGCTGTGATGGTGATGGAGATGATGGTATCGGCTGGAGATAGGGAGGGAGAAGTCTGGATGTGTCCTGATGGTGATTGGGGGAGGGTGGAGTGTAGTGTGAGTAAAGAAGAGAGAGAGAGAGAGAGAGAGAGAGAGAGGGAGATATGTGTATTAAAGAAGAAGAGAGAGAAAGATAGAGATATTTTAGAGTAGAGAAGATAGAGAAATTTGTGTGAGGTGTTTGGGTAGTCATGAGAGGGGCCTACATAAAATTGGGTTGGGTGTTGGGTCAAGTTTGGTTTTGGGGTAGGTTTAGTTATAATTACAAAGTTAAGTCATTTATAATCATGGATGAAATAGGAGCATGCGGGAGATCAATTAGGTGACACGTGCATAGTAGACTCAAAATAGATCAGAACCATATATTAGGTCGATTAGATTGGACCGATGTTGGGCCCTGAAATTAAATTGGAAGTTGGGTCAGGTTTTACGGTAGATGATAATTGGCCTAAATTGACCTGAAAGTTGCACGATGCAAATAAAGTGCAAAAGAACAAGTTTGGGTGGGACATGATATATCAAAATGAAGATAATCTTATCTACTACAAACTCGTGAAGGAAGTTTTCCGAGATTGACATCTCTGACGCTCCAGAAATCAAAGTCACAAAAAAGAGCATTTAATGATAATTAAATAAAAATGAATTATCGAAAATAATTCATTTAGAAAATTTGAAAAAAAATTCCTAAAATTTAGGGTCTCACATCCTACCCACCTTATAAGAATTTTGTCATCGAAATTAAAGGTTGGTAGTGGGATTAAAACATGATAGAAAGTTTAGGCAATATATTAGGCACGATCAAAGAACGACGAGTTTTTGCACGATCAAGATAATCGATTCAAAATTATTTAGACACGACTAGTGATTCTGGCACGATAGAATCATGATATGAATAAACTATATATGCATGATTTAGAAGTAAGTTAAATCATTGGGACACGATCTTAGTGATGATTAAGAGAACCGAAAAAATTAATGAAATTCGAGTACGGGGTGATCTGTAGCGCTTCGGTTTGATGAAAATCAACCTCAAAGTCGCACAGTCCCGATCAAGATGGAAAGTTAACCCTAACCAAAAAAAGGTTTGGCATGATTGAGATAAAATTTTAGGCACAAACAAAATTGAAGTCAAGATCTTATAGGCACGATCAAAGATTTAAAGAGTATGATTTATTAAATCGTGAAATACGATCCAAGTTCGGACATGATTAAAATTTGGAAATGGTCTAAGTTCACTTGGCACGATAGAGATATAACTACAAAATCAAAACTTGAGCATGCCTTAGGGATGGAACCGGAGCATGAGTATTTTCAGAATCGGATTCCGGCAGGAATAGAAAGTGGTTAAGACATAAGCAAGTCCAAATTCTGGCACGAAAAACCAATCATATAGTCGTGACCGAGGATCAAGATTGTTGGAACAATTTAGTGGGTTAAGGTCAACACGTACAGTCACGATTATTAGAATCATGATTGTGAAATCAAGTCGTATAGTCATGCCAAGTCATCTAGGCAAGACAAACCACGAGAATTTCAGATACGATCGAGTAATCAAATCATGGTTAGGAAAGATTTTAGGCATGATAAAAAAACTAACGTGATCAAAATCGAAATTCGACATGATCATAGATAAGGTCAGTCTAATCTTGGTCGACAGTATTAGATATGATGAAGAGTATGATAACAGCCTAGGCATGACCAAACATGAGATTTCGGTATGATCAAGGATAGTATGAAGCTTAATCATGGTTGAACATAACTTAGTCATTAGTAAGAATTAAATTGAAAGTTAAAGCATGAGTGGTAATAGCATTGAAATCCAATCACGATTAAAATTCAAGTCTCGACACGATCTAAGTTGATCAATTCTTGATTAAAACAGGATTTAGGCAAGATGAAGAACAATGTCATCGAAGTCTGAGCACGAGCATCCAAGGATGAAAATCCAGGTCACAATTGAATTTGAAGTCATTTAAGTCTAGTCAGCAATCAAGATTCTTTGGCACGATATACAAGACAACCAAAATCGATTGGTCATAATAAAAGGGGATCAAAATCTTAATGATATTGAAATTTAAGAAACAATTCAAGGATAAGGAAATGAATTTCTTCTGATATGACAGAAAACCAAAATATAGGATTTGTAGAAGGAAGTCAGGGTTATCATCTCGCTCTGCTTCGACTACTACCAAGATCCAAAATTTTCAGTCATAAAGATGACCACTCATGAAGCATATTCTTGTTATAACTTCTCGATTAATCTTTTCTTTCTTTTTCACCGGATTTGTAATCCTTTCAACTTAGTCATCTTGAAAGTCCAAATTCCTCTACATTGTCCTAAATTTTAATTTAATCCTTATATCATAATTATAAAATTCTTGGACATTGTCCAAATCTATACTCCTCCTATTAATGCCATTATAACTTAAAATTCATTCCTCGTTATATAAATCAACCTCCACATATCTTTCAATTGTACCTACAGATATTACCCTTCTTAAATTTGGTAATCTTACAAAATCTTTAGATTTTTTTTATAACTCACTTTTTTACCAGTTCTCGATCATTCTCTACCAATACTTATTTAATTTAGCATCATCATTGCATGCAATCATAATATCCTTTCCATGTATCTTGAATTCCTAAATTTAGTACCTTGCCTTAATTCAAAATAAAACATCTCAAGAATCACTAACTTAAAAATATTTAGGTTCTCAAAATCCAGTCGTCCTCGAATATCCTTATAAGCTATAAAAATACAACTATAAAATATTAATGTTTCATGCACATTCCAATTCTCGAAATCATTCTTCGTTCCTCCTAAAATAATCTATACTCAAAATAATTCTCTAAGTGTAATCGTTTTCCAAATTGATAATACCGGCCTCTTGATTTCATTTCAAATCTCAGTCATACTTCATCCCAAATTTTTATCTAAAAGTCCAACATCTCATATTCCTACCAAGATACCACTTGATAACAAATTCGTCTTCTATGAGATAGATGATTACGATACTTTCTCAACTTTTTCTAAGGTAAAGAGACATGTAAATTTCATAATTTTTAAAGTGTAGATGACAGATGTAGATATGAGATAGCTGATCGAGGTAAGTAGGACAAGGTTAATTAAAACAAAGGAATAATGGTAAGACGAGGAAATCATTATACGATAAGGAAAAATGATAAGACAAGAAATAATGGTAGGAATTGTTCTTGCTTATTTGGTCAAAGAAGTGAATCAATGTAAGATATGATCTGATAACCATACACGTCTATCCGAAATCATGTTGCCAGAATTTTTGCCACGCAAGTAAGCATAGCTGCAATAAATAATAGAGTCCATAACCAAGGTACACACCCTATAATCATGTTATCTAGATTCCTTACCATGCCAACCGGTATGGCTGCTAAAAAATCTAAATTCCATAACTAGGATAGTATACACAAAATCAGGCTCCATGTCCTCGTCGTGCTAGCTTATATGACTGCGATAAATTCTAAACTCCATAAATAAAGTAGATATTTAACCTTCTCATCGTACTCATCAAATATGTTATTAGAATATATCTTAACTCAATTCATAAAAACTTATCTAGAAACAAAATCAAAATCAACAACGAACATCAAGATTAAAAATTCATCAACAAATCAAGGATAAGTAAATGGAAACAAGCGGAAACAGATTTCAAGGTAGGATTTTGAGGGAGGTTCTCAAAGGATGGCCCAAAGGTACTATCTAGGTCAGATTACTAGAACATAATCTAAAACAAATCTTAACCTTCAAATAAGATTGGCTAATCATATTTTCTTCTCAACCTAGATGATATATAAGTTCAATATACATTCTAGTTCCCTCTGGGGTCCATAAACACATCCCAATGCAAGAATAGGGTTCGATAACGAACATATATTTCAAAATCAGGATGAATAGAAGCAAGTGGAAAATAGACTTGAAATACTTTCGAAATAAGACTCCTAGGGGTTATCCCTGGAATCTATCAAGAGTTCCTAATATGTGACTGAGTACCAAAATCCTAAAATATTCCATAACTCAATCTTAATCCTAGGACAGGCTCGCAGTAGTACAGATAAGCTCAAGTACTACCGCGACTTCGCATTAATAGCAAATACTGGCCTGCATGGGCCACCACTAAAAATGTGTCACGACCCGCACCCGGATATACAGGTACGAATACGTGGGCCACGTCCAGCCTACGCCGCAGTATCGACGGTAGAGCACTGTCAAGTACCCGATACTAACTACAACATCTAAAAGATCCATAACTATAAAGGTACTCATATCACATCACAAATGCTATGGAAGATAAAACAAGAAAATAATAATATCACTAGAACAACTAGAATCTACAAAGGATCATATGAGACAAGAAATAAAATAGAGAAAAAATAATAACAAAATTAAAATAACTACCAGACCTAGAACTTCTAGGAGACAACTCACGGTGAAAGAATATCGAGATCTGCCTCAGCTAGCATCATCCTGTAGTCCAATAATGAGGGCATAACAACTCTTAAAAATATTATCAACGTATCCAGTCAGGATGATAATGAGTACATAAACTAACAGCAGTTCCATGTGAATTAACAAATTCTATAAGAGATAATTATAATAAAATATAAGATAAAATATTAAGAATGGAATATAAACATGATATGTAAAACTGGATATCATGTCAGGGTATGAAATACTGGAATGTAGAATATGACAGTAATATGATGTATAATATAAACATAAACGGTGCCTTGAGATATTAGAGCATTATGTGATCGGCTTGGATCAAGATCAGGCTCTTCCATTTGACCGACTATGAGTCAAGATATACAAGAAAACAAGATCAGGCCGACCACAATGGAAAGCTATGAGGCAAGTAGTAATAAGGTCAGGCTTTACGCTACGTGAGGCGAGGGTAAAGCTATGATGCAAGTAGTAACATGAATACAAGAGGGGTATTGATCACATAACCTCTAATAACTCCCCATCCCCGAATAGTATATGGATCCGGACATGTCACGTCTATACAAGTACAGGAAATAAGACGAATAATGTACAAGAAATCCCCTTAGGGTAGCAAATCTGGACTTGACATGGGATTCTCTAAGAGGGTAGAAAATTTTCGTAGGAATCGGCGTCTATACAAGTAAAGGAAATAAGACGAATAATGTACCAATATACCATAGTAACCCAGGAATGACATCTCATGATATCTCATGATAGGATTCGACATATACTAGTCCGTGTACCATCGTGTTGGGAATCAAGTAAAATACTACAACCGAATCGGATATAGTAGATATCAAGACAATGAAAATTATCAGAGAATGTACTCGCCTGCTCTCCTGAGCAATAAGTGAGGGTCTATGCCTGAACCGACATCACAAAGTGTCACGCCCCGGTTCCCAGAATGACACGAGGCACGTGATACTTCTCCCCAGGCTACGCAACTGTACAATGAGTACCGAAATGTACCCTGCGATTGTCGCCTGTAAGGTCCGGGATAGGCATAGATAAAAGGAATAATCACAGAATTCCACATTTATATAACATTCATTTATCCAGAAATATTACATATTTGGTCTAGAATTCATCAAAACACATATTTTACATATTTAATTCACTGTCTTCAAACACATGATTGATTCATAGTCTTCAACACATAATTTACATAATTGAAAATATTATCAAAATAAAACTACATTCCATCCGTTCCACTTGATTCATAGAGATCATCCTCAGTGTACGCCTGATCCACATCATGATCTTCTTCAGTCCCTAGTGAACAAAACTAGGTCGTCAATATGACGAGCAAGCCCTCAGTCAAAGGAGAAGTATGAACATGTAATAATAAGATAAGTGAACAAGATTTAGTATCTAGAGCAATTAAAACTCAAACCTTGTTATTAGTCACAAGTAAGTGATTCTCAATTAATGTCACAAGAACACGACAAGATCTTTCTAGACCTATATGTAATTTAGAGAAACTTCTGGATCACACACACTCGTCTAGCATCTCAACAATAACCCCATTTTTCCCGGGATCAGGCTCGTACAAAACGGGTTGGTGCTTAGATTCTCCAGCCGTCTGTACTATCACATATTGATGTGATTGCAAGCAAGATAACATCATGAGTGGTTTCCGAATCATCTGGGTCGAGTCATCGCATCATGTGTTATAATCAAGAAGTTCGTATGACTTAGACTTTTCCAAGAATATCGAACCCATTCATTAGAGAGCTGAGTTGAACTCAGGGCCTGGATATCTAATAAATTAATAAGTATTCTGAGCTGAAAACTCAGGGTAATATGCAAATGGATAGCTGAGCTGAAACTCAGGGCCTGGATGTCCAATTGCGATCAAGAAAGTGAGCTAAGCCTCACCCCGGATATTCGCACGGCCGCACGAACACCGTATCAGGGACTGATCAGTACGAAAATGAAAAATGATATTGCTAAGAAGTCAGCCGGGTGTGATCCAACGGTTTCTCTCCCAAAACCCCATGCAACCTATTCTAAACATTTAGACTTCAGAGAAACTATCTCCCAAACGGGAGTCCTAGAAGTCAAGTCGCTTTCAAATATTGGTTTCGTCTTTTCCGAAACTAAAGTAGTCCGAAAAATATTGGAATCAAGGTAAAATTCCAAGATATCCAATTGGACATGATTCCAGAAATCCCTCCGATATTATAGGTCGGAGATGGATGGTTCAAGTGGTCTAGAACTAGAGTCAAAATTTCCAAGAAATCCGAGTTTATCGAAAAAATAGACTAACTCTGGAAATTCTCAATAATTTCGGCAGAGTCTCCTTTGTATTTACTGACCCAAAAATATTCCAGAGCATATAAATACAAAGAAATAGTAAATGGGCACGCCGACCCCTTCGGTGGAGCAACCCTCAACACCGGCAACACGCAAATATAAACTGGGTACGTCGACTCCTTCGGTGGAGCAACCCTCAACACCGGAACACACACATATATGTATATCATCATATATATATAAATTAAAAGTTCTTACGCAAGATTTGGCAAGGTTTGCTAGCTACTTGTGATTTGCTAATAACACAAGTCAAGGATAATCATTAGTCATTAGGGAAACATATTCTCAAGAAATGGAATATTTGTTAAAACACTATTTGAAGGAGACAAAACCCGATATGTAGAGGGTAAAAATGCCCAAAAATCTTATACCTAAACTATCTAGAGACTTAAGAATTATTAACAACACATGTTGGTACGTGTAAATTTCATTTGAAATGCTGAATTTAATGGAACGTGAACCAAATTATCGAGTAAGGACCTTTCAAGCCTCATATATACATACTAATCAAAATAAGGAATAAGGGCCTATATATATACATTTGATCAATTACCAAATTGTTGTGATTCGTGAACAAGTATTTAATCATAACATGGTTACCAAGAGTTTTAAAGTCTATGGTAATTCCTAAACTCGATATTAATGTCTTATATGTATATATATATATACGGTGTCCAAAATACACTAGTTTTTAACAAAGTAGGGATGGAAATGTCTCAAATATTAGTAAAAAGAAATTTGGACAGAATTGAACATGCTAAGAAAAACACTTGTAATTACTAGGTACTTAAATAACTTGTTTAAAATTGGACTAGGTACTTCAAGTGTATGTATAAAGGATGTCAAGGCTTTGTATTATAATAATAAAACTAGGAGTTGACAAGCTAAAGCTATGTAACAAACAATTTGAATTAAAGGATAAAATTTTTATGCAACTAGTAAAAAAAAATTTGTTTAGTGACATACAATTCAGAATATAAATTCGATACAATTAGTATGGACATATATATATATATATATATATATATATATATATATATATATATATATATATATATATATATATATGCATCAACCACCAGGTTCACTCCTACGTATCCTATGTTTCATGTATCTTCACATACACTCACACGTATACATATATAATGTAAGCAAGTGTCCATTTATTATTTGTGTCCTACAATTTATGTCCAAATATTAATTGATGTTGTTGTGTCCATATTGTATTCCAATATTGTGTCCAAAATGTATATTCATTCAAAGTGTGATGTGTCCAATATATTGTGTCCAAATTATATTCATCCATGGTGTTGTGTCCATTGTTATATATTCTTTCCTAATTCATGCTACAATCTTTCAAAATAATTTATTGTCATGAATTATATAAATTTCAGAATATATATAATCCATATTTATTCAAGAAAATTTGGAAAAAATCAATGTGGAAAAAAAAATCTCTCAAGGGAAAAGAGGAAAAAGGAAAGAGGACTTGCCTTAATCCTTGCTCTTAGAGTACTCTTCCTAGAGGAAAGTTCTCCCTAAAGTTCCAATTCCGAACCTAGGGCACAAAAATAAAATTGGGTTAAAATTACAAAACCTAGAAATATTAGCAAGAATTGAATGGAAAAGGGGAAAGGAATTGGAAGAAAGGAAGAGAAAGAAGAATAAGAAGATGAAGTAGGGGGGTGCGCGGTCGGCCGGCCGGCGGGCGGGCGGCAGCGGCGCCGACAGCGGCACAGCAACCGCACAGCAGCAGTAGCGGCATGAGCAGCAGCCGCAGCAAGTATAGCAGTAGCAGCAGTAACAGCTGCAAAGGAAAAAAGAAAAGAAGAAAAGAATGAAAGAAGAAGAAGAAGAGAATGAGAAGAAGGAGAAAAAGTACCTGGAGTTGAAGAAGGGAAGGAATGGGTTTCTCTTCCATGACTCCATGAATAAAATGAAGGGATGGGGAGGGAATGACTAAATTGCCCTTTGGGCTTAGTCATGAGGGGGTATTGCCACATGGCCTTCCCATTATGCATGGGTGCCATATAATCCCCCAAGTAGGAATGCAAAAACAATTTTTGCATGGGGAGTATTTTGAAAAATATTATTATCATTTTTATTTTTTTTATATTTTGTAGGAAAATAAATTTTGAATGGTTGAAAATAAATAAAAAAATACCTAAAATAAAAATGGAAAATTAGGTTATGACACCCTACCCACCTTAATTAAATTCCGTCCCCGGAATTTAAAGATAAGAGAGGTAGAAAAGGATAGGTTGCTAAGTACCTTAATCATCAAAGAGGTAGGGGTACAGTCGTCGCATCTCATCTTCCCTTTCTCAAGTAGATTCTTCCGGTGAGTCCTTGTTCCAAGATACTCGAACTAAAGAGATGGTCTTATTCTTAAGAATCTTCTGCCTCCGATCCAGGATCTCTACCGGCTTCTGTTCAATACGGAGAGTTGGGCCAACTGTGATTTCCGAATGATCCAGTATGTGACTGGGATCTGGCACATACTTTCGCATTTGAGATACATGGAAGACGTCATGAACTCCTTCGAGAGATGGTGGCAAGGCCAATCGATAAGACACGTCGCCAACTCGATCCAGGACGTCGAATGGACCTATAAACCTTGGGCTTAACTTCCCTCTGGTTCCAAACCTGATAGTTCCTTTAGTTGGTGAGATCTTCAGAAATACATGATCACCAGATTTGAAATTCAAGATTCTTTGATGCTTATCTGCCCACATCTTGTGTCTGTCCTGCGCAGCTTGAAGATGACTTCTGATAGCCTTAACTATGTCTACTGTCTGAGTGACCAATTCTGGCCCTAGAAGTTATCGTTCTCTGACGTCACCCCAACATATAGGTGATCTGCACTTCCTCCCATACAGTGCTTCAAATGGTGCCATCTTGATGCTGGCCTGATAACTGTTATTATAAGAGAATTCTACCAGATGCAGATGGTCATCCCATGATCCTTGGAAATCTAGAAAGCACGTTCTCAACATGTCTTCCAAAATTTGTATCATTCTTTCTGACTGTCCATCAGTCTATGGGTGATATGCTGAACTTAACTTCAGGCGACTGCCAAGACTGTCTTGCAAGCTTCTCCAAAACTTGGAGGTGAACCGAGTATCCCTGTCTGAGACGATACTTACCGGCACCCCATAGTGACTAACAACTTTCTTCATATGTATATCCGCTAGATGCTCCGTAGATTGTCCAACTCGGAATGATAGAAATCTCGCTAACTTTGTAAGCCTATCCACTATCACCCAGATGGCATTGTTACCTTTCTGTGTTCTTGGGAGTCCTGATACAAAATTTATTGTAATATGCTCCCACTTCCATTCAGGTACTGGTAGTGGTTGCAGTAGTCCAGCAGTCCGTTGGTGCTCAGCTTTCACTTGTTGGCACACTAAACAATTCGAGACAAATTTAGCTATCTCTCGCTTCATTCCATGCCACCAAAAGTTTTGTCTCAAATCCTGGTACATCTTCGTACTCCCAGGATGAATGGAGTACTGAGAACTATGTGCTTCAGTCATTAGCTCAGTCCGGAGTTCTCCAAATGGTACACATAAACGACTCCTGAACCTTAAGGATCCATCAGAATGCTTCATCAATCCAGTTTGTACCCCAGCTTCAGTTTGACTCCACAGTTTTTGCAGCTTCACATCCTTCTTCTGTGCTTCCTTAATTCTTTCTACTAAGGATGATTGAACTTGTAAACTTTTCCAAATTCCATCTGCAACTGGGCATATCACTTCAATCCCCATCTTTTTGAGATCATCCAATATCTCCTTGGACGTGTTCATAAAGAAAGCCTCAGGCCTCCTACTAAGAGCATCTGCCACTTTATTCGCCTTGCCTGGATGATACTCCAACTCCATATCAAAATTCTTAAGCAACTTGAGCCATCTATGTTGCCTCATATTTAACTCCTTTTGGGTGAACCATATTTCAAACTTTCATGATCTGTGTAAATCTTGATCTGTTTACCGTACAAGTAATGCCTCCACAGTTTCAGTGCAAACACAACAGCTGCTAACTCCAGATCATGTGTTGGATAGTTTCTCTCATGAACCTTCAACTGCCGTGAAGCATAAGCGATAACCCTTCCGTGCTGCATCAGTACACAGCCTAAACCCTTGTCAGAAGCATCACTGTAAATCTCGTAACCTCCTGATCCGGAGGGTAAAGCTATTACTGGTGCTGTGACAAGTCTTTCCTTTAATTTCGCAAATGTCGCTTGATATTTATCAGTCCAAACAAATTTCTCATTCTTTCGAGTCAATCTAGTAAGCGGCTCAACTATTCTGGAAAAGTTCTCCACAAATCTTCTATAGTATCCAGCTAAACCAACGAAACTTCGAACTTCATCTACATTCTTGGGAGTAGGCCATGATTTAACTGCTTCTATCTTCTTAGGATCTACTGTAATGCCTTCTTTACTAACTATGTGTCCCAAGAAAGGAATTTCTTTTAACCAAAATTCGTATTTACTCAGCTTCCCATACAGCTTCTCCTGTTGTAGAGTCTCAAGTACTATCCTTAAGTGTTCCTCGTGCTCCTCCTCATTCTTCGAGTAGATCAATATGTCATCAATTAATACGATCACAAACTTATCCAGATATTGATAGAATATCATATTCATCAAATCCATGAATATGGCCGGAGCATTTGTCAATCAAAAAGGCATGACTTGGAACTCATAATGTCCATATCTAGTTCTAAAAGCAGTCTTTGGTATGTCTTCTTTCTTAATCTTCACTTGGTGATAGCCTGATCTGAGATCTATTTTGGAAAATACAGTTGCTCCTCCAAGTTGGTCGAATAATTCATCGACCCTAGGGAGTGGATATTTGTTCTTGATTGTCAGTTCATTTAGTGCTCTATAATCTATCACCAATCTCAGGCTTCCATCCTTTTTCTTTACAAATAGAACAGGCGCTTCCCACGGAGAAACACTAGGCCTAATAAACTCCTTAGCTAGCAATTCCTTGATTTGTTTATTTAATTCTGTTAGTTCCTCCTTATTCATTGGGTATATCTTCTTAGCAATTGGGGCTGCTCCAGGAATTAGATTAATGCTAAATTCAACTGCCCTATCTGGTGGCAATTCGGATAACTCATCAGGAAATACATCCTTAAACTCATATACAACCCTTGGCCATTCCTCTATTTCTTGGTTCATGAGACTAAGTTCAAACCTCTCTAACTCTTCTTTGTCAAACTCCTTCTGGGCTCTAACAAATTCATGCAACTTCCTACTAGGTAAGGAAAACTGAACTTTTCCTTGACCACAATCAATGATTGCTGAGGTTGCTATTAACCAATCCATTCCAAATACTATATCATAGTTGTCCATGGGAAAGACCAATAGTCTAGTTCGGAAGCTTGCTCCTCCCATTTTGATTGGACAATTTCTACAAATTCGACTCACTTCTACTACACCATTGCCCGTAAGGATTTTCAATTTTCTAGCTAGAGGTTGAGTCTCAATATTATACTCAGTTATGAATGATGCAGATATGAAGGAATGAGTAGCTCCAGAATCAAACAATACTGATGCAGGACTAAAAAAAGCGAGTATAGTACCTGTCACCACGTCTCCCGCACTTCCAGCTTCATTGTTATCCATCATAAAGGCTTGGCCGTGATTCTTCTTCTTTTTGTTGTTGTGATTCTGATTAGCCTTTTGAGCTTGATGGAATTGATGCGCCTGTGGTGGCAATGCCGGTCTCTGCTGATATCCTGTAGGGGCATGACCTTGTGCTTGGGGTGCTGCAGCAGCATTAAACCTGGGCTCATTGCTTTGAAAGAAAGGCCTTTGCTGAAATTCCTGGTTTGCAGCTCTTGATCCTTGTGTATTATTCTGTGCTACAGATCTTCTATTGTTCTGGGGACATTGGTTCAACCGGTGGTTGGAGGATCCACACTTCAGGCACTTCCCTTGAAGTCTTCTGCAGTTATTCTTTGTATGCCCGGACTTTCCGCAGTAGGAACAGCTTAGCGTGACTCTATTCTGCTCATGCTGAGCACGCTTCTGTTGTCCTTGTCCCGAAGTCCTTCCTTGAGGTGAGCTGGTCTCAAGACTCCGCTTTTGTCCTGCCGCCTTCGAGTTGTTCTTATCATTTTGTATCCTTTCTTGGTCTCTTGCAGCTTCGACCACTTCTGCATAAGTCTGACATTTGTAGGGGGCAACCTTCATCTTCAGCTTATCGTCCAACCCTTCCATGAATCGGACTACCTTTGCCTTCTCCGTAGTCACCATACTTGAAGCATACCGGCTTAGCCTTGTGAATTCTGCCGAGTATTCATCAACAAATGTCTTATTCTGCTTCAGATGTAGGAATCTCCTTTCCAGCTCCAACTTGGCACTTGGGGGAAAGAATCTCTCTTCAAATTCTTCCTTAAATTTCTCCCATGATACAATCTCATCTGATTCCTCCGGGTGTAAGGAGCTCCACCAGATATCGTCAACGTCCTTTAGTTGAATCCTTACAAGAGACACTATGTCATTTGGCAGGATATTCGAGCCCTTCAGCAACCCTTCTGTGGTCCTAATCCACTGTGCTGCTTCCATAGGAGTTTCAGTCCCCTTGAACTCTGGGGGCTTAATCGTCCTGAAATCTGAAAGGGTCCCAGCTTTAGGAGCAGCTGCGACATCCAGTCTTTCTAGTAGCTTTGCAGACACAGCTTGGAAAAGTTGGATTTGTTGGGTGTTGGCTGCCATGATTTTCTAAAAAATTTCCATAGCGTCTGCCGGACGCATCTCGGTGGTTTTCGTTTGTAATGTGTCGGGATTTGGTGAAGAAGACATTTCCTAAATATTAAGGATGGAAAAATTCTTAATGCAAAATTTAAAGGAGAATCTTAAAGAACTTAATTGCTAAAGGAGAAAAAGACAATCACAATTAAGATAGTCAAGCCAAAAGAAGCATATTTCATTCATTGAACAAAACAGGATTACAATATGCTTCACAAAGAAGTCCTTACGACTTCTATACTCTAACCCTATACAAAACTATATACATCTATTGTAATTTCCAAAACATAATACAACAGACAAAATTCCCCCTCTACACCTCCACAACATATTTTTCTACACATACATATACATATATCTGCTGATCCATCAAAATGTTGTACAGCAGACAAAAAGCTATCCCATATCCCAGTCATCCTGACTAACCCCTAGTCAGTTTCAGGTAAGTGATCTCCAAAATCTTGTCGTAGGGGTTGGTCTCTTCCCACTCGCTGATGGTCCCATCATACCCATAAGTGAAGGGAGAGGGACCGTCCTTCGCAAGAAAGAACATCAGACGCAATTCCTTCTCATAATAAACTTTCGCTCCATCTTCAATGTCCCGGATCTTGGGACGCAGGCGATGAAAGTAAACTCCGAATACTGGGAGTTCTGCATCGTCTACCACTAGCCAGGCCTTCCGGGCTAACTGCTCGTAACCATAGAAAGTTCTGTCACTCCCGTCCCAAAAGATGCTCGGCATAAATCGGGCCATGACCTATACCCAAAAATCCTCGAATTAGAAATCTATGACAAGAAACAATGCATCATCAATGTTTAAATAAAGTTCAATCAAGATTCATATCCCAAATCCTTGCATAATCCTCGATTCTTTAATTTAGGAATTCAATCTTCAACTTAAACATTTCTGTCCTGGGGTATTTCAATTGAGTCCTTAGAATATCTATTATCTACCTATACATTTTCCTTAACCTATACACTATCCTTAAAGACTAGACCTGTATGGGCCACCAACCAAAAGAGACGTGTCACGCCCCGGTTCCCAGAATGACACGAGGCACGTGATACTTCTCCCCAGGCTACGCAACTGTACAATGAGTACCGAAATGTACCCTGCGATTGTCGCCTGTAAGGTCCGGGATAGGCATAGATAAAAGGAATAATCACAGAATTCCACATTTACATAACATTCATTTATCCAGAAATATTACATATTTGGTCTAGAATTCATCAAAACACATATTTTACATATTTAATTCACTGTCTTCAAGCACATGATTGATTCATAGTCTTCAACACATAATTTACATAATTGAAAATATTATCAAAATGAAACTACATTCCATCCGTTCTACTTCATTCATAGAGATCATCCTCAGTGTACGCCTGATCCACATCATGATCTTCTTCAGTCCCTAGTGAACAAAACTAGGTCGTCAATATGACGAGCAAGCCCTCAGTCAAAGGAGAAGTATGAACATGTAATAATAAGATAAGTGAACAAGATTTAGTATCTAGAGCAACTAAAACTCAAACCTTATTATTAGTCACAAGTAAGTGATTCTCAATTAATGTCACAAGAACACGACAAGATCTTTCTAGATCTATATGCAATTTAGAGAAACTTCTGGATCACACACACTCGCCTAGCATCTCAACAATAACCCCATTTTTCCCGGGATCAGGCTCGTACAAAACGGGTTGGTGCTTAGATTCTCCAGCCGTCTGTACTATCACATATTGATGTGATTGCAAGCAAGATAACATCATGAGTGGTTTCCGAATCATCTGGGTCGAGTCATCGCATCATGTGTTATAATCAAGAAGTTCGTATGACTTGGACTTTTCCAAGAATATCGAACCCATTCATTAGAGAGCTGAGCTGAACTCAGGGCCTGGATATCTAATGAATTAATAAGTATTCTGAGCTGAAAACTCAGGGTAATGTGCAAATGGATAGCTGAGCTGAAACTCAGGGCCTGGATGTCCAATTGCGATCAAGAAAGTGAGCTAAGCCTCACCCCGGATATTCGTACGGCCGCACGAACACCGTATCAGGGACTGATCAGTACGAAAATGAAAAATGATATTGCTAAGAAGTCAGCCGGGTGTGATCCAACGGTTTCTCACCCAAAACCCCATACAACCTATTCTAAACATTTAGACTTCAGAGAAACTATCTCCCAAACAGGAGTCCTAGAAGTCAAGTCGCTTTCAAATATTGGTTTCATCTTTTCCGAAACTAAAGTATTCCGAGAAATATTGGAATCAAGGTAAAATTCCAAGATATCCAATTGGACATGATTCCAGAAATTCCTCCGATATTATAGGTCGGAGATGGATGGTTCAAGTGGTCTAGAACTAGAGTCAAAATTTCCAAGAAATCCGAGTTTATCGAAAAAATAGACTAACTCTGGAAATTCTCAATAATTTCGGCAGAGTCTCCTTTGTATTTACTGACCCGGAAATATTCCAGAACATATAAATACAAAGAAATAGTAAATGGGCACGCCGACCCCTTCGGTGGAGCAACCCTCAACACCGGCAACACGTAAATATAAACCGGGTACGCCGACTCCTTCGGTGGAGCAACCCTCAACACCGGAACACACACATATATGTATATCATCATATATATAAATTAGAAGTTCTTACCCAAGATTTGGCAAGGTTTGCTAGCTACTTGTGATTTGCTAATAACACAAGTCAAGGATAATCATTAGTCATTAGGGAAACATATTCTCAAGAAATGGAATATTTGTTAAAACACTATTTGAAGGAGACGAAACCCGATATGTAGAGGGTAAAAATGCCCAAAAATCTTATACCTAAGCTTATAGCTAGCATAAAACTATCTAGAGACTTAAGAATTATTACCAACACATGTTGGTACGTGTAAATTTCATTTGAAATGCTGAATTTAATGGAACGTGAACCAAATTATCGAGTAAGGACCTTTCAAGCCTCATATATACATACTAATCAAAATAAGGAATAAGGGCCTATATATATACATTTGATCAATTACCAAATTGTTGTGATTCGTGAACAAGTATTTAATCATAACATGGTTACCAAGAGTTTTAAAGTCTATGGTAATTCCTAAACTCGATATTAATGTCTTATATGTATATATATATATATCCGGTGTCCAAAATACACTAGTTTTTAACAAAGTAGGGATGGAAATGTCTCAATTATTAGTAAAAAAAAATTTGGACAGAATTGAACATGCTAAGAAAAACACTTGTAATTACTAGGTACTTAAATAACTTGTTTAAAATTGGACTAGGTACTTCAAGTGTATGTATAAAGGATGTCAAGGCTTTGTATTATAATAATAAAACTAGGAGTTGACAAGCTAAAGCTATGTAACAAACAATTTGAATTAAAGGATAAAAATTTTGTGCAACTAGTAAAAAAAAATGTTTAGTGACATACAATTCAGAATGTAAATTCGATACAATTAGTATGGACATATATATATATATATATATATATATATATATATATATATATATATATATATATATATATATTTTTATAAATATATATATATATATATATATATATATATATATATATATATATATATATATATATATATATATATATATATATATATATATATTATATATTTTTTTTTATAAAAATATATAAATATATATATATATATATATATATATATATATATATATATATATATATATATATATATATATATATATATATATTTTTTTTTTATATATATATATTTTTTTTTATTTTTTTTTTTTATTTTTATATATATATATATATATATATATATATATATATATATATATATATATATATATATATATATATATATATATATATATATATATATATATATATATATATATATATATATATATATATATATATTATATTTTTTTTTATAAAATATATAAATATATATATATATATATATATATATATATATATATATATATATATATATATATATATATATATATATATATATATATATATATATATATATATATATATATATATATATATATATATATATATATATATATATATATATTTCTATATGCATCAACCACTAGGTTCACTCCTACGTATCCTATGTTTCATGTATCTTCACATACACTCACACGTATACATATATAATGTAAGCAAGTGTCCATTTATTATTTGTGTCCTACAATTTATGTCCAAATATTAATTGATGTTGTTGTGTCCATATTGTATTCCAATATTGTGTCCAAAATGTATATTCATTCAAAGTGATGTGTCCAATATATTGTGTCCAAATTATATTCATCCATGGTGTTGTGTCCATTGTTATATATTCTTTACTAATTCATGCTACAATCTTTCAAAATAATTTATTGTCATGAATTATATAAATTTCAGAATATATATAATCCATATTTATTCAAGAATTTGGAAAAAATCAATTTGGAAAAAAAAAATCTCTCAAGGGAAAAGAGGAAAAATGAAAGAGGACTTGCCTTAATCCTTGCTCTTAGAGTACTCTTCCTAGAGGAAAGTTCTCCCTAAAGTTCAATTCCGAACCTAGGGCACAAAAATAAAATTGGGTTAAAATTACAAAACCTAGAAATATTAGCAAGAATTGAAAGGAAAAGGGGAAAGGAATTGGAAGAAAGGAAGAGAAAGAAGAATAAGAAGATGAAGTAGGGGGGTGCGCGGTCGGGCGGCCGGCCGGCGGTGCCGGCGGCGGTGCAGCAACCGCGCAGCAGCAGTAGCGGCATGAGCAGCAGCCGCAACAAGTGTAGCAGTAGCAGCAGTAACAGCTGCAAAGGAAAAAAGAAAAGAAGAAAAGAATGAAAGAAGAAGAAGAAGAGAATGAGAAGAAGGAGAAAAAGTACCTGGAGTTGAAGAAGGGAAGGAATGGGTTTCTCTTCCATGACTCCATGAATAAAATGAAGGGATGGGGAGGGAATGACTAAATTGCCCTTTGGGCTTAGTCATGAGGGGGTATTGCCACATGGCCTTCCCATTATGCATGGGTGCCATATAATCCCCCAAGTAGGAATGCAAAAATAATTTTTGCATGGGGAGTATTTGAAAAACATTATTATCATTTTTATTTTTTTTATATTTTGTAGGAAAATAAATTTTGAATGGTTGAAAATAAATAAAAAATACCTAAAATAAAAACGGAAAATTAGGTTATGACACAAAGACCTAATATGAATTTACAGAGTTGCTTAGTGTTCTAGAGTAAATAATATATATATACATTAATTCTATGCTTCTAGACCTATTCTAGGTCAAACTCGATCAAACTAAGTCAAACTGGATCAAAGGTTGACTTACAATTGATTTTGGTCAACTGGTCAACTCCTAGTCCACTCTAGGTTAAAATAGGTCAAAGCTAGTCTCTATAATCATTCATATGGTCAACTTATCAATTTCAGTGATATGAAATCACTGGAATCGACGGATCTCAATTTCAATGCAAGGATCTAAAAATATGAACCAAGAAGAGAAGGATTATAACAAATGGTAATAGATAAGGGAAAAAGTCTACAGGTATTGTCGGATGATGAAACAACCATCACCAACGTGTCTAGAATGGTCAAAATAGCCAGAATAGCCTACCCATAAGTCCAATTTGAATACAGGGACAAAAAGATAATTTTGGGTCAAAATGGTGTCCGTGTTGGACCCACTTTGTACCGAAAAATATGCCAGGATAAAAATATCACGCCCCAGAACCAGAATACTGGAGAGCGGGGGCAGACATAGCCAGCTACGTATAATGAAATGGAACCCACGTCACTATACGGTCACGGCTGTCTAGATATATGAGAGTTTAACTACAATCCATCAGTCTCCTATGGTCAAGAACAAGCCTATTGTCTCAATCACAAGCAAGTAGTAACAGTCACAAGATATTAGAGCATCAATATACAATTGTAAGGCGTCCCATACATTACATATTGGATGATCATGAAGCTAGTCGTACAAAATGTCAGGACTAGCAAGAGTTTTAGTCAATACATGATTAACCCTAGGATTTGTCAATCATGTTACAGCCCGTAGGCAGACAGTAAATAAAGGTGCAATACGAGCTAAAACGTGCTCGCCGGCTAAACGCCTCAAAAGAATAATTTTTACAACAAAGTGGGAGGACAAAAAGAAACCCACTCGTTGCCAGGGTTACGCCTGGTGGTCACCATCTGGCTGGAATACAGGTAGATCCTCTGGTGCTGCTCCGATATCTGGCCATACAAAACCAGCTGGGTCAGACCCCAGAAAGAGCAAGTGCCACAAAGGAGGCTTCACTTAGGAACTAAAACCAGCATATCACAAATAAATAGTAAAGGTAATTAAAAGTTACTGATAATAACTGAGATAATAATAATATATTGAGCACAGAAAAACCATTCAAGTAGCCAGACTGCAACCCTTAAACCAAACAAGGACCGGGGTTGCAGCCCTTCATTTGAATAGAAACCCGTCTCAAATACCATTGGTACAGTGAAGACAATAAACGAAGAGAGGACACAGAACTGCTCCGGGAGCCAGTTACAACCCTTAAACCAAACAAGGATCGGGGTTGTAACCCTTCGTCTAAACAGAACTGGACCCCTGATCTTTATTGTTAAGGCCAGTAGAAATAATCATGGTATTGAAGTAAGGTAAAACATGACGAGCATGACAGGGGTTGCAATAAGACAATAAACGAAGAGAGACACAGAACTGCTCCGGGAGCCAGGTTACAACCCTTAAACCAAACAAGGACCGGGGTTGTAACCCTTCGCCTGAACAAAACTGGACTCCCGATCGTTATTGTTAAGGCAAGCACAATAAGCAGGACGATATATGATAAGGTAACCATGGAACTATTCAGATAGCCAAGTTACAACCCTTAAACCAAATAAAGACCGGGGTTGTAACCCTTCATCTGAACAGAACTTGGTATCCCATCATTTATCGATACAAGAAATCATGTCATGTTACAATCTTGTACAGGATCAGGATAAGACTAAGCTGGAATAAACTTCATCCAATCAATCACGGCCAATCAAGGGTACGGCTTGATACTTTTAACTAACTAGGGTTATCACAGGCCTAGTTACTAGCAAGATGTAATGAGATTATCCCAACAGCCACAAGCCCTGCAGACCATCCGGTTATCCAGGTCGAACGTTTATGAAGAATACAACACGTGACTGTGTGCTGGAAATGTGCCCTACTCGTCGGTTGGCTACAAGTCCACTGAAAGTGCCCAGATAACGGAATTACGGGTAGCTGGGAATCTCTTCATGACTACTGAATCATTCTAGTTAATTAGCCTTAGTCAATTTCAGTAAGTATCCCTGACCGTGGTACTCAGGGGCCCCCATCCTAGACATGATACAAGACAGTACCAGTTTATTTGTACAAACATAATCGTCCACGATGTCCAGGTCCTTCATACTTGTCATGTCAAGCTAGCTGTCATAATAGCATGTCGAGATATATCATGTCAGTTTACTTGTCAAGAGTGCGCCACAGCGGGCCACTATCGTGTTCTATTCTTACATTATCATGAATGAGAAAAACTTGCATAAAATAACTAGTGACATATTCTTGAAGCCAAGAAAAAGATCTACAACTTTCATGTTTTGAGTTTTTCAAGATTCTGGCTACAAAACAACTTAAACAGGTAAAAATAGCGAAATAGAGCAATTTCGGCGCATGGGATTCCTGCACAAATCGGCGCATGGGATTCCTGCACGAATTGGCGCATGGGATTCCTGCACAAATCGGCGCATGGGATTCCTGCACGAATCGGTGCATAGGATTCATGCACAAATCGGCGCATGGGATTCCTGCGCAAATCGGCGTATGGGATTCCTGTACGAATCGGCGCATGGGATTCCTGCACAAATCGGCGCATGGGATTCCTGCGCAAATCGGCGCATGGGATTCCTGCACGAATCGGCGCATGAAAAACTCACGTTGCGTCTTCAGTATATGCGCGTAGGAAACCTATGCGCCTGACACGCTCGGAGTTAAGGGATGCGTTGCCGGGACTTCACGGCGCATGGCCTTCCGGCGCATGGCCTCTCGGGCGTATGAGGTTCCCGGCGCATGGGGTTCATCGTCCCCAAACAGCAAGTTCAGCCATGAAAGTTTCGAAAACTTGTAATGGCCATAACTTACTCATCCGGAGTCGAAATCAAGCGAAACAAAAGCCAAAACTGAAGGAAATTGAATTCTCTACAACATAGAACCATTAGTTTTTGGAAATAGCAAGTTTTTAGAGATCAAAACTAAGAAAACTAAACAAGAAGGAATTTAAAACTTAGATCTACAAAAATATAACCATAAAAATGAAAAATGCCAAGTTCTAAAGTATCTTAGAATCAAGTAAGGAAGAGAATGGAACAATAAAACTTGAGATCCATCATAAAGCAAGTTTGTACTTGTCTAAGCTCTCTCTCTTCCTGGTAGGTGTAGAAGTAAATGTGGAGAATAAGAAGAGTAATGAAGAGAGAGAATGAAGGAATGGGTTAATAAAGGATGGTGGGGGTGGTAGGTAGGGGTTCTCTCCTTGGTTCATGATGAACCAAGGCAACCCAAGCCTAGCCGAACCAACCCAAAATAAATCGAGCCAAGCCAAGAGATACGCAATACAAGAGAAAATATGTACACGTATTCCAAGATACGTAATACGAACTACAGGCATTACAACTCTACCCTCCTTAAAAGAATTCCGTCCTCGGAATTTAATCAAGAGGCTAGAATTGTGAGGACAAGCTATAATAATCGTAAGCTATAACAAGCAGTCTATCATGCAGTCATTTATTCAAGCAAGGAATTGAAAGCATAAGGCATAATGAGGACATTGTACCTTACGAGTCAAATAGGTCGAGATATCGCGATCGGATATCATCCTTACGCTCCCACGTCGACTCACCCAAAGAGTGATGACCCCAAGCAATACGGACTAAACTAATAGTCTTGTTCTTGAGTATCTTCTCTCTCCGGTCCAATATAGACACGGGCCTCTCCTCATACGAAAGGTTGGTACCAATAACCAATTCTAAATGATCTAGGATGTGGCTCGGGTCCGAGATATACCGTCGTAGTTGAGATACAAGGAACACGTCATGCACCTCTCTTAGCGACGACGGAAGAGCGAGACGATAGGACGCATCACCTACTTGCTCCAGAATATTGAACGACCTTATATACCTAGGACTAAGCTTTTCCCGTACGCCGAAACGAATGACGCCACGGTTAGGTAAAATCCTCAGGAATACATGGTCGCCGACCGAGAATTCAAGGGATCGTCGATGAGAATCGGTCCAATGACGCTGGCGATCTTGGGTAACTCGAAGATGATCTCTGACTCTTCTGACTACTTCAACGGTCTGAGCAATCATTTTTGGACCAAGCATATGCCTTTCTCCAACATCATCCCAGGCTAGCGGGGATCGACACTTCCTACCATACAGTGCCTCGAACGGTGCCATCTGGATACTGGCCTGGAAACTGTTATTGTACGAAAACTCCACCAGGTACACGTGATCTTTCCACGAACCACCGAAGTCGAGTGTATATGACCGCAACATATCTTCAAGAGTCTGGATCGTACGTTCCGACTGGCCATCTGTCTGCGGGTGATAAGCTGAACTGAACTAGAGGTGAGTTCCCAAACTTTCTTGCAAGCTATGCCAAAAGTGCGACGTAAATCTTGAATCTCTGTCTGAAGTGATATTGACTGGTACACCGTACAATCTGACAATCTGTCGGAGATACATCTCCGCTAGCTGAGCCGTCGACTGGCCAACTCTGAATGGAAGAAAGTGAGCCACCTTCGTGAGTCTGTCTATAATAAAACAAATAGCATCTCTGCCAGCCGGGGATCTAGGCAATCCAGTCACAAAATTTATGGTTATATGCTCCCATTTCCACTCGAGAATTGGCAATATTTGAAGAAGTCCAGCGGGCCTCTGATGTTCAGCCTTAACTTGTTGGCAGACTAAACAATGAGAGACAAACCGGGCTATCTCCCTCTTCATGCCATTCTATCAAAAGTGCTGACGAATATCACGGTACATCTTCGTACCGCCAGGATGAATGGAATACTGTGAACTGTGGGCCTCTGCCATGATCTCCTGTCTAATATCTCCACTGGGTACATAAAGATGCATACCATGTCGAAGTGTACCATCTTCATGGATACATAACTCTGGTCTTCGTCATGCCTCACACTCTGCTCTGAGTCGCTGAAGCTTGGAATCTGCTGACTGCGCCATCCGGATCCTCTCGACTATAGTGGACTGAACTTGCATGCTGGCCATCAATGCCACACTGGAAGGAAGAACAACTTCTATACCCATCTTCTGAAGATCGGCTAACAGCTCTGGTTGCGCTGTTAGGAAATAAACTCCGGCTCTCCTGCTCAATGCATCTGCAACGACGTTGGCCTTCCCTGGATGATACTGCAGGTTGACATCATAATCCACAAGTAGCTCCAGCCACCTCCTCTGACGCATGTTGAGATCCTTCTGGGTGAACATATACTTCAGGCTCTTGTGGTCGGTGAAAATCTCCACTCTATCTCCGTACAAGTAGTGCCTCCATAACTTAAGTGCAAACTCTACTGCTGCCAATTCCAAGTCATGGGTTGGGTAATTCCTTTCATGATCACGAAGTTGTCGTGATGCATAAGCTATTACCTTCCCATGCTGCATCAGAACACATCCTAGACCTCTGCCTGAAGCATCGCAATATACTGAGAATCCTCCAGTTCCATTTGGAAGTGTGAGAATGGGTGCCGTCATCAAGTCTCGCTTCAACTTCTCAAAAGAATCCTGGCACTCTGCTGTCCAAGCAAACTGCACATCCTTACGAGTCAACTGGGTCAATGGCGCTGAAATTCGAGCAAAATCCGAAATAAATTGACGGTAGTAGCCGGCCAATCCAAGAAAACTGCAAACTTCTGCAACCGTGCTGGGCACTGGCCATGTCTCTATGGCCACAATCTTCTAGGGATCTACTTCTACTCCTCCTTTGGTGATGATATGACCTAAGTACAAAATGCGATCGAGCCAGAACTCGCATTTACTAAACTTGGCATACAACTGGTGCTCTCGGAGAAACTGAAGAACAACTCTGAGATGCTGCTCATGCTCTGCTTCACTTTTGCTGTAGACCAGGATGTCATCTAGGAATACAATCACGAACTGATCCAAATAAGGCATAAAGATACGATTCATGAGGTCCATGAATACTGCCGGCGCATTGGTTGCTCCAAATGGCATCACAAGGAACTCCCAATGCCCATATCTCGATCTGAACGCTGTCTTCGGGTTGTCCTGCTCTCTGACTCTGATCTGATGGTATCCTGACCGCAAGTTGATCTTCGAGAATATTGCTGCCCCCTTGAGTTGATCAAACAAGTCATCTATCCTCGGGAGAGGGTATCTGTTCTTGATTGTCACTGAGTTCAAGGTACGATAGTCAACACATAATCTGGACGTACCATCCTTCTTTTTCACAAAAAGTATCAGGGCTCCCCAAGGTGATCCACTAGCACGAATGAATCCCTTGGTTCTGAGTTCTTCAATCATTTTGTACAATATCTCTAATTCTGACGGTGCCATCCTGTAGACTCTCTCTGACACTGGGGCTGTTCCGAAAATCAAGTCGATGGTGAACTCGATCTTCCGTTCTGGCGGCATCCCTGGAAGCTCTTCTGGGAAAATGTCTGAAAACTCTTCGACTATCCGAGGTAACTGCACTACTGCTACTGCCATCCGCAACACTGGAGGAGAAGGTTCAACTTTGCCTCGGGAGAAGGAAAACTCCGGCTCGCCTGGAATGCTAAAAATAACCCGGCCGATATGGTAGTCTATCCTAGCATACTGGTCCCTCAACCAATCCATCCTAAGACCACATCATAATCGGCCATCGGGAACTCTATCAATCTAGCGGGAAATTCTCTACCGCTAACTACGATCCGACACGAGAAAAATACTCTATCTACTCCCACAAGTCTGTTACCAGTAAGTATATTGAGCCTTACTGATAATGACTCGGGCTCCAGTCCTACCCGTGTCGTAAATCGTGCAGACATAAATAAATGCGATGCACCAGAATCAAATAATACTGAAGCTGGAAAGGTGTTGACGAGAATAGTACCTGCCACCACCTCACCTGGTGCTATTCCTTCTTCTCCCATGGTCAAAGCCAGCACTTGACCATGTCCTCTGGGTGCGGGTCCCCTCTGCTGAAAATTCCTCTGCCTGCTCTGGATCAGGGCTTGGACATACTGCTGCGGTCTCTGCTGCTGGAATGCCTGGGCCTGCGTCGACAATAGCCTCGGGAACGGGTACTGCAGCTGCTGCTGCGGCTGGACTGGTGCTGGTCCTCTTACTGAAGGACTAGAGAAGGCCAATGAACTCCCCCTGTTTGGGCAGTTCCCAACCCTATGGTCCGGGGCACCACAAACCAAGCACAAACCTTGTGCTCTGCGACACTCTGATACCGCATGTCCTGGCTTCCCGCAGTATGAACATCCCACTGCGGAAGACTGCTTCTGCTGCTGAGGGTACGTCGGGGTAGAATGCTGAACCGATGTCACTGAGGCCGCCCGCCTCGGAGCTCCAATGGCCAAAGGCCTGGCTGCCGGGACTGGTGCTGAAGACTGATTCATCTGGCTGTGGGATCGCTTCCGACCTCCGATCCTATCCACGATCCTCTGGGAGGTATACTCATGTCTCCGGGCTGCCCTCAGTACTGCATCAAAAGTCTGATGCTCAAACTGCTCCACTGCCAATAGAATCTCCAGATGAAGTCCCTGCTGGAACCGCTGGGCTCTTTCGAACTCGGTCGCCACCAAGGTGGGAGCAAACCGACTAAGTCTTAAAAACTTGGCCACATATCCGTCGACCGTCCTGCCCATCTGCTTCAGATTGGTGAACCTCGTCTGTAGATTGTATCGAGCTACAGCATCGAAATACTTGGTCTGGAATCTTTCTCTGAATACTGCCTATGAAATAGGGACCACTAATCCATCGGCCTGTGCTGCCCACCAGCTGCGGGCAAGATCTAGTAACTGCAGGCGCACTACGGCCACCTTCTCGTTCTCTGGGGTCCTGGCTGCTTCTAGAATTACCTCTGTGTCCTGAAGCCATGCATCTGCAGCGATCGCATCTTCACTACCATTAAAGAAGGGAGGGTTCAAGCGCTTGAAGCTGTTGGCCGTGCTATTACCCTGATGACCTCCTCTGGTCAAAGCGTCTGCCATCGCCTGGTGCAAGGCATCTCCTTGACGATCCTGGGAGGCTAATAGTGACCTGATGAGACCCACCAAAGTGCCATCATCAGGCTCTGCTGGCTGGACGGGCTGAACTGGTGGCTCTCCTTTAGTAGGCATGACTCTGGAGGCTACTCCTGAATGCTGGGCTTGATCTCCAGGTTGTTGCTGGTCCGCGGGAGGTGATCCGTCTTGCTGATCGGCAGGTCCAGGAACAATGCCGCTGAAGAAGACGACATAGGGAACAATAAGGAAGGACCAGGACAGATCAATGATACAAGCATGTGATCAGGTCAAGATTACAGGGATTCAGAAGATACGAGCAGAGATCAAGGGCGAATACTGATTGAGACATATATTCGGTAAACCCTCACATATCTTGATTTACAAGACCTGTATGGGCCACCACTTAAATCATGTCACGCCCCAGAACCAGAATACTAGAGAGCGGGGGCAGACATAGCCAGCTACGTATAATGAAATGGAACCCACGTCACTATACGGTCACGGCTGTCTAGATATATGAGGGTTTAACTACAATCCATCAGTCTCCTATGGTCAAGAACAAGCCTATTGTCTCAATCACAAGCAAGTAGTAACAATCATAAGATATTAGAGCATCAATATACAATAGTAAGGCATCCCATACATTACATATTGGATGATCATGAAGCTAGTCGTACAAAATGTCAGGACTAGCAAGAGTTTTAGTCAATACATGATCAACCCTAGGATTTGCAATCATGTTACAGCCCGTAGGCAGACAGTAAATAAAGGTGCAATACGAGCTAACACGTGCTCGCCGGCTAAACGCCTCAAAAGAATAATTTTTACAATAAAGTGGGAGGACAAAAAGAAACCCACTCGTTGCCAGGGTTACGCCTGGTGGTTACCATCTGGCTGGAAGACAGGTAGATCCTCTGGTGCTACTCCGATATCTGGCCATACAAAACCAGCTGGGTCAGACCCCAGAAAGAGCAAGTGCCACAAATGAGGCTTCACTTAGGAACTAAAACCAGTATATCACAAATAAATAGTAAAGGTAATTAAAAGTTACTAATAATAACTGAGATAATAATAATATATTGAGCACGGAAAAACCATTCAAGTAGCCAGACTGCAACCCTTAAACCAAACAAGGACCAGGGTTGTAGCCCTTCACCTGAATAGAAATCCGTTTCAAATACAATTGGTACAGTGAAGACAATAAACGAAGAGAGGACACAAAACTGCTCCGGGAGCCAGGTTACAACCCTTAAACCAAACAAGGACCGGGGTTATAACCCTTCGCCTGAACAGAACTGGACCCCTGATCTTTATTGTTAAGGCCAGTATAAATAATCATGATATTGAAGTAAGGTAAAACATGACGAGCATGACAGGGGTTGCAATAAGACAATAAACGAAGAGAGGACACAGAACTGCTCTGGGAGCCAGGTTACAACCCTTAAACCAAACAAGGACCGGGGTTGTAACCCTTCGCCTGAACAAAACTGGACCCCCGATCGTTATTGTTAAGGCAAGCACAATAAGCAGGACGATATATGATAAGGTAACCATGGAACTATTCAGATAGCCAAGTTACAACCCTTAAACCAAACAAGGACCGGGGTTGTAACCCTTCATCTGAACAGAACTTGGTATCCCATCATTTATCGATACAAGAAATTATGTCATGTTACAATCTTGTACATGATCAGGATAAGACTAAGCTGGAATAAATTTCATCCAATCAATCACGGCCAATCAAGAGTACGGCTTGATACTTTTAACTAACTAGGGTTATCACAGGCCTAGTTACTAGTAAGATGCAATGAGATTATTCCAACAGCCACAAGCCCTGCAGACCATCCGGTTATCCAGGTCGAACGTTTATGAAGAATGCAACACGTGACTGTGTGCTGGAAATGTGCCCTACTCATCGGTAGGCTACAAGTCCACTGAATGCGCCTAGATAACTGGATTGCCTGTAGCTGGGAATCTCTTCATGAC
Source organism: Iris pallida (assembly GCA_029216955.1). Classification (NCBI taxonomy): domain Eukaryota; kingdom Viridiplantae; phylum Streptophyta; class Magnoliopsida; order Asparagales; family Iridaceae; genus Iris; species Iris pallida. The sequence continues at coordinate 23,292,108 of JANAVB010025598.1, read as the reverse complement.
TCCTGAATCATTCTAGTTAATTAGCCTTAGTCAATTTCAGTAGGTATCCCTGACCGTGGTACTCAGGGGCCTCCATCCTAGACATGATGCAAGATAGTAACAGTTTATTTGTACAACCACAATCATCCACGGTGTCCAGGTCCTTCATACTTGTCATATCAGGCTAGCTGTCATAACAGCATGTCGAGATATATCATGTCAGTTTACTTGTCAAGAGTGCGCCACAGCGGGCCACTATCGTGTTCTATTCTTACATTATCATGAATGAGAAAAATTTGCATAAAATAACTAGTGACATATTCTTGAAGCCAAGGAAAAGATCTACAACTTTCATGTTTTGAGTTTTTCAAGATTCTGGCTACAAAATAACTTAAACAGGCAAAAACAGCGAAATAGAGCAATTCCGGCGCATGGAATTCCTGCGCAAATCGGCGCATGAGATTTCTGCACAAATTGGCGCATGGGATTCCTGCACGAATCGGCGTATGGGATTCCTGCACGAATTGGCGCATGGGATTCCTGTACAAATCGGCGCATGGGATTCCTGCGCAAATCGGCGCATGGGATTCCTGCATGAATCGACGCATGGGATTTCTGCACAAATCAGCGTATGGGATTTCTGCGTAAATCGGTACATGGGATTCCTGTACGAATCGACGCATGGGATTCCTGCACAAATCGGCGCATGGGATTCCTGCACGAATCGGCGCATGAAAAACTCACGTTACGTCTTCAGTACATGTGCGTAGGGAACCTATGTGTCTGACACGCTCGGAGTTAAGGGATGCGTTGTCGGGACTTCCCGGCACATGGCCTCCCGGCGCATGGCCTCCCGGCGCATGGCCTCCCGGGCGCATGAGGTTCCCGGCGCATGGGGTTCATCGTCCCCAAACAGCAAGTTCAGCCATAAAAGTTCCAAAAACTTGTAATGGCCATAACTTACTCATCCGGAGTCGAAATCAAGCGAAACAAAAGCCAAAACTGAAGAAAATTGAATTCTCTACAACATAGAACCATTAGTTTTTGGAAATACCAAGTTTTTAGAGATCAAAACCAAGAAAACTAAATAAGAAGAAATTTAAAACTTAGATCTACAAAAATATAACCATAAAAATAGAAAATGCCAAGTTCTAAAGTATATGAGAATCAAGTAAGGAAAAGAATGGAACAATAAAATTGAGATCCATCATGAAGCAAGTTTGCACTTGCCTAAGCTCTCTCTCTTTCTGGTAGGTGTAGAAGTAAATGTGGAGAATAAGAAGAGTAATGAAGAGAGAGAATGACGGAATGGGTTAATAAAGGATGGTAGGGGTGGTAGGTAGGGATTCTCCCCTTGGTTCATGATGAACCAAGGCAACCCAAGCCTAGCCGAACCAACCCAAAATAAACCGAGCCAAGCCAAGAGATACGCAATACAAGAGGAAATACGTACACGTATTCCAAGATACGTAATACGAACTACAGGCATTACAAAAAGTCCTTAAAATCTTACAAAATATATGTTCACGAATCCAGAATGATGATACGAACTCAACAATATATTCGAAATTGGATTCCGACGACTTGATCTCAAAATGGTCTGTTGACCCAGATATTGGAATCCAATTTGTACCAAAATACGTGTCGGAGCCAATGTTCACTTAAATCTAGCAAAGTATATGTCAACGAGTCCAGAATGATGATAAAAACTCAACGGTATATCCGAAATTGGATTCTGATGAGCCGATCTCAAAACGGTCCGTTGACTTGGAATTTGAAATTCCGGTTTGTACGGAAATGCGTGCTGGAACCAAAGTCTACTAATCTATCAAAGTATTTGTCAACGAGTCCGAAATGATGATACGAACTCACCAGTATATCTGGAATTGGATTTCGATGAGCCGATTTTAAAATGAACCGTTGACTCGGACTGTGGGGCCTGCCTTGTACCGAACTACGTGTCGGGGCCCACGTCCTCCAATCAAGCAAACTTTATATAAATTCGTGCTAGAACGACGCCACGAGTCTACTGGTGGTGTCAGAATTTGAATATAGAGTCCCGGGTTCAAAATTAGAATTTTAAAAGTTAGAAATTACGAATTCAGACGGCCAATTTTGGCATCAAATTCAACCAATCAAACAAGCTCACAATAAAATAAAACTTGAGAGACAGAAAGAGGGTTATACCAGATGTGCATAGAAACTAGTGGCACGCCAAATGGAGCTGCAATGGCGGAGATACGAGTCCACGAAGATGGCTCCACAACACTGTCCAAAAATAACACAATTTAAATGGTCAACTTGGTGGCCGATTTTGACATAGCAAATGACGGAATTAACGGTTGAAACTTGACAGGGATGAAGGGGTTTATACCTAGATGGAGATGGAGGAAACGGATCGACGATCCAATGGTCAAATTTTTTGAAAAATGTGCAGTCTTTGTCCCGAGAACGAATTCTGACTTCAATTCTGCGCGCGTCACGGCAGAATTTCATGCAAATTGTACGAATCGCCAAGGATACGCGTCGTGGAGGAGGGCGGTGGCCTGGAGGAGACTCTTCGAATATCGCCTGGCTGAGGGGGTGGCCGCTGGCTGTGTGGTGGCACGCCATCACGGCTGCTACTGTTGCCGGAGCTGCTGCTATGCCGGCTGTTGTAGCTTCTGCTGCTGCGCTGACCGTGTGGCGGCACAGGGACCAAGCGGGTGGCATGGCGACAGTATCAGGGGGGAAGGAGGAGGAGAAGAAGAAGGGGAAGATGGTGGTGGTGGTACAGTTTTAATGGTGGGGATGGTGGTGAGTAGTGTTGATGGTGTGAGGAAGAAGAAGAAGAAGTAGTATGAAGGAGAAGGAGAAGATAAAGAAAATGAAAAAGAGAGGGAGGTTGCTGTGATGGTGATGGAGATGATGGTATCGGCTGGAGATGGAGAGGGGGAAGTGTGGGTGTGTGCTGATGGTGGTGGTGGGGGGTGGAGTGTAGTGTGAGTAAAGATGAGCGAGAGGGAGATATGTGTATTAAAGAAAGAGAGAGAGAAGGAGAGATATTTTATAGTATAGAAGAGAAAAAAATTTGTGTGAGGTGTTTGGGTAGTCATGAGAGGGGCCTGCATAAAATTGGGTTAGGTGTTGGGTCGAATTTGGTCAAGTTTTGGCTAGATTTAGTCATAATTACAAATTTAAGTCATTTATAATCATGGATATAATAGGAGCATGCAGGAGATCAATTGTGTCATGCCCCAACCCGGAATCACCCGAATCATCGTCCTCGCAGGGGGCGTGACGTCGCACGAGCCTGGAGTTGCGCTCGTGCAAGGCAATATGACAAGTTCTCAAAATGACTGTCTTTGATTTGATATTAGCAAACGAAAAAAATAGAGTATACGTAATAATTCTCTTTATTGATAATGAACTGAGATTACAAAGGCTTTCAATAGTCTAACTGAATCTGCCAGATTGGCTACAACACTTAAGTTCTCTCTTGCCTACAAAGGATTTTACCGTTCCATACAGCATGCCTTCTATATCTCGGCCGCATCAATCCTGTTGTAAGTCCGAGCGTAAATGCGATCGCGCGCTTCAATCACTACGGCATTCCATGCCTCTGTGCGATCAAGCGAAGCTTCACCATGAGCAATCCATTCCCTGTACCCTGCATGAAAGCTGGTGGGCGATCAGTACGTTTATTCTCGCATGTACTGATGAAAAGACCCACTTTCTAAACCGATATTTAGTATTTATGTTGAATCATAAAACTTAGCTTATGATCTTGCTATATTCTCTTTAGGGTCGATTTCATGGCATATTCGAAAGCAGTAAAGCATGTTATCAAGGCAAGCATGTTATTCGAATTGAGTAGGCAAGCAGGCAAGCAATCTCGAATTGAGTAGGCAAGCAGGTAAAGCATGTTATCATGGCAAGCATGTTATTATGCCAAGCATGTTATTCGAATTGAGTAGACAAGCATGTTATCATGGCAAGCATGTTATTTGAATTAAGTAGGCAAGCAGGCAAGCAATTGAGTAGCCAAGCAGGCAAGCAATCTCATGGCAAGCAGGCAAGCAGGCAAGCAATCCCTGATACCTTCAAAGATAGTATTACCAGTTGAGCTATCAACTATAATACATTTATTTTTGCCAAAGTTGATGCCATAACCATGATCAGCCAAATGACTTAAGCTGAGTAGATTATGTTTCAACTCGGTAACCAGACAGACATCCTTAATCACAGGATAGGGAGACTTACCAACATCACCGATACCAATAATATACTCTTTCAAGTTATTACTGAAGGAGACATAGCCTTCCTTCTTTTTCTTCGACAGTGTTGCAAATAGTGTAGCATCACCGGTCATATGCCGTGAACAACCGCTGTCGAGGATCCATTTGCTTCTAGCATGTGAAAGGTGTTCCACCTACAAAATAGTTTGCAGATGAAACTTTTGGTACCCATTTCTTGTAGGGTCCTGAAATATCAGCCTTTGGTATCCAAGCATAAATATTTAAATCAACAAGCTTTCGGATTCTACATGCAGATGAAATATGACCAATGAGGCCACAATAATGACATTGAGCATGTCGAGTGTTGAAAGCTGAGTGGTGTGCATGGTTGGTAGGTTTAGGTTTTCTAGTATAGAAGAAAGCATACCTATGATCCTGTTTGGGCTTAACCTTTTGGGATAAAGGTTTGATAGGGTTAGGTCTGACAGTATTTGGCTTGGGAATGTTCTGATTTTTCGGTAAGTGACACGTGTTAGGATACGAAGCAGCAGGCTCAGGCTGTTTTCCTAACCTAATTTCCAATCTTTTGGAAGTGTCATACAACTTAGTATAATCAGAGGTAAGTGTTTCCATTCTGATTTGTGCACATCGAAGACTTTTCTTCTCTATAGAAAGTTCTTCCTTGAGTTGGTCAATAATTTTGTCTTTCTCTTCAGATGACTTGGTAGTCTCGTGTAATAAGAGCTTTATAGAAGAAAGCTCACCAGACTCACTAATATTATTTCTAACCTCAGCTAGTAGGTCGGTAAGTCTACCTATTTCACCTTTGTACTCTTTGAGTACATTCTTAGAGGTCTGATACTTGCTACGCAGTTTCCTGTAATCAGTCATCAGTTCATTGAAGGTATCTCATAATTGCTCAAAGGTGAAGTCATCATAAGTATCAACTACAGGTTCAGTAGGTACCTGATCGGATGCCATAAAGCATACGTTTGCAGCGTCTTCTGATTGTTCGTCTTCTGAGTCGCTGGCTTCACTTTCATGCCATATGCTGATGTTGGCATACTTCCGTGATGTTGATCTTTTCAGGTTCCCTTTTTTTATACCTGTTGCTCTTCTTGCTTGATGATGAGTTTGTAGGACAATCCTTCTTTATGTGTCCCTTCTTCTTGCATCCGTAGCAGACAGCATCATCTTGATACGAGTTGTTGCTGCTGTTGTTTTCTTTGGCTTTCTTCTCATATCTCATGAATATTTTGAATTTCCTTGCTAGGAGTGCTTGATCTTCAGCATCAGATTTACTGCTGTCTGAGTCACCTTCAGCAGCTTTTCTGTGCTGAGCCTTGAAAGCGATCGTCTTCTCTTTTGGTGCAGGCTCTTCAAAATCTTGTAGCTCCAGTTCATGAATGAGTAGCTTACCCATGAGTACTTCGAGGGACATAGTTGTGAGGTCATTCCCTTCAATGATTGCAGTAGCCTTTGGAATCCAGTTTTTGGTAAGTGCTCGCAGGAGTTTGCGAATCTTTTCATGGTTACTGTACTCTTTGCCTAGGGAGGACAAAGGATTTACAATATCCAAGAACCTTTCGAACATCTGAGTAACTGTTTCGTTGGGCTTCATCTTGAACACCTCATACTCTTGAGTAAGTCTGTTGACTTTAGATTCTTTGACTTGAGTCGTGCCTTCATGTGTGACTTCAAGTAGCTTCCATACTTCATTAGCCGTTGTGCAGATAGACATCCTGTTAAATTCAGTTCTGTCTAAAGCACAAAATAGAGCGTTAATAGCACGTGCGTCAAGACTGGCCCTTTTCTTTTCTTCCTCTGTATATCTGCTATGGGGTTTTTCAACTAAAACTCCATCAACATTTATATGAGGTGGCTTTTGATAGCCATCAAGAACAATAGACCATAAATCAAAGTCAAGTGATTTCAAGAAGATACTCATCAGTGTTTTCCAATAGGTATAGTTTGTACCATCAAACAGTGGAGGTCTATTTGTGGCCTGGCCTTCACTTGTGAATTTTACAGTTGCCATGTGTTGTGCTGTGATCTATATAACAGTTAATTAAAATGAATAAATATTTGCACTGTTACCTTTGCTTTACCTGTAACACCCGCTCTGATACCAATTGTAGGAACGAAATCGTAAAGCACAATACTCTAGAGAGGGGGGTGAATAGAGTAGGCAGCAGAATATTGGTAATTAAAAAATGTTAGCAGCAAGATCACAGAATAATAATCACAACTAAGTAAAGTAAAGGCAGAGATAAGAATGCAAACGCAAAGACAGCGATGTATACTGGTTTCCCTCTGTTGAGGACTAATCCAGTCGGTAGAACTCTTACTACCAGTTGAATCCACAATTGGAAAAACTGCAAGTTTTCTTACGAAGTCCTTGCAACTTCTACAACGCGAGCTTTGATACGAAGAACTCGTCCAACTTCAAATATGAAGAGGTATTCTTCAATCAAGCCTTCTGATTACAATCTCACAGAAACTTCTAGACCGTACCGCACTGGCAAATCGACTAGAGGATTGTAATTGGCTTGGGATCTGAAATTTAAAGCTCAAGAAAAACTCTTTGGAAGACTGAATGCTTTAGATAGAGAGAAGATTGAAAGTGAATGAGTGAGTTGAAAAGATCGAAATCCTTCTCTATTTATAGGAGTTCCAAAGACAGAATTTTGGCAGAATTCGGACAGAATTCGTACAGAACTCTTTGAGAAAATCTCGGTCAAATTCGCAACTGCAGGAGGACCAAGTTTAAAAGAATTCAAAAATCAAACGACCACCAACCGAACTCCGGCCGAACTCTTGCCGAACTCTGGCCGAGTTCTGTCAGGGTTAGGTCAGGTTTTAAAAATTAGTTTTTGATGATTTTTGAAAACCTTTTTTTGAAAACCTTTTTAAAAGTTTTTGTTTAAATGAATGTTTTTCAAAACAAAGGATATTTTGAAAACATTTTGGAATAGCCTATTTGCCAGTACGACTCGGTGTACAACGTATTCCTAGACTCAATAAAATAAAAAATACATTGCTCAAAGGAAATACAGACTCGAACAGGCAAACATAGCTTCGGTCTTGAACTGTGTAGATAGCTGTTCTTGTTCATGTCCAAGAGTCCGATACATCCTGACTAGCTTTATATATCGAGACAGAGTTTGATCAATTATTAAAATCAGGTTGACCATATGACCAATGGGCCAATAATCTCCTCCATTTTGATAATTGACAAACTATGAATGATATAACATTAAAGCTTGAAATAAAATCAAAAATTGTTCATGTCCTACATTTTCTCAAAAGAAATGTTAGATCTTTATTTTTTTCCCTCGTTGTCACTTAGCAAAATAATGGCAAAAGAGTAAAAAACTCCCCCGCAATCAATGCATAAATAACAAACAGTGAAGAAACACAAGAAAATAATCATGATAAATGATGGAAATAGTAAAGAAAAATTTGTATAACATCACAGGCATGTATTTGTATTCAGACAGTTTATAATAAACAAAGAATTATATCACAGGCAGTTTATAGTTGAGAAGTAGATAAATAAATGCTAAGTAAATAAACTGATGTGAATCATAAACCAATAAAGATGCAGATAAAGATGTTCAGATGACATCAAATAAAACAAATCCAGTACATGTCCTAAAAAAAATACTGATAATAAAGTCTGAAAATAGAAAATCTTGGAATGTCGAAGCATTTCCAAGTGTACAGTAGATAATGTCTAAGTCTCAAAAAGAAACATATCATAACTCCTCATCATCATCATCATCGTCATCATCAGCATGTCCAGAAGGACCAGCTCCAGAGGTACCCGCGCCAGAAGGGTGAGGAGGAGCGCCGGTATAAAACTCACCGACATAATCACGAGGAGGAGCACGGTCAGAACGGTACCAATCATTTGTGTTACCGGGCTGGAAGTAGGCATGAACAGCCTCATCCTCACAGCGGTAACCAGAGAAAGCTGGATCTCTAGGGATGTAACCGGCTGAATGTCCAGTCTGGGCGAAACGAAGATCAGCTAAGGAATTTGCAATCGCCTGATAACGGCTGACGTCGTGGAACTCACGTTCGCGATCCATGTCCGTCATCGAGACGTACAAATCTGAAATGTGCTGGTGTATGCCCTCAAAAGTCATAGCATACTGCTGAGGAGGGGGAGGAGGTGGAGCAATAGCAGGAGCAGTAGGAGGAGAAGATGCAGTCATACTGCGACGAGATAACTTGAGAACCTTAGGCTCAGGGTCTTGAGCACAAGTAGATAAATCAATGTCAAAACGCTGAAAGATGCGTGAGAGAATCATCGCATAAGAGAGATTTCTATCTCTTGTACGACAACGTCCCATCATCTGAATAATGATCTTAGGGGCAGAAAATGGAATCCCCTTAAGAATGTGATACATAGCAGATAATTCAAAAGACGTGACATCATCCTTCGAAGTAGACTTCGGAAGGAGAGTGGAATAAATGATACGGTGCCATTCATAATTAAACAAGTTCAAGTTGTTTGCCTTGAACTTTCCAGAGCGAACTCTATCAGGTGCACAGAGTTCCGCTTTGAAACTAGTAAGTGTCGTGCCTTCGGGAAAATCAAACTCAGTGATGTCAACAAGCGGTTCACCTTCGTTGGGAATACCAAGGATCTCCGCTAAGAGAACATCATTAAAATTAATATCTAATCCTCCAACATGTGTTCTTACATTAAAAGTGTTTAATATGATATTACAGTAAAATAGTCTAATGGCATTAGTTGCTACGGAAAAACAGAGTTTAACAAAATGTTGTAACCCTAATGCCTCAAAGAAATGGCGATGATAAGGAAATACAGTCCACTTGATGGGTGCGCCTGTGCATATGGATCTCATGGAGAACTCTCCATACCACAGTAAGGCTTGGTCTAGGGTTTGAAAGTAAAACCCGTCGAACGCGCCGTCGCTAGATTGGACTGGCGAAAATAGAAAATTAGTGGATGGATCCGAAGATGAACTTCCTCACTTGGGTTGGTTGTCTTCTTCCTCTTAAAGGGGTTGAATCCCTTGGGTGCCATTTATGCAAATAAAAGGAAATAGCACGAAATTGAACGGAGAGGAAACAAGGAGTTATACCTCCCGAGATTGGAGTATGTTGTAGAGAATGAAGAACTCCGTACGAATCCAAAGTTTGGATTGATTTCACCACTTGGATTGGAAGAAAATGGGTGGTGAAGAACTAGGGTTTGGGGTTCTCCTCGCGCGGCTGCTTGCTGCTGTGATGTGGTTTGGAAGCAATGAGGAAGAAAGGCTCTCGGGTTCTTGTTATATAACTTGACACCCTCAACTGAACTCGGGCCGAACTCAGGCCGACTTCTGGCCGAATTTGCCTGGGTTTGGTTTGGAACACTTTCTTTTTCATTGGCTCATTTCAAATATTTAATTCAAAGATTAGTAATTTCAACCTTCAATTAACATAATTAATATTATGTTATAGATTAAATATTATTACACAGTGACTGTTTTAGATTAGCTGTAGGAGTACTGTCCCAGCTGGCGGAGGTTCACCGGGGAACTCTTAAGTACCGCTTCGCTTCAACCGTAGTTGTGGTGACAGACAGACTCTTTATTGGCTTGTCTCTAACACAGTTTTTGCGTATTTAAAATATAATCATAAAACAAAATTAATTAATATTATTGACGTCCAAAATTCCTAATTCTCGACGTAAATAATTGAAACGATCTTCCGCTAGAGGTTTTGTGAAAATGTCAGCTAATTGATTCTCAGTATCTATGTATACAAGGTCAATATCTCCATTTTGATGATGATCTCTAAGAAAATGATGTCTAATCTCGATATGTTTAGTATGAGAATGACATACAGGATTCTTAGTCAAATTAATAGTGCTCGTGTTATCACAGAAAATGGGAATATGTGTATAAAATAAATCATAGTCTTCCAAGGTTTGTTTCATCCACAAAATCTGAGCACAACAACGTCCTGCGGCGATATACTCAGCCTCTGTTGTTGATAGGGCTACAGAATTTTGCTTTTTACTAAACCATGAGACTAAAGCCTTGCCTAAGAAATGACATGTGCTACTGGTACTTTTTCTATCAACTTTGCATCCGACAAAATCTGTATCCGAATAACCAGTAAGGTCAAAGGACTTAGTTTTGGGATACCACAAGCCAACAGAAGAAGTGCCCTTAAGGTATCGAAAGATACACTTAACTGCGCACAAGTGTGATTCCTTTGGATTAGCTTGAAAACGTGCACACAAGCAAACACTAAACATTATATCTGGACGACTAGCAGTTAAATAAAGTAAACTACCGATCATACCTCGATACTTACGTGTGTCGACCGGCTTGCCTTGTTCATCAATATCAAGCTTTATTGAAGTTGCCATCGGAGTGCCAATAGGTTTGACATTGTCCAGATCGAACTTCTTTAGCAAATCTTTTGTATACTTTGCTTGATTTATGAACGTCCCATTGACAGTTTGTTTGATTTGCAGTCCGAGAAAGTATTTCAGCTCTCCCATCATGCTCATCTCAAACTTATTCTGCATACACTTAAAAATTCTTGACACAGAGATTCATCAGTAGATCCAAATATGATATCATCTACATAGACTTGTATTAAAAGAAGCTTACCAATAAAGGACTTAATGAAAAGTGTAGTGTCAACCTTGTCTTTTGAAAAACCGTTGTCAAGTAGGAAAGAGCTTAGACGATCATACCAAGCACGAGGGGCTTCTTTCAAACCGTACAAAACTTTCTTCAACTTGAAAACATGATCAGGGTTTTTAAAATCTGTGAAACCTGGAGGTTGTGCTACAAAAACTTCTTCTTTAATAAAACTATTTAAAAATGCACTCTTGACATCCATTTGAAATAGTTTGAATTATGAAAATATGCAAATGCATATAACATGCGAATGGATTCTAATCTCGCAACTGGGGCATAAGTCTCATCGTAGTCGATACCTTCTTCTTGATTGTATCCTTGAGCTATGAGTCGAGCCTTATTACGAGTCACTAAACCATTCTTATTAAGTTTATTTCGGAATACCCAACGGGTGCCAATGATCGGATGATCAATAGGCTTGGGAACAAGTTCCCAAACTTGATTCCGTTCAAATTTGTTTAATTTCTCTTGCATAGCATCTATCCAAAAATTATCACTACATGCTTCATCAATAGTTTTTGGTTTAAGCTGTGAAATAAATGCAACGCTAGAAACAATATCTCTACTGGATGTACGAGTACTTACACCTTTGGTAATGTCACCAATTACCAAATCCTTTGGATGATCAGCCGTAAATTTTAATCTTTTCGGCAGACTCTGAAGGTAGCTATTTCATGGATCTTCTCTAGGAGGATCAGCTAGTGCTGAGCTGGGTTGAGAATCAGCTGGAGTTGAGCTTGGTACAGATGTATCTTCGTCATTGTCATCGATAGTCATTTGATTCAAATCATCAAAGGTGACATTGATTGATTCTTCGATGATCATGGTTCGTTTGTTGAAGACTCTGTATCCTTTGATCTTGGCCGCATAACCTAAAAATATACCTTCATCGGCCTTTTCGTCAAACTTTCCCAAATTGTCTTTTGTATTAAGAATAGAACATTTACAGCCAAATATTCTAAAACAAGAAACTGATGGAATTCTATCAAACCATAACTCAAATGGAGTCGTCTTCGATTTGGGTCGAATTAGAACTCTATTGAGAACAAAGCAAGCTGTATTGACAGCTTCAGCCCAAAATATTTGGGTAGACTAAACTGGTTTAACATCACTCTGGCTATTTCGGATAGAGTTCTGTTCTTACGTTCCACAACTCCATTTTGTTGTGGTGTCCTAGGGCAGGAGAACTCGTGTACAAAATCGTGTGTGTCTCAAAAATGCTCAAACTCTGCATTTCCGAATTTGTCTCCATGATCGCTTCTTATACGAGTGATCATGTAACCTTTTTCATTCTGAACTTTCTTGCAAAAGACAACAAATTCGGATAATGCATCATTCTTGCGTGTCAAGAAGTATACCCACGTGTATCTAGAGAAATCATCTACAATTACAAAAGCATAAAGTTTACCTCCGAGGCTAGCAACTCTGCTAGGACCAAATAAGTCCATATGAAGCAATTGTAGAGGTCTAGTAGTACATACTGCGTTTACTGATTTGAATGTGGATCTGGTAGCTTTGTTCTTTTCATATTGATTGCATACCGAATCCTTCTTGAATGTAATGTCCGGTAAACCGCGTACTAGCTTCTTTGTGGATAATCTTGATATTGTGTCCATATTTGCGTGATCGAGTCTCATATGTCACAGATGACTCTCATCGCTTTTAGCCATTAAGCATCTACCTGAAATGTTAGTTTCTTCTAACAAATAGAAAACATATATGTTGTCTTCCCTGATACCTTCAAAGATAGTATTACCAGTTGAGCTATCAACTATAATACATTTGTTTTTGCCAAATTTGATGCCATAACCATGATCAGCCAAATGACTTATGCTGAGTAGATTATGTTTCAACTCGGTAACCAGACAGACATCCTTAATCACAGGATAGGGAGACTTACCAACATCACCGATACCAATAATATACCCTTTCAAGTTATTACCGAAGGAGACATAGCCTTCCTTCTTTTTCTTCGACAGTGTTGCAAATAGTGTAGCGTCACCGGTCATATGCCGTGAACAACCGCTGTCGAGGATCCATTTGCTTCTAGCATGTGAAAGGTGTTTCACCTACAAAACAGTTTGCAGATGAAACTTTTGGTACCCATTTCTTGTAGGGTCCTAAAATGTTAGCCTTTGGTATCCAAGCATAAATATTTAAATCAACAAGCTTTCTGATTCTACATGCAGATAAAATATGACCAATGAGGCCACAATAATGACATTGTGCATGTCGAGTGTTGCAAGCTGAGTGGTGTGCATGGTTGGTAGGTTTTGGTTTTCTAGTATAGAAGAAAGCATACCTATGATCCTGTTTGGGCTTAACCTTTTGGGGTAAAGGTTTGATAGGGTTAGGTCTGACAGTGTTTGGCTTGGGAATGTTCCAATTTTTCGGTAAGTGACACGTGTTAGTATAGGAAGCAGCAGGCTCAGGCTGTTTTCCTAACCTAATTTCCAATCTTTTGGAAGTGTCATACAACTTAGTATAATCAGAGGTAAGTGTTTCCATTCTGATTTGTGCACATCGAAGACTTTTCTTCTCTATAGAAAGTTCTTTTTTGAGTTGGTCAATAATTTTGTCTTTCTCTTCAGATGACTTGGTAGTCTCGTGTAATAAGAGCTTTATAGAAGAAAGCTCACCAGACTCACTAACATTATTTCTAACCTCAGCTAGTAGATCGGTAAGTCTACCTATTTCACCTTTGTACTCTTTGAGTACCTTCTTAGAGGTCTGATACTTGCTACGCAATTTCCTGTAATCAGTCATCAGTTCACTGAAGGCATCTCCAAATTGCTCTTGTAGGGTGTGAAAAATTATAACATGCTGACATAAGACTCAGCCAAAGCCATACGCTCAAGGTCATACGCTCAACCAAAGCTATACGCTCAGCCAAAGCCATACGCTCAAGGCCATACACTCAGTCAAAGCTATACGCTCAGTGAATACTTTATTATTTCTTGAAATGACAGCACAGCAGACATTTAATGAAGGATGAATCTGACACTTCGTCTTTCATACAAAAGACAGCTGCCCTATGAAGATTACCCGTCGTATGGGTTTTCGAGAATTGATTTTGTCTCTTACGAGGACAGCTCATCAGCCATCATAAATGTACAGCCATCATTACTGACATTTATGACAGTTTGTCAGCCATCATATCTGCAACACGACGCTCGAGAGATATTTGTCAGTTATTAGAAGATATGGCATATTTGAGAAGATTGAGGACAGCCACGTGTCCATACGACTCCTTGCCAATCAAGTGAGCGTATGGACTCCATACGACTCCTTGCCAATCAAGTGAGCGTATGGACTCCATACGACTCCTTGCCAATCAAGTGAGCGTATGGACTCCATACGACTCCTTGCCAATCAAGTGAGCGTATGGACTCCATACGATTCCTTGCCAATCAAGTGAGCGTATGGACTCCATACGACTCCTTGCCAATCAAGTGAGCGTATGGACTCCATACGACTCCTTGTCAACCAAGTGAGCGTATCAGCTTTGTATGACTCCTCCTCAACAAAGACAGCGTATCATAGCAAATGCGTTCAAGATGACTTCAAACGTATAGTCAACACACGTTCTCACGTGTCCTGTACTCAGTTACCCACTTACTCAGAAGTTATGCAACGTGGCATCCATGCCATCAATCTCTTCTAGATATATCCTACTACTCTCAACCGCACTCTAATGTGTCTTCATCAGAATTCGCCACGCGTCCCTGCAGTTATGCACACGTCAAGTAACTGACTGAGCGTATGCTTCAGAACAGTTATCCAGAACTCTATAAAAGAGAGTTTCTTCATCTTCATCAACAACAACAGTCAATTCAGAGAGAACAAAGAGATTGCCCAGTTGCTGTCCAAGTTCTTCGAAGTTCGAGTTTTCTTTATCGTATCGTCCAAGGGATAAAGTAATCGTCTTCTAGATTAGATTTCTATAGTTGTAATTTTCCCAGAAACACAATAAATAAAGTGAATTTATTTATGGAAAACAAATTGGCGACTCTGCTGGAGAAATAAAAGTCTAAATACAAATTGGCGACTCTGCTGGGGAAACAAAGTCTAAAAACGGACGTCTCCAGTCTTCAGTTATGGCTTCTGTTTTCTTAGAAAAGACATATTCTATAGTAGAATCGAAAGAAGATGAGGACACTCTGTCAAACTTTAATCCAGTATTAAAGTCAGAAGAAAGTTCATCAAGGTTGAGAGAATTTTCGTCTGGATTATGGGGAAAACCCTGAATGTTGACCAGCTGTCTTCAGTAAATCAATATGAGTTTCAGTTGGTGACTCATCTTCGATCTCCATGTCCTCATCTTCAAAGAAACGAGATAAAGGTTCATAGTCAACCTGCTCTTCATCACTCTTATTGCTCTCCGAAATTTCAGCAATTGACTTGAGAGTAGTGGCTTCCTTCACTGATTCTCTCGAAATCAGTAAGTCATTAGCTGTTTTAGTCTGATTCTCGGCCTCTACCGCGGGTTGACTAGTCACCTGCGCATCATCGGCCGTTGGCGGAGTCAACTCCATATCAGAAGGTATAGAAGGTTCAGCAGGTGCAGGCACATCCTCTTCAATAGGTTCTATCTTTACAGTAGAAGCAAAGGCAGCTTGCTTCTCTAAAGCCAATCGCTCCGCACGATTGGTGGGACTCTCTGCATAGAGACAAATCACAGATTTAGTCTTTAAAACTATCACTTTCCTTCCTATTCTTTTCGTTAGAGGAATAGTAGGGTAATCATCTTTGGAGTCACTACCTGCTTCATCTGCGTCTCTGATTCGGATTCTACGATTACGAGCTTCTGTCCGAGTAACCCATTTTGGAGCAGGTCCAGAAGCATCTTTGCCCCGCTTCCTTTTTGGTGTATTGTCGGCAGAGACACTCTCTTCAGCACTTCCAATAGGTACATGTAACGGCTGATGAAGTTCATCAGAGAAGAAAGTCTCTAAAACTTTATTATAACCTTCATCAGTAGCCAGAGGATCTTCTCGGTCATGACAATCTCTTGGCAGGGCTGATTTGGTTGATCTCTTATCAACATGGATAAAGCTTTTACCTGAGATGCTAAATTTTTCATCAAAGGTATTAGCCAATACATAGAATTTGGCATAAGACGCCAACATTCTAGCTCCTCTCCGATAAGTAACCGGGTCTGGCATGGAGAAGGTCGCCCCGGTACCTTTAGCCATATAGTATATCCATGCTCTGGCGCCATCGATTAATCCGCCTTGGTGGCCAAAACATGTCATTGCATTTCCCACATGCAACTGATCATAACCAAATTGCCAAGCAAACCTACTCGGAAGATACGGCTCCAGATAAGTGACATCATCGCGGCGACAGATCAAGTGAGATGGCCTGATCCTCTTCAGCCATTCATGTTGGATATCATCTAACTCATTAGCACCAATGCCATCAATCAACTTCTCAGGCATGGTTTCATAACCAACAGGTGGAGGAACACAAGTGAAACTCCATAATTCTCCCCTGTTTAATATGGTTCGACAATCTGTCAGAGTGTCATACATCCACTTTGGTGTGTGACGATATCTTTCCAAAAAAGTATCGTCAGGTCTGGCCATTCCAACACTCATGAGAGATTCGAAATGGAGAAGCAGCCATCCAAATAAATATGTAAAGGGCATTTCTACCCGGGGAAAGGTTGTGAGCTTCTTCTTCGCCAATTCAAACATCTTGTCTGTATATGCCCTTAAGCCAGCATTCAGACGGCATGTCATTGCTGTCAGCAAATCCATCTTATACCCGAAAGTCAGACGGACTGCTGCAAAAACAACTCCTCTGTGCATCCTGTCTGCTGAACAGGTGCCGGGTACTACAAACTTTCTCAGCCAGAGGGATATAAACCCAGCTAGATGACCTTCATCAGATAATGTCCGGCCACCTTGTTTTATATAGGTCTCCAACCTATCACCAGCTTTGTAGGTGTCTTCGTCTTCTATAATGATGATGTCGTCGTGAGTGGTGTCCTGGATTAATTTGTCAATCTCAGCCTGACTCAAGGGTTTAAAGCGACCGACATATTGATCAGTCTTCTTCTTCTTCTAGACTTCTTCAGTGCGGCCTTGGAATAAATAGGCCATCCACTTAGAAGAATAACAATTGGAACCTCCCTCTGCACCTTGTGCCTTATAAAAAGCCTTACATATACTGTAATGGCACATTAATTCTTCAAATACATGAAGAACCAGTGGGTTGGCCTCGGAAATTTTGTTCATTTCATCAATGAAAGGAATATACTCTTCATATGGCAAATCTCCTGTTGGCAGCTGAGAAATGTATGCCATCTCGTGGAGGGCGAATCCCATCTCGCCTTTTGGAGTCATGAAAGTGCCAGTACGGTAATTATACCTTTCCGCTAATGCCAAGAACAAATCAGGGTTTGGCCTAAAACCATAAGCTGTGCACTTAATGGCATTATATAGGCCTATTGCCTTTAACTGTTCCCCAAAGTTGTTCAGAATCCACCTTACGAGAACGGTCCATCGGGTATTCTCCGGATTCACCAGACCAGTAAGCCTCATAGACTGTTTTGGGTAAACAACATTTGCTAACTGAATAAATTCATTTACGAAGATTGGGACTCTAACTGGCTTCAGAAGTGCCGAGTCCTCAGGAGGAATGGTAGCTGGCAGCAATCCTCACAAAACTGAGACATGTGGTTTAGTACCACTACGGAATCTCCCTTGACTGTATCCTATCCATCCGGCTTTTGCTTGACGGAATGGAGTGATATCCCACTTCATTTGCCTTTGATGACTCGCGTGGAATAAGCGAGCTATGTTGATGCTTTTGGACAGACCAGTCAGATACATTGGCTGATTCGCATCACCATCTCTATAATATGAATATAAAACTTTATCAAGGGCAGGCTGGGAGTTTATATCAATAGCATCTCCGAAAAGAAATGCTGGCTTCGAGTGGGTAGCACTATCCACACTCTGCAGAGGCAGTCCACTCATTATGTTCAGCAGGGTGTCATTCTCCTGATTTGTCAGAATAGCTATCCTTGTAGAAGGCCCATCAAATTGAGGAAAAAGGACATGTGATAGGTCACTGTTATAGTTGTTTCCTACACATCCTTCAAATTGTGCATCCTGAGCCAGAATATCCACTGTAACAGAAAAAATAAGAAGTTAGAAATCTTCAACACAAAGAGATGACAAAAATCAACATACGCTCACTCTGTCCTAAGCGTATGGCAGATTCAAAGATCGACATACGCTCACTCTGTCCTAAGCGTATGACGAGTTCAAAGATCAACATACGCTCACTCTGTCCTAAGCGTATGACGAGTTCAGAGATCAACATACGCTCACTCTATCCTAAGCGTATG
This sequence comes from Iris pallida, assembly GCA_029216955.1. Lineage (NCBI taxonomy): Eukaryota > Viridiplantae > Streptophyta > Magnoliopsida > Asparagales > Iridaceae > Iris > Iris pallida. The sequence continues at coordinate 23,273,878 of JANAVB010025598.1, read as the reverse complement.
ACGAGTTCAAAGATCACTTTTACGCTCAGTCTATCCTAGGCGTATGATGAATTTTAAAAGCGTATTAGCGTATGATGAATTTATTTTCTATAAATAAATTCACTTTATTTATTGTATTTCTGGGAAAATTACAACTATAGGAATCTAATCTAGAAGACGATTACTTTATCCCTTGGACGATGCGATGAAGAAAACTCGAACTTCGAAGAACTTGGACAGCAACTGGGCAATCTCTTTGTTCTCTCTGAACTGACTGTTGTTGTTGATGAAGATGAAAACACTCTCTTTTATAGAGTTCTGGATAACTGTTCTGAAGCATACGCTCAGTCAGTTACTTGACGTGTGCATAACTGCAGGGACGCATGGCGAATTCTGATGAAGACACATTAGAGTGCGGTTGAGAGTAGTGGGATATATCTAGGAGAGATTGATGGCATGGATGCCACATTGCATAACTTCTGAGTAAGTGGGTAACTGAGTACAGGACACGTGAGAACGTGTGTTGACTGTACGTTTGAAGTCATCTTGAACGCATTTGCTGTGATACGCTGTCTTTGTTGAGGAGGAGTTATACAAAGCTGATACGCTCTTCTCAAATACGCCATATCTTCTAATAACTGACAAATATCTCTCGAGCGTCGTGTTGCAGATATGATGGCTGACAAACTGTCATAAATGTCAGTAATGATGGCTGTGCATTTATGATGGCTGATGAGCTGTCCTCGTAAGAGACAAAATCAATTCTCGAAAACCCATACGACGGCTAATCTTCATAGGGCAGCTGTCTTTTGCACGAAAGACGAAGTGTCAGATTCATCCTTTATTAAATGTCTGATGTGCTGTCATTTCAAGAAATAATAAAGTATTCACTGAGCGTATAGCTTTGACTGAGCGTATGGCCTTGAGCGTATGGCTTTGGCTGAGCGTATAGCTTTGGTTGAGCGTATGGCTTTGGCTGAGTCTTATGTCAGCGTGTCATAATTTTTTACACCCTACAAGACCCCCTTCAAAGTTTTCGAACTTTATAAATTTCAAAAGTTCAAAATTACTTTGAACTTTAAAGTGGGAATAAGTCTTGACACGCTGGCATGATTTCCTCAATATCAGTGCAAATCTTTAGGGATTCTGTTTAAAGAACGGCCGCCGTTTCAACTTCTCGTTTCTTCTATAAATAGGTCTTTCAAAACCTAATTCATTTCTTTACTTTTGCATTTGCCTTCGAGAGAGAGAACAAAACTCCAAAACTCAAAGCTTCTTCTTCTTCGACTCAATCTCCATCAATGGCGCCCAAAGTTGATGTTGCTGCGAAGGAAAAGGGGAAGGCTCCTGCTGAGTCATCTCAGCCTGCCGCCGCTGCCACTAAGAAGACTGTTGATGAGCATCTTCGACGAAGTGAACGTCCATTGAAGCCCCTCTATGGTGAGGATGATGAACAATAACTATCCCCTATTTAGGGCTCTGGTTAGGACAAAATCATAAAACGTATCCCTTTTTAGGGTCAATACGTTTAGAAAATATGCTTCCCTCTTTAGGGTTTAGCCGTATTCCATATTTTTCATTTATAAGAAAAATATGTTTGGAGCGTATTCTGTAAAATACACGTATCTTTGATAGAGATGTCAAAATACGCTGTTTTGAAGGAATACGCTATGTCAAGTTGTCTCACTGAGATACACTAACTCCTTTGTTAGCGTATTTTTGATGAGCATCTTGTCAACCATACGCTAATATGCTTTTAAAATTCATCATACGCCTAGGATAGACTGAGCGTAAAAGTGATCTTTGAACTCGTCATACGCTTAGGATAGAGTGAGCGTATGTTGATCTCTGAACTCGTCATACGCTTAGGACAGAGTGAGCGTATGTTGATCTTTGAACTCGTCATACGCTTAGGACAGAGTGAGCGTATGTTGACCTTTGAATCTGCCATACGCTTAGGACAGAGTGAGCGTATGTTGATTTTTGTCATCTCTTTGTGTTGAAGATTTCTAACTTCTCATTTTTTCTGTTACAGTGGATATTCTGGCTCAGGATGCACAATTTGAAGGATGTGTAGGAAACAACTATAATAGTGACCTATCACATGTCCGTTTTCCTCAATTTGATGGGCCTTCTACAAGGATAGCTATTCTGACAAATCAAGAGAATGACACCCTGCTGAACATGATGAGTGGACTGCCTCTGCAGAGTGTGGATAGTGCTACCCACTCGAAGCCAGCATTTCTTTTCGGAGATGCTATTGATATAAACTCCCAGCCTGCCCTTGATAAAGTTTTATATTCATATTATAGAGATGGTGATACGAATCAGCTAATGTATCTGACTGGTCTGTCCAAAAGCATCAACATAGCTCGCTTATTCCATGCGAGTCATCAAAGGCAAATAAAGTGGGATATCACTCCATTCCGTCAAGCAAAAGCCGGATGGATAGGATACAGTCAAGGAAGATTCTGCAGTGGTACTGAACCACATGTCTCAGTTTTGCGAGGATTGCTGCCAGCTACCATTCCTCCTGAGGACTCGGCACTTCTGAAGCCAGTTAGAGTCCCAATCTTCGTAAATGAATTTGTTCAGTTAGCAAATGCTGTTTACCCAAAACAGACTATGAGGCTTACTGGTCTGGTGAATCCGGAGAATACCCGATGGACCGTTCTCGTAAGGTGGATTCTGAACAACTTTGGGGAACAGTTAAAGGCAATAGGCCTATATAATGCCATTAAGTGCACAGCTTATGGTTTTAGGCCAAACCCCGATTTGTTCTTGGCATTAGCAGAAAGGTATAATTACCGTACTGGCACTTTCATGACTCCAAAAGGCGAGATGGGATTCGCCCTCCATGAGATGGCATACATTTCTCAGCTGCCAACAGAAGATTTGCCATATGAAGAGTATATTCCTTTCATTGATGAAATGAACAAAATTTCCGAGGCCAACCCACTGGTTCTTCATGTATTTGAAGAATTAATGTGCCATTACAGTATATGTAAGGCTTTTTATAAGGCAAAAGGTGCAGAGGGAGGTTCCAATTGTTATTCTTCTAAGTGGATGGCCTATTTATTCCAAGGCCGCACTGAAGAAGTCCAGAAGAAGAAGAAGACTGATCAATATGTCGGTCGCTTTAAACCCTTGAGTCAGGCTGAGATTGACAAATTAATCCAGGACACCACTCACGACGACATCATCATTGAAGAAGACGAAGACACCTACAAAGCTGGTGATAGGTTGGAGACCTATATAAAACAAGGTGGCCGGACATTATCTGATGAAGGTCATCTAGCTGGGTTTATATCCCTCTGGCTGAGAAAGTTTGTAGTACCCGGCACCTGTTCAGCAGACAGGATGCACAGAGGAGTTGTTTTTGCAGCAGTCCGTCTGACTTTCGGGTATAAGATGGATTTGCTGACAGCAATGACATGCCGTCTGAATGCTGGCTTAAGGGCATATACAGACATGATGTTTGAATTGGCGAAGAAGAAGCTCACAACCTTTCCCCGGGTAGAAATGCCTTTTACATATTTATTTGGGTGGCTGCTTCTCCATTTCGAATCTCTCATGAGTGTTGGAATGGCCAGACATGACGATACTTTTTTGGAAAGATATCGTCACACACCAAAGTGGAGGTATGACACTCTGACAAATTGTCGAATCATATTAAACAGGGAAGAATTATGGAGTTTCACTTGTGTTCCTCCACCTGTTGGTTATGAAATCATGCCTGAGAAGTTGATTGATGGCATTGGTGCTAATGAGTTAGATGATATCCAACATGAATGGCTGAAGAGGATCAGGCCATCTCACTTGATCTGTCATCGCGATGATGTCACTTATCTGGAGCCGTATCTTCCGAGTAGGTTTGCTCGACAATTTGGTTATGATCAGTTGCATGTGGAAAATGCAACGACATGTTTTGGCCACCAAGGCGGATTAATCGATGGCGCCAGAGCATGGATATACTATATGGCTAAAGGTATCGGGGCGACCTTCTCCATGCCAGTCCCGGTTACTTATCAGAGAGGAGCTAGAATGTTGGCGTCTTATGCCAAATTCTATGTATCGGCTAATACCTTTGATGAAAAATTCAGCATCTCAGGTAAAAGCTTTATCCATGTTGATAAGAGATCAACCAAATCAGCCCTGCCAAGAGATTGTCATGATCGAGAAGATCCTCTGGCCACTGATGAAGGTTATGATGAAGTTTTAGAGACTTTCTTCTCTGATGAACTTCATCAGCCGTTACATGTACCTATTGGAAGTGCTGAAGAGAGTGTCTCTGCCGACAATACACCAAAAAGGAAGCGGGGCAAAGATGCTTCTGGACCTGCTCCAAAAAGGGTTACTCGGACAGAAGCTCGTAATCGTGGAATCCGAATCAGAGACGCAGATGAAGCAGTTAGTGACTCCAAAGATGATTACCCTACTATTCCTCTAACGAAAAGAATAGGAAGGAAAGTGATAGTTTCAAAGACTAAATCTGTGATTTGTCTCGATGCAGAGAGTCCCACCAATCGTGCGGAGCGATTGACTTTAGAGAAGCAAGCTGCCTTTGCTTCTACTGTAAAGATAGAACCTATTGAAGAGGATGTGCCTGCACCTGCTGAACCTTCTATACCTTCTGATATGGAGTTGACTCCGCCAACGGCCGATGATGCGCAGGTGACTAGTCAACCCGCGATAGAGGTTGAGAATCAAACTAAAACAGCTAATGACTTACTGATTTCGAGAGAATCAGTGAAGGAAGCCACTACTCTCAAGTCAATTGCTGAAATTTCGGAGAGCAATAAGAGTGATGAAGAGCAGGTTGACTATGAACCTTCATCTCGTTCCTTTGAAGATGAGGACATGGAGATCGAAGATGAGTCACCAACTGAAACTCATATTGATTTACTGAAGACAGCTGGTCAACATTCAGGGTTGACTCCAGAGCCGGAGAAACTTCTAGAAATAGAAGTCCATGTTCCGAGTACTTCTGGGGCGGACAGCAGTGAAATAAATCCAGTGTCGGAAAACACTCTGAACAGACTACGAGCTGGGCTGAATGATCCAAAAGAAACAGAATATGAACCAGCTTCAGGTAATATTTTATTCAGCAAAGTTTTTTCTTTTCCTTGCTTTATTGTCTTTTAATTTTGATCATGCTTTTTGGATCCCAACAGTTGTAGGAACTGCACCGGCAATGAGCTTGACTCAAGCCCCACTTGTTCAGACTGATATAGGTGAGGGGAGCTCATATTTGCCTAATTCCCCAAAAGCACCCACTTCAACTCCCAGAATAGAGGCTCCTCCTGCTCCTTCCTTTACAGTTGCAGAAACTCCCGGTTTTGAAACAGGGATAGCAAAGATCATGGGGATGTATTCAGATATTATTTATTCATACCTGGATACATTCTCAAGGCGACTTATGAGGGATAAAACTATGCCTTTTTCGAGTCTTCGAGCGACGATTAATTTTTCGCTTTTAGCTTTGAGACAGGCTGGTTATGAGACCCAGTGTGTCTTCTCTGAGCATCTCCTGAATGATTTAGAAGCAACCATCCATAAGTACTGAGAGATCAAAAAGGAGGATATTAAGTCTTTGACTGCAGCTGAGATTGCCCAATTGGAAAATGAAGCTCAAGCTCAGCATACTGCTTTGAAAGAATTCCTCGCTCTGTCTTCTGAAGAGTTAATGGCGAAAGATGAAGAAATAATAACTACTCGTCAGAATATGGAGCGTCTGGAGAAAGATGAAATCTCAAAAGTTGAAGAACTTAAGGAGTTGAAAGAGGAGTTGGCTCATCTTCAAGAGCGAATTGCCTCCATGGAAAAGGAGCAATTGAAGATTACCACTGCTCGTACATCTGAAGCTGAATGCTACCAACTTTTACAGCAAGAGCGGAAACTGATGCAGGCTAACCAGATTGAAGAGACAAATCGTCGTAGCTTTATTATCGCGGATTATGACCAACGAATGGTTGGAGTTGAAGCAGCAGAGCGAATCCACAAAGCTCATGAAGAAAAGATGAATAATGTAATTGTTCGTATTCAGGAGATAATTACTCCTCCTAAATAGATCTTTTACATTTTTCATGTGTTGAATTTTTGATACCCACTTGTAATCAATATTTTGATTTTGAAGAAATGAGTATCTTGACTTGATTTCAATTTTGTGGATGATATTTTTGTAGAAAATAGGTTCAGAGGTAAATAATACATAACATATTTCAATAGAATAGAATATACAAATAACCTTTGTAATTCTATCAGATGATATTAAACCAAAGATAATTTTAGTTTAATACTGGTTTAGAGAAAATAGAATTCAGATATAAAGATATCTTTAGACTCTATTTTCCATGATCTTTGAACTCGGAAATCAAAAGACTAGATATCATTTTCATAGAATAGAAAATATGATATTGAGATAGAAAATTCAGAGGTAATATGGACGTGATTTTCTATACGAGATCTTTATTAAACCCACTGGGGATCTAATAAGACGGAATATCAAATTCTCTGGGAAGATGATACGTGATAGAATATCAGTTTCCTCTGGGAATAATGATATCGAGATAATTTTTTGTAGAGAAGAATTTATATTTGCTGGGGAATAATGAAAATATTATATATTGATAAAATTTATACATAATATTTCTTTAAGAATTTGCCATTGATAGGCATCATCGTGATTTTACCATCCATAGAGGCAAGCTGATATGCTCCATTAGAGAAGACTTTGTTTACTACGAATGGGCCTTCCCATTTTGCGTCGAATTTGCCTTTGCTCATATGCATCATGGTCATTGGACGTCTGACGGTAAGGACCAGTTCTCCCTTCTGATATGCTCTGACTTTCACTTTTCGGTTAAAAGCTTTTGAAATTCGGGCCTGATATAGCTCGATATTTTGTTGAGCATACAATCGCTTTTCATCTAAAGCTTCCAGCTCTTGAAGTCGAAGACGATCATTATTTTCTATTGTAAGTTCATTAGAGATTGCAATTCTCAGAGAAGGAATCTGGATCTCAAGGAGAAGAACAGCTTCACACCCATATACCAAAGAGAAAGGCGTACATCCAGTCGCATTGCGAACTGTAGTACGGTAGGCCCATAAACATTCACCAAGCTTCTCGCTCCAGTTGCGTTTGTTGGAAGAAACGAACTTTTTCAAGAGTTTGATGATCGTTTTATTGAAAGCTTCTGCCAATCCATTAGCTGCTGGATTATATGATGTAGAAGCTAAATTATTGATTCGATGGTCGTCACAGAATCGAGTAAATTTCTGACTGACGAACTGCGGTCCGTTATCATGAATAATATGCCGAGGAACACCAAATCGATATATGACATGATGTTTGACGAAGTTGATAACATTGGAAGTTTTGACTTCAGATAACGGGATTGCTTCAGCCCATTTGGAAAAGTAATCGGTTATTGCTAGAATAAACCGATGTCCTTTTGATGATGGTGGATTAATAGGACCAATGACATCCATGCCCCAAGCCTCAAAGGGCCACGATGCCACTGTTGGATGTAAGAACTCTGACGGTTGATGGATAACGTCTGCATGAATTTGACAGGCTTTACATTTCCGAGCATATTGAATAGCGTCAGCCACCATCGTAGGCCAATAATAACCCATACATCGGATACGATCTTGAAGCTTAGGACCTGGTTGATGGGCTCCGTAAACACCATCATGTGCCTCACGGATAATCTGTTGTGCTTCTTCACCAGCAATGCATCGGAGGAGAAGACCGTCGTAGGCCCGACGATATAGCGTCTTCGTTGTATGATTATAGTAGAATCTGAGAGATCAACGCCGGATAGATGTTGCTTCGCTCGAATTGTCAGGAAGTATGTCATACAACACAAAGTCTAAAAACGGACGTCTCCAGTCTTCAGTTATGGCTTCTGTTTTGTTAGAAAAGACATATTCTATAGTAGAATCGGAAGAAGACGAGGACACTCTGTCAAACTTTAATCCAGTATTAAAGTCAGAAGAAAGTTCATCAAGGTTGAGAGAATTTTCGTCTGGATTATGGGGAAAACCCAAAGCCAAATTATTCTCAACGTAGAATAGTTCTCGGTTATGAACCACTATCACTTGCTGACGTCTGATTGGTATGGCTAACACAGCGGCAAAATTAGCCAAAGCATCGGCTTCTGCATTATAGGCTCGCCGAACATGTTAAATAAAGAAACCTTTAAAGGAGGAGGCCATAGAGAGTGCTACTCGATGATAAGGTATCAAATCTTGATGACGGACTTCATACGTTCCTCTGATCTGATTGATGATAAGCTTGGAATCTCCATAAACTTCTAAATATTGAATATCCAGATGTTTAGCAAGTTGAAGACCGATGAGCAATGCAGTGTATTCGGCTACATTGTTTGAACATGATTGATCCAGAGAATAAGCCCTCTGAATAGTTAGTCCTTCTGGGGATTCGAGAACAATCCCAACTCCGGTGACAATATCACCATTAGGACCTATTCTAGATGCTCCATCAAAGAATAGACGCCAGGTAGGAGTTTCTTCAGAAACCAGATTTGAATCCGGAACTTCATCTGGAATCTCATCATATAATTTAGAATCTTCTGGAACCGCATGAGCTGCCAGAAAATCGGCAAGAGCCTGTCCTTTAACTGACTTCTGAGGAATATAATGTATGTCGTATTGAGCTAACAAGATTCCCAAATTAGCTAATCTGGAGTTAAGAATACCGGGTTTCTTCATCATGATCCTGATGGAATTCACTCTGGAAATGACGTGAATCGTTTGACCAATAATATAATGTCGCGTCTTCTGAACGGCAAACATTAATGCTAGGCATTCTTTCTCAATTGGAGAATAACACGGTTCAGCACCTGTCATTGTGCGACTGAGATAATAAATAGCCTGTTCATGGCCATCTTTATTTTTCTGGGCGAGTAATGCACCGAGAGAATGATCCATGGCTCGAACATATAGAAGGAATGGTATTCCCGAGACGGGAGGTACCAAAACTGGAGGGTTCATGAGATACTGTTTGATATCGTCAAATGCTTTTTGACATTCTTCGTTCCAGACGAAAGATACACCTTTCTTCAGAAGTTTGTTGAATGGTCTGCAGCGTCCTGATAAGTTGGAAATGAATCTCCTGATATAAGCAATTCTTCCTTGAAATCCTCGTAGCTCTTTTAAGGTGCGTGGAGGACGCATCTCTTGAATGGCTTTGATCTTCTCGGGATCCATGTGTATACCTTTAGCGGTAATGACGAAGCCGAGAAATTTACCACTAGAGACGCCCAGGAAGGACTTAGTAGGGTTCATTTTAAGTTGATGCTGACGCATTAAATCAAAGATAGTCTTCAAATCTTGGATATGATCCTCCTTTCGTCGACTTTTGACTACAATATCATCAACATAACATTCAACTATTTTTCGAAGATGTTCACGGAATATAGTGCTCATTGCTCGCTGATATGTTGCTCCTGCATTTTTGAGACCAAACGGCATCACTGTATAACAGTATGTACCAATCGGTGTTCTGAAGGAAGTATGCTTCTCGTCATCTGGAAACATTTTAATTTGATTGTACCCCGAATACCCATCCATGAATGACATTCGTTCAAAACCACACGTGTTGTCGATCATGACATCGGTAATTGGAAGAGGAAACTCGTCTTTAGGACAAGCCGCATTGAGATCGCGAAAGTCTATACAGACTCGAATCTTGCCGGTCTTTTTGAGGACAGGAACGATGTTAGCTACCCATTCAGGATGTTGTTCCTTTCGAATAAATTCGGAAGCCATAAGCTTGTTAACTTCAGCTTCAATCGCATCCATAATGTCTGGACGAAATCGTCGTTGTTGTTGTTTGATCGGTTTAGCGTTTGGCATGATATTAAGTTTGTGCATGGCGATCTTCGGATCTAATCCTGGCATATCCTCGTAGCTCCAGGCGAAGACATCGATAAAATCATGAATAAGCTTGATCATGTCTTGCTTATCTGTTTCTGAAAGACTTTCGCTAATGAATATTGGTTTAGGGGACCCCTCTCCACCAACATCAATTTGGATCAATTTATCTTCAGTGGAAGGTTCTCTTTGTTCGAACCTGAATTCCCATTGGTTATCTAATCTTTGAGCCCATTGTTCTGATTCAGGTGATATTTTAAAATCATCCTCATCTTCATCATTTTCTTGCGGGCCATCGACAGAAACCATATTGATGGATAAAATAGAATGATGAAGATCGCCAATACTTGTGTCAGAATCCCAAGAGAGGGAATCGGAAGACTCAGATCGTTCGTCTCCATCGGATTTTGAATCCTCATGGACTGTATTGATAAAAGAGATAGGAGCAACGTAACCTAGACCACATTGTGTCCTTCCGTATTTTAATGGAGGAATTCGAACAGGCATTCTTCTTCCTTTTCCATTATTGAGGCTGGTTCTGAAGTCATAACCCATATTCTTGATGATATTTTTGGACTGCTGACTATAGCGACGTAGTTGTAGTCTTCCAGTATCGTCATTTTTGTCATCTTCTTCCAGATTAGGAGGATTCTGGGGTCCTTTATAGAAGAATATTGGATTTTCTCCCAACTTTCTAATAGGGACTATGAAGTATGATTTTTGTATAGACTCTAATGATACTTCTGTGTGAAGAGTTTGAACAACTCCTATGGTTAATGGTTCTAAGCTATCTAGCAATTGTAAATAACTTTGTACATGATTACAGACATCAATATACTGTAAAGGAGAAGCTTCATTAATATTAGATGCTGTATTTACAGAAGAAGGCTGAGCCTTATCAGACTTAGTCAAACTAATGACTAAAGGGAGAGAAGAAGAGCTATCAGAAGTTTTGTTTCGATTCAGATCGAAAATAAAAGGCTCAGAAGAGGTGAACTCCCTTGAAGAAGATCGTGGATAAGTAGTACGTCCACTGACCGGAATGACGAGAGTATCTGGTCTAGCCTGAGAAGATGGAAGGGGAGTAGTACGTCCACTGACAGGAATTATCAGCGAACTTTGTGGAGCTTGAGAAGACAATGTAGTAGTACGTCCACTAATAGGAATTATCAATGAACCTTCTTCAGATGGTTTAAGAGACTGCGGATGAGTGATATGCCCTTTTATAGGAATAACAAAGGTGTCGACTTTTGATGTCTCATCATCGTCATCCATAGCTTGCAAGACTTTTGAGTATTCATCTTTGTACATGCGAGCGTCATTGAAGTAAGCTTCGACTCCTCTGAATGGATAGAGATCTGCCACTTCCTTTTGAACCTCTCCATTATCATCAACATATTTGAAGCATTGATGAAGAGTCGAAGGAACAATATTATGTTCATGCAAGAATGGTCTCCCCAATAGAGCATTATATGAGCAACCATGATTGTCGATGATGTAGAAAGTAACCTTAGTGCGAAGATCACCTATTTGAAATTTGAGGCGAATCTTACCCAAAGGCTCACTTTTTCCTTGATTAAATCCCAAGATGGTAGTGATAGTACTGGAAAGACTATGCACGGGTATTTTCAGTGCATCTAGCATAGTCTTTAGCATAATACTGAGAGCGGATCCTGGATCAATCAGTAGACGATCAACCTTCATAGAATCGACATATCCTGTATAATATAAAGGACGGTCATGTCGATTATCCTCTAGCAGCATATCGTCCTGCGTAAAGGTAATATTTGGAATGAATTCCAATACATTATGGCAATAAAGACGAGAGACTTGTTATGTTTTCGGCTTCTTAAGGAAAGTTAGGCAGGTTTCTGCTTGCAACATCGCTTCACTCAGAGTTTCTCGAGTCTCTTTAGAGAGGTGTAAGAGCTCGAAGATTGACAATTTAGCTGGTGTATTGGCTAGTTGGGCCAATATATCAAAATTATAAAGCCTTTCAAGTCCGGTAGAAAATGACTTCTTCAATGGTTTGTCGAAACAGACTTGTTGTTTGCCTTTATCAACTGCTGTTGGTTTAGAAGGAATTGTCTCAACAGGAACATTTGAAGGTTCTTCATTAGGGATTGTTGTTGGAGTTGTAACTGGAGGGACATCAGGAGTTTCTTCAGGAATTTCAGCATAATCTTTCAGATATATTTTTCCTGATCGAGTTCCAGCAAGAACTTTGCCTTCAGGCTTAGGTTCAGGGTCTACCGAAACCATGTTGCAATTCTTCATCTTGCTTTTGGCTCTTTTGTGCTTGATGAGAGTTTCATTCCAGAAACCAAGGCCAACACGAGATTGATTATGTCTCATAGTGATGGCTAAAGGTTCTTGGAGTCCTTTGCCTGAGTTTAAACCAGGAGTAGTGGCTAGATCATAACCTATCTTCGCCATTAATTCACGAGATTGTGAACTATATAGGTGGAATGCAGGTTTATATTTATCTTCAAACTGAGGTATAACTTTTACCTCCGTAGGAGGTGAATTTTCTGCCAAGATAAAAGTAGGGGTTAGAGGAGGATTGGGTGTGATACTAGAAGTCACATTGCATGACTTAGTCTTTCCAGGCTTCTTTTTAGACAAAGGAGTTTTCCGAGGAGAAGAGGAGGGTGTCTCGAACTCCGTCATTAAATCCGGATGAATCCACATGATTTCTCTCTTCTTAGTTGTGACAGGAACAAGTCCTTCATCCTGTGCAGGTGGGATGTTCACAATTTCCAGAGTTGCTTTGGGGATAGGAACAATCCCACTTTCCACCATTAATGGAGGGAAGTCACCAAACTGCATTGAAATCACATTTGCTGTGACTGTCTTGTCTTTAGGTGTCAGTGTCACAGCTCCTGATTTAATTATTTCCTGGATCTTTCCTTTTAATACATAGCAATACCGGATTGTATGACCTAGCATTCTATGATATGGACAGTATTTTGGATGATCCGTCTTGTTGGCTTCATCAGGCTTTTTGATTTCTGGCAATTGAATCTTGTTACCTTTGAGCAAGCATTCAACGATACCCTGAACATCGTCATCGTCGAAAGAATACTCTTCCTTCGGCCGAGGAGATCTCTGTTGTTAATTTATTGGAGCTGGGGTAGCTTGGGTAGCCTTTGTCTCTTGACTATTGCTCTGGAGATTGACTTCAAGAGCCTCTTTTCCTGTACGATTGTTGGGTCGAGCACTATTGCTAGCACTCTGATTTGATTCTTTGGGAGCCATTTGTACCCCCAGGCCTTTGAAGGTCTCAGCACTGACTTCAGCGGCTTTGGCACTGACGATAAAAGAAGGCCAGTCTTGGAATTGAGTGGACCCTGTCCACATGCTGATGATTGGTAAGAGATTTGACTTGCAAGTATCGATAGTAACAGCATCGGGAGTTCCAAGAGGCATTTTGAGGGCTTCTCTTCTGAATCTTTCAATGAAGCTCTCCGTGCTTTCATTATTATTCTGTTTAATTCTTATAAGGGCTGACATGGTCATATCATTGACGCCTTCATAGAATCGTTCTAGAAACATCTGTTTAAATCCAGCAAATGAAGTAATACACCCATCAGGGAGACTTCGATACCATTTATAAGCGGCTCCTTTAAGACAACCGACGAATACCCGAGTGAGGAGAGCATCTCTTGGTTGCAACTGATCAGTCATTACCTCAAAATAATTAATGAACTGACTTGGGGAAGTAGTCCCATCAAAGAAAGAGATGGTCGGTGGTTTATATTTCGGTGGATATGATACTTCTTTCCATTGTATGGGATAAGGCTGCTTGATATCCAATCTTTGTAAGCCATCTTTTTGCTTGAATGCTTCGAACTGAGACCGAAGATTTTTTAACTCTTCAGTGACAGCTCCGGAAGATTGCGGTGTTGCTACTTGTTGAGTATAATTGGGAGGAGGGACTGCAGCATATGTACCACCCCCAGCTCCAGACTGACTTGGAGTGGTTTGTATAGGAACATTAGACTGTATCCCTGGAATAGTAGAAGGTTCCAGGTTTGGGGCAACATGAGTATTTAATACTACTGGCGGTGCTGTTTATTGAACTTGTTGAGTTTGCTGTTGAGCTTGCATAAGAGTATGCATAGCAGTCAATGTATCTGCCATAGCTCGTAACTGTTGTTCCAAAGAAAAAAATCCTCTGTTCATGAGCTTCAGTACTAGTCGAAGGTTCGTGATTGCCATTTACCATATAAGCGGTAATCGTTCGAGGAATAGACGATGAAACAGTCTGTTCTGAATCATCGCTGTGAGAATCAGCCTATTTTCCAGGGCTATTTACGGGGGTCAATACCGGGAAATTGGACTCTCCAAGGAAGTCCTCTGTGATCTCTGGATTATCATTTGGATAAGAAGAAGAAGAGATCCTGGTCGAAGCTCCGGTCCTGGATCGGGTGCCGAGGTAAACACCATCTTCAGAATCTGACATAGCATCAGATCGCATTCTACCCCTAATGTTTCTGGAGGTCATGTTGACAGAAGCATAAAGAGGTTCATCTTCATCCAGTATTGGTTCATATTGAATCCGTTCGAAAATAGATCGTCTTTTTGGTGAACAACAACATTGAATCACAACCCGAGGTTGGAAGTTACAACCACGCTTTTCATGGCAAATATGAGCAATGTCATAGCCAGATGGAGTGTCGATTCTCCGTTTGTTTTGCAAATGTTCCCTAAGATCTGTAGGAACAGATTGGGAAGTACTTGAAGATAGTTTCTGTGTAGAAACTTGTCTTTTGTTCTTCTGTCTTCTCGGTTCTTGAGTGTATAAAGACTGATTAATTTGAGTGATGTAGTTTTTGGCATATTCTGCATCAGGGTCTAGTATACTTGTCTCAGTTTGATAAGGATTCTTTAGACCGGAAGTAGAACCGAGATGATTCCGGTTAAGCTTGTTACGAAGATCCGTAGGAGATAAGACTTTAGTATCAGTCTTGGATACTTGTAATTTGCCTTTATCAGATCGAAAAATTTTGAGAGAAGGAAGATGGACATTATTCCTACTGGGAGTCGGTAATAATCCATCTTTAGAGGAAGTAGCCAAACGGTGTTTTCCTTTGTTTGATCTAGTAAAATTACTAGTCAAATTAACTCCAGAGGTAAAGACCTTAGGAGTAGAGGAGTTGACTAAAGAGTCTTTCTCCTTAGTTGGCACAAGATGTGCAAGTTGTGGGGGAATCATTTGTATGTTCTGTGGAAGAGAACCCCCAGCCTGCTTTTGAGAAATAGTCAAAGGACTATATTGGTTGGCATACGCTGACTTCAGTTTGGAATTCTGGTCATACGCTGCCTTTTTACTAGCATACGCTGACTTTAGCTTAGCATACGCTGCCTTTGCCGCACGCTGCTCTTTGACTTCCATACACACAGAGTCTTTAATGGCTAAAGAGCCGACTGCTGTCGTAAGGGTAGAAGGACAAGAGACTTTGACATATCCAGAGATGGTTTTCCTTAGACACGCTGACTTGGTTAAAGAACCCACTTTGTCAGCGTGACTAGAAGAAACCACTGTTGTCGTGTTCAGAGAAGCCGAGGCATGCTTCGTTGAAGTTGAAGACGTATTCTTGTCAGCGTGAGTGACAGAAGCGTCTCGGGCCATCGAAGAAGACTTAGGGACATAGACATAGTGTCCCTTCTTCTTGGCAGCAGGAAGAGCGGAGGAAGCAGTTCGTCCCTCCTTCGCCTTGAGCATTTCTTCATAAGCAGATTGATCGAATTGTACGACCATCGTCTTCTTCGTCGAGCCGATCGACGAAGTATCGTATTGAGTTGTTGCTATCTCGTTGGAGGAGACAGCTTTCCCTAGCAGAGTCGCCAATTTATTTATGGAAAATAGCTCAAAGGTGAAGTCATCATAAGTATCAACTACAGGTTCAGTAGGTACCTGATCGGATGCCATAAAGCATACGTTTGCAGCGTCTTCTGATTGTTCGTCTTCTGAGTCGCTGGCTTCACTTTCATGCCATATGCTGGTGTTGGCATACTTCCATGATGTTGATCTTTTCAGGTTCCCTTTTTCATACCTGTTGCTCTTCTTGCTTGATGATGAGTTTGTAGGACAATCCTTCTTCATGTGTCCCTTCTTCTTGCAGCCATAGCAGACAGCATCATCTTGATACGAGTTGTTGCTGTTGTTGTTTTCTTTGGCTCTCTTCTCATATCTCATGAATCTTTTGAATTTCCTTGCTAGGAGTGCTTGATCTTCAGCATCAGATTCACTGCTGTCTGAGTCACCTTCAACAGCTTTTCTGTGCTGAGCCTTGAAAGCGATCGTCTTCTCCTTTGGTGCAGGCTCTTCAAAATCTTGTAGCTCCAGTTCATGAGTGAGTAGCTTACCCATGAGTACTTCGAGGGACATAGTTGTGAGGTCATTCCCTTCAATGATTGCAGTAGCCTTTGGAATCCAGTTTTTGGTAAGTGCTCGCAGGAGTTTGCGAATCTTTTTATGGTTACTGTACTCTTTGCCTAGGGAGGACAAAGGATTTACAATATCCAAGAACCTTTCGAACATCTGAGTAACTGTTTCGTTGGGCTTTATCTTGAACACCTCATACTCTTGAGTAAGTCTGCTGACTTTAGATTCTTTGACTTGAGTCGTGCCTTCATGTGTGACTTCAAGTAGCTTCCATACTTCATTAGCCGTTGCGCAGATAGACACCCTGTTAAATTCAGTTCTGTCTAAAGCACAAAATAGAGCGTTAATAGCACGTGCGTCAAGACTGTTCCTTTTCTTTTCTTCTTCTGTATATCTGCTATGGGGTTTTTCAACTAAAACTCCATCAACATTTATACGAGGTGGCTTTTGATAGCCATCAAGAACAATAGACCATAAATCAAAGCCAAGTGATTTCAAGAAGAAACTCATCCGTATTTTCCAATAGGTATAGTTTGTACCATTAAATAGTGGAGGTCTGTTTGTGGCCTGGCCTTCACTTGTGAATTTCACAGTTGCCATGTGTTGTACTGTGATCTATATAACAGTTAATTAAAATGAATAAATAATTGTACTGTTACCTTTGCTTTACCTGTAACACCCGCTCTGAGACCAATTGTAGGAACGAAATCGTAAAGCACAATACTCTAGAGGGGGTGAATAGAGTAGACAGCGGAACATTGCTAATTAAAAAATGTTAGCAGCAAGATCACAGAATAATAATCACAACTAAGTAAAGTAAAGGCAGATATAAGAATGCAAACGTAAAGACAGCGATCTATACTGGTTTTCCTCTGTTGAGGACTAATCCAGTCAGTAGAACTCTTGCTACCAGTTGAATCCACTATTGGCAAAACCGCAAGTTTTTTTACGAAGTCCTTGCAACTTCTACAACGCGAGCTTTGATACGAAGAACTCGTCCAACTTCAAATGTGAAGAGGTATTCTTCAATCAAGCCTTCTGATTACAATCTCTCAGAAACTTCAAGACCGTACCGCACTAGCAAATCGACTAGAGGATTATAATTGGCTTGGGATCTGAAATTTAAAGCTCAAAAAAAACTCTTTGGAAGACTGAATGCTTTAGATAGAGAGAAGATTGAAAGTGAATGAGTGAGTTGAAAAGATCGAAATCCTTCTCTATTTATAGGAGTTCCAAAGACAGAATTCTGGCAGAATTCGGACAGAACTCTTTGAGAAAATCTCGGTCAAATCCGCAACTGCAGGAGGACCAAGTTTAAAAGAATTCAAAAATCAAACGGCCACCAACCGAACTCTGGCCGAACTCTGGCCGAGTTCTGTCAGGGTTAGGTCAGGTTTTAAAAATTAGTTTTTGATGATTTTTGAAAACCTTTTTAAAAGCTTTTGTTTAAATGAATGTTTTTCAAAACAAAAGATATTTTGAAAACATTTTGGAATAGCCTATTTGCCAGTACGACTCGGTGTACAACGTATTCCTAGACTCAATAAAATGAAAAATATATTGCTCAAAGGAAATACAGACTCGAACAGGCAAAACATAGCTTCGGTCTTGAACTGTGTAGATAGCTGTTCTTGTTCATGTCCAAGAGTCCGATACATCCTGACTAGCTTCATATATCGAGACAGAGTTTGATCAATTATTAAAATCAGGTTGACCATATGACCAATGGGCCAACATGAGTAAACATTCCGCACAACAATCCCTGCGTTGTTGCACTACAGAACATCTACGTCCATATTACCTCTGAGTTGTTCTATAAACCCCCACAGAGTTCACTCCTACCATGTCCATATTACCTCTAAGTAGGAAAGCTCTACCATTTTAGCCCATATTTACCATGTCCACCTTACCTCTGAGTAGATATGTCGGTCCTCTCCCTCAACTTATTATCCGTACCTAACACCAAGGTACGCCAAGGGTGATAAGTCTACACAAAAATTACCCCATATTCACCACGTACATACTACCTCTGAGTGAATGTGTCAGTTTCCTCCGTGAGTAACTTATTATCTGTACCCAGAAACCAAGGTGCGTAATAGATAATGAGTCCACAAAAATCACAGGAAATGAACAAAGCAGAAAACTCTTTCATTTTCTTCAGCTAAACAGAAAACAAAAGATTACATCGATATCGAAAAGAAATAAACTACATCTTCAGGTTTCTTCAGATCTCAGAAACACAAAGACAAAATAGGGACATTGACTTTATTCATATTCCAAAAAATGGCGATTGCAAAGCAACCTACGAATCCTCACAACCATTCCCCCAACCACTTTGCATACGAAGGCTCAATCTGGTTGAGGTCTTCTGCAGGGACAGGTGGGTTAGTCCCGATGCTGCTACTCTATGACGGTGGCTCCTCCTTACCTTTAACCTTGGGAGCAATCTCTTCCTTGATGGTCATCGGTTCTTCCTCGACCTCGACCTTTGGTAACGCCTCCTCTTTAACCGTCACCGGCTCTTATTTGATGAGAGGAGACGGTATCTCTTCCTTCATGAGAGCATCCTCCTTCGACATGGATACTACAACAGAGTCAAAGAAAAGTTAGCAAAAAGACTTAGAAGCTCAAAACAAGTATCTGAGGCGCATCAACAAATCTGGCGCATCAAACTGGGTAGAAACCCATGCGCACATATAGAACCTCATCAACGGTGCATTATCAGGACCTAAGTCCATACGCGTCAGCAAGTGAAGCTTCGGTGCATCATCATGACTTAAGTCCATGCGTGTCAGCTGAGAGGGATTCGGCGCATCATCAGGACAAAAGTCTATGCGCATCAGCCAAAACACATCCACATAAGGTGGCTCATCTACAGTTGGGACACCCCAATATCACTGCAACAAAGACCAATGCAAGAGAATACCCACCGGTCACTTCCGGGCGAACGTCGGCGTGGGTCGCCCTAACGACAGGGACTTCCTTCGTATCGACCTCCAAGGGTTCCTTGCCTCGGCTAGCAGCACCGCCTCGGGGAGTCTTGGGGCCATCTCTCTATTAAAGAAAAGAAGGAAGAGAAGAGTTCTGAGGAAGAAGAAAACTTTTGCAAAAAAGTAGAAGACTCTCTCTCCTCACAAGCCGCCTATTTATAGGCTTGGCCTCGCGCGTAAACCGATGAGGTGTGACATCAGCAATCAGTCGCTTCGGGTCTCGAAAAATCGACGGCTGCTTATCTTCAAAAGATCATCATTAATCTTTCCTAAGATCGAGGCATTATCTCTTCAGAAGAAGCATGTGTCCTAACAGTATGCGCCTAAACAACAAGCGTTTCCCACAGCGACGCACAGAGCAACTATACGCCAAAAAGAGCCATGTGCCTAGGCGAAGGGCATACGCCCATAGTCGTTAATTCCCTTGCTTCTTATTCAAAGTATTCCAAAACTTGCCCAGAAAGTTTTAAAAACTTTGAAGGGGGTCTTGTAGAAGCATGAAAATTCAGGCGCATCTATAGGCCAGAATTCCTATGCACTCAACCCAACCATACGACCGACTCAAATGTGCCAGGAAGCTTTCAACAAAGAAAAGTACAAATTTAAAGACATTCAAAAGAAGACTTTTATTTCATATGAAAGTTTATCACATGTCTAAAGAAAGGCTTTACAAAAGAGAACTTCTACAAAAAGGAAGATCCTAAAGCTACAGCTAGGCGCAGCAACTGCCATGCACCCCCTTCCAGGCGCATCATCTGTCAGGCGCTTCATTCTGATGTCTCGTCCAGGCGCATCATTCCAGCATCTTAACATATGTGCATCTTTGTGCATAGTTAGAGCGAATCACTCTCTCTCATCAGCACCAATCAGCCCTTGTGTAGCAAAAGGAGGAGCTCTCCTAGCTCGACAAGGATCGCGGCACGATGCCCCGATCTTCGAAAGCAACAGGCACACTCGGCAGCCTGTGGCTTTGCCAGCATAACAAAAGACGGAGCGCGGCCGCCCCGATCTTTGGATGCAACATGCACCATCGGCCTGTGTCGGGACTCGACGATCCCGATATTTGGATGCAACAGACACTATCACAGAAGCTCAGAGCGACGGAAAGACTGGAGCAGCGCATCTTCACCCTCGAAAAAAGCTCGAGTTCGGCAGTTCGCCAAGGCAGAGCTCCGGCCAAGTTCATCTTTACATCGAAATGAAGAATGAAAGCAAAGCTTTCCCTCATGCGGCTATTTATAAGCACGGGCAGCCTACACCCGAGTGCCAAATGGCTAACGTTCCAAATTCTATTCAATAAATTTGCATTAATAGCAAATGCATCTGTCGCCTTGTATTCGGCTAAGTTAAGTCAACCATTAACGCCTCGAAGAACCCAACAGGCGAGCCAAAGAGGATGCGACACATTGGCAGATATATCGTCAATATCATGCGCTCTCCATGGATGCGCCCAGCGAACCATAACCATGCGCCCAGATTGGCACTAACCAATGCAACCCTCCCCATCAAATATTTAATGCTGAATGACAGGCGGCAACGCATTCCAAGAGCCGTCCAATCAGCTATACAGAAAATGAAGCGCCGCTGATGTCAGCACTATCATTATACCTGGAGTCGAGAACGTGGCAGACCGATCATTCGTATGCGCCTCGTGGCCATACGCCCAAAAGACTGCATGCGCCCCAGTGGTCATGCGCCCCCTGGCTTACTTCTGATCCCAATCAACAGAAGACTAGGCCATGCATGCGCCTCAAAAGCCATGCGCCTGGACTTGCTCATGGCTCCTAAAGATCATGAGACCAAGTCGTCTCCCCTGCGCCTGATCCTTGGCGCACCCTGATACGAAGCTCTGCATGTGCCTCAAAAGTTATACGCCCAGACTCGTCTATGATACCTAAAACTCATAGACTAAGTCGCCTCCATGCGCCCGATCCTAGGCGCACCCCGCAAATCACTTTCTTCCAAAATTGAGATCTTTGAGCCACAGGCATACGCCACGCGTCCCTTGACTCAGTTTTATTCAAAGAATGGGTGCTAACCACCCAAGATCTCAGCAACAACCAAATCTCTGTGACTGCCACGTGCCAGCTCCATCATAGCCCAGCGCAGCAGTCCAACAGATTCAACTTCAATTCTGAGCGCATCAACCATGCGCCCCCGCCAGCATCAGCCACGTGGCGTTTCCACGTCCAAGCGCATCCGACATATGTGCGCATGAGCAGCCAGCCTACTATCTATAAATAGAAGAATCATTCCTTCACCCAACACACAGACAAGGAAGAATATATACACATACAGAGGCTAGAAGAGACACTTAACGTCCACTTCTCCTCACAACGCTCCGGCATCCAGAGCAACCCAGACCTTCAGAGAGTTCAAGATCGTCGTCAGATCATCAACGGAGTCAACATATTACCACTCGCTCCACCGATACAGTTCCCAGATAAAAATAAAAGTATACTCCTAGGACTACGTCTAAGTCCTATATTGTATAATGTTCTGTTTGTAATTGAAATACCAAAGTTTTAATCAACAAAACCTTGTCGCATTTTCGATGGCAAACAATCATGGCAAGCATGTTATTCGAATTGAGTAGGCAAGCAATCTCGTGTTTGTTTCGTGGTACGACTTCTTACCAACATAGACGTACTTGTCCTTGCACCGACGCAAGGTGAATACGCCCCATTCCTTCCCTGTCATGTTATAAGTGCTCTCTATGCAGGATCTATGTATGCAGGATACATACGCGCCTGCACTTTCAACCCATCATTCCTTAACTATATAAGATCATTGACGTATCCATGCCAGAATGGACTAAAGGTATTTCTCTTTTTCTTTCCTTTCTTTATTTTCTTTATTTTCTTTTATTTTTTCCTTTTCTTTTCTCAATTTGGGTAGCACGGTGCCTCTCGTAGTGGATTGATATTCCAATTATGGAGTCCTTCCGTTGCATACCATCATTTGTGACTTTTCACATCTCGCTAAGCGGTCGCTAATCGTCTTACGGATGTGCGTCCCTCAAAGATTATATTCCTCCTAGGCCGAACGGTCCCGGTGTCCTGGCACACCCGTTCGAAAGGAACACCCGTGCACGGAAGATTATTTCATCATTTCCTTAAGTCCATTCGACCATGCAACGCACTATTATTCAAACAACCAAACATAGTCTTGAGTTCGAGACTCAGACTTTATCATCTCATATTTTTCCCATTAACTTTCTATGTTCTCATATTCTATACTTCGTTTCAATGTTCAATGACATCATGTCTCAACTCAATGTTCCTCAACTGAACGACCCGAAGGTTTCGAACACTTTTCGAGGCATCATGCCACATCTGACAGTTCCGTCACCTACATGCCATAATTGTTCTCTTCGCAACGAAGCCATCTTTTATGATTCTCGTGCACGTAGGCACGCTTTGACATGATTGTTCTCATTTCTTCGAGTCGTGCATGCGATGCACGCCTCGATACCATAATTCCATGTTCTTAGTCTTAATATTCAATGTTCGTGGCTTGCACGCTAGGGTGCTCGTCTTCATAATCTTTCAATGTGCTAGCCTTTCTAACTCGTGCACGAAGGCACGGAATGGCTCGTGCACGAAGGCACTCGCCAAATACAGTTATTCTATGTTCTTATGGCTTGCGCACCGAGGCGCTCGCCTTTGCGATATCTAATGTTCCATAGCGACTCGTGCATTTGATGCACGTTTCATTTCAATTGTTTTAACTAGTGTTCAACACACACTATGGTTTATCTTCCAATCGAACCACGTCCGTGGTATCGATAGGTTAACTTAGCATACAATGATACATTCTTACTTAGGCATGAAGGAGTAAAAAGAAGAGTCAGTCCTTCCACCTTAAGCCGATACGCCTTATTGTTTGTCGAGCCGATGCGGCTCGATTTCATAACTTTGTTGCATGGCCAAATCTTCTGACTTAGCCATTCCAGTACTTTCTGTTTCATTGAACTACTCGATCGATTCTGGCCTACCGTGCCCAAGTCCCAGCCCGTTGCGAGGCGGTGATTTGGTTTTGCGGACCCGTTACGAATGAGGCAAAACGTCGACCTCTAATATTTCAGCATAAACGGATAGGCTGCACATGAAACCAACTAAAATTAATACTTACATCGATTCGGACTTTCGCCTTGGGTCTATTCGATTTCTTAGAATCTTCGAACCGACTCAACGCACTTATCCTTCGGGGCAATGCATCGCTTCGCATCGATTCAACTCGATGCATTCTTTAGAACAATGCAACTCTTCGCATCGACTTTGTTCGATGCCTTGCTCGGGACAACGTAACTCTCGTATCAATTCGCATCGATACATTTCATTCGGTCAACGCGACTTTTTGAGTCAACGTCTCAGCATAATGCGTCGTGCGGAGCGGGACATTACAAATTAGGTGGCACGCAAGTGGCACATGCATAGTAGACTCAAAATAGATCAGAACCATATATTGGGTCATTTAGATTGGACCGATGTTGGGCCCTGAAATTAAATTGGAAGTTGGATCAGGTTTTACAGTAGATGATAATTGGCCTAAATTGACCCGAAAGTTGCACGATGCAAATAAAGTACAAGGAAACAAGTTTGGGTGGGATATGATATATCAAAATGAAGATAATTTTATCTACTACAAACTCGTGAAGGAAGTTTTCCGAGATTGACATCTCTGACGCTCCAGAAATCAAAGTCACGAAAAAGAGCATTTAATAATAATTAAATAAAAATGAATTATCGAAAATAATCCATTTAGAAAATTTGAAAAAAAAATCCCTAAAATTCAGAAGGCTCACAAATTTGGAGGGTATTCTTTTACCTACCTGCCAAGTAGCTACCTAGATTATATGACATGACTTTTTTATGCTCATAACTATCTTGTCTAGGAATCTAACATCATCATAGAGAGTTCACTTCGGGTTGGCAGTTGGTCATAAGATTGTTAAATATTGTATAGACCCTTCTTGCTCCATTGTCGATCCATCATGATGGGAGAAATGATGATAATGATAAACAACATGTTTTTTGATATATGATAACCGAATTTTCCCCAATCTTACTGAAGTCGTCGACTTACGTGTTCAGCAATTCCGAAATTTATGTGCATACATTTAATTCGTTTAATTATGACGAACACTCATCAAAACCAATCCACTTGAGATGATTAACATAACAACAAAGCTAAATAACAATCTGTTCATATTTAAGCAGTTGGGCGTTTTACTTTTGAGATCCTGTTCGTGAAATGAATACGTTGTTCAAATGTTCATTTCTGCGCTGATGAAGCCGCTTGATTTACTACACTACCAATCAAGCACTTGTGCTCCATTTAACATAATTCTGAACATTCATAAGCATATATACAAGGCAATTTGACATTTCATGTAGGGGTGTGCATCGATCGGTGGTCGACCTATTTGATCACAACCGAAGTCGAACCGAAGTTAATCGGTTTGAAAATAAACAAAACCGAACCAAACCAACCAAATGGTAGGTTCGGTTTTGAAATCGACCGACATTGTCCGGTTTGGATCGGTTCGACTTGGTCGATTTTGATCACATAAAAAAAATAGACTGTATGCTTTTTTTTTGGTGAAACCTCAGTCAACTTTCACTTTGCAATAAATATAATTCAGCAGCTTCAATTCAACTTGCAAGCATTTAACACTCAAATTCAACTTGCAGCTTCAATTCTGATGTAAGCATGCAATGTGCTAGCAAGTCCAAACCGTTGGTTGGCAATTAACATGACAGAATAATGTATGCAGACATCACAGGTGATGGAGTCCAAAGTATAATACAATGGATGGTTAAATAAATGATAAACTCATTGAGATGCTCACAAAGATGATCACAAATGTCTATTTAACACTCAAATCCTGAGTTGGAAGTTCAAAACAAGTTATCAGTGACTTGGATCCTGATCAGGGAGTGGAAAGTGCTATCTAGATCATATTAGAAACCATCCTACAGGGGCAAGATAGCAAGAAGGAAAGCTACCAAACACAGAAACTCAAACCACCATGGATGTCTAGTTCAAAACTTCAAATGACTAGTTCACTTGGATGCAGACATCAAGGAAACATTATTGTTGGCAACTTGCAACATATCATTTAATATGTATCTCTTTTCAAATGGCAGTGATTTGACTTTATGGAAAAAAAGGAGAGAGAGAGAGAGAGAGAGAGAGAGAGAGAGAGAGGTCTTTCTAGGGTTAGAAAAGAATATGAGCCGCCAGCACTCCTCTTTGAGACTAGAGAGAGAGAAAGATAGCTCTTTCAACTTGATAAATGGGTGTGATGTCTGTTCACTGTTGTTGAATGAATAAATGAACCAAACCGGTCTAATACAACCCATACCCAACTCTAATTATTTAACAAGGATTTGGTTCGGTTCGGTTCGGTTCGGTTTAGACGGTTTTTGGCATAACCAAACCGTGAACCGAATCGAACTGAACCAGTCAGTTTTTAAAAAATTGAAGCCAAACCAAACCAACCGAACCATCGGTTCGGTTGAAAACTGTTCGATTCGGTTTGACTTGGTCCGATTTGGTCGATTTGACTTAATTGTGCATCGCCCTAATTTCATGTATGGATCCAAATGGTGCGTATGGTTAGGTTACTAACTTACTAGTAGGGTTGAGAATTATTTAGTTTTGGACGAGAACCGAACTAGACCGGATAGATTCGGTTTGAAAAAAGTTCATTTCGGTTTCGGTTATAAAATTATTCGGTTTAGGTTTTTTTGGGTTTTGGTCCAAAATCGAAAGTCGAATAAAACTTACACAACCTTGTAAATAGTCTGAATTTTATACATATTTTATGATTAAAAATGTGTATATTTTTGTGTATTTGAAAACAATAATTTTTATTTATGTGTTTTAAAACACAATTTGATAATTTAACAAATAGTCCATCTTTGGGTCCAACATTGAAATACAACAAATATATGTATAAATATTATTTTAATATAATTAAACCACAATCCCAATATTGGACTTGGCCAATTAAATAATAGAAATAGTCTAAATGACAAACCGAATCGATTATTGGTTCGATTTCGGTTATAGCTAATCGGTTCGGTTTTGATTTTTAGATGTTCGGTTTATTCGGTTTGATTATTTTGTCTCGGTTGAAATGAAATAAACTGAATGCTAACCTGTACTTACTAGGCACACTCAAAGTTTGGAGCTGGAAATATATCCATAGATTTTGTATACCACAAGTTGTACAATTATCAGGCCTCTAGGAAATGCTTGTGTTGTATGTAAGATAATAATATTATCTAATACGTATGGTTAAGGTGGAAGGTATGAGTTCGATTCCCCACGTTTTAATATATAACAAACTAAAAAAAAATTAATTTTTTTTATATTAAATTACAACTTGATACCCTCAACCATCACGATTTTTCAACTTGATACCCTCAACTTTTATAGGTACTAACTTGATACCCCGAAGAAAAAAAAATTGGACCAAATTGTCCATTCCTTCTCCCCCCAACCCCCACCCCCTCTCTCTGCGGCTGTGGGTGGCAGTGGACGGCAGCGCACGAGGCAGTGCACGGTGGCGCAATGCCAGAAGTCTATTGCTGTCCAAGGCTCCTGCAACCCTGAAAGAAGTGATTCCGATGATTCTTTGGGAACTAATTTCCTTTTCCTTCATGTGGATGATGATAAAAGCAACTGAATCAACGGAAAATTCTCAAAGAAGTTGGCTTCTCATGCTGCCTGGAATAAACTGGAAGCAAGCAACCTCTGTGGGCCTTCTCGCGCCTTGGTTTAAGAAAGCCACTTTTGCACACACATGCCCTGTAGCAACGGGTTGTCGAACCCACATAACCACATTTGATTCACACAATCAGGATCTTCGAAAAGGATATTTGGGTGTCAAAGAAAAATGGTAGAAAAGAAGAATAATTCTCGAAGGACAAAAAAATGGAAGAAAATAGTTCCCTCCACCCGCTCCAATGATTCACTTTCCTCCATAACTTTCCGGAAAGAAAAATTGATGAAAATTATAAATTTCTAAAGGAAATGATACATCAAATAATTGATTTCCTTTCCTTTCCGCGAACTGCACGTGGCCTTCGGAAAAACTATCATTTTGATCAGCAAATGTTTACCATATTTTATACAGTGATGCTCAAGAACATGAGCATCTAAATTCTGTTCTCTAAGATCAGGAATAAATGTTCAAAGGCAACAAGCAGTCCTAAGAATCTAAGCTCCACATAAAGATTGTGAACAGAACAAGTTGTGAGATTGTGCAATGGCCAACAAAATGCATTATTTTGTAACAGCAGGTGCAGAATGTGACATTTTAGTTACACAGTAGAGATCTTGGCAGCGAGATGGAGAAGAGCCCTCCTGTGATAGACATTGCGCGACTTCTTATACTTTTGTACAAAAGTTGCCAGATTGATTTCCTTCTCGAGAAGCTTGCTGTGCAACACCTCAGACTCCTCGTCTACCTCGTTCATTACATCTGTAGAGTAATCAAACAACATATGCATATCACAAGTAAATATATGAACATACAATTTCAAGGTGCTTTTCTCCCCTCTACTCACCTTGCAACCTGCGGAGCAGTGATGATTGAGAATAAAACCCCACGATTTCATCTTTTTGTTTCTCCAGTTCATTCAGTTTTTCTTGAGCAGCAGCCAGCTCAGTTGTCCGAATAATCGTACACTATTTGCCCAACAATTTAAAGAAGAAAATGGTGGGGAACATGGTCAGAAATCTTGATTAGATGCTCGTCGAAAGCTAAGCCCAAAGGTTGCATTCATCAAGAAAAGTCTTAAAGGTACTAAAATCTTGCCTGATTCCTAAGCTCTGATATTCGAGGTTCCTTCTCCAAGTTCTCCCCTGTACCAACATTCCCTTGTTAGCCTTGTAGAACTTTGCTAAAGCATATAAAAACAAGTACCCAAAAGCAAATTCCTCACTTGCAAGCTGAAGGGTCTCCTCCCAAAGGTCACGACGTAGCTGGAAAAAAAGAGACATATGTAATGTTGCAAACAAGACTAGTAATAATCTGAAATTGAAACAGCGACCATTTGGAAGTAGCAAGACACATTTGACTTGAAGTATTTTTTAGTACTATCTAGTCTTTTGATCCAAACAAAAGTTGTAAACACCTATTATAGGTTGCAGGTGTTTCATGAAATTCCTTTAATGAAATATGGGGATGAGTTACTCATAACTATTCTCTTTGTTGCACGGATACGACACGGTAATGACAGCAAAACGGACAAGGCATCTTTTTTTGTGTGTCCTACTGTATTTTGGGGTGTCCGGGAAGTGTCTAACAAGTAGCTGATACGTGTCTAACACAACACAGTCCACAGTTTTAGAGTGCCCATGCTTCCTAGCTCCAAACAATAATAACTAATAATAATAATGACTTGAACTGGAGAAGGAAATAAAAAAGAATCATTTTAGTGCAACAATGTTCCCACTGTTCCGGATATACCCGTACTTGTGCTTCATAGCTTCTTTCCTCCACCACCAACGAAAACCAAGACATTCCTAATAAAAATAACCCTTTGGGTCTGATGTCCTTAATGTAAGCATCACCTTCTCCCTTCAGCATAATCAGTGTGTCCTAATTCTCCTAAAGACCTTTTAAAATACTGACAAGCAAAGGCTGATGTTATTTGCTAACCACTAAATGATACAGTACAACACGACTCTCTAACGTAATTGGCCCAGAACTAGATGAGTAGATGTAGATATGACAACCTCGATTTGTCCCATCTCCGTATTACTGCTCTCTATGCAAGAAGAGGCTTTAGAAGGCGAGTGAAAACCACAAAACTACTCGACTCGGAAGGAATACCAATCTTCATCCCATCAATGTGAATGTTTCCACCTTTGATGGAAACAGATGATGCAGGAAACTTGCTCAAGTCAGTCTTGAAAAATAGAGAGAAAGATAAGCACATCAACAGTATTATAAGGTGTAGATATACTGAATATAAATGATCCCACCTCTTTGATGGAAACAGAAGATGCAGAAAACTTAAGCTCAAGTCTTTCTTGAAAAATAGAGATAAAGATAAGCACCTCAACAGTATTATAAGGTGTAGATATACTGAATATTGGATGCAGCTGCTATTAGCATTAGAAGATTCTATCTAATATAGTTCAATTAGCTACTGTCTACTTTTTCAGATTTTAGCTAAGAACATCTATGGTCATTGTGTGAGCAATATGTTATGTAGGAACAGTACTATATATAATATTGTCTTTGGGTCTTCCTGTGTTGCATGTGATAGAGTAATAAGTGACTGGTTTGCTAACTTAGAGGAAACTTCAGTTAGGCTAAATGGAAGTGTTTGAGATAATTAGGTAATGCACACCAGATCAGAGGCATGTGGCATTCATGCTAAGACAAGGAGCAGGAAAATTGGATTCTGACTAGAACTGAACATGGGATGCATTACTTTATAATAGAAAGGTTGCTAGTTAGCAGAAGAGATGATCCATAAGTGAGCTGCATGGAAATAAGGATTCAGCGAACCAGAAACATCTGAAGAAGGCTATGTTGTTGCTGTTATTGTAGCTACTAATGCAACGCAATTGAGAGACAATCATAGGAAAAATTCAGTAACTTTGTGTGAATATCTTAACAGCAGATTATTAATCAAGTCATTCTATATCAGTTAATCCGGAAATGTAGAGCCAACATGGGTCAAAGCTCTAAGGGGGCGTTTGAATGAAGGTCTTATATTCCTAGGAACCCAATTTCTATTCCTTTTCCATGGGAAAGGAATTCAACATTCTCATACCCATGTTTGGTTATGTTTAGTTATGTTGGGAATATGTAGCCCGAAAAAATTATTTTTTCCATTCACAAAAATTTTATATATATATATATATATATATATATATATATATATATAGAGAGAGAGAGAGAGAGAGAGAGAGAGAGAGAGAGAGAGAGGAATAGAAATCTCAATTTGTTCAGTTTTCCATAAATATCCTTTCATTAATTTCATAATGCTTCTATTACCTAAATTCACATGTTTGGGATAGAAGTTAGAATTTTGAAAGAAAAAGGAGGGTATTATCGTCCAAATAAAATACCCAAACAACATGCCTTGGGTTTTACTTGCCCACTACAATGGAAATATGAAGCCCCTCCTATCCCTCCCCCTCCCCCCCAATTCCCAATCCTAGACATACCAAACATGGGTAAGGAGTTCAGAGCATGAAATATCGTAGAAAACAAGGAAGATGTACTAGCAACTTCTGCACTTACATTTTTCTGGACTTTTACTTGCTCGAGAGAATTGAAAAAGGCTTCATAGGCATTCTTGTCAGTTAAAAGCTTCTTCAACTCATCATTGCTGCATACGTGCAATTATTTTACAGTTCAATGATAAAAACAGTCAGCACGATAAGCCACTTGTGGATTGTGAGTGGAAAAAAGAAAGTTCATGAACTCAAACAAGTGAGCAACTTCTGCTAACTATTAAGCAACTTTTTGTACTTACAACCAAGATCCGTAAGCAATGTGTAGGTCAGTCGACAAATATAGTAATAAAATGAAGTTATTTATACGAAGATCCTGAAGCATGTCTCAACTCAAACAATATACATAGAAGAAAAGAACAATTATTGATATAGTTCATCAATCAATCCTTGCAGCAAGGAATATTCAGAGATATAGCAGATATTCAGTGAGACTGATAAGCATATCCTAACCAAGCTCTTTAATAGTATCTGGTGTACCTTTTGCTCTTGAATTTCTTACTCGCATCCCTTTGTTTCCACGTCAAAAGTTCAGAAACTCAATTTCGCAAAAGTTTCAATGATTGAATCAATGGGGTCTTGAATAGAGGAACAGTTTCCCAAGAAGTTAGAGAAGTTTAAGAAATATATAAGGGTGTGTTTGATTGCAAGGTGGAAAACATGTGGAAAAGAAATTAATTCCATGGAATTATTTTCCTAGGAAAAAAATTCCATGGAAAACTTAATTTGGGTGTTTGATTGTCATTATTTTCCACGGAAAATGACATTTTCCTATGGGTTGGACAAGTTTCATTTTCCATCATTTTAGGGTGCGTTTGATTGCAAGGTGGAAAATACTTGGAAAAGAAATTAATTCCATGGAATAATTTTCCTAGGAAAAAAATTCCATGAAATTTTAAAAAAATTTCATGGAAAACTTAATTTGGGTGTTTGATTGCCATTATTTTCCACGAAAAATAGTTATTTTCCATGGAAAATGATATTTTCCTATGCGTTGGACAAGTTTCATTTTCCACCATTTTAGATGAAAATATGGAAAATGATAGTTTTTTGGAAAATAATTCCATGGAAAATATAAGCTATCAAACACTACAATTGGTGGAAAATTTATGATGGAAATATTTTCCATGGAAAAAAAGCCCAATCAAACACAGCCTTAGAAGAAAATATGGAAAATAAAATAATTCCATGGAAAATATAAGAGTTGTCATTTTCTAATAAAAACTATGCTCTTTATCTCTCGCATGTAGGCAACAGGAGACAAATATCCTCTGAGTACCAAGAATTGAAAAAATCATATATTTCCCTTTTCCCACATGAAACATCGAAGGTCGTGAAATTCTCCTATAAATTTTCCTCAGTGATGCATACGTCAACTATTCCAGTAAAATATGATGACTATTCCAGTGATCATAGCCCCTAACCTATCTTTGAACTATTTTCTACTTAGAGTAGATGGTATGAGTGGCATCCAAAGGCGGCCCGGCCCCGGCCCAGGGCAGGGTGGGCAACAGACAAGGGCCGATGCAGACAAGGGCCCAAAGATTATAGGGGCACCAACATAGACATATCTAGAATAGAATAAAGATGTACTATGGGCCACCATTAACTCAAAAGAGTTGTGGTGTAGTGGTTATCATGTTTGCCTTACATATTAGGGGTCCTTAGTTCAAATCTCGGTGACATCATTTTTTGTTATATTTTTATTTTAGTTTTTTTCGCATTTTGTATAGGGATCTCATTTCGGAAGTTCGCCTCGGGCCTCCATGAGCTCGGGGTCGGCCATGGTGGCATTCGTTGTCTTAGAGACAGACTTGGCACTTCATGCCTAGGAAAGCTTTAATACCAAAGTCCTGGATCGACATTCCCGGATTGCAGAACGCTATCTAAATGATGGATTCATCTAACCATGCTCAAAAGACTCATGAATAAATACCAATAACAACATCTAACACGTGTGTGTGTATGGAAGTGTGTGGTGTGCGTGTGTATGCGTGTGTGTATGGAAAAAGTATATATGGAAAAAAGGATATGAGCCAATAGCTCATATTGTATAACGAGTCATGCCATGTTGGACCAATAGGAGAAAAGATTCCACATGGTCCAATATGGCAATCTCATTCTACAATACGAGTCATTGGCTCATATCCCATATATATATATATATATATATATATATATATATATATATATATATATATATAAAGAAAACCTATTACTTACAATACAATTAGTTGTTTATTATATAAACAATAAAATACTTGAACATATCTATTACATATAGAAAAAAAATGGAATAAAAAGAAAAGAAAAAAAAAATAGGTTAATGAAACTTGTGCACTTCACCTATATCTCAAAAGTAGGTATGAGGCGCATGAGATGTGAGCCTAGGAGAACGAGCCTTGCCTCATAGAAAACATGCGCAAAGGCAAGGTTTGTGCCTAAAGTGCATGTCTCACGGGATTTTCAAAATACTGGACCAAAATATGAAAAAATGGTTGAGGGTGGAATACACTCTCATGAAAATATGATGCACGGCGGCGGAGGATATCCCTGAAGGAAAGAATGTTTGTGTTAGAAGAAAGAGGGGAAAAGTAAGCATTATGACAGAGCACCCACGTGAATCAACACTGGCACAAGTGGTTGGGACTTGGGAGGATGACTAAATCTATTAAATTAGGGTTTGTAATTTTTTCTAATTTGAAGACCCAAAATCATATGAGGAGATTTTTATTGTGCAAGGAGAAAAGAATTATAATAATGATGATGGAAATCGCCACAAAGATAACTTTATCAAACTTTAAATTCTTAATTTAGAGAACAAGAGCACACAAAATAAATTGTGAACAATATTAATAACAATAGAGGCTTAGGCACTCCTTTTGTACTCGTAGGCAACCTC
Source organism: Iris pallida (assembly GCA_029216955.1). Classification (NCBI taxonomy): domain Eukaryota; kingdom Viridiplantae; phylum Streptophyta; class Magnoliopsida; order Asparagales; family Iridaceae; genus Iris; species Iris pallida. The sequence continues at coordinate 23,240,445 of JANAVB010025598.1, read as the reverse complement.
CAATATTTTCTAATTGCTATAGGACTATGAACAATTAATACCACAAGAAATAAGTTAGAAATCATAACTTATCCTCACAATTTCCGTAAAAGAAAACAAGATAGTACAAAGGAATACTAACCTTAACTACTTTCCATAAAAGGAATAGCAATCCTAACATGAATCCTAATCCCCAAAATTAAGAATCCTAATCATAAAAATTAGGAATCCCAATTCTAAAAATTAGGAAACCTAATTCCTATAAATTAAGAATCCTAATCCCAATAGGGGATCATCTTGGATCAATACTCCCCCTTTTGCAAGAGCAAAGCTCTCGCGAGCTCATAGTTTTAGGTTAGAGAAGAGTTTCTCCCCCTCATATTTTCGGTACCATTTTACTTTATTTGGCAACTCTCTTTCTATCTATGCGCTAAAAAATAATTTGCCATGTGATCTTTGTGGCACTTGTTCTCTAAAGACATAGTCCTCCTTCAATGGCTTGTTCTCTAAAAAATGTCTTCCATTGTTAGGAGTACTGTGTCAAAACTATTATCCCCATTAAATATCGATGGCTCAAATAACCTCAATTACGGTGGCAAGTTGAGCCGGTAAGCATAGTCTCTCATCTTATGCAAATTCTCAAATGACTCGTAATGTATAGGCTTAATTTTCTTGCCTTCGTCCTTCTGACATTTCTTAGTCAGATGGAATTAGGGGTGAGCATTTGGTTAATTCGGTTCAAACCGAAACGAATAACCAAAAATCGAATTGGACCGAAAACCGAATAAGAAAAACCGAAACCGAACCGAAATTACCCATAAGTGAATCAAATCGAACCGAATTAAATTGGTTCGATTTTAGTTTATTCGGCTTATTAGCTTTTCGGTTTATTTGCGCTTTTTTTGTTAATATATATAGTAAATAAATATATCTAGATATATTTAGTGTATATATATATATATATATATATATATATATATATATATATATAGAGAGAGAGAGAGAGAGAGAGAGAGAGAATACCGGATAGTAGCCTAAAGGATCTACTCTAGAGAGACAATCTTAAAGATCGATAATATTAGAGTGACATGTGATCTAGCGGTATAGAATAAAAAAGGTAGATTTGAGATAGATTAGACAGTCATCTCTATAATTGTGAGACTTGCCTTAAAACGACTTATTAGAAACCAAGACTAGAAGGTGACCAATAGGGTTATATTATGTCAATGTTATTAGACCTAAGTATTTGTTTAACTCAGCCTTGACTTTTACTTGGCGGGAAGGTTTTATGAGAGTTAGACGTGCTTGTAAGAATTGTATAGCTTGCTTATAGTTAAAAAGGTAGATCATTGATTTTACTGCTAAGAGATTGATATATGACTTATAGGAGTATAGTATAGAGTTAATGATTGATTGAGTTTAAGGATCGATTATGATTTTCCTATTTTCCATGGTTAGAAGAGTTAGAAAATCTTACCATAAGTAGTAAACTAGTAAATCCTTCATCGATACAGGTTAGTTAAGAATCCTAAAAAAATTGTAACTAGAACAATTGTGTTTGGATTAAGGTGCATGTAGTAAATATAAAAAAGGAAGATTCATTTGAGCATAACTATATTTAGGACGAATAATTGAAGATGAGCAAAGACAGAATTGTAGGAAATTATTTTAAGGAATATGAAAATTTAGAAGAGTCAATGGAGATGAGTATTACGATAAGGACTATCTATGATGACACAACAAGTGTAAAGCCCCGCTCCGTACGAGCCATTTGGTTGGCTTGTTGGATGCGATCAGAATGTTGAACCGTGACTTGTGTTGGAAATCAGAAAAATTGAAAATGATGCACTCTCTCTATGTTGGCCGGATTGGAATGAGTTATGAAACATGATTCGATGGTGTGGCTATGTCTAGTGAAAAATATGGTGCTCGTGTCAAATCATCTCTGGAGGACCCGTTGAGCATATATGTGATCGGAACAGGAAGACCATTTATGCAAGTGAGTGGAACTGTCCCTTCTCTCCTACTCCTTTATGCTTAATAAAATGAAGTATTGTGTTGCTATATTATATCCCTAAATGTTCCATGCTTTAGTTGCTGAAATAGTTGTGATGCTCATATTGAATATTGTTGAATGATAAATACTTGAATATTGAACTGCTAATGTGAATTGATGTCTGGAAATGAATTGTTAATGCTGCTCATGTGTAATGCTGCTGAAATGAATGAAACTTGAATCATGAACACTCGATATTACTATTGCAAAGATATGAAATGTTGTTTGTTTTCTTATAAACAATAAAATGAAATGCTGCATATCACTATGAGAATGATATGATAATGTCAAAATGTGATGAATTGATGCGATGTGAAATGGCTATGCTTGGGATCGATGAGATCACCAAGTATGGAAAAGATGTAAATGATGGAAATGATGAGTCGTTGAACACGGCTTGAATGAAATGAGATGATGAACAGTTGCCTTTACTTACTTTTAATATTTTACCATGCGATTATGTTCATGATCGAGTCGAACCCGCATTCGCATGGTCATAGACAACTTGTGCATAAGGAATTGTTTTCTCGAACGGTACTTGAGACACTGGGGCCGATTCGGCCTAGGAGAAAATGTAACGTACTTTGGTGGCACGAGGTATTGGGACATCAATTCAAGCTTGCAACCTGTTTTGAATGACGCATCGCATACCCTACAAAGTCCTATATGACAACGTCCTAAATGGTGGAATAACACCAGTGATCATGTTGTAAGGATGCAAGCTAATGAATGTTTTATGCAGACAGAGTAAGTATATCATATAACATATATTTTATGCCGGTACGAGAGAGTCAGCTATCGGTAAGAAATCACTTAAATGTGATATGTTTATCATACATGTTGAATTCAACTTTACTGCTAAACATGTTAAATACAGTACGCTACGATGTTGCCTTTCCATAAGTATTGCTATAACATGCTTAATATGTTAACAGCAATGTTGCTACAATGATGCCTCTCTATGAGAACTGCTAGAACATGCTTACATGCTCCATTATAATATTGCTCATGAACTATAATATGTTAACAACAATGTTGCTACAATGATGCCTCTCTATGAGAACTGCTAGAACATGCTTACATGCTCCATTATAATATTGCTCATGAACTATAAACTGATGCTAGACCTAAATAGAAAGATCATTCCTAATAAATGTTTACTCACATGACTACTTAATGTTGGTTTAGGCGAGTGGACTAGTTTTGCTCGCCAGTACACGGCAATGTACTGACCCACGTTGTGGACATCCTTTTCAGGTGCTCGCAATGTTGTAAAAATCGCTAGGCGGACTCGGTGCGGCAGAGGTCCGCCTAGCGCCTAGCCCGCCTAGGCGGCCGCCTAGAAATTTTTTTTTTTTTTGAAAAGTTTGAAATTTTGAAATTTGAAATTTCAATGTTCTAATATCCAAATAGTATCTTAAAACCCAAACAAATATCCAAAATACAACTAAAAATAAACAAAATCAAAAAAAAAATTCAAAAAATTCAAAAAAATCTACCGTCTAGGCCCGCCTAGGGTCCGCCTAGGGGAGCCTAGGGCCCGCCTAACCGCCTAGCCGCCTAGCCCACCGCCTAGGGGGTTTTCGGTGCGGTGGCCAGGCGCCTAGCGCCTAGGCGGCGCCTAGGCGGGCGCCTAGGCCAATTTTTAGAACACCGGGTGCTCGTGCTTGGGAAGTTCAGTACACTATGATTGGCATTGATCAGTCCCGAGATATCGAAAATTTGTTGGATATGCAGAAGCTCTCCTTGTGAAAGATGATGTCTTATGTTTATAAATGGCATAATGTATGGAATATTGTATATCTGTTGTACTAGTGAGTTGTAAGCCAAGTCGGCATATCCAGTTGTAAGTCCATGTATAAGTATCAAATGTAAGCCTAGATGGCATGGATTTCAGTTGGCTATCATGTGTAATATGAGATGTGTTGTAAGCTTTGTATTCCACTACAAGTCTTGTACAAGTACAACAAGGATTATGTACCGTCTTTGCCTTGTACAAGTGCAATTCAGACTTACGACATTACGTCCAAACGAGGACGACCGGTTCGCAGAGATTTATGCGAGGACGACCGGTTCGCAGAGATTTATGCGATGACGAATGACTCTGCGGAATCGGGACGTGACAACAAGGATTATAGAGAGGATATATCTTAAGCAAGTTGTGTGGGTGCAAACTCAACCTTGAAGTTGAGATTCAAATAAAGGATGAGGAGGCTAGCTTGAGAAATAGATGATACAAACTATGTGGTAGACCAAAGTGAAGTTAGGAAATTGTTATGGTAAACAAATATGATGATAGGAAGCCAATATCATAGATTATTGAGACTCATGATCAAGATTATGATGTTCAAAAATAAGGACAAGAAACAGAATGGTACGAGAATGAAAGAAAGTTTCAAGATAGAAATGTGAGGGTGAAATAGAAGTAGAGCATTCTTAATTAGAATGATAGAGAAAATCTAAGGTTTGAGTTGTTGTTTATGGATGGAGAAAAATGCCAGGAATTAAATACTATGCCAAATTTTCAAGAATCGAGGACGGTTAAAGACCTTGGCAGATTTTATTACCAATAGCTTAATATCGTGTTATTGGAAGTTACATTTGAGGAAGCTAGGCCATAGAATGGGGTGAACTGGTAGAAAAGAGACAAAGAGCTTTCAAATGATATGGGTTAGATTCTAGCTGAAGACCGGCTAATCATATTATCCTAGGGAACCCGGATAGATAGGATATAGCATAGTATGATTTGTGTGATTTCTTCAACCTGTTTGATTATTAGAATACTCTGAATTACCAGAAGTCATAGTTGTAGACCGTCATTGGCCTTTCATTCGAAAATTTCCTATTCCGTACTCCCAATCACAATTCCATGATTTGATAGTACAAATCATTCTAATTATGTGATTGAGTAAATCCTATCCCTCCTTAGTCGTGCCATAAATTCAAAAATCAGATCTTTGATTTTTATATCTTCTTATGCCTAATATTATATCACCATAGGTACCTAATTCGTACCCTTCCAATTTTCTTGTCTTAGTCTCTATGAATTGACCCCTAGGTGTCTACCTAAATTGTGCTTTATTCTTGCGCAAAATTACTCCTTGAACTTGTCAGAATTTTCCTTATCTTGATCTGCAACTCATTTCTTCATGAACCTCTTGGACTTGTCTCCTCGTCCAATGACATGCGATGATCTAATTCCTTTATACCACCCCACCTAGTTAGGTTCAACTCAGTAAATTCCTTCTAGCTTGTTGAAGACCTAACCATATAGAAGTAGTGAATAATTCCTCTTATAGTGTTATTGGCCTTTATTGGCCAATAGTACCATGATAGTACCTAGGTTCCCTTAGAGAATTCGTGATTATAGACGGCAATACCCAAACTTCTTGTATTCCTTCTTAGGAAATATACCCCTCTAGAAATCTTATTAGTAGGATCATGACCATAGTTTCGCTACTAAATTCATATAAGTGAGTGGTGTCTTGAACTGAGTGAACCTTAGCTTTTAGTGGGTTATGTCAGTTTAGATTCTATTGTTATCAACGTCCCCTAGAAATCTTGTGCAACCAGTCATACTTGACCTCTTCTAAGGCTAATCCTCTTATTCTTTGGATACCATGCTTAGTGTATAATCGAGGACGGGATGTAGCACCGACGAACCAGAGGCCATGCCTACTAGTACCTAAGGTACCGCTCTTTGAAGATGAAGCAGATGTTCTACTAGCACCAGTAGGAAACCGGAGAGGACCACTCACTAAATATCAGTATCAGCAGATCCGAGCTCAGAAGCACGAAAAGGCATTCGTCATGGTAACTGAGGCACATGCACCACCAGGCGCAGACGAGAGTGAGATTCAAGTATCATCGTGGAATTATTTTAGAATATAGGTGATAGTGTATTACCCATACCTATAGGTTTATGCTCTAGTATAGAGTAGATATTCCTATAGATATCTATCTCACCCAATAGGATATTAGATGCACCCATTCATTGACCACATCCTTTGCTTGCGCATACCTACCTTGAAACTTCGAGGACAAAATTATTTAAGGTGGGTAGGTTGTAAGCCCTCTGAATTTTCTAGAATTATTTTAAACTTTTATTATTATTTTATTTAATATATTTATTAATAGATTTTTTTACTATTATTTATGATTATAACATATACTTTTTCGTAGTTTTGATTTTTTGAGCAAAAGAAATGCCAATCTTTAGAAACGTCCTTAATGTGTTTTGACTTAGACAAGTTTACCTTCATTTTTATATATCATGTCCCACTCAAACATGTTTCCTTATATTCTATTTTTGTCGCACAATTTTTGGGTCAATTTAGGTCATTTTATCATCTACTGTAAAATTTATCGTATCTTCCAATTTAATTTCGGAACTCAACATCGATCCAACCCAAACGACCCAATATATAATTTTGACTTATTTTAGCCTACTACACATATGCCAATAGTGTCTCACTCAATTGAGTTCTCATGTGCTACTTATTTTCAAATGGCACATGAGATCCATTTATAGTCTTTTCGGTGTTCAGTTCAATTCGAATAATTGTTTGGACTATAACCTAGCCAACCCAATTTAGTGGAGGCTACCTAGGATTATCAAAATCAATTAGACATATTTAATTAATTTTTGGACATTTAATAGCAGCCACATGTTACAAACCCTTGCATCTTTGAATCCACCAATCAACCCATCCAAATATGGAAGCCCACTACACCACCTTACCATATTAATTGATTGGAGGCCCAAACCTCAACCAAATCAATCCAAACAAAAGTCAAATGAACCCCAACATAAAATCCCTCAAACCCTTACATATTTCCCCCATATTTCAGCCGCCACCTATCCTTCCCATCACCAAACCCGACGATGCTAAGCACATGGCCAAGAGCACCTAGCTGACCCCCTTGTGGCCGACCACTTCAAAACCTTCCCCCATCGACTTCTAGACCTCCGTTTGGCGAGCCACCGCCTCCATGACGGCCCTAAGAGACCCCTCTTCAACCCTATCAAGCCCCGGAGGAGTTTCGTCTACTTGTTTGGTCGTTTGGAGGCCGAACTTGATGATTATTTCTAGCCGTAATACTGAACCCAGGTTTATCATCTTCTAATATAGGTGTTATCTACTTTTTCTCATCCATTAGACTTGAAACCAAAACTAATCAGTAGTCCTATGTGTCTACTTTGATATCCAATTGCTAACTCACACGGTTATACTCGATTTGGCCGTGGCATCCCTTGCATGACAATTGGTCCAAATTTAACCAATTTTGGTGCAAGGGTCTTTCCAACGACTTCTGAATCCTTTTGATCTCGAACAACCCATTGGTGATGACTCTAACATCACTTTTAATCATCTAGTAATATTTCTTGTTCATATTTGCAAGTATTTTATGTGTTTATGGCATCGTTTCCATGATACTAGTTTTTCGGACACCGACGAGTCCACCGTAACCCGACTACTTCTCTAAACTTCATAAGAGTTTAATATAATTTAAATCTAATTAATTGAGAAGAAAAATCATATTTTGACTCATTTATTCTGATTATTTTCAGAATATTTAATTTCTATATTTTTTTATATTAATTCACTTCCAAATTTGATCCATATATGGCATAATTGTGTTGGTAAATAAATGCATTGATTTGAGATTATTTTTCTTAAAATAAATATATACACAATATATTCAGAATTTATTTATTATATTTTTCAGAAATAAAAGTGAATGTTTACGGCATATAAATATTATTTTCCTAAGATAATATGGTGCCATTTATAGTAGCATTGATGGTATATATGGTTAAGTGTTATTTATGGTTGTTGACTAGTTGTACCTATATATAGTATGTGATCCTTGTTGTGTAATTTGACATCAATTCCTATTATTTCTCAAATTATTTAGATGTATTTCAGAATTTACATATATTAGTTTTATATTTATTTGGTTTTGATTTAATTGGCAAGTTGGCCTAATAAGCCAATCACTTGGTATATTTATAAGTGTATTTTACTATAAATATTATGCTTAAATATTACTATTAAATATTTTTTAAAAATATTCAAGAATTTATGATTATTATTTTTAGTTTATAAAAATACTATTTTTATCTAGTAGCATGTTTATAAAAAATACTATTTTTTAGATTAAGTGTATATATATATATATATATATATATATATATATATATATATATATATTAAATACTATTTTATATATATATATGAAATCAAGGAAATTATATATATATATATATATATATATATATATATATATATATATATATATATATATATATATAATTTCCTTGATTTCATATATATATATATATATATATATATATATATATATATATATAAGAAATATTTATATTATTATTAAGAAATATTTATATTACAAAAAGAAATATTTATATTACAAAAAGAATTATTATTAAGAAATGTATATATAAGAAATATTTATATTATTATTTCAGAATTTATAATGAATATTTTATATTACAAAAATATTATTTTACGTGTTTTCATGATACTATAAGATATATATAGCCATATATGAAAATTAGTAAGTTCATATGTACATATACATTGGTTGTATTATATTTAGATATTTTTCCAGAAATATATTTTTATTTATTTATTTATTTTAGAATTTAGAGTAATTATTTTCAAATTATAGAATAATATTTTTGTCCTGCTAGTATAATATTATATGACTATATTTGGCTAGAAACTAGTTTGGTAGATTATGCCCAAGTAAAGACTATATATATAGTAAATGTATACATGGTATGTGTGAGACCCTTGAGTTAACATTTATTTTAGTTTATTTATATTTTAGGTGTTCACGGTTGTTCGACTACAGTTGGAGCCGGACCCATGATTACTCTGTTCCCGAGATTCCAGGCAAGAAACCTCGCCATACTTGCACTGTTTAAACTCATAATATTATGCTTGTGTTGTTAGTGTATTCTCTAGTAGTCTATGAAGTTAAAAATGGTTTTTTATGATAACGGTCCAGTAGAGTTATTGATATATCAGTGATATATCGATTTTATAACGGTAAATATCGGTTTACATTTTTAACAATTTTTTTTATTATAAAAAACATAATTAATAGTTAGCTATCATAAAATATGCAATAAGAGTTTCTTAAAGCATTAAAACTAAACGATTCATATCCAAACCAATATTACAATATGAAAAGTACCAACTTCAACAGTTCAATAAGAGTTTCTTAAAGCATTAAAACTAAAAGGTTCATACCAAAACCAACATTACAATATAAAAGTACCGACTTCAACAGTTTAACTAATATGAAAACCAAAACGAGTCCAATTCAAGTTTCAACATCTAGACTAATAATCTTCATTAGTTTCAACCAACTTCATTTTCCTCGTTCTCACAATCACCATCTTCACCACTTTCTTCCCTAGTTTCATCTTCATCTTCTTCATCCTCATCATCGTGAACAAGTGAGAGTGGATCTGTAATACCTCGTGACCTTGTGCTTCTTGTGCTTGGTCCTTCAACGTCATCGGCACCCACTGAAGCATGAACTTGCTCCCAAGTTAAATCATCACCTACCTTCACAAACTCTGCAAGTTCTGTTTCGGTTGGAGTAATCTAATCATCATTCTCTTCAACATCTCTCAAAATAATAGGATCAAAAGTTTTGGCTTTGTTCTTTCCATCCCAAAATCGTCTCTACAACTTCATGTTATATTGAAGTAATCCAATCATCATTCTCTTCAACATCTCTCAAAATAATAGGATCAAAAGTTTTGGCTTTGTTCTTTCCATCCCAGAATCGTCTCTCCAACTTCATGTTATATTGAATGTAAACAAGATCATTCAATTTTGCTTGCAAAAGGCAATTCCTCTTCTTCGTATGCAACTGAAATTAGCATACGTATTATTTGTAACTAGCTAGCTTGAATTTTTAAAAAAAGCAAATTAAGAAAGAAAGTAAGTTGCATACGTTGTCAAATACACTCCAATTTCGCTCACAAGGCGAAGCACTACATGTTTGGCTTAAGACCCTCCTTGCAAAGCTTTGTAGTTTCGGCGTACCATTGCCATGACTTATCCACCATTCATCTATATTGAGTACTCTCCTCACATTAATAAGAATAAAGAAAGATGTAATGTAAAATACAAATGGAATGGTTATTGGTAAGGAAAGAAACTTACATGGTGATATCGTTTCTCTTGTTCTTATAGCTATAGAGTAGTTCCAAAATCTCTCAACGCCTCTCTATATTCCGACAATTGCGATAAGATTTTAGTACTCTCAACCATATCGGGCACAAGCCTCATCAAAGTTTCATTAAGCATTCTCTTAGTGTGATTAAGCTCTGATGTTGAATGCTTATAAAATATGGCAGGATTAAGGTAATATCCAGATGCATTTAAAAATATAATCCAATTTGGCATATAAGTATGAATATGGTAACATTCATGTGCATATAAATATAAAAAAACATATATTAAAATATACCTGCATTCAAAGGGTGTTCTAGTTGTTCAACCCATCTCCATTTAACAATCGCCATGGCCTTGATACTACTGCAGGCTCATCAACAAGGTTCTTATCAAGCTGGAGTTGTGCTCTATCCATACCATCATATATATAGCCCACGCAAGGTTGTTCTTCCCTGTCCACCAATCTCAAGACATCTACTAAGGGAGCCAACACTTTACAAGCCAACTCCACATTTTCCAAAATGACTCTTTTGCAATAATTTTGCAATATTCTTTCCATCCTCTCTTTGAAAATGAACTGCGAACCCATCTAGAAGAAACGAATAATTGTTGCAAGTACTGCATGTTCTTCCATATGCTCTCCAATGTATAGAAGGAGGTTGCAAACCCAGTTACACAAGGGCTGTGCAACTCGCTACCGCTCAACTTCCGCATCATGTTTAAAACCATCAAATGGTTATAAATATAAACCACCACCTTCCTGGCTTGAGACAACACATTCTTAACCTTGTCGATATCACTACCAATTTCTTGCAAAATTAAATTGATGCAATGTGCAGCACAAGGAGTCCAATACATCTTTGGATGTTGTATCTCCAATTTCCTTCCCACGGCCTTAAAGTTAGAACCATTGTCCATGATAAACTACATACATAAAAAGAAAATTGATTACAAATTAGGAAAACATAATGTACATAAATAAGTGAACTATGAATTAACTAGTCAAGTCACAGATTTATTACATTAACATGTTTACCTAGACAATGTTTTCCTCTCCCACATCCGCGATCACCTCATTAATCAATCCAACAATGTAGTCTGCATCATGAATTTGGTCTGAAGCATCAACAGATTTTAAGAAAACTGTTTCTTGTGGACAATTAACTAAAAAGTTAATCAAAGAATGACCCTTCGTATATGTCCAAAAATCTGACAGAATGGAGCATCCATAGTCCTTCCATTTGGGCCTAAAGGAATCAACAAAAGATTGTCGCCTTCAGAACATCTTGAAGCAGAGTAACCCGCACATTATGATAGGACGGCGCAGGCATAGCTCTTCCATACTCCAACGCAATATATAAAGCGTTGAAATTACGCACAACATTAAAGGGTATACCGCACTCGTATGAAAATTTCGCCCACTCCATCCAAGCCTCCATCTTCAACTTCTTCTTGATTGGATTGCCAGTATCCAATGTCGTTTGTTGTATTTTTCGACATTAGGTTTGTAGATTACATCCATTGGACCTCTTATATTGCTACTTTCCTTCCTCTTCTTACTTGATGATGTAGCAATACTAGCAGGTGTTGGTTGAACATCGTCATCGGCATCCTCAACATCAAATGCGTCAGTCTCGTCCTCATTTAAGCATGGTCGGCTTAAAATATTGTTGACTCTATTTTTCTCTAGTCTTTTCTTTACTGCTTCATCCATTGCCTTTTGTACTTCCTTTTGCACAAGCATAGGAGCCTTATCACATCCCTTTGTTTGTCCCATTTGATTAACAATGTGATGTTTGAATCTTGATATCCCACCCGGTATTACTCTTTGGCAAAAATTGTACGTAATTTGACCTTTTTTGGTGGGATCCATAATTGTTCCATAGCGATACCGAACATCAGTCAAATTGATCTTAACCGGAGCTACGTCATTTGAAGCACCACCAGCTCCACCCTCATTTGAAGCTCGAAGACATTTCTGAAATAAAGAATTAAAAAAATAACTCATCCATTTTTTGATGAAGTAATCAGGAACAGCAGCAGCAATATGCAGTAATCAGGAATATACAGGAACAGCAGCAGCAATATGCAGTAATCAGAAATATGCAGGAATCAGTAATCATCCATTTTTTATTACATTAACCTCTCTAATTTTTTGGTTTTTGAAATATGCAGGAACAGCAGAAACAACATTTCTAATGAAGTAATCAGAAGAAAAAGAAAAAAAAGCAGAAGAAAAATAAGCAACTGCATCTCTAACATTTGAAGAACTATAAATTTAGAGAAGCAAAACAAAAATAACTGAAGAAGCAAAAAAATAAAGAAAAAAAAGCAGTAGCATCTCTAACATCTCTAACATGAAGCAAAAGAAAAAGAAGCAGTAGAAGAACCGAAGAAGAAGAAGAATTGAACTGAAGAAGCAAAAAAAAAAAAGAAAAAAAAAGCAGCAACATCGAAGAACTAAAGAAGAAGAAAAACTTACCGGTAGGAGCAACCTATGTTGTATTAAGCGTGAGGCGAGACGAGGCGACGAGGTTGTCGACTTGCTTAGTGGTGCTTAAGCGCCACTTAGTTAGCGCCTCACATTGTTTTTGGTCCTACATGTAAAATACTCTATATAGTATATACACATAAATTTCAATATTTTTGCATACAATCCTACTAGCATATGCATGAATAACAATACCAATTATCAATCAAGCAAAGTAACAATATAAATACTAGAATCAAAATACAAACTACAAGCCACATAATGCATACATACTATATAGTCATCAAAATATCATTAAACATAAAAGTTGTCTCTAAAGTTCCTACTTAAAGTTTTTCAACTATCCAACTATGTAAATAACAAAAGATTCGATTTAGTTTATTAAAAAAAAAAATCAAAAATCGTTACGTGAGGCGCTACTAAGCGACGCGTAGCTTAAGCGCTGATCGCTTTTCTGGGCGAAAATTCATTAAGCGAGGCGCCCTAATTCTAAATCTCGCTTAAGCGCCGCTTAAGCGCACTTTTCACAATATAGGAAGCATCGTCGAAGAACCTCCCTCTATTTTTGAAGAAGAAGAAGCAGCAGGTGTTGGGTTGAAGCAGCAACCATTTCTTTTTCTTTTTTTCTCTCTTAAGTTTTAACCTAACATATAAAGCAAACCATGAGATATCGATTATACCATAAACTGATATATCGGTAAATATCGATCGTATCGGCCGGTTTTATCGGAACCGATTTTTTACCCTTTTTTTAAAAAAAAATCGGTCATCAACCGATACCGATATATATCTCGGTTATAAAATCGATATATATTGGTTATTAACTACATAGCTAGTAGTGTGCGTCCAAGTATGACTTGGGTGTCATCAATGGCGTCATCGATGTGTGTGCGCGTGTGTACTTAGTGTGTAGGAGACATTTCAGATAGTTGTGAAGTTATTCTCAAATAACTTCTATGCCTTATCGTGTATCATACACGACACTATGAGTGAGATTCCATTGTGTTGGCACGAGTTTACATATCCGGCTCGCTACCGGTACGGGAGATTCGTATGATAGTTCATATAGAGTTAGTATGAGTCTAGCTAGTGACTTGTATTGAGATATGAATTATTCGAGTCATGGATATGACTAGTGCAAGACAAGGGTGGGAAAGACTATTAGTAGGCGTATAAGACAGCCCCATAGTAGCCTTATGGTTACCCGGTTATGGGTTTATGGTTGCCCAGTTATGGATGTATTGTTAGAGAATATATCCGGCAGCGGTCCTGACATTTTGTCAGATATGGTCGGGAGGTATGCTAGTAATACTTAAGCCTCTAGCGGATGTTATTCTTTATTCCTTCACCTACTCATACGTACTAAAGTCGTCTTCGATGTGCATACACATAGATGGTTAGTGAGCCTTGTTATTTGTGTATTTATTCAGTTCATTATGGCTTGTTCCTTTTGTATCTTGTTACGTCTCTGATCTCTCAAGGTTGTTGATGAGCTTATAGTATAGACTGGTGGATGGTATGATTTCGGCTGCAGGGTTCAGGTATCGCTTGTAGTGTTACTTTATCAATTTCTCGTGCTTTCTATTTTCTTTTCTGTTATATCTTGCTCATTTGCCTAGTTTTGCGAACTTACGTTATTCTCGAGTTTGCTCGAACATGTGTATTATAGGCGGCCGAGTATATTGCATGATGTTCATTATTGTTTTATTTACCTATATGTGGATTGAGACATAATTGAGACAGTGTAAATTTAGTTTACGTTTACAACGTACTACGATTAGGATAAGACTATTAAATTGTGATACTTATTCTAGCCGTACAGCTGGCATGCTCATGCCTTGGGTTCCTATATGTTTTGGAATTGGGGCGTGATAGATGGAACAACTCCTCGACATCAACTATAAAGGTCCCTCGTATCGAAGATGAACAACTCCTCCTCAATGCAATCTTTAGGTTCGATTCTTAGAGTTCCTCTAACTCCAATTTGTGAACATGTATAACAACCTTCTTTTTTAGTAGATTTTTTTGTCCTTTTGATCCAAGTGTAAGGCCCAACAACGAGCCTTATCGTGGCTATTACGACCGCAGTAATTGCAATCAAGATCTTCGCGATCCTCAAATTTCTTGCCTCCTCACTTGTGTATTTTATCCTCAGACGAACTTTTCGTTTTCTCGTCCTTCGTTCCGGACTTCTTATTCTCTGTCTAGATGGCCAAGGCCTGCTTGCTAGCATCTCCAATGTCTCGAATTGTGAACAATGCCAACTAGTTTTGAATTGACTCATGAAGATCACCAATATACTTCTTCAGCTTTGTTGTGTCTTCAATAGAGATACCCAATAGTACAACTTGCTTGTGGAACTTGGTTGTGTAGTCATGTACGCTTTGTTCGTACATTTGCCGCATGTATTGCGACTTCAACCATCTTTGCTTCTTGTAACCCAATTGATATAACTATTTCGAACGAGGGATGTTAAGTCTTCCCAAGAGATGTAAGACACATTGTGAGATACCATATAAGAAATTCAGTCAATAGGTAGTCTTTAGGTCACATTGCCCACCGGTCTACAACTATATTTGCTTGTTGACTCACTGTTGCCACAATCTCATATGTATAGTTGTTTTTTTGCCTAGTATAGTAGGGGTTTCATAAGCTTCACCGCAGCGCCTTGAGTACTAAAAACGGTTATGAGCAACTCTTCTTTAGGTAGGTATTTCACCAATGACCTTGAATCAAGCCATCACTTGTAATAATCGTTTCACTAAGGCATTTACCTTCCTTCTCTCAACTATTCTGCTAGAGAGAGTAATTGTTTCAGTTGGTCACTTATGGTTGCACTCACTCTCACTAGGGATAACCCGTTTACCTTTTTATTGGAATACGGTGAGATTATTCTCCTTCGCTTCTTTGATATTGTCTTTTCCTTATCCACACGCCTTGATTGAGAAAGCTTAATAACCTAATTTTAAATGAACTTTCCACTAGCGCTCATTAGTTTCAACCTATAGAAACATACCTTTTGATGATCATTATATCCATTGACCGTAAAGTAAGTCTCTAATTGGTGAATCCAATTGTCAATTTTCATTGCATCGACACTTATATCGAATATGGGTATATTAATTTTTGCCTCAAGACTCTACTTGATACTCTCATCTTCTGGTCTCCTTTTGTTCTCACCTATCCTTGGATTTGACTCTTCCTTGTCATCGCTATGGGATTTTGAAGATACAAATTTCGATTTGATTTGCTTCAAATTGGAGGCTTCTTGAATTAGGATTTGCATGTGCCGTCATGTTTGTGATCATCTCCTCCAATCGAGATACCATCATCCCCACATCTTTATTGTTAGTATCAACTATCTTCTTTGTTGATTCCTTCCGCTGTTTCTTGAGGCTCGGTGTGAGCGCTAATCCATGGCCTTTGTAGACGCAATGTATATCTAGTATCTAATATAAACAAGTGCCTAAAATGATAAAATCCAAAGTAAGGATCTTGATGTAGTATTTGATCCAAATCGATCAAATTAGGGTTTAAAATTTTCCCTAATGTAAAGACTCGGAATGAAGACCTAGAATCGGATAGGGAGATTTTTATTGTGGAAAGAAAGAAGAATTATAATAATGGTGCTGAAAATCACCACAAAGATAGCTTTAGTAAACTATCAAACTCTTGCCTCTTAATTAGAGAACAAGAGCACACAAAATAAATTGTGAGGTAGAGTAATTACAATAGACTTAGGCACTCATTTTATACCCGTAGGCAACCTCCGATATTGTTTAATTGCTAATAGGCCTACAAACAATAATTAATCCCACAAGGAATAAGTTAGCAATTGTAACTTATCCTCACAATTTCCATAAAAGAAAACAATATTGTAGACAGGAATACTAACCCTAACTACTTTCCATAAAAGGAATAGTAATCCTAACAAGAATATTAATCCCCAAATTAAGAATCCTAATCAGAAAATTAGGAATTCTAATTCTAAAAAGGAAACCTAATTCCTACAAATTAGGAATCCTAGTCCAAATAGAAGATCCTCATGGATCAGCAACAATCAACAATGTCCTGTTTCCTGCAATATAGGGTTCTAAAGTGGCAATGAAGAAGGGGGACGAAAACCAGACAGAACTAGGTTGGAAGTGGAGCAAGGAGATGGGCAAGAGAGGAGAAAGAATATAGGCTGCACTCAGACAAAATCGAACCAAAATCCATTCAGGATTGCCAAAACCACGTGGCTCCCAACCTCATGTCAAATAAAAGTGCTTACACGGTTGACAAACTTGGGGAAGGGTCTTTTCCTCCACTACCCACTGTCGAGGATGACGTGGGAAGGAAACTTTGATAGAGTGCCAAGAGGCACCATCAGACAATTAAAGAGACAAGACTGCAGACGCGTACGTGTCGCATGGTTAAGGTATGAATGCTAGACACGTGGAGGCGAGGTGCTTCTTCACATGAGAAAGAGGGGCCTGTGTGTGATGATGGGTTGAGTTCTAATACAGATGGGTGGCTTATGATTCAGAAGAAAGCCATATAGTAATAGGACGAGACAATAAAGATGCTCCAATAAATTGGACCAGGTAAGTGAAAAGGAAGAGGATAGATATGTCTGGAGGAGAAAACAGCTTATAATTAAGTATGAAGGCAAGTGAAGAGACGAGAGAGTACATATGCTCCAATAAAAATTGGACCAGGCAAGTGAAGAGACGAGGAGAGATGTGTCTACAGAAGAAAGCCTTTAGCAACCAATTTCAAGAAATGCTACAGAACATTAGAAAAAAGCAAGGATATTCTCGCTTGATTAGTTGAGTTAGTGTCTAGAAAGTATGAAGGTTAAGAGTGAGATCACCTACCACACATAATAGAAATGAGTACTTTGCAAAAAATGTGATCCAACATTTATGGGACTTTTTTCATGTGAAGGGAATCAAGGTGCTCTAGCCTTAACACAAACTGGGAAGGGGTGTAAAGGTGTGTTCCTCATACAATGGGCCTGGGTACAGTGGGAATGAGAACTGGGAAGTAGTTGGACAAATGCCTGAACACGAATAGGGGAGGGAAGCTAGGAAGCCTTGGACTTTCAAGAGATTTAGACACATTAGATATGAGAATTGTAGTGTATTTGATTTGCAAGAGGCCAAAATACTGGGACAGAGAGGTAGTTGGGTGTGTGTTCGAAAGGATGACCAAACAGTCTTTGAAGTTAAATGATTAAATTGAAGAGGAGGAAGAAAAGATGAAGACAGTAATATTGGGCAACAAAAGTGACAAACTCGAGCTATGACGAGATTGACTAGACAGCAGATCTATTACTTTATTGGTTTGAGTCTGTACTGTTTGTTCTTGGGAGGCATGTACTTAAACTCTTTACTTTATTAATTACCATAGCGGGTGGGGGTGCAGTATTCCCACCGTTTATCTCAAAAATAAAAGTAGGATAATGTTTGTAGTTCCTAAATTGCCAATTAGTTAGTTTGAGAATAGTCATTGTGTTCAATCCGCCTGTTTCTAGCTCGTCTCATATTGTTGTCTACAAGGAGAGCTCTCGAATGATCTGTGTGAAGCAACACCCGAAATTCTGTATCCATCCCCACTTTGGACTGCTTCAAAGAACATCTCTGAAATATGTAGCAATCAGGAACTCATGCCCGATACCTTAGGAACAAGGATGAAGACAATGGTCATGTCAATTGAAGAAAGATAATGCAGCCGCTGTCTCTCATACTAAACGAGGGCCAGAACTGGCCTGCCGTATGCTAAAGTGATCCTGCAAGTTGAGAAGGTCATGTTACATGGGGAGGCATTGGTGGAGGTTGGGAGATGATGTAAATTAGATGCCATTGGCGCTGAAATTGGTGGCACGGACGAAGCTGAAGGAGTTAGGGCCATTGGATGAGGACGGGGTAGAAGAAAGTGGTGTGGAGGATACTTAGCTGAATGGGGGCCTTCTCACATGACAGGGTGTGCTGCAGACAGTGAAGACCATTGATGTTGTAGAGGCTGCATTTTCTGGATAAGGCGAAGATGGAGGCGGCAACAGCCAAGGTACTAGTCAGTCTGAACTTAGTTTGCTAGTATGACAAGCAGCATCGAGGATTCTTGAGAAACTGTTAAATTAGTAATTAACACATTGTTGATACCATAGATACAAATCAAGATTAGTTTTTGCATTTTAATACGTACTCATCATGAAAATATAGCCATAGATTTGGTTTGTTACTGTTTGATTGAAGTTGTGTTGCATACGAAGATGATGGTGAAGATACTATCACTTGAGAAGTCTGGAGATGACCCGTTATATTGGCAAGCGGGAGACGAGTGTCCTGCTGTGAAGAAGATGACACGCGAAGAAGTCGGAGATTCTTAAAAAATATATCAAGGAGTAATGCTATGCTGACAGACTTGTCTATAACGAGTCGGTCAACTGAGCCAACAGTCGTGGTTATCTGTTTAGTGTGGGCCTAAGCCGTTATGTGATGTTAATAACAACACTCACATCTCACACAATGAGTCCTATCAGTCCTACTATAATAAAATGGTAAAGCATTAATTTCTTTTCTTGCGGGTACCGTTTGTACTTTCTTTCATTATTTCTCTGTTAAGTGTGGGGCCAAGTCGTCAGGCAATATTTAGATTCTGAAAGCTAAGAAGGGCTGTTTAGAAACTATGAACAATATCCTACTAATTAGTTTGCTCCAATTTGGATGTGGCAATAGCCCCAACCCAAAGAAGTCGACAGTTTATCTTATAAATAGGTATTAGATTGAATAAAAATCAGAGACTGACAACTAAAAGTAATCAACATAAAATCCATTGAAGTTTTACCTAATGCTACTCGGTATCTAGAGTTTGAGCATTTTTCACAATCTTTTGAGACCATAAAATTTCAAGTCCTTTTTATGTGAGCCTTATGAACCTTATACAGATCTAGCATATATTATTAAAGGAAAAATAGAAGTATGAACCTTTACAACCAAGAAGATGTAGTTCCCTTTAATCATAGTGAATTTGTATCTAACTTGCTTGCAACCACTAAGTTAGCAAGTAATAACAGTAGATAAACACTGAGGTTGATTTATGCAAACGAAAAAGGTATAGAAGTAGAGCACAGGTTTTAACTGGAAATTGGACATCGCCACTAACCTCTTCTCCTTCAAGCGAGCAATCACTCCTGCAGCTTCGGCAGGTGAAGGCGGGCCATTTGATGGAGATTGTGGCCGATCTGATGCTCTATGATGTGCACTCATGCTAGAGGAACCACTTGGAGGGGGAGGATTTGAGGAGCTTGACGAGCTTCCAAATGGTGAAGGAAACCAAGAATTCATAGTCACCAACAGAAGTGGCGTTTCCTTCTATAAAGCACCTGGAGCAGTTAGACCATCACCTAGCATTATTGTCCGTCAATCTCCAAATAAAATATGGATACTAAATTATTCCCAAAGTAAGCATGCACAAAAAACATGTTGCATTCTATTAGTGAGTTGCCCTAAAATAATAGTTTGGAAGTTGGAACCATCATATCCGAGGCACAACACAGGCTACAACATGGTTCACACTATCGGTATTGGAAGCGGTATGCGACCCTCCTTAATTAGCAGTTTTGAGAGGTTTTGGTGGTTTTGAATTGGCTGGTTTCGGTAAAAATGAGAAAAGGGAACTAACTGCCAATTGGTTGTTGGTAAATGAAGATTGGGCTCAATGGGAAATTTGCACTTTGCAGTTTAAGAAGTTTGGAATATAATTATACGAGGTTTTCAAGGAAGAAAAGTAACTCCTAATGGAAAAGTTGCAGCATGCCATTTTTTTCCAATAAAAAGTTTAGTCACATTATATAAAAGGGTGAAAAGTCATAAACCCATATATACATCAATACTTGGAGCCTAATTCACAAGGAACTGAAAAATAACCCAGAACCATAGCATAATGTGAACTTGAACAGAATTCAATAGTTGAAAGACTTGAATCTAGGAAAGATGAGGACCCAAACCCAGGATGCACAGACTCCAAAATCAGCATCATGTCTGTGTCAAGTACGTATAGACACAACATGGACATAACATCATCAACATCATGTCCATACAGTGTCTTGTTGTATGTTTCTTTGCAACATAGACTGATGGACAGATCCATTCCAGAACTAGAAATTAAACATATAGATCTAAGATTACCAGATTGTGGACTTCTTATTTAACATAACCTCCAAGAAATTTATAAAAAAAAAAAAAAAAAAAAAAAAAAAAAAAAAAAAAAAAAAAAAAAAACCAAAAATCGTGCATGAAGGTTGAATCACTAAGAAATGTATAGTATTAACTTTTGTCATCTCAATAAAGATCCAGCCCTATGCAAGATCTTTATGATTAAACCAAAGTCCAAGAAACAAGTAATCCAGTCATGTAATAATCCTTTGGATCAAATAAAAATTAGAAAGTAACTAACTTGGAAAATTTGAACTTGATGTCTGAAAAGCAAAAGTGCCCAGAGAATCCAACCAAAGAGGGAGATTTTTCTCTAAACCAACCTAACAATAAGTTACAGTGATGCTACTCATTTTATCAATGGGATGTCTAGGTACCCTGAAGCAACGCTGCTCCAGGGAATTTCAGAAAGCCCTGATGACAGTAGTAGAACCTACAGAAACTCGTGGATCCCTTGGTAAAGGCATAATCTCTTTCCCCTGATCAAGGCAATTTGGTAAAACTATGCATTGGTCCAACAGGTTGCTAACCTAGAGTATGGTTTCAAACATTGTCTAGACCCAAGACACGATGGAATTTGAATCCCAAGGTCATGACCATTGTAGTTGGTCTAGATTATTGGACCATTGCTAATATTTAATAGCCCAAATATTTCCATTTCTACATACCACAAATATTTCCACCCAGAACAGAATTTCAATATTGACCTACATCACTAAGTACAAGTTGAACAAATATGCAATATGTTGTAGGTACACTATATATACAAAGACTTAAAACACAATTCAAATTGTGCCTTGTTCAAGCCTTACCGTTCTGGAAATATGCCACGAAACTGCAAAGCGAATGGTCCTTGCCAATCCAATTAGCCTGAAAGGTCCAAGGGTTGACCAAAAGTTGCAATTTCTCGAATTCCAATGCCTTCAGAACTAGTATAAAGGTAGCAAAAGAAATCAGAATAAGCAGAACAGAAAGCTAAAGCTTAAATGAGTTTAAAGAAGAAGAAAAATACTCGCTCAATATCCAAAATAGTGCCAAGACCCGAGGCAAATTCATACAGCATAGACACGGATAAAGTGCATTTAAACCCTCCTTAGATGTGACGAAAATGCAATTAAAGACTCATAGTTTGAAATGAACCCTGTTTTTTTTTCTCAATTTAGTCCCCCGCCGTTATCAACCGTTAAAAATCGTCTAAAAATATAATTTTCCCCTCCCCTCCCCCCCCCCTCTCTCCGATGGTGGGGGCGGGTCGAGGGGGCTGGCCGGCGGAGGAAGGTTGGGGGGGGGGGGGGGGGGGGGGGGTCGGGGGTAAGGGCTGTGTCACGCCCCGCTCCCGTAGGAGCGATCGTCCTCGCTAAGGCGTCATGCCGCACGAGCCTAGATTGCTCTCGTGCAAGGCAGTTTCATAACGGCCGATTACATCGGCTGCAACAGGGTCGTCGCACAGAAGTCCCAAGCAGAAACATTGAACATGCAGCGGAATTTAGAAGCAAAACACAAGTTATTCAAAAACGTGCTCTTTATTGAAATTGAACAATCAGATTACAATAGGCGCAAGGCCATGATTACAAGTCTCTCATGCTCACTTTTCTCTCATTATACAAGTCACTCTGCTCTCTCTCTCATCTCTCGATACAATGCTTGAGCCAGCGGAAGCTTCGGAAGGCAATGTCCATACATTATGTCCCGTATAAGTCTTGAGTTCACGCGACCGCACGCTTCGACTCGCCAAGGAACTCCGTGCCTCGACGCATCCAAGCGAGCTCCGCACCACGAACTTCTACCTGTACCTGCATATAAAAACTGTGTGGGTGTCAGTACTCAACTGTATTGGTGGAGTGAGCTCCTCGCCCACCCATACAAAACCGACACGTCCATTTACTTTGTGCAATACAAGTCCCTTTACGATTATCTTTCTAGTCTTACCTTAGGATCAGTTTTAAGACTACGACGCCTGACCAAACCGATGTGCCACGACATGGTCGTGCTATAATGCCAACGTGTATTTCGATCGAGGCAATACCTCATCACTTATGTACTTGACCGAACTTCAACTCGGGATGGCAGGGTCGTGCCATGACATCTACTTGTCTATTCTAGTTTCCAACGACGTCAAGGAGACAACTTGTGCAGGTCGTGCCTCTAGACCTTGCTTAGACATGTTCGTGCTTCAAGATTGAGGTCGTGCCTCGCAACTTATCAAGACTTATCCATGCTGCCTTGCGACCTTTCTGTTCGACTCATAAACTAACTTAGACAAGACTTGTGAAACATAGTATCGATTTCATGAACATCCCGACGCCAAGTATCGTGCCAAGCACGGTGCCTATGCTGCAGCCCAATCTTAGACCCAGACATTGTGTTGCCGACAGAACATACGTTCAAGTTCTAGACTCAATCCAAAGGCATACACGCGGTTTGCCGCTATTCTGCCGACCCATCTATATGAGTGGTCACTAGCAATGTCAAGCTATCTTAGACCCGGCTCGGGGATATCGGACCGTCCCTCCGCGGGTAGCTAGCCCCGGAGGCGCCGAATTTTCTATGTGGTTATCCAGCATCCTCCTTTGAGCCGTCTCGCTTCTCCCGGGCCGACATGATCCCGACATCCCGACGATCATTCGAGAAGACTACACCTTGTCGACAAGTTGTCCAATGACCATGCAGACTCAACTCGATCTATCAAGTCCTTCCTTAACCATGACCATGCTTTCCCTCTTTCTATCGAGACTCCCAAGTAGCGGGACCGATCTCGCGTGATTCCTTATCAAGACTCCCAAGTAGCGGGACCGATCTCGCGTGATTGCTTATCCAGACTTATCGAGACTCCCAAGTAGCGGGACCAATCTCGTGAACTTCCTTATCGAGACTTATCGAGACTCCCAAGTAGCGGGACCGATCTCGTGTGCGAGACTTAACGAGACTCCCAAGTAGCGGGACCGATCTCGCGTGATTCCCTATCGAGACTCCCAAGTAGCGGAACCGATCTCGCGTGATTGCTTACCCAGACTTATCGAGACTCCCAAGTAGCGGGACCGATCTCGTGTGCGAGACTTATCGAGACTTAGCGAGACTCCCAAGTAGCGGGACCGATCTCGCGTGAACAAGGCTTATCGAGACTCCCAAGTAGCGGGACCAATCTCGGCGACAATCAGTCGTGTGGACTTCCTTTGTCCGTGGCATACTCTTTACTAAATCCACTGTAACTCGTGCCTTAGACAGGCCTGGTTCTCTAGGCGACACTATCGCTCAAGTCATATACTTTATACGACGAGCCTTGTTCTCAAGGGACTACGCGACTTGACAACCGCAGGTAGCACGGGACAGTACTAGAAATGGCTTAGACCGACCGGCATAACTTTGCCTAACTTATTTGCGCAACGACTTGACGAACAAAGGCTACGCCAAGCTTTGCATCGAGGGAAGGTGCCGTGCACGCGTCCGACTTGAACAACCAAGTCCTCGGGTGTCTAGACATAAGCCAAAAGCCGTGCAAGATGACTTAACCCACGGGACAGGCGAGGGCTATACCAAGCCTTGGACGATGGGACCGTGCATGCTTTATCAAGCATTCACGGGGGCGACGCCTATGACTTAGGCTAATTCGAGTGTCGGGGCAAAACGATGGGACCGTGCATGCTTTATCAAGCATTCAAGCGGACGATGCCTATGACTTAGGCCACGTTCATAACTTCTTGGCAACTTAGACCAACTCTCCTTCTCCTAAGCCACGGGAACGAAGGATTCGAGTGTCCCTTTGAAAGCACGTTGAACACACTTCTAAGACGGCCGTGGGACATTTTTCCAAGTTCTAGCATATATCGACCAGTCGGGATTATTCCCTTAGCTATGTGAGTTCGTAGCTTTTATATTAGCCTACTTGTGCAAGTTGAAAACATGTTATTTATTATGTGAAGGCTAAAATGAGACAAGTTCACCGAAACTACCCCACCTGAACGAGGAGTCGCCTCGACCGAGCGAGCCTTCGAGCAGCCGTTGCAAGGCTAAGTCCGAACGCCGTCGGCGTTTCGATTCCTCCGATTGACTTTGCGGGACTGGGCACTACAACATACACCACTCAGAACAAGTCTCGTCCTCGAGACTTTCTTGAAGGCAAGCCATCCTCCCATTTCTATGGCCAAGACTTAATCGTGCCTAGACATGGAACTATAACAGTCGTGCAAGGTACGCCATAATTTATCGTACACAAGGGTCACATACCGAGACTACCTTTCTCGTTCTTGCACCTTGGCTTACTTATGGACCACTTTGATCCAAGGACTCTCGTACACACTTCGCCTACGCGTTTCTTCGATTCCGAGCCACGCTCGCCCTAGTATCAATCCTTTCCTTTAATATGATTTCAAGTCCTCGACACTCTTCCATTCCACAAGTCTTGCTTGAACTCAATGTATCATTTGGTTGGATCGTGCACGCATTCCAGGCGTCCCCAAAATACATGCATTCAGCCAAGCCGCATGATAGAGAATTCGTCATTCTCACTCGAGTCGCATCGTGCACATATTCAGGCGTCCCTGAAATATATGCATGTCAGCCAAATCTCGTAAGGGGTATTCCTATTCTTGAATCATTCGATTCATTCATACCAATCCTCAAGATCAATCTTTCGATTGATAACTCTTGAAATAGGGACGTCTCGCCTAACCGCTAGGCCATTTCTCAAGGCTAAGTCAATGTCAGGATTGGAATCATAGTTCGCCAACAATAATGCCAACACTGACCCCCAATCCTAGGGTTAAACCAAAGTCGGTAGTACGGGATTTTCTACCCAAGCTCGCGTCACTCAGATTTCTAAACATCGAACATGATCACCTAATTCGCATCAAGGCACTCGTTGCACATATTCAAATCCGTTCAAATCACCAATTCAAACCAATTCATGTATTCAATCACGAGGTCGTCTAGCTTGACAATATGTTGCGCCCCAATCTCATGCGAGTCCGATTATCTACGGTGGTTCATGAATCACCATGCAACGCTCCCGCGGAATAATCATTCTCATCGAAGCTTAACTCTTGTTTGAGTCTAGACTAATTCATTTTCGATACGTGGATTGGACCTACTCAATCCTCAAGTTCGATCGTCAAGTACACCGAGTCATTCTCGAATCCACCTTCGCGTCAAACCACCAGTCGATGCATACAAATTGCCATGCCATACAAGTTCGATCGTCCCCGCTGTATGAATCACCATACCAGCGCTCACGCGGAATGATCGCCCTAATCGACGTGACGCATGTGCGAGGCTGGAGTTGTGCTCGTATAAGACAAAAACGTCAACGTTGTGGTTATCGTCGAAGCAATCCAAACATTTCATTTTCATCCAGGCCAAGATCTCAGTTCGATAGTCTGATCGTCATACGTTCAACTAGAAAATTTTCGAGCCAAGTCTATCTTTTCCTCGACACCTTTCAACATCCCGAGTATAGCATCCATCGGAACAATGACATTTTACACGATCATCGTTCCTCGAATCAAAGTACCCCCAAGTTATCGCACATCGTCTTTGATACGCCTCAATACCATCGATGATGTACGTAACCTGACGATCTTCCTTTGCAACGAACTCCGAGTCGTGTAACTGATGCTATTGTCCGAATTGGATATGCCACAATTCCATTCGACCAAATCCGAAATCATAAGTGCGATCCTCTAAGTTTCCTCGATCAAGACATTCACTATTATTCATCGTTCTGAATCGCTTTCTAACTCGTGTTACACATTCACAAGTTGTCCGAACGACATCTCGTTCGGGACATTCGAAGTCACGACCAACTAAGCGTGTCACGTTCTAAGGCTTTGCGCGATCGCATCACCTCGCCGACATACTCGTTGTCACCTCTAATCCTCAAAAAAAAAAAAAATTTGCTCGAATGATTTCCAAGACAAACCATACACCACTCAGGATTCGAGCCATCCGATCCAGTCCTCAATCACGTTCGCATTAATCGCTAAAACATCTTTCCGATTCGTTCGACGAATCTCTAGCGTAATCGCTCACGTCGTCTCGACGTACTAAGTCGTTCGCACTATTTCTCAAAATCCAAGCCAATCTTCCGTGCACGCCTAAGCGTTAGTCCGATAGCGTTCCTATCGATATACACTCTAAGTATATCTCCGTTCCCGACCGAGCGATACTTAATATTGCTCGCGACTCGTTTGCACCAAAAGGTCGAGGGGCGCGACACGCGGCACAACTTAGCCAAAAGGCCGTGTGCATAGCTATTTCGTACGGACTATATCCGAATTTGCATGCTCATTTGCTAATGTCGACGTAGGACTATTTGGGCACAAGCGCGAATTGCTAACTTTAGCATGTGCTTTCTATCAAGTCAAGTTTGACACCGTTCGGCACAAAGGCCTATTAATGCGTTCGGCGATGGCCTACCGATGCGTTCGATTGAACGATTGTACGAGCTTTTGAAAATATTTAGACATTATATGGACATGCCGTGGGACACTTGAGAGAGCGCACACTTCTTTTTCTATGAACGAGCTTTCAAAACTGAGAGATCGACATGAAGTCCAAGGACGTAAAGCCGTGCTCTGATACCATTATGTCACGTCCCGCTCCCGTAGGAGCAATCGTCCTCGCTAAGGCGTGATGCCGCACGAACCTAGATTGCTCTCGTGCAAGGCAGTTTCATAACGGCCGATTACATCGGCTGCGACGGGATCGTCGCACAGAAGTCCCAAACAGAAACATTGAACATGCAACGAAATTTAGAAGCAAAACACAAGTTATTCAAAAACGTGCCCTTTATTGATATTGAACAATCATATTACAATAAGCGCAAGGCCATGATTACAAGTCTCTCATGCTCACTTTTCTCTCATTATACAAATCACTCTGCTCTCTCTCTCATCTCTCGATACAATGCTTGAGCCAGCGAAAGCTTCGGAAGGCAATGTCCATACATTATGTCCCGTATAAGTCTTGAGTTCACGCGGCCGCACGCTTCGACTCGCCAAGGAACTTCGTGCCTCGACGCATCCAAGCGAGCTCCGCACCACGAGCTGTGCCTGGACATGAAAACTGTGTGGGTGTCAGTACTCAACTGTACTGGTGGAGTGAGCTCCTCGCCCACCCATACAAAACCGACACGTCCATTTACTTTGTGCAATACAAGTCCCTTTACGATTGTCTTTCTAGTCTTACCTTAGGATCAGTTTTAAGACTACGACGCCTGACCAAACTGATGTGCCACGACATGGTCGTGCTATAATGCCAACGTGTATTTCGATCGAGGCAGTGCCACATCGCTTATGTACTTGACCGAACTTCAACTCGGGACGGCAGGGTCGTGCCATGACATCTACTTGTCTATTCTAGTTTCCAACGACGTCAAGGAGACAACTTGTGCAGGTCGTGCCTCTAGACCTTGCTTAGACATGTTCGTGCTTCAAGATTGAGGTCGTGCCTCGCAACTTATCAAGACTTATCTATGATGCCTTGCGGCCTTTCTGTTCGACTCATAAACTAACTTAGACAAGACTTGTGAAACATAGTGTCGATTTCATGAACATCCCGATGCCAAGTATCGTGCCAAGTACGGTGCCTATGCTGCAGCCCAATCTTAGACCCAGCCATTGTGTTACCGACTGAACATACATTCAAGTTCTAGACTCAATCCAAAGGCATACATGCGGTTTGCCGCTATTCTGCCGACCCATCTATATGAGTGGTCACTAGCAATGTCAAGCTATCTTAGACCCGGCTCAGGGATATCGGACCGTCCCTCCGCGGGTAGCTAGCCCCGGAGGCGCCGAATCTCCCATGCGATTATCCAGCATCCTACTTTGAGCCGTCCCACTTCTCCCGGGCCGACATGATCCCGACGTCCCGACGATCATTCGAGAAGACTACACCTTGTCGACAAGTTGTCCAATGACCATGCAAACTCAACTCGATCTATCAAGTCCTTCCTTAACCATGACCATGCTTTCCCTCTTTCTATTGACCATTATGTCATGCCCCGCTCCCGTAGGAGCGATCGTCCTCGCTAACGCGTGATGCCGCACGAGCCTAGATTGCTCTCGTGCAAGGCAGTTTCATAACGGCCGATTACATCGGCTGCAACGGGGTCGTCGCACTGAAGTCCCAAGCAGAAACATTGAACATGCAGCAGAATTTAGAAGCAAAACACAAGTTATTCAAAAACATGCTCTTTATTGATATTGAACAATCAGATTACAATAGGCGCAAGACCATGATTACAAGTCTCTCATGCTCACTTTTCTCTCATTATACAAGTCACTCTGCTCTCTCTCTCTCATCTCTCGATACAATGCTTGAGCCAGCGGAAGTTTCGGAAGACAATGTCCATATATTATGTCCCGTATAAGTCTTGAGTTCACGCGGCCGCACGCTTCGACTCGCCAAGGAACTCCGTGCCTCGACGCATCCAAGCGAGCTCCGCACCACGAGCTTCTACATGTGCCTGCACATGAAAACTGTGCGGGTGTCAGTACTCAACTGTACTGGTGGAGTGAGCTCCTCGCCCACCCATACAAAACCGACACGTTCATTTACTTTGTGCAATACAAGTCCCTTTACGATTGTCTTTCTAGTCTTTCCTTAGGATCAGTTTTAAGACTACGACGCCTGACCAAACCGATGTGCCACGACATGGTCGTGCTATAATGCCAACGTATATTTCGATCGAGGCAGTGCCTCATCGCTTATGTACTTGACCGAACTTCAACTCGGGACGGCAGGGTCGTGCCATGACATCTACTTGTCTATTCTAGTTTCCAACGACGTCAAGGAGACAACTTGTGCAGGTCGTGCCTCTAGACCTTACTTAGACATGTTCGTGCTTCAAGATTGAGGTCGTGCCTCGCAACTTATCAAGACTTATACATGTTGCCTTGCGGCCTTTCTGTTCGACTCATAAACTAACTTAGACAAGACTTGTGAAACATAGTGTCGATTTTATGAACATCCCGACGCCAAGTATCGTGCCAAGCACGGTGCCTATGCTGCAGCCCAATCTTAGACCCAGACATTGTGTTACCGACTGAACGTGCGTTCAAGTTCTAGACTCAATTCAAAGGCATACACGCGGTTTGCCGCTATTCTGCCGACCCATCTATATGAGTGGTCACTAGCAATGTCAAGCTATCTTAGACCCTGCTTGGGGATATTGGACCGTCCCTCCGCGGGTAGCTAGCACCGGAGGCACCGAATCTCCCATGCGGTTATCCAGCATCCTACTTTGAGCCGTCTCGCTTCTCCCGGGCCGACATAATCCAGGCGCCGCGGCGATCATTTGAGAAGACTACACCTTGTCGACAAGTTGTCCAATGACCATGCAGACTCAACTCGATCTATCAAGTCCTTCCTTAACCATGACCATGCTTTCCCTCTTTCTATCAAGACTCCCAAGTAGCGGGACCGATCTCGCATGATTCCTTATCGAGACTCCCAAGTAGCGGGACCGATCTCGTGAACTTCCTTATCGAGACTTATCGAGACTCCCAAGTAGCGGGACCGATCTCGTGTGCGAGACTTATCGAGACTTAGCGAGACTCCCAAGTAGCGGGACCGATCTCGCGTGATTGCTTATCCAGACTTATCGAGACCGATCTCGTGAACTTCCTTATCGAGACTTATCGAGACTCCCAAGTAGCGGGACCGATCTCGTGTGCGAGACTTATCGAGATTTAGCGAGACTCCCAAGTAGCGGGACCGATCTCGCATGAATGAGGCTTATCGAGACTCCCAAGTAGCGGGACCGATCTCGGCGACAACCAGTCGCGTGGACTTCCTTTGTCCGTGGCATACTCTTTACTAAATCCACCGTGACTCATGCCTTAGACAGGCCTGGTTCTCTAGAAGACACTATCGCTCAAGTCATATACTTTATACGACGAGCCTTGTTCTCAAGGGACTACGCGACTTGACAACCGCAGGTAGCGAGGGACAGTACTAGAAATGGCTTAGACCGACCGGCATAACTTTGCCTAACTTATTTGCGCAACGACTTGACGAGCAAAGGCTACGCCAAGCTTCGCATCGAGGGAAGGTGCCATGCACGCATCCGACTTGAACAACCAAGTTCTCGGGTGCCTAGACTTAAGCCAAAAGCCGTGCAAGACGACTTAACCTATGGGACAGGCGAGGGCTATACCAAGCCTTGGACGACGGGACCGTGCATGCTTTATCAAGCATTCACGTGGGCGACGCCTATGACTTAGGCTAATTCGAGTGTCGGGGGAAAATGACATGACCGTGCATGCTTTATCAAGCATTCAAGCAGGCGACGCCTATGACTTAGGCCACGTTCATAACTTCTTGGCAACTTAGACCAACTCTCCTTCTCCCAAGCCATGGGAACGAAGGATTCGAGTGTCCCTTTAAAAGCACGCTGAACACACTTCTAAGACGGCCGTGGGACCTTTTTCCAAGTTCTAGCATATATCGACCCGTCGGAATTATTTCCTTAGCTATGTGAGTTCGTAGCTTTTATATTAGCCTACTTGTGCAAGTTGAAAACATGCGATTTATTATGTGAAGGCTAAGATGAGGCAAGTTCACCGAAACTATCCCACCTGAACGAGGAGTCGCCTCGACCGAGCGAGCCTTCGAGCAGCCGTTGCAAGGCTAAGTCCGAACGCCGTCGACGTTTTGATTCCTCCGATTGACTTTGCGGGACGGGGCACTACAGGCTGGCCGGCGGAGGGAGGGGGGGTCGGGTCGAGGGGCGGGCCGGCGGAGGGAGGAGGGGGGCAGGGGATTGCCGGCGGAGGGAGGAGGGGGGATAGGGAACGGGGGGCTGGTAGGGAAAAGGGAGGGATATTTTAGATAGTTTTTTTAATTTTTTATTTTTTTAAAAAGTCATAAGAGCCATTTCTAATAGCTAATAGACGGTAGGAGCTTTCTTGCTCACACGGACAATCTCAGGTGGGACAAACTGCTTAAGTTTTCTAACGAGTTTTATTTTTCTAACGAGGCAAATCTAAGGAGGGTTTAAATGCACTTTACCCGCATGGACACATATAAACTATAAAATATTAAAGACTTGTTGACAAACATTGCAAATCTCCATATGCCTCTAGCCAAATCTCCATTAATTCTTAAGCCTACCAGGGACGCCTTCGCTAGAATCCACACACACCTATTGACATCTACTACAGGTCAAAATTAGTCGTCGCATGTTGTGAAACAGGACTACAGACCACTCATTACCAGTGTTTTAAAAGGCGCCTACCTTGTCGCCTTAGCCTCCCGCCTAGGCATTTCAGATGCCCTGACGCCTAGGCAAGTAGTAGTTAGGCAGTGAGATCCTGAGATCCCGTCTCGGAGCACCTTGACTTGCTTCAAGGCCTTGACCTCTATTGACTTGTAAGTCATTTTTTGAATTTGAAATTTGACCCGGAACAAATAAAAGTTAAAGATATTATTAATAATTTAATATATAATAGAAAATTTGAGGCAATAGTAGTTTTTCCTCCTCTGGTTTCTTTTCCTTGTGCATTTGTCCTAATCCACTTTATCCCGTCTCTATTTCCAACTCTAATCGGCATAGTCACAAACCAATATGTAAATCTCTCTATATGTACTCACCTCTTTCCTCAGTGCTCTCTTTCTTTTTCTTTTTGTCCTATGCCATTATCTTGATGCTGACGATGACTTCTAA
This sequence comes from Iris pallida, assembly GCA_029216955.1. Taxonomy (NCBI): domain Eukaryota; kingdom Viridiplantae; phylum Streptophyta; class Magnoliopsida; order Asparagales; family Iridaceae; genus Iris; species Iris pallida. The sequence continues at coordinate 23,207,834 of JANAVB010025598.1, read as the reverse complement.
CTAGTCTTGTTAAGTGGGTCGTGTCGGGCGACTTGGCACAAAATTTGGGTGGGTCGAGACATACCTGGGCCAAGCTTACAAGACCCATGCACTGTAGCGGGACGGACCAGTCCTAAGGGTGGAAAACATCAGCCAAGTACGACATATGGCCCAAGGCACATTGGGCTCCGGACTGGGTCGGGATATGCCTGGGCCGTGGGTCAAGCGGGGCTTATCGGGACTAAGGCACGTCGGGTTTCGGACTGGGCCAGGATGTGCCTAGGCCATGGACCGAGTAGGCCTATCTGTGTCCAAGTTTTATATGACAATTTTAAGTAAAAATTATCAAAATTTGTTCTTAGCAGGACTTGAATCCACGGCCCTTTGAACAATACAATAGTTGTCATCCATCAGACTAATTTAACTTCTGGTACTATTGCACATTCTTTCATTTGCTTAAATAATTGACTAGTGTAATAAGTTTAAAAGTACCTTCCAATATTGTCAAAAAAAAGTACCTCTAAATTAGTTTTCAGGGCCAGGCTATGGGTCGCTACGTGCTCGGGCCTTCATGGGCTCTGTGCCAGACCATGGGCCTGGCTTAACAGGACAATGGGCCATGCCAGAACAGGCCATAGGCTGAACCGGAATGGGCCTGAGTTTCGGGACGGACCTCTCGTGTGCCGAGACATAAGGCCCAGCATGCCCCAATATACTATGCCAGACCAGCCCGGGCCCGTGATTAATCGGGTCAAGCCAGCACATAGGCCAATTTTTTCGTGTAAGGCTCGTACCGGGCTGGACTGGTTTGGCCCAATTGACAGGTCTACTTCTAATAAATGTTGATATCTCTGATAAAGATGTCTCTCTCTTTTACTTTTTGTTTTGACTAATTTTTCCCTCCCCAGTAGAGTATTTCCCGCCTCAGCTTCTCAAATGCAGTTTAGGAAGCATACACTCCAAAATCCGTGTAGTGTTGGACAAGCCACAAACACTCAAAAATACACTAGGACACTATATTTGATATTGAATCTTTGTTGCCGTGTCCGAAACTTTCATGTGATATTTCCTACCTATATAGTAGATTTAGGTAACTATGGTATGTCATCCCTAATAAGAACTCAAATCTTTTCTTACTCAAAGAGAGAGCACTGGTACGATTTGGGGTAACATAAGTTTTAGTAACTACATCTTTGTTCTAAACCAACCTACTGAACACTCCAAAGTTTTAGTCTTGAGGCCCCGCCTAGGTGTTTCAGCAATTTGCAGCTTCGCGCTGCCTTAAAAAAGCATGCTCATTACCAACGCCATATAACTTAGGGATGTCCCCTTGTTTATATATTTGTCTTATTGTATATAAAGTCATGAACTTAAGGATGTCAAAGAAAGTCGGAGTTTGCAATCTTATCTCACTCGATTGACAATAATTTACATCGTCAACGGATCGAGTATAATCTTTCTGTTGGGTTAAGACTGAACGAAGAATAGTTTGAAAGTAGTTGAAGGAGATCGTAGTTGGATAGAGAGGCGAGCGAAGTGAGTAGAACTTAACAACCCGCAACCCGTTGTCTTGCCCCCCTTGTCGGAAGTGCAATGAAAGACGATCTTATGTCTCTTTCTTCCACTGGCCCACCACACCAATAATAGTGGTTTCAATTTATTTGTCCCACTAACTCGTCTCCTTATTTATATATTTGTCTTATTGTATATATAGTCATAAACTTAGGGATGTCTCCTTAGAACAACAAAGGGGATATACTACGATTTTGGGGTCATCTATTTGAATCCCTTTTTCTTTCACTCGTCTCTATTACCACTGCAACATTAACAAAAACAATAATATCCTTCTTCATGATAGCCTCAATCCAAGTTCGTTTATGCCTAGTAATTCTTTCTATCAACTCTTCTATCTAACTAATATTTGATCCCGTATCCGAACAGGTATAACTATTTCTCTAGTTGCGCATGTCCACAATTTCAATATGCATACATTTAATTTCATGAAAACAAGACTTGGTATTCCTTCTCTTTATTTTTCTTCTCCTTTAACCAACCAAATATATCAACCATGCTTCGTGGTCCCCGCTAAGAATGCGGTGCGACCCGAACCGGAGTTGGCCCATGAGATGTGATATTGGACTAGGCTATATGCCTTAAAAAAATTCTCATGTAAGGCTTGAACCAATCTCAATTATCTACACCTCATGATCTCACCTCCTACCCAATATGGGACTAAATTACCAACCTCCATTGTCACACCCTTGGAGGGCTCATTCAAAAACGAGATATAGTTCATCCACACCACCATTGTGTGCCAACCACAACGTCTTGCTCCACCTTGGACATGTTAGACCCACCATTAAAATCAAACCGTGTAGTTGCTTCCAATATTTATTAGGTCTGATCCACCTTCTGCCTGTGAATTTCTTGATACCTAGACCACCTTATGGAGGATGCTCCTAACTCCACCTTGATAAAGAGCTCGTATAATCCGATTATACGCATGAACGTTCAGCACCATCTATTTCGTACCAATTAGAGCCGCTCAAACTAGCCGGCAGCCCCCATAACCATTGGCTGTGATACCACTTGTTAGGAACGTGGTGTGACCCAAACCGGAGTTGATCTATGAGGTGTGATATACGCATGAACGTTCAGCACCATCTATCTCGTACCAAGTAGAGCCGCTCAAACCAGCCGGCAGCCTCCATAACCATTGACTGTGATACCACTTGTTGGGAACGTGGTGTGACCCAAACCGAAGTTGATCTATGAGGTGCGATATTGGACTGGGCCCATATGCTTTAAAAAGGAAATTCTCGTGTAAGGCGTGAATCAATCCTAATTATCTACACCTCATGATCCCAACTCCTACCTGATGTGGGACTAAATTACCAACCTCCATTGTCACCCCCCTTTGAGGGCTCATCCGGAAACGAGATACAATCCAACAGTCCCGGTCACCCACGCAGGCTGGCTTTGCACTGGACTTCTAGTTCCAGACAAACACTGCTATGGCCGCATGATTGCAACCGGAAGACATGGTTTAGGCTCTGATACCATTTTGATTGGTGCTTGTCAAAAGCAACAGATCCGGATGCATCATCACAGTGATCCTTAGTTGGTTGGTGGTCTTTGCCACGAATTGGGGAAAGGACCATCTGAAGATCTTCAAACTTCTTATCGAATTTTTCAAACTTTCTTAAAACAAAAACAAAAAAATAACTCACAAAATACTTGAACCATACAAACATTGGTTGATTGATATTGAAACCCTAAAAGTGCAACTATCTGAAACCTTGAAAAAAAAAAAAAAACGCGCAAAATAGAATTCCTCACCTTCTTTCTTTCCTTCTTTCGTTCGTTCTTCTTTCGGTAGGTCTCGTCTACTTTTATTTTTCTCATCAAACCCGTTCCTTCTTTCTTCACACGCAAACTGGACTTTGGCCTATGGGCTTTACGAATACTTGGACCACCCGGACCTGTACTCTAGGCCTTCTCAACTACCAATTTTTCTTTTTCTTTTTCTTCTTTTTAGCAATTTAATAGCAACTTAAGAGTGTCTAACAAACAAAAACCACCTTGCACACTTTAATTTCCGAGTTTTTCCTTCCCTTTCCTTTACTTTTTCTTGTTTTTTCTTGTTTTTTTAATAGAGGATATAGCTTTCACTCAAAGAGTAATGAGATCGACTTTTTTGTCTAAGGTTGAGTGGTTGTTCCGTGCGGAAATAAATGTGAGTATTGTAGAGAACAAACTTTTTTTGTCTTATTACAAACAGATGATATATAGAAAAATAGAAAAAAATTCCACAACATGGGTTAAAGATTCAAATAACATTTTATTTAACAATGGGATAATTACCAAATATTTTTTTCATTTAGCTCGTAATTGCTTTTGTTTTATATGACATAATAATTCGATTAAAAATATATGCATTTGTGCACTTAATAGATGTCGAGGTTCCCTACCACAGTAAGGTCCTAGGCGACTGCGTAGTTAGCATTGTGGTAAGATCGGTTCTGCATGGACCAACTAATTAAAATAAATCAAATTCATCATAACATATATGTTTTTCTCTACAAAGTCCTATTTATAATAAAGAACATAAGTTAGACTCTAAGAAACTAAATCTAATTGAACTAGTAAAGCAAGAAGAGATAAATATAAATTATAAATAGAAAATCATATCCATTTTTTTTTACCAAAAATCAACCCAAAAATATTCTAAAAGATTCGACAAAGATTTAACTAAAATCCATCAAAATCAGCCCAAAAACAAACATGAGTCTATTTTTGGCTGGTTTGCACTATTCAGTCTCAATTACATCCACATCAGACAGCTCCTATTGTAAAGAATTTGCCCTAAGTTCTTTGTACTACCATCTAGATTAAATCTCTCATCAACAGTCACCGTAAAGTTCATTGGAGCGCTGCTCCTAAAGTAAACTTTCGCTTTCTCAATACTCTTCTACGCCAAATGCATTTGTTGAAGCTTGTCATAACCCCTTTGACCACATTTCGGAAGTACAAAATAGCGGCGTCATTGATGTTGATAATTTTGTATCTACGATATTTGTATGAAATCTCCAAAGAAATTTGTACTACCTAACATGTACGTCACCGCTTATCATGTCTTCTAACTTCTTTTTGTAGGCGGACCATTGGCATCATGCTTTGTCACTTCCAGTTTTCAAAATTAAGGATAAATTTATCATTTTCTATATTCCTATATTTTTGTGAATATTTAATTATTAATATTGTATTTTGGGGATTAGTTTGAAGAACAAGTAGGCAACTCTAGAGGGGGGTGAATAGAGTTTATGACAATAATAACTAATTAAAAAAATTAAACTCTTTCACCAACAGTAAATAATCAGAGTAAATGCGAAAATTATAAAGAGCAAGAGAGCATATGCAAACACAGCCGATTTTAATCTGGTTTCCCTCGTGGATGACTAGTCTAGGCCTGAGAACTCTAGCTCAGGATTAAATCCACTATTTGTGAAATAGTAGTTACATTTCGTGCCTTTTCTTCAGAAGAGCACGTCAACTTCTTACAGAGATCGCAGTGGCGATGCTTGAAATTTTTCAAGCGACTTTCTTAACTCTTGCACAAACTCCTAACTGAAGAGCACTGAGCACTTTGAAGCTTAGGGAGCTTGTGGCTAGTAGATGAGAAGGTTAAGGCTTGTATAAGGCTTTAGAGAGAAGAGAAGAGAAGATTGGATGAATGAAAATGATAGAATTCAAGGCCTATTTGTAGGATTCTGAATAGGCAGAATTCGACCAGAATTCTGTGTCAAGAATTCAAATTTTTAGCCGTTGGACAACTAGCATACAACAAACTCTAAAAATTAGGGTCCTGTAATTTAGGGGACAGAATTCGGCCCGAACTCTGTGTGGAGGCAGAGTTCGGCCCGAACTCTGTCTCCAGATGACAGAATTGCTCAAATGGGCTATGTGGTCCAGTTTGGTTTGGTGGAGCTTTTGGTTTGTGGTTTGAAGATAGGTTTAGGCCCAAACTACTCAGTGCGACTCAGTTTACATTTATCTAGACTCAATAAAAGTAAAAATACAGACTCAAAAACTGAGTACGCTGTATGAAAGAGCCGATGTCCGTCTAGCACTGAGTTCTGTCTTGATGTGTCATATTGAATTATGACAAGTATTATATTGTAAATTTTATCAATATTCGGTTGACTGTAATTTTGTGTCAACAATCTCCCCTATATTGATAATTGACAAAATAATATTTTTATATTCAATGTTCATACCTGGACACATGTATAAAAGCAATAGCTCCCCTGCAATCAGTGCATAGAAGCAATAGCGAGCAATAGCTCCCCCGTAAACATTGCTTCTCTGTAAGCCAATGCTCCTATTTTCTGATAAACACAATATCTACCAAAACATAGATAACATAGATAGACAATGTGATATGAATATTGAATAGTCAAATAATTCTCCTCCTTTTGTCATTTAGCAAACTCAAACAAATAGAATTTTGTAAAGAGAGTAACTGGCAAGCACACTAAAGTAATAAGAAACTGCATGAAGTGTCTGAAGAGTCACATAACATATAGTGCATAATACAATAAAAAGCAACTACATAAAATATAAGTCCATAGTGCATAAAAACTAAACATAAGATCCTCTGCAGCAGCAGCAAGTAGGAGACCACATCCATTACGGAGCTCGATATGGTCCAGCGCCGTCAGATGGATCAGTATCCGAACGACGAGGATCTACGAAAGTCATATCCGGATCCAGATAGCGCATAACCCAATGGTCGTCTATACGGTACCCGTCGCGAGCAGGATCCCGCTCCATAGGAAGTCGCATAGAAGGATACCGAGACATAGAGTATCGGATGTCATGCATGGAGTTGTTGATGGCACGCATCTTCAAGGTGGTATGGTAGTCAAGCTGGGTCCAGCGATCATCCTTTAACATGAACCAATCGCGAAGCATAGTCTGAATCGACTCAAGAGTAGCAGGAGGAGGGGGTACAGGCTGCTCAAGAGCAGGTGCGTCATCCTAAGCATTAGAGTGCTCAGACTCAGCAGGAGATCCGACAGCTACCTGAAGCCACCGTGCCTTAGATAGGAAGGCAGGAGCAGGAAGAAATTGGCACTCATCAAGAGGGACATGAAAAGTACGAAAAACCATAGGAAGATAAAGAGCATAGACCAAAGATCGTGGCCTCTTCCTAGCATTGATCATCCAGTCCATCATGGTACGTGGAAGATTGAATGGGACATGGAAGTGAAGGTGATACATAGCAAAAATCTCAAAATATAAAACCTCATCAGTTGATCCCGCTTTGGGCAAGATCGTGTTAAAGACAATGCGATGAAGCTCGTAGAAGTAGGGTTTAGAAATTTGACAAGAAGCTTGCGTGGACGTGTGTTTGGGGTACACAAATCGTCCTTGAAGCTTTCAAGGGAAGACCCATCGGGAAATTAAAACTTGCGAGCATCGACAAGTTTCTCCCATGAGTTGGGCTCCGAAATTTCAAGATATTCTGCAAGATCAAAGTCATCAAATAATATGTCAATTCCAGCAACACAAGAATATAAACGTGTATCATCAAAAATGAGATTGCAATAAAATATTTGAATTGCATTCAAATAGATAAGTGAATTAGTAGTAACTAGTTCATCAAGACACATATCATGAAAATAATGAGTCATAAGTCGAAAAGATGGTAAAGTTGATAGGATGGCCCGCACATACGGGACGTGATCGAAAATCATTGAACCATTTGTTTGAGGCTTCCAATGATACAAATATTCGATCAAACGTGTTGGGGTCAATGGGACGAGGTGGATTGAACAAAGGGTGAATGGGTTAGTAAATAGGTTGATCACCATGAGGAGGAGGATTCGAAGAGAACGCACCCTCGGTTCGAAGCCTCTTTCCTCTATTAAACAACCTAGGTGCCATGAGTAAGAAAGTAAAATATAAAATTTAGATGGAGAGAAAAGAGAAATTATACCTCAAAAAGATAATAGAGGATGGAAGAGAATGATGCAAGAGACCTTCTCCTAGAATTTGGAGAAGAAATTCTTACTAGAAGGTGAAAACTAGGATCAGGGTTTGAAGAGGAAGAGTTTGGAGGAGTTTTGGAGTAGGCAATAGAGGAGAGAGAGAGGGAGTACTAGAAGGTGAAAACTAGGATCAGGGTTTGAAGAGGAAGAGTTTGGAGGAGTTTTGGAGTAGGCAATAGAGGAGAGAGAGAGGGAGAACCCGGGTGTAAGAATAGGGGTTCGAATGGTCGGATGCAATTTGGACCATTGGATTAAACACAGATCAGCGGCTGTGCCCGACTTAGGTTCTGGAATGAACAAACCGAATTCGGCCCGAACTCTGTGTTAGGCAGAGTTCGTCCCAAATTCTGTGTTCTGGGGCTATAATAGAAACAAGGCTGAAATGAAGTTGAAAACAGTACTTAGTTTAAAAAGATAAAATATTTAGAATTTTTAAAAGTGAAGTCCAAGTAGATGATTGCAAAATAAAAGCTGAGTCAAATGAACAGAAGTGAAGTTTGAAATTTTTTGAATTTAGTAAGCTATACATAAATGTACCATGTAATAAACAAGGAGTTATGTCACAATTCAGTATGATGAAACTGCCATGGGGTAGCTGCAGGGGCCGGATCCCAGCTAGCGGTAGTCCGAAGACTAGTGCACCGTGTCGCTTAGGCTTTTACGCCTTGTTGTCAGAAGGACCCTTTCGGCTTGTACCCATAACAAAATTATCATAATGAACCATGACATAATCGATATTTACGCAGGCCACTTTAATGAATAACCGCCTCATCCAAAATTCCTAGTTCACGACAAAGAAAGTTAAAACGCTCTTCGGATAGTAGTTTTGTAAAGAAATCTGCCAGCTGATGATCAGTATCAATAAATTCTAAGTTTATAGTGCCATTCTGCTGGTGATCACGCAAAAAGTGGTAACGAATTTCAATGTGTCTCATGCGTAACATATAGGGTTCTTAGTGAGGTTGATAGCGCTAGTGTTATCACAGAATATAGGAATATGCATAAAAGATAGGTTGTAGTCTACAAGGGCTTGCTTCATCCACAGAATTTATGCACAACAATGACCAGCTGTGATATATTCAGCTTATGTTGTGGATAGTGCGACAGAATTCTACTTCTTGCTAAACCAAGAGACTAGAGCCTTGTCTAATAAATGACACGTGCCGCTTGTACTTTTACGGTCGACTTTGCATCCCACAAAATCAGCATCCGAATAACCAATAAGGTCAAAGGATGTAGATTTGGGATACCATAAGCCCACTGTAACAGTACCCTTAAGGTATCGAAAGATACGCTTAACGGTGAACATGTGTGATTCCTTAGGACTAGCTTGATAGCGAGCATACAAACAAACACTAAACATGATATCGGGACGACTAGCAGTTAAATAGAGTAAAGTACCAATCATACCTCGATACTTACGTTGGTCAACAGGTTTGCCGCTTTCATCAGGTTCCAGTTTGTTCGACATAACCATAGGGGTGCTGATAGGTTTCACGTTGTCAAGATCAAATTTCTTCAGTATATCCTTTGTATATTTTGACTGGCTGATGAAAGTTCCTTGCGAAGTTTGTTTGACTTGTAATCCAAAAAAGTAGGTGAGCTCCCCCATCATGCTCATCTTAAATTCATTCTGCATACACTTAGCAAAATCTTGGCAAAGATTTTTATTAGTAGAACCGAATATGATATCATCTACATAAATTTGCACTAAAAGAATAGTATTTTGAAAACTTTTGATAAACAGTGTAGTATCAATTTTCCTATTTGAAAAACCTTTATCTAGCAAAAAAATTGCTTAGGCGTTCATACCAAGCTCTAGGGGCTTGTTTGAGGCCATATAGCGCTTTCTTGAGTTTGAAAATGTGGTCGAAAAATTTGTGATTTTTAAAACCAAGGGATTGTTTTACAAAAACTTCCTCCTTAATAAAACCATTCAAAAAAGCACTTTTGACATCCATTTGAAAAAGTTTAAAATTTTGAAAATTTGTAAAGGCACAAAGTGTAGTGCCCCGTCCCACAAAGTCAATCGGAAGAATCAAAATGCCAATGGCGTTCGGACTTAGCCTTGCAACGGCTGCTCGAAGGCCCGCTCGGTCGAGGCGACTCCTCGTTCAGGTGGGGTAGTTTCGGTGAACTTGCCTTATCTTAGCCTTCGCATAATAAATCGTATATTTTTAACTTGCACAAGTAGGCTAATATAAAAGCTACGAACGCACATAGATAAAAAAATAATCCTGACGGGTCGATATATGCTATAACTTGGAAAAGGTCCTACGGCAGTCTTAGAAGTGTGTTTAGCGAGCTTTTAAAATGGCACTCGAATCCTTCGCTCCTGTAGCTTGGGTGTAAGACCCAGTTTTCTGAAATTGGGGTATTTTTGAAAATTTATTATTTTTATTATTTATTAATGGTTATTTAGTCATGTTATGAATTTTGGTGATTTTTAGTTAGATTAAAACCATTTTCTAAGTCATGACTTATGACTTTGTGATTTACTAATGAAACCCTAGTGTAACCTTAGAGTTACTTGTCCTAGAGACTAACCATGATCGTGTGAGCCTAGTCATAAGTTTAGAACATCAAAATTGTGGTTTTAGCCTAAGGGGTATTTTGGTAAATTTCTAGGAATTAAGTAGGATTAGGGAGATTTTACTATTCATGGACTTTTGATTAATGACTTGATAATCCCTAACCTAGTTTACCCTAACCTAGAGATTAGTCACTAGCCTAGGAGGCTAATGTTAGATGTTAACCTATGTGTAAATATCTAGGTTTGATAATATCTAGATATTTTACTTTTAGATATTTTAGAAACCTAAAATATCTATCCCCTTAGTCAAATACTTAGGAGCTAAGTTTTGCTAGGTGGATAAACCCTAAATATCTACCCCCTACCCCCCATGACCAGCCAACCCTACCCCCTTCCATATAAACACACCCCCCCACATTTATTCATGATCATTTTACATGAATTTAAACCTAGAAAAATCCCATTTCTAAAAACCTTGATAACTTGACCAATTTTGATCTAAATCACCTCTTGTTTCTTGCATTAGACTCCCCTATACTAGAGGGTACTAGTTAGGGCCTGCTATCGAAGATTTGTGGAGCTTTGGACATTGGGAGTTGAAGGGGGTTTTCATTCAAAAGGGCCTAATATTGAGGATTTTGCACTCATAGGTAAATACCTATAAACCTAGCTAATATTGTGGTTTCTCTTCATAAATGCATGCATATAGGTATACCCTAACTGTAGGCTAAGTTTGGTGAGATTTAGACTTGGTTTGGTGTCCGTATCGGACACGTATCAATGGTTTTATATAGGTGTTTGGTGAAATGCCACATAGGACTTTTTATTCAAAATTTTCCAAACAAAATATATTTTTGGGTAGCCCTAGATGTGTAGGACACGATTCCCTAGGACTGAGCATGAATTGGACACTGTTCGTGTCCAAAACAGGACACGAACCCACTGATTTTAACACACTGTTTATACTGTGCACACTGTAAACACGCAAGTGTTTGACACTTCGTGTCGTGTCTACACGTGTTGTGGACACGATACAGTGACCTAGACACGTACCCTGACACCTCACCTATCCTAGGATACGACCACGAGGCCCTAGGTGACACACACGTGGCACACAAGCCCTCGACACGCGTGCACGAGACAGTGCACGCTGTCCTGCTACCAGATCCCTCGTGTGCACTGTACACGACACGTGGACACGGGAAACTTGACACAAACCTAGGGGCAATGTCTGACAAGACATCCCCAAAGTTTCGTATCAAGCCGTGTCGTGTCGAGTGAGGAATCGCACTCGTACTGGACACACACTGTCACTTACACGCGCGTACAGTGCCTCTGATACGCACTTCGTGCGCGGACACGGGGACACTTGGACACTAATCAGGTACCTAGACACCTAGCCTGACCCTAGGCGAACCCACACGCGTGAGCACGAGACACATGGACACGTGTGTCGTGTCCTACACGCGTGTGCACCTTAGCACGATACTGTGCACTGTAATTTACCCGATTTGGGTTTTAGACTCCTGGACACGCCGTGTCGTGTCGTGGTGGACTCCCATCGACACACACGACACGTATGTATGTGGGGTTAGGTTTACCAACCCTTAGTCTTGGGTATTAGCTAGGGTTGGGTCGTCAATTTGGGTTTACCTATTTTCTCTGTACACAGTGTCATATTTCCAGAGTTTGGATAAATTCCCAGTTTTTAGAAATGAGTTTTGATTTGATTTTTATTATCATTTATACATGTATATGTATATTTCAGTATTGTATACATATGTATATATATATATATGTGTGTGTATGTGAGTTTTTAGGGTGTACACATGTGTATAGATGTGTATATACACATATGTATTGATGTAGGTTTGTGTGTGTGTGTGTTGGGGCCAAATCCTGTTCCAGGAGCTGGAAATCCCCCCCTCCATTCCTGTTAACTCTCTCGCCCTCTCTCTATTCAGTCTCCCCTATTCTCTCTCTCTATATGAGTCTCTCTCTCTCATTATATCTATATATATATATTGTATATATATTGTATTAGGTATATATATACATATACATATATATGTCTATATGTTATAGAGATGTGTGTATAAATATAAGTTATATATATTTGGGTATGGGTATATACATATTGACCCCTATATATAGGTATAATGTATAGACCCTATTATAGGTGTAAACCTATGAACCCTATAGCCTTGACCTAGGAATACTAACCTATGGGCTATGATACTAGCCTATGGCCATTAGGCCTAACCCTAATTGACTAGTAAACCAAGACTTAGCTAGTTTGACCCCAATTTGACTAAGTGTTGACCAAGGTCAACCTTAGGTCAAATTTGAACTAGCTTAACCTAGTTTTGACTTAAACTAACCTAGAATGACTAGTTTGACTAACCCTAACTAGTTTAACATTGTTTGACCTAACTTGGACTAGTTTGACCAGTTTGACTTTTAGTGTTGACCAAGGTTGACCAAAGTCAACTATAGGTCAAACCTTGACCTAATTGACCTAGAAAGGATTTAGATGAACTCTAAATGACTTAATGATCTAGGTTTGACTAAACCCTAGACTGTTGACTAGTTGATTATGGTTTGACCCATTCATGGGTAATTGTGACTTAAAGTTAAATGAGTAGTCCTATGTAAATGAAGATATGTATGGGGTTAAGTGAGATACTTAGAGTTGAGTCATGACTTGAGTTGGAAAATGGGATTAGCTTGATTACAGGATTAAGGTTGGTATTGTACTATATATATTTCATGTGAAATACCTTATTGTAGTATAGTATCTTAGGTATCCTAAGACAGGTTAGCCTATGTTTGGTTTTGAGTTAGCCTTATAGGGTTTGACTGGATGTTGACCATTAGTCAAGATTAACCTAATTGTCTTATTGACTAGTCTATGATTAACCAAAACCTTAGTTAGTCTAAGATTGACCTAGATTAGACTTGTTTAACCTTGTTTGACCTTGTATGACTTAGTTTAACTTCTTGTGACCTAGTATGACTTGATTTGACTTAGTTTGACTGTAGTGTTGACCTAGTTTGACTTTGACCTAGATTGGCTTAGAATTTATATATATTGCATTGTAGATTTCATTTACCTTCATTTTGGACATGTCATAACTGTATTGCTCTATTTTAGGACATTGTGACCCTGGTACAGACATCTGATATTATACTACTCTTTCCAGAGTAACAGACGAGTACATTCTCTGATAATTCTCTCATTTATTTGTCGATTACTGTATTTCAGTTCTAGTTAGTTCTATGTGATTCTCTGTATCAACACGTATGGATATTTCTAGATTCATGTATATGACACATACCTTACTTACTGATCTCTATTACTGGAATCACTGGAATCATTCTGGAATCATTTCTGGAATCATCATTTGGCCGGACTCATCTCGATTTTTGTGTCTTGTACTGGATTCACTTGCTGGGCGGGGAAATATTGAGTAAGACATGTAGACATACCCCAAATCTGGAATCTCCAAACTAGAATCTACTGGAAGCATAGCCATCTCTTGCCTGATCAGTGAGAGATGTGCCTGATACCTACAGCCGTTTGCATGTCGATCTCGGTATTTTAAAACACACTGTTAGATCATAGTTGGACTCACCCTGGTTTCATTGATCACTGTTGGACTCATCTTGTACTGGAAATTATCTGGTATCGGATTATATGGACTGGACTCATACTGGGATTACTTTAAACTTATATCGTACTGTCTGGACTCGCACATGATATTCTAGTTTAGTTAGCTTTTATTACAGTCTTCATTGCCATGATTCTTCTCTTGTTTTAGTTACCTTTTTTTTCTTGTATCCTACTGCCTCTCTATGCCATCATTACCTGTATAAAACTGTCATGTTCATCAATAAAACTGTCTATAACTGCTTTATAGTTCTTTGTCATTTACTTGGGTTTTTCTTGATGAGTTGTGCTCGTTCCCGTCCTGATTGGACCTGTTGAAAATATTACAGATGATAATCTTGAGGACACATGCCCTGCTTACCATGGACCTGGCGAGGGATTAGCTACCTTTGGTTCCGACTCTCAGGAGTGATTCAGGAGATTAGCTAGTAGACTACTTTAGCTTTCATGTTTTGGCTTGATGTATTAAAGTTAAGATATTGAGTCTGTATTAAGTTGGTTTGAGATATTGGAGTATTATTTTAGCAGTTAGTTGTTGTTGTCTTTAATTCCTTAGGTATAACTTCTGTGTTATCTTTTCGTGCTTAGACCGTGTTTGAGTAGATCATACCCTTTACTTGCCCTCCATTCGGAGCTGATATCTGGACAAGTACTTTTTATATTCACTGCATGAGATTAGTTAGCAACCTAGAACAGCTTACTACCGCCGACACTGCGGCGTAGGCTGGACGTAACCACTTCTCGTGCCCCTATACAGGGTGCGGGTCATGACACATTTTTAGTGGTGGCCCACGCAGGTCGAGAGTCGCATTAGTGTGATGTCGTGGTAGTACAACGATTAGTTGTACTGCTGCGCGCCTGCGATAGGAATTAAGGAATAGGTTTTAGTCGAGAGTCACATTTGTGCGATTTCGTAGTAGCACGACGACTTAGTTGTACTGCTACGAGCCTGCGATAGAATATAGGAATTAAGGTATTAGGATGAGAGTATACCCAATCACTGTTAGGATTTCATGAGAGATTCCGGGACGACCCTTGAGAATCTTATTTTGAACTTCGATATTGAAAACCCTTTTCCTCTTGTTTTAATTCACCCTCACTCCTTGATGTTTAAGGGATCTTGGACTATTTAACCTTATTCATCATTACCTCCCTTATATTTTGACCTTCTTTACTGCTAATTTAGCCTTAGTTTTGCAAGCTTATATTTTATCGAGCTTAATCACGACATATTTTATTGGGGGCCGGTACCCACTAACATATTGTCTAATCAGGGCCGGTGCATGATGGTCTGATCAACCTATTGCACTTTGGTTCGCTTTCATATATTATTCTACATGGATGGAGCCACTTGCAGGTTCTGTTCTTTCAAATCCATTCCCATCTTGTTTCATTATATCTGTCTTGAAATCCAATTCCATATGCTCCTACCTATTTCTTATTTTTGATGAATTTGACCTGATAGTTCTTTTGATTTTATCTCTTACTTAGGAGTGGGAGTAGGAGTAGGAGTAGGAGTAGCTCTAATTGTTAATATAATCCTTTAGGAATGAATTGATGTATGTGCTATACCTTTGACTTAGAAGAGTAGCTCTAACCATAGAATGGTAAACCTCTTAACCCTATTGATTCATTGTTTTCTTACCTACCTAGTCTAATACCCATAGTCACAGACTATCCCATTTAACCTATCCTTGTACTACTATTGCATCACAACTTCTGGTTTAAATTTAGGCCATTGACCATTCCCACTCTAATTATGATCATCGTAGGCACATTACCATGACTTTTAATTAGGAGCACAAGACTAGTTGTTTTCTCAAAACCAATTTCACAGGCATGACCTAGACTTGACAACCTACACCCATGACCTTAGTATCCCACTAAGGCACACCATTTTATACTTCAATTGCTTAGTATGACTTTCCTGACACAAGACTTCATCCTAAATTACCCCATAGAGTTACTTTTGATTCCAATTTAAATTGAGGATACCCTTGACCTAAACCTGCCAGTCCAATTTATTGGACATGACCCAGTATAGGTCTACTACCCACATTTTACTTGTTGACCTTGTATGCTGCTAAGTAGTAACTCTGACTTTGATTGTTGAGGGTTTGACCCAGGAGGAGTACGACCATCTAAATTTCGAGGACGAAATTTCTCTAAGGAGGGTAGACTTGTAAGACCCAGTTTTCTGAAATTGGGGTATTTTTGAAAATTTATTATTTTTATTATTTATTAATGGTTATTTAGTCATGTTATGAATTTTGGTGATTTTTAGTTAGATTAAAACCATTTTCTAAGTCATGACTTATGACTTTGTGATTTACTAATGAAACCCTAGTGTAACCTTAGAGTTACTTGTCCTAGAGACTAACCATGATCATGTGAGCCTAGTCATAAGTTTAGAACATCAAAATTGTGGTTTTAGCCTAAGGGGTATTTTGGTAAATTTCTAGGAATTAAGTAGGATTAGAGAGATTTTACTATTCATGGACTTTTGATTAATGACTTGATAATCCCTAACCTAGTTTACCCTAACCTAGAGATTAGTCACTAACCTAGGAGGCTAATGTTAGATGTTAACCTATGTGTAAATATCTAGGTTTGATAATATCTAGATATTTTACTTTTAGATATTTTAGAAACCTAAAATATCTATCCCCTTAGTCAAATACTTAGGAGCTAAGTTTTGCTAGGTGGATAAACCCTAAATATCTACCCCCTACCCCCCATGACCAGCCAACCCTACCCCCTTTCATATAAACACACCCCCCCACATTTATTCATGATCATTTTACATGAATTTAAACCTAGAAAAATCCCATTTCTACAAACCTTGATAACTTGACCAATTTTGATCTAAATCACCTCTAGTTTCTTGCATTAGACTCCCTTATACTAGAGGGTACTAGTTAGGGCCTGCTATCGAGGATTTGTGGAGCTTTGGACATTGGGAGTTGAAGGGGGTTTTCATTCAAAAGGGCCTAATATTGAGGATTTTGCACTCATAGGTAAATACCTATAAACCTAGCTAATATTGTGATTTCTCTTCATAAATGCATGCATATAGGTATACCCTAACTGTAGGCTAAGTTTGGTGAGATTTAGACTTGGTTTGGTGTCCGTATCGGACACGTATCAATGGTTTTATATAGGTGTTTGGTGAAATGCCACATAGGACTTTTTATTCAAAATTTTCCAAACAAAATATATTTTTGGGTAGCCCTAGATGTGTAGGACACGATTCCCTAGGACTGAGCATGAATTGGACACTGTTTGTGTCCAAAACAGGACACGAACCCACTGATTTTAACACACTGTTTATACTGTGCACACTGTAAACACGCAAGTGTTTGACACTTCGTGTCGTGTCCACACGTGTTGTGGACACGATACAGTGACCTAGACATGTACCCTGACACCTCACCTATCCTAGGACACGACCACGAGGCCCTAGGTGACACACACGTGGCACACAAGCCCTCGACACGCGTGCACGAGACAGTGCACGCTGTCCTGCTACCAGATCCCTCGTGTGCACTGTACACGACACGTGGACACGGGAAACTTGACACAAACCTAGGGGCAATGTCTGACAAGACATCCCCAAAGTTTCGTATCAAGCCGTGTCGTGTCGAGTGAGGAATCGCACTCGCACTGGACACACACTGTTACTTACACGCGCGCACAGTGCCTCTGATACGCACTTCGTGCGCGGACACGGGGACACTTGGACACGAATCAGGTACCTAGACACCTAGCCTGACCCTAGGCGAACCCACACGCGTGAGCACGAGACACATGGACACGTGTGTCGTGTCCTACACGCGTGTGCACCTTAGCACGATACTGTGCACTGTAATTTACCCGATTTGGGTTTTAGACTCCTGGACACGCCGTGTCGTGTCGTGGTGGACTCCCATCGACACACATGACACGTATGTATGTGGGGTTAGGTTTACCAACCCTTAGTCTTGGGTATTAGCTAGGGTTGGGTCGTCAATTTGGGTTTACCTATTTTCTCTGTACACAGTGTCATATTTCCAGAGTTTGGATAAATTCCCAGTTTTTAGAAATGAGTTTTGATTTGATTTTTATTATCATTTATACATGTATATGTATATTTCAGTATTGTATACATATGTATATATATATGTGTGTGTATGTGAGTTTTTAGGGTGTACACATGTGTATAGATGTGTATATACACATATGTATTGATGTAGGTTTGTGTGTGTGTGTTGGGGCCAAATCCTGTTCCAGGAGCTGGAAATCCCCCCCCTCCATTCCTGTTAACTCTCTCGCCCTCTCTCTATTCAGTCTCCCCTATTCTCTCTCTCTATATGAGTCTCTCTCTCTCATTATATCTCTATATATATATTGTATATATATTGTATATATATTGTATTAGGTATATATATACATATACATATATATGTCTATATGTTATAGAGATGTGTGTATAAATATAAGTTATATATATTTGGGTATGGGTATATACATATTGACCCCTATATATAGGTATAATGTATAGACCCTATTATAGGTGTAAACCTATGAACCCTATAGCCTTGACCTAGGAATACTAACCTATGGGCTATGATACTAGCCTATGGCCATTAGGCCTAACCCTAATTGACTAGTAAACCAAGACTTAGCTAGTTTGACCCCAATTTGACTAAGTGTTGACCAAGGTCAACCTTAGGTCAAATTTGAACTAGCTTAACCTAGTTTTGACTTAAACTAACCTAGAATGACTAGTTTGACTAACCCTAACTAGTTTAACATTGTTTGACCTAACTTGGACTAGTTTGACCAGTTTGACTTTTAGTGTTGACCAAGGTTGACCAAAGTCAACTATAGGTCAAACCTTGACCTAATTGACCTAGAAAGGATTTAGATGAACTCTAAATGACTTAATGATCTAGGTTTGACTAAACCCTAGACTGTTGACTAGTTGATTATGGTTTGACCCATTCATGGGTAAATTGTGACTTAAAGTTAAATGAGTAGTCCTATGTAAATGAAGATATGTATGGGGTTAAGTGAGATACTTAGAGTTGAGTCATGACTTGAGTTAGAAAATGGGATTAGCTTGATTACAGGATTAAGGTTGGTATTGTACTATATATATTTCATGTGAAATACCTTATTGTAGTATAGTATCTTAGGTATCCTAAGACAGGTTAGCCTATGTTTGGTTTTGAGTTAGCCTTATAGGGTTTGACTGTATGTTGACCATTAGTCAAGATTAACCTAATTGTCTTATTGACTAGTCTATGATTAACCAAAACCTTAGTTAGTCTAAGATTGACCTAGATTAGACTTGTTTAACCTTGTTTGACCTTGTATGACTTAGTTTAACTTCTTGTGACCTAGTATGACTTGATTTGACTTAGTTTGACTGTAGTGTTGACCTAGTTTGACTTTGACCTAGATTGGCTTAGAATTCATATAGATTGCATTGTAGATTTCATTTACCTTCATTTTGGACATGTCATAACTGTATTGCTCTATTTTAGGACATTGTGACTGGTACAGACATCTGATATTATACTACTCTTTCCAGAGTAACAGGCGAGTACATTCTCTGATAATTCTCTCATTTATTTGTCGATTACTGTATTTCAGTTCTAGTTAGTTCTATGTGATTCTCTGTATCAACACGTATGGATATTTCTGGATTCATGTATGCGACACATACCTTACTTACTGATCTCTATTACTGGAATCACTGGAATCATTCTGGAATCATTTCTGGAATCATCATTTGGCCGGACTCATCTCGATTTTTGTGTCTTGTACTGGATTCACTTGCTGGGCGGGGAAATATTGAGTAAGACATGTAGACATATCCCAAATCTAGAATCTCCAAACTGGAATCTACTAGAAGCATAGCCATCTCTTGCCTGATCAGTGAGAGATGTGCCTGATACCTACAGCCGTTTGCATGTCGATCTCGGTATTTTAAAACACACTGTTAGATCATAGTTGGACTCACCCTGGTTTCATTGATCACTGTTGGACTCATCTTGTACTGGAAATTATCTGGTATCAGATTATATGGACTGGACTCACACTGGGATAACTTTAGACTTATATCGTACTGTCTGGACTCGCACATGATATTCTAGTTCAGTTAGCTTTTATTACAGTCTTCATTGCCATGATTCTTCTCTTGTTTTAGTTACCTTTTTTTTCTTGTATCCTACTGCCTCTCTATGCCATCATTACCTGTATAAAACTGCCATATTCATCAATAAAACTGTCTATAACTGCTTTATAGTTCTTTGTCATTTACTTAGGTTTTTCTTGATGAGTTGTGCTCGTTTCCGTCCTGATTGGACCTGTTGAAAATATTACAGATGATAATCCTGAGGACACATGCCCTGCTTACCATGGACCTGGCGAGGGATTAGCTACCTTTGGTTCCGACTCTCAGGAGTGATTCAGGAGATTAGCTAGTAGACTACTTTAGCTTTCATGTTTTGGCTTGATGTATTAAAGTTAAGATATTGAGTCTGTATTAAGTTGGTTTGAGATATTGGAGTATTATTTTAGCAGTTAGTTGTTGTTGTCTTTAATTCCTTAGGTATAACTTCTGTGTTATCTTTTCGTGCTTAGACTGTGTTTGAGTAGATCATACCCTTTACTTGCCCTCCATTCGGAGCTGATATCTGGACAAGTACTTTTTATATTCACTGCATGAGATTAGTTAGCAACCTAGAACAGCTTACTACCGCCGACACTGCGGCGTAGGCTGGACGTAACCACTTCTCGTGCCCCTATACAGGGTGCGGGTCGTGACATTGGGAGAAGGAGAGTTTGGCTAAGTTGCCAAGAAGTTATAGAACATGGCATAAGTCATAGGCGTCGCCCGCATAAATGCTTGATAAAGCATGCACGGTTCCGTCGTTTTGCCCCAACACTCGAATTAGCCTAAGTCATAGGCGTCGCCCGCTTGAATGTTTGATAAAGCATGCACGGTCCCTTCGTCCCACTACCAAAATACAGTAAATTAGCGACCGAAAATTAGCGACAAAAATTTTTCGTCGACATTAGCGACGGTTTTGTGATTACTGGCCCACGGTTTACCGACGACATCGGCGTCCTCTCCTCTCTCTCTCCGAAGGTAATCCCCTCTCTCTCTCTCTTTCGATCTCTCTCTCTTTCTCTCACGGTGTCGTAGGGGCAGCGGGGGCGGCGGGCTTAGGGCGGGGGCATCGGGGGCTGGGCGGCAGGCTTGGGACGGAGGCGTCGGGGGCTGGGCGGCGGGCTTGGGACGGGGGGCTTTGGTCGGGGGCTGGGCGGCGGGCTTGGGGCGGGGGCGTCGATCGGGGGCTGGGCGGCGGGCTTGGGGCTGGGGCGTCGGGGGCTGGGCGGCTGGTTTGGGGCGGAGGCGTCGGGGGCTGGACGGCGGGCTTGGGGCGGGGGCGTCGGGGGCTGGGCGGCTGGCTTGGGGCGGGGGCTGGACGGCGGGCTTGGGGCGGCGGGCTTTGGTCGGGGCGGGACGGCGGGCTTGGGGTGGAGGCGTCGGGGGCTGGGCGGCTGGCTTGGTGTGGGGGCGTCGGGGGCTGGGCGGCGGGCTTGGGACGGGGGTGGCGGGGGCTGGGTGGCGGGCTTGGGGCAAGGGCGGCGGGGGCTGGGCGGCGGGCTTGGGGCAGCGGGCTTTGGTCGGGGGCTGGGCGGCGGGCTTTGGTCGGGGACGGCGGGGGGCTTTGCTTCTCAAATTCATCTGAGTTTATATATTGACTAAATAATGTGTTATCCATATTGGGTGTTATTCATTAATTTGGTGGTGTTTGGATTAGTAAATATGAATATGGGGTTTGGGTTCATGGTGTATATGTTTACTGTCTCATGGTGTATCAGTTGTGTGCTTCTATATAGATGTATATATATCTATACATCTAACTGTGATATACATATGTATATGTGACAATCTCAGTCAGCGACGGACTAGTGACCGGTTAGCGACGGATATTTCCAGCTCCATTTGCATTAATCTACGGTACGACATGGTGATCAGGACATAGTCCCTGCAGCCATTCGACTGACGAGGTAGAAACTATGTAGCCGTAGATAAAGTTGACTATCCTCCGACCCTCATCCCTCGGCAATGATGATACGAGAACCTATCACTATATCTTATATAGTAGTAGATGATGTCTTAGTATTACATTATGTCAGTTCATCTTGATTCTGTTATATCCTTCAGATACTAGATACGATAAGAACATATACTACACCATATGTATACAGAATATAGATGATTCGCACTAATGTATGCTAGAATGAATTTTGAGTTGTGTTTTGAGCCATCCGTTCTCACACTTAAAATACATAGGAATTAGTAGTGTGAGAGCGCCGGAGAGAGTGAGAGCGCCGGAGGGGGGGAAGGAGAGAGAGAGAGAGTAAAATGGTATGACATGGTGAAGTAGTACTGTATTTTGGCTCCAGTTCTAGCTCCATTTGCATTAATCTATGGTACGACATGGTGATCAGGACATAGTCCCTGCAGCCATTCGATTGGCGAGGCAGAAACTATGTTGCCATAGATAAAGTTGACTGTCCTCCGACCCTCATCCCTCGGCAATTATGATACGACAACCTATCACTATATCTTATATAGTAGTAGATGATGTCTTAGTATTACATTTTGTGAGTTCATCTTGATTCTGTTACATTCTTCAGATACTAGATACGATAAGAACATATACTACACCATATGTACAAAACATAGATGATTCACACTAATGTATGCTAGAATGAATCTTGGGTTGTGTTCTGAGCCATTCGTTCTCACACTTGGCAAAAAATTGAATTTTCTGTACTTTATCTGCTTTCGAAAATGTACTCAAATTACATGATGGTTCCTTTAGTTAGCTTGCTTATGTTACAATTATATTATTTGTGAATATCGATCTTACCAGATGGCACCCATGACCCGAGGAGCGGCACGTCGTTTGAGGGAAACAGTGAATGCTGAGGTGGCTCCTCCTACAGTTAAGGAGGAAGTGGCACCGGTAGCTAGTGAGACCGTGAGTTCTATTCATCCAGCACCGGTAGCTAGTGAGACCGGGAGTTCTATTCATGCAGCACTTACAAGGGACTACATCCATCCAAACGTCGTCGATCCCACTTTTTTGAGGTGGTTGCGTGATCGTATCACTGAGCGTCTACGTGAGCTGCGTGGTTCTCATTAGCTATTTATACTTATTTGTATTGGACTATTTGTATTAGATTGTTTTTGTATTAGACTATTTGTATTGGACTACATATATGAATTAGTATTGTGTTAATCTCTGGATTGTATTGGACTACGACATGGTGATCAGGACATAGTCCCTGCAGCCATTCGACTGGCGAGGCAGAAACTATGTATCCGTAGATGAAGTTGACTGTCCTACGACCCT
This sequence comes from Iris pallida, assembly GCA_029216955.1. Classification (NCBI taxonomy): domain Eukaryota; kingdom Viridiplantae; phylum Streptophyta; class Magnoliopsida; order Asparagales; family Iridaceae; genus Iris; species Iris pallida. Next base: position 23,184,677 of record JANAVB010025598.1, on the reverse strand, counting down.
CATCCCTCGGCAATGATGATACGACAACCAACCAGAGAGGATACTCTGAGAGATCCATCTGAGTAGGACGTATACTCTGAGAGATCACCTTTATAAGAATGATATCAGTAGTGGGATTGAGTGTTGGAGGAGATATTATCAGAGTATACGTCCTACTCAGATGGGTCTCTCACTGTTACTATTTTTTTCTGACAACATGGTGGATGTGCTTCCTCAATAGATTCTTGCTCCGAGCCAAAACTTTGCCCCGGAGCTCAAGTGGACATGCTTCGTATAGAGCTCGAGTGAGAGGTTCCTGACAGCATGGTGGTCTTTTTTGTCAAAGTATCCGTACTCATCCCACATTGGTTGTGGGACGAGCACGGATACTTTAACAAAGGAGACCATCATGCTGTTAGGAACCTCTCACTCGAGCTCTACACGAAGGATGTCCACTTGAGCTCCGGAGCAAAGTTTTGGCTCGGAGTAAGAATCTGTTGACGGAGCACATCCACCATGCTGTCAGAAAAAAATATTAAAGGTGAGAGACCCATCTGAGTCGGACGTATACTATGATAATATCTCCTCCAACACTCAATCCCACTACTGATATCATTCTTGTAAAGGTGATCTCTCAGAGTATACGTCCTACTCAGATGGATCTCTCAGAGTATCCTCTCCGGTTGGGTTGTGTTCTGAGCCATCCGTTCTCACACTTAAAATACATATAAATTACAACTGTGTTTTGTATTTTCGACAAACCCAGGAATTTGATTCTGTATTTTGTATTTTGGTTTCTATATTTTGGCTCCAGCTCCATTTGTATTAATCTACGGTACGACATGGTGATCGGGACATAGTCCCTGCAGCCATTTGACTGGCGAGGCAGAAACTATGTAGCTGTAGATAAAGTTGACTGTCCTCCGACCCTCATCCCTCGACAATGATGATATGACAACCTATCACTATATCTTATATAGTAGTAGATGATGTTTTAGTATTACATTATGTGAGTTCATCTTGATTCTGTTACATTTTTCAGATACTAGATACGATAAGAACATATACTACACCATATGTACAGAACATAGATGATTCATACTAATGTATGCTAGAATGAATCTTAGGTTGTGTTCTGAGCCATCCGTTCTCACACTTGGAGATACATCGAATTATAACGACGGATATTAGGTTACTCTTCAGGATAATTGATGTCTATTTTATATTAATTTGGTTTGGTCTATATGATTCTTGGATAATTAGTGTGCATTAAATTCGTATATGCATATTTGGTCTATGTGATTCTTGGATAATTGGTGTGCATTATATATTTGGTCTATGTGATTGTTGGATAGTATATATTGGTTTGGTTTATGCATATTTTTGTGAACAGGGAAAGTGCTGTAATTTTTTCCCCAAAAAATCTAAGTTAGCGACGGACTAGTGACGGTTAGCAATAGATATTTCCAGCTCCATTTGCATTAATCTACGGTACGACATTGTGATCAGGACATAGTCCCTACAGCCATTCGACTGGCGAGGCAGAAACTATGTAGCCGTAGATAAAGTTGACTGTCCTCCGACCCTCATCCCTCGACAATGATGATACGACAACCTATCACTATATCTTATATAGTAGTAGATGATGTTTTAGTATTACATTATGTGAGTTCATCTTGATTCTGTTATATCCTTCAGATACTAGATACGATAAGAACATATACTACACCATATGTACAGAACATAGATGACTCACACTAATGTATGCTAGAATAAATTTTGGGTTGTGTTCTGAGCCATCCGTTCTGATCAAGCATCTTCCTTCTCCTCTCCTCCACCATGGCTCTGGACCTATCTGCTCCTCCCTACTTCCCTTCTTCTTATTTGACTCTCTCAGCCACATATGATATCCACCTCAAGTGTAGAGTCGGGGAAGAAGAAGTGGACAGAAAGAGGAGGGGAAAGTAGCACAGCCGGCGGTATGACCCGGAGGAAGTACAAATGTTTTCTTCAACATTCGTAGGATAACTATAAGGATATATCTGTTCACAACTTGTCACCTTATCAAAGACCCTTAATGTGAATATCATGTTACCGCGGTGTCGGAAGACTAACATGTCATAATTTTTTAAACCGTATGTTTTGACATAATCCTTCCAACTCTTTCCTCCTATGTAGTAATCTTGCATTACTACATAGCAGGAAAGAGTTTGGAGGATTATGTCAAAACACACGGCTTAGAAAATTATGACATGTTAGTCTTCCGACACCGCGTTAACATGGTTGTCACATTAAGGGTCTTTGACAAGGTGATATGTTGTGAAAAGATATATCCTTATAGTTCTCCTACGGATGTTGAAGAAAACCTCTGTACTTCCTCCGGGTCATGTCGCCGGCTGTGCTGCTTCCGCCTCCTCTTCCTGCCCACTTCTTTTCCCCCGACTCTACACTTGAGGTGGATATCATATGTGGCTGAGAGAGTCAAATAAGAAGAATGAAAGTAGGTAGGAGCAGATGGGTCCAGAGCCATGTTGGAGGAGAGGAGAAGGAAGATGCTTGATCAGAACTTGAGGTGGAAAAGTTGTGACGTTGATAGCATGAGAGAGGGAGAAGGTGAATGGAGGGAGGGAAGTGGCTGCATGCCTTTGGCTCACTTGAGCGGTATTTGTCCTCCGACCCTCATCCCTCGGCAATGATGATATGACAACCTATCACTATATCTTATATAGTAGTAGATAATGTCTTAGCATTACATTATGTGAGTTCATCTTGATTCTGTTACATTCTTCAGATACTAGATATGATAAGAACATATACTACACCATATATAGAACATAGATGATTCACACTAATGTATGCTAGAATGAATTTTAGGTTGTGTTCTGAGCCATTTGTTCCCATACTTAGCAATTAAGCATGTGAAATAGAACTGATTATGTTTAGTTTGTCTTACGATACAGATTTTCACATCCAAATTGAAATGGATCATTACTTCATTGATCGTACATGGATGTACTAGCGGATCAACCTCCTGGACCGTAGGTACTTATAAGTATTGATCGTATCGGATTAGTATCGATCTATCATTTTGGTATGGGCCGTATCGGTTGGTATTGGTCTTAGCGAATTGGTATCGTCCTATTCGATATGTATCGGCCGTATAGCTAGGATTTATATTGGCCTTATCGATTTGGTATCGGTCATATCTGATAGGTATCGGCCGTGTTGGATTAGTATAGACCATTTCGGATTAGTATCGTAGAAGGTTTAGTAACAACTTTACTTGGATTTCTCTTTTCTAGAGCTAGATTACCATTACAAGAGAGTCACGAGAGCGTAGCTGGCCAGTTACAGAACATCCAAGTACAGTTGTTACTAAACCGTTCACGATACTAATCCGAAATGGTTTATACTAATCCAACACGGCCGATACCTATCAGATATGACTGATACCAAATCGATAAGGCTAATATGAATCCTAGCTATACGGTCGATACATGTACATATCGGATATAGGACGATACCAATTTGTTAAGGCCAATACCAATATGATACGTCCTATACCAAACCGATAGACCGATACTAATCTGATATACTAGATACTAAGTACATCCGGCCTATACCAGCGGATCCACCAATTACTGCACGATAGGCCCAACGACTCCAGTTACATCCGGTTATTGGTGAGTACATGATTACATAGTAATTCTGTTAGTCTTGTGATACAGATTTTTACTCTCTCATGCTACCAACGTCACAACTTTTCCAGTGTTGCTCCCTCTAATGATGATGAACGCAAAAAACCAACGTCACAACTTTTATAATTTGAGTAAATTTCTTTACCCTATATAAAAATTTCTGTTGTCAGAGATATGGCTCATAGGACTCGCCGAGGTGGTGCTGCTAGTCGAGGAAGGGGCCGAGGCAAGAAACCCTTAGAGGTCGACACGGAGGAAGTCCCCATCGTCAAACAAGAGCCGGTGACTGTTAAGGAGGAGGTGTTACCAAAGGTCGAGGTCAAGGAAGAACCGATGACCATCAGGGAAGAGATTGCTCCGAAGGTTGAAGTTAAGGAGGAGCCACCGTCAGAGAGTAGTAGCATCGGGACCGACCCTCCTGTCCCTACAGAAGACCTCAACCAGATTGAGCCTTCATATGCAAAGTGGCTGATAGAATGGTACATGCCTCAATGCAACTATGATCCCTGGCTGTGAGAATTCATCGTCTGACTTGCGATCTTTGCTGAGGCCAAAGTCGATTTTCCTATGTGTTTTAGAATTTTGGAATATTTATGGAAATTTTGGAATATTTGTGGGAATTTTGGAACATTTTGTGCTATGATCGAATTATAACGACGGATATTAGGTTACTCTTCAGGATAATTGATGTCTATTTTATATCAATTTGGTTTAGTCTATATGATTCTTGGATAATTTGTGTGCATTAAATTCGTACGTGCATATTTGGTCTATGTGATTCTTGGATAATTGGTGTGCATTATATATTTGGTCTATGTGATTGTTGGATAATTGGTGTGCATTATATATTGGTTTGGTTTATGCTTATTTTTGCGAACAGGGGAAGTGCTGCAATTTTTTTTTCAAAAAAATCTTACTTAGCGACGGACTAGTGACCGTTTAGCGACGGATATTTCCAGTTTCCGACTACTGTTCGACGGCATATCCGTCGCTAACTGGAGATTTGAAAATGTTTGCAGGTAGCGACGGATGTTCGACGGCATATCCGTCGGAAACGACCTGGAGGTATATAGTTCGATGGCATAGCGACGACTTATCCGTCGCCATGGTTCTGGAAGTAGCAAGCATTTCCAGAACCATGGCGACGGATAATCCGTCCATAGTCCGTCGCTAGTCCGTCCTTTATTAGCGACGGTGGTCGACGGAGTAGCGACGGCTTATCTGTCGCCATGGTTCTGGAAATGCTAAGCATTTCCAGAACACGGTCGATGGATAATCCGTCTGTTAGCCGTCGCTAAGCCGTCCCTTGTTATCGACGGCGATCGACGGAATAACGACGGAATGATACACTCTGATACAATATTACGACGGTTTACCGACGGACCATTACGTCGCTATTGTCTACACTGTTCAGTATTTAATACTTGTAATGGACGAAAGTCTGTCGAAAAGTAGTCGCTCATGCTTCGTATTATGAATTCGACAAGCCGTCGCTATTCCGTCGCTGGACGACTACGTAGCGACGGACCTTTATTAGCGACGAGATGATTGCCGACGGATTATTTTGGCTAAGACCCGTCAGTAATCGGTCGCTAATACAAATTCCCGTTGGACGGGCGACGGATCTGGCGGTCGCTAAATCGACAAATTTTGGTAGTGTCCAAGGCTTGGCATAGCCTTCGCATATCCTATGGGTTAAGTCATCTTGTACGGCTTTTGGCTTAAGTCTAGGCACCCGAGAACTTGGTTGTTCAAGTCGGACGTGTGCACGGCACGTTCCCTCGATGCGAAGCTTGGCGTAGCCCTTGTTCGTCAAGTCATTACGCAAATAAGTTAGGCAAAAGTTATGCCGGCAACTTAAGCCATTTCTAGCACAGTTTCGCTCTATCTGCGGTTGTCAAGTCGCGTAGTCCCTTGAGATCAAGTCTCATCATATAAAGTATATGACTTGAGCGATAGCGTCGCCTAGAGAACAAGCTCTGTCTAAGGCACGAGCCACGGTCGATTTAGTGAAAATCATGCCACGGACAAAGGGAGTCCACGCGACTGGTTGTCGCCGAGATCGGTCCCGCTACTTGGGAGTATCGATAAGCCTCGTTCACGCAAGATCTGTCCCACTACTTGGGAGTTTCGCTAAGTCTCGATAAGTCTCGCACGCGAGATCGGACCCGCTACTTGGGAGTCTCGCTAAGTCTCGATAAATCTGGATAAGCAAGCGCGCGAGATCGGTTTCGCTACCTGGGAGTCTCGATAGAAAGAGGAAAAGCATGGTCATTGTTAAGGAAGGACTTGATAGATCGAGTTGAGTCTTGCATAGTCATTGGGCACCTTGTCGACAAGGTAAAGTCTTCTCGAGTGATCGCCGGGACGCCGGGATCATGTTGGTCCGGAGGAAACAAGACGGCTCAAAGCAGGATGCTGGATAACCGCATGGGAGATTCGACGCTCCCGGGGCTAGCTACCCGTGGAAGGGCGGACCGAATTCCCTGAGCCGTGTCCAAGATAGCTTGACATTGCTAGTGACCACTCATGTAAATGGGTCGATAGAATAGCGACAAACCGCGTGTATGCCTTTGGATTGAGTCTAGAACTTGAACGCACGTCTAGTCGGTAACACAATGTCTGGGCCTAAGATTGGGCTACAGCATAGGCACCGTGCTAGGTACGATACTTGGCGTCAGAATGTTCATGTAATCGACACTATGTTTCACAAGTCTTGTCTAAGTTGGTTTATGAGTCGAACGGAAAGGCCGCAAGGTGGTTGCATGGATAAGTCTTGATAAGTTACGAGGCACGACCTCAATCTTGATGCACGAACAAGTCTAAACAAGGTCTTAAGGCACAATCAAGTCTAGCGGCACGACCTGCACGAGTCGTCCCCTTGTCATCTTTGGCACGAGTGTCATTGGCAACAAGAACGGCCTTGAGGCACAAAAAATAAGTAAAAGTCTTGGCACGGTCGAGTATGCATAGGTTCTGCTCGGCGAGGCACTGTCTCGAATACATTGAAGTCACGAATAAGGCATGGCACGACCCCGTCGTTGCACGACCCTGTCATTGTATTGTTAAGTATAGGCCGAGACGTCTTGTTCTAAAATGGATCCTAAGACAAGACTAGAAAGACAATCGTAAAGGGACTTGTATTGCACAAAGTAAATGAATGTGTCAGTTTTGTATGGGTGGGCGATGAGCTCACTCCACCAGTATAGTTGAGTACTGACACCTACACAGTTTTCATGTGCAGGCACATGTAGAAGCTCGTGGCATAGAGTTCGCTTAGATGCGTCGAGGCACGGAGTTCCTTGGCGATTCGAAGCGTGCGGTCACGTGAACTCAAAGACTTATACGGGACATAATGTATGGACGTTGCCTTCCGAAGCTTCCGCTGGCTCAAGCATTGTATCGAGAGATGAGAGAGAGAGCAGAGTGACTTGTAAAATCGTAAAAAAAGTGAGCAAGAGAAACTTGTAATCATGGCCTTGTGCCTATTGTAATCTGATTGTTCAATATCAATAAAGAGCTCATTTGAATAACTTGTGTTTTTAATTCTAAATTTTCGTTGTATGTTCATTATTTCTGCTTGGGACTTTTATGCGACGACCCCGTCGCTGCCGTTATAATCGACCGTTATGGAAGCCGCCTTGCACGAGCGCAATCTCGGCTCGTACGGCATCACACCTTAGCGAGGACGATCGCTCCTACGGGAGCGGGGCGTAACATAATGGTATTAGAGCACGGCTTTACGTCCTTAGATCTCATATCGAATAACTTAGTTTTGGAACGCTCGTTCATGATAAAGAAGTGTGCGCTCTCTCTCAAATGTCCCGCAGCACATCCATACAATAAGTAAATATTTTTAAAAGCTCGTACAAGCGTTCAATCGAACGCATCGGTAGGCCATCGCCGGACGCATCGGTAGGCTTTTGTGCCGAACGGTGTCAAACTTGACTTGATAGAAAACATGTGCTAAAGTTAGCAAGTCGTGTGCGTGCCTAATTAGTCCTATGTTGACATTAACAAACGAGCGTGCAAGATCAAAGTATAGTCCGTACGAGATGGCTATGAACACAGCCTTTTGGCTAAGTTGTGCCGCATGTCGTGCACCTTGACTTTTGGTGCAATCAAATCGCGAGCGATATTAAGTACCGTTCAGTCAAAAACGGAGATACACTTAGAGTGTATATCGATAGAAACACTATCAGGACTAACGCTTAGGTGTACACGGATGATTGCCTTGGATTTTGAGGAATAGTGCGAACGACTTAGTGCATCAATACGACGTGAGTGATTACGCTAAGGATTCGTCGAACTAATCTGAAGGATGTCTTAGAGATTAATGCGAACGTGATTGAAGACTAGATCGGATGGCTCGAATCCTGAGTGGTGTATGGTTTGTCTTGGAAAATCATTCGAGCAAAAATTGAGGATTACGAGTAACAACGAGTATGTTGGCGAGACGATACGATCACGCAAAGCCTTAGAACGCGTCACGCTTAGTTGGTCGTGACTTCGAATGTCCCGAACAAGATATCGTTCAGACAACTTGTGAATGGGCAACACGAGTTAGAAAAACGTTTTGGAACGATGAAACAAGTGAATGTCTTGATCAAGAAAATCTAGTAAATCACACGTACGATTTCGGATTGAGTCAAATGAAATATGACTTGAGTTTTGGACAACGATCTTGAAACGAGCTTGAGGAATAGCGATCGAACTTGATCTTGAATATCGAGGATAATGTGGAATATCCAACTCGGACAACAGCATCAGTACACGACTCAGAGTTCATTAAAAAAGAAAGATCGTCAGGTTACGTACATCATCGATGGTATTGAGGCATATCAAAGATCGATGTGCGATAACTCGGGGGTACTCTGACTCGAGGAATAACGATCATGTAAAATATTATTGTTTCGATGGATGCTATATTCGGGATGTTGAAATGTGTCGAAAAAAAGATAGACTTGGTTCGAGGATTTTCAAGTTGAACGAATGACAAACGAACTATCAAACTGAGGTCTTGGCTTGGATGAAAATGAAATATTTGGATTTGCTTCGACTATAACCACAACGTTGACGTTCTTATCTTATACGAGTACAACTCCAGCCTCGCACATGCGTCACACCGATTAGGGCGATCACTCCGCGTGAGCGCTGGTATGGTGATTTATACAGTGGGGGTGATCGAACTTGCATGGCATGGCAATTTATATGTATCGACGTGTGGTTTGACTCGAAGGTGGACTCGAGAATGAATCAGTGTGCTTAACGATCGAATTTGAGGATTGAGTAGGTCCAATCCGCGTATCGAGAATGAATTAGTCTATACTCAAACAAGAGTTACGTCCCGATTAGAATAATTATTTCGTAGGAGCGTTGCATGGTGATTCATGAACCACTATGGATAATCGAAGTCGCGTGAGATTGGGGTGCAACATAGTGTCAAAGCTAGACAACCTCATGATCGAATACATGAATTGGTTAGAATTGGTGATTAAACGTATTGGAATTGGCGCGACGAGTGCCTTGATGCGAATTAGGTGATCGTGCTCGATGTTTAGAAATCTGAGTGACGCGAGCTTGGGTAAAAAATCTCGTACTACCTGCTTTGGTTTGACCCAAGGAATGGGGTTAGTATTGGCATTATTGTTGGGGAACTATGATTCCAATCCTGATATTGACTTACCCTTGAGAAATGGCCTAGCGGTTAGGCGAGACGCCCTATTTTAAGAGTTAGCAATCAAAAGATTGATCTTCAGGATTGGTATGGATGGATAGAGTGAATCAAGAATATGGGAATACCTCTCACGAGATTCGGCTGACCTGCATATATTTTAGGGACGCCTGAATATGTGCACGATATGACTCGAGTGAGAATGACGAATTCTCTATCATGCGGCTTGGCTGAATACATGTATTTTGGGGACGCCTGGAATGCGTGCACGGTCCAGCCAAGTGATACGTTGAGTTTAAGCAAGACTTGAGGAATGGAAAATTATCAAGGATTTAGAATCGTGTTAAAGGAAAATTTGATAATAGTGCGAGTGTGGCTCGGAATTGAGGAAACATGTAGGAGGAGTGTGTACGATAGTCCTTGGATCAAAGTGGTCCAATAGTATACATACTCAGTTAGTTTCGAGGACGAAACTTATTTTGAGTGGTGTATGATGTAGTGCCCCGTCCCGCAAAGTCAATCAGAAGAATCGAAACGTCGACGACGTTCGGACTTAGCCTTGCAACGGCTGCTCGAAGGCCCGCTCGGTCGAGGCGACTCATCGCTCAGGTGGGGTAGTTTCAGTAAACTTGCCTCATCTTAGCCTTTACATACTAAATCATATGTTTTTAATTTGCACAAGTAGGCTAATATAAAGGCTACAAACGCACATAGCTAAGAAAATAATCCCGATGGGTCGATATATGCTAGAACTTGGAAAAGGTCCTACGGCTGTCTTAGAAGTGTGTTCAACATGCTTTTAAAATGACACTCGAATCCTTCGTTCCCGTGGCTTGGAAGAAAGAGAGTTAGGCTAAGTTGCCAAGAAGTTATAGAACGTGGCCTAAGTCATAGGCGTCGCCCGCGTAAATGCTTGATAAAGCATGCACGGTCCCGTCATTTTACCCCAACACTCGAATTAGCCTAAGTCATAGGTGTCGTCCGCTTGAATGCTTGATAAAGCATGCACGGTCCCTTCGTCCAAGGCTTGGCATAGCCATCACATGTCCCATGGGTTAAGTCATCTTGCACGGCTTTTGGCTTAAGTCTAGGCACCCGAGAACTTGGTTGTTCAAGTCAGACGCGTGCACGGCACGCTCCCTCGATATGAAGCTTGGCATAACCCTTGCTCGTCAAGTTATTACGCAAATAAGTTAGGAAAAAGTTATGCCGGTCGGCTTAAGCCATTTCTAGCACTGTCCCGCTCTATCTGTGGTTGTCAAGTCGCGTAGTCCCTTGAGATCAAGGCTCGTCATATAAAGTATATGACTTTAGCGATATCGTCGCCTAGAGAACAAGGTCTGTCTAAGGCACGAGCCACAGCCGGTTTAGTAAAAAGTATGCCACGGACAAAGGGAGTCCATGCGACTGGTTATCGTCGAGATCGGTACTGCTACTTGGGAGTCTCGATAAGCCTCGTTCACGCGAGATTGGTCCCGCTACTTGGGAGTCTCGCTAAGCCTTGATAAGTCTGGATAAGCAAGCGCGCGAGATTGATCCCGCTACTTGGAAGTCTCGATAGAAAGAAAAAAAGTATGGTCATTGTTAAGGAAGGACTTGGTAGATCGAGTTGAGTCTTGCATGGTCATTGGACAACTTATCGACAAGGTGAAGTCTTCTCGAGTGATCGTCGGGGTGCCGGGATCATGTCGGCCGGGGGAAAGCGAGACGGTTCAAAGCAGGATACTGGATAAACGCATGGGAGATACGGTGCTTCCGGGGCTAGCTACCCGTGGAAGGGCGGACCGAATTCCCTGAGCCGTGTCCAAGATAGCTTGACATTGCTAGTGACCACTCATGTAGATGGGTCGGTAGAATAGCGGCAAACCGCGTGTATGCCTTTGGATTGAGTTTAGAACTTGAACGCACGTCTAGTCGGTAACACAATGTCTGGGCCTAAGATTGGGCTGCAGCATAGGTACCGTGCTAGGCGCAATACATGGCGTCAGAATGTTCATGTAATCGACACTATGTTTCACAAGTCTTGTCTAAGTTGGTTTATGAGTCGAACGGAAAGGCCGCAAGGCGGTAGCATGGATAAGTCTTGATAAGTTGCAAGGCACGACCTCAATCTTGATGCACGAACAAGTCTAAGCAAGGTCTTAAGACACAATCAAGTCTAGCGGCACGACCTGTATGAGTCATCCCCTTGTCAACTTTGGCACGAGAGTCATTGGCAACAAGAATGGCCTTGAGGCACGAAAAATAAGTAAAAGTCTTAGCACGGTCGAGTATGTATAGGTTCTGCTCGGTGAGGCACTGCCTCTAATACATTGAAGTCACGAATAAGGCATGACACGACCCTATCGTTGCATTTTTAAGTATAGGCCGAGACGTCTTGTTCTAAAATGGATCCTAAGCCAAGATTAGAAAGACAATCGTAAAGGGACTTGTATTGCACAAAGTAAATGAACGTGTCAGTTTTGTATGGGTGGACGAGGAGCTCACTCTACTAGTATAGTTGAGTACTGACACCTAAACAGTTTTTATGTGCAGGCAAAGGTAGAAGCTTGTGGCGCGGAGCTCGCTTGGATGCGTCAAGGCACAGAGTTCCTTGGTGATTCGAAGCGTGCGGTCGCGTGAACTCAAAGACTTATACGGGACATAATGTATGGACGTTGCCTTCCGAAGCTTCCACTAGCTCAAGCATTGTATCGAGAGATGAAAGAGAGAGCAGAGTGACTTGTAAAATCGTGAGAAAAGTGAGCAAGAGAGACTTGAAATCATAGCCTTGTGCCTAGTGTAATCTGATTGTTCAATATCAATAAAGAGCTCTTTTGAATAACTTGTGTTTTTAATTCTAAATTTTTGCTGCATGTTCAATGTTTCTGCTTGGGACTTCTGTGCGACGACCCTGTTGTCGCCGCTGTAATCGGTCGTTATGGAATCCGCCATGTACGAGTGCAATATAGGCTCGTGCGACATCACACCTTAGCGAGGACGATCGCTCCTACGGGAGCGGGGCGTGACACAAAGCATCCGAATGGATTCAAGTCTTGTAATAGGAGCATACGTCTCATCATAGTCGATACCTTCATCTTGGTTGTATCCTTGAGCTACTAGACGAGCTTTGTTGTGAGTCACTGAACCATCTTCATTTACTTTATTGTAAAAAATCTATTTAGTACCAATGATCGAATGGTTAGCTGGTTTAGGAGCAAGTTCCCAAACCTGGCTTTTTTTGAACTGGTTGAGTTCTTCTTGCATAGCTAAAATCCAAAACTCATCATTGAAAGCTTCTAAAACAGTTTTAGGCTCAATTTGTGAAATAAAGGTAGTGCTAGCAATGGAGTCTCTTAACGATGATTGAGTACTTACTCTGCGTGATACCTTACCTATTACCAAGTTTTCTGGATGTGATGGCTTGAATGCGAATTTCTTCGGCAAGCCCTCCAGAGAGTTGGTTTCAGTGGTGGTATCATCGGCGTAGAAGTTGATGGCTCAACATCATCGTTAGGAGTGGCTGCTACACTATTATTTTCATCAATGAGCATTTGTTGAACACTCTATATCCCTTGCTCTTGGCAGCATAGCCAAGAAAAATACCATCGTCAGCTTTGGCATCAAATTTTTCTAGTTGTCTTTGTTGTTAAGGATAGAACATCGACAACCAAAAACTCTAAAATGTAAAACATTTGGAGTTCTACCAAACCAAAGCTCATAGGGTGTTTTCTTCGTAATAGGTCGAATAAGCAACCTATTTAAAATATGGCACGCTGTACTGACAACTTCAGCCCAAAAATATTTTGGAAGTAAAAATTTATTCAACATGACTCTAGCCATATTGCCAAGAGTCCTATTCTTCCGCTTCACAACACCATTTTGTTGAGGAGTTCTAGGACAAGAAAACTCATGATCAAAACCATTAGAGTCACAAAACTTTTCAAAATTAGCATTTTCGAATTTGCCTCCATGATCACTTCGGATTCGAGTAATCATGTAGCCTTTTTCGTTTTGAACCTTTTGTAGCAAAAATTTTGAAAACAGAAATTGCATCGCTTTTGTTTGAAAGAAAGAAAACCCAAGTGAATCTAGAAAAATCATCAATTATAACAAAAGCATAGAGTTTTCCACCAAGACTGGCTACTCTACTAGGACCAAATAAGTCCATGTGAAGTAATTTGTAAAGGTCTTGTAGTACTTACAGTATTTATGGAATGAAATGAAGACTTGGTTGCCTTATTCAACTCATATTCGACACATACGTGTCCTTTTTGAATGTGATGTCGGGCAAGCCTCTTACTAGCTTCTTTGTCAATTGTCTGGATATAGTATCCATATTGGCATGGCCAAGATGCTGGTGCCACAACAATCTCTCATCCTTGTGGGCATAGAGGCATCTTCCTGCACAGTTAGTATTTTTAGATAGATAGAAAATGTAAATATTATCCTCTCTTATCCCTTCAAAAGCGATATCTTCCGTTGACCTATCATAAATATAGCATTTATTTTGTCCAAAGTTATTTCATATCCATGATCAGCAAGGTGACTTATGCTGAGCAGGTTATGCTTTAACTCGGTCACTAGGCAGACATCCTTTATTACAAGAGAAGGAGGATGACCAATAGTACCATTACCTATGATGTAGCCCTTTAAGTTGTTACCGAAGGATATGTACCCGTCTCTCTTCATCGATAGTGATATGAAAAGATTTGCATCTCCCGTCATATGTCGCGAGCATCTAATATCGAGAATCCACTTGCTTTTAGTTGAGGAAGGAAGGTCCACCTACATTACGAGTAGATGTGACCTTTGGTACCCAAGTTCTTGTGGGTCCTGAAATGTTAGTCTTTGGTACCCAAGCATATAGATTGATATCAACTAGTTTTCTAATTCTACACTGTGGAGAGATATGACCATGTAATCCACAGTAGGTGCAAGTAGCATGCTTATTTATGTTGGGAGCATGTTGATAATGATGACTATATGCAGTATGGTGATAGTTATGTGGAACAACAAGATGGTGACTATATGTAGTAGCAGGATGATGATTATATCTATGTGCAGCATGGTGATAGTTAGCAGGATATTGACTATGGTTATGTCTATGTGTAGCATGGTGATGGTTAGCAGGATAGTAACTATGTGCAACAGCAGAGTGATAGTTATGAGAATAATGTCTATGAGTATGTGGTTTATGTGCTGCATGGAAGTACGTGTACATGTAAGCATATTTACATGCTGCATGTGGGTAACGTATTTTACTATTGTGAGTAGTCTTGTGTTTTGAGTGTGTCTTATGTAATTAGGTTTGAGGTTGAGCAACCTGTTTTCCCAATCTAATCTCTAATTTTTTAGAGGCAGCATGCAGTTCATTACACTTAGCATTTAAACCATCAATTTTAGCAATAGAGATCTTGTGTCTGTTCTTTTCTTCAGCAAGCTCAGTGTTGAGTACTGTGATCTCACGTGTTTTCTTTTCGATAAGTGCTTCAGCATCATGCAGGCTTAACTTAAGCTTGGACACCTCATTAGTGTCTTCCGTGGGTGGAGTGTCTCTAACATTATCAAGCAAGGAAGAAAGGTTTTGAATCTCTATTTCATAGATTTTGATCTTCTCCTTGGCATGCTTATATTTATTAATGACTTTCTTGTGGTCATTAAGTAAATCATTAAACGCATCGCCAAGTTCATCAAAAGTGAAGTCATCGAGAGTTTCGATAGTTACCTTTTCGGATGTTGCCATTAGGCAGACATTAGCGGTGCCTTGAGGAGAGTCATTTTCTTCCTCGGAATCACTTGCTTCGCTTTCATACAAAATACTAGTGTTGGCATACTTTTTTGAAGATGACTTCTTGTAGGGCTTCTCATATCGGTTGCCTTTCTTTGCGAATGGACAGTCTTTTCGGACGTGTCCAGTCTTCTTACAGCCGTAGCACGTTGGTTCTTCCTCGTCATCTTCTTGTTGTTCCTTCTTTCTTCGATTAAAACGAAGAAACTTCTTGAAGTTGCGGACTAGAAGAGCTTGATCATCACCGTCAGAATTATTGTCATCAGTTTCTTCAGGATCAGCCCTTCGACGATGAGCTTTTAGGGCAATCTCTTTTGCCTTTGGAGCAGGTTCTTCGAAGTCTTTGAGGTCAAGCTCGTGGGTCATCAGCTTTCCCATCAAAGTCTCCATAGACATTATGGTAAGATCATTGCCTTCTATGATAGCAGTTACCTTAGGGTTCCAAATCTTTGGTAGCCCCCTAAGTAACTTATGGATCTTCTCATGATTTGTATATTGTTTGCCAAGAGATGACAAAGGGTAGATGATGTCAAGGAACCTTATAAACATTTGAGTAATCGTCTCATTAGGCTTCATCTTGAATGTCTCGTATTCTTGAGTGAGACGACTGATTTTTGACTCCTTGACTTGGGTGGTTCCTTCATGCGTCACTTCTAGAAGTTTCTATACTTCGTACGAGGTGGTGCATGTCGAAACTATGTTGAACTCATTCCTGTCTATTGCACAAAATAAAGCATTAATAGCTCTCACGTCTAGACTCGCCTGTTTCTTTTCTTCGTTGGAATATTTGTCGTTGGGTTTCTTAATGAGATCTCCATTGACAATTATTTTGACGGGCTTTTTGTAACCATCGGTGACAATGGTCCACAGGTCAAAGTCTAGAGACTTGAGATAAAAACTTATCATTGTTTTCCAATAGGTGTAGTTTGTTCCATCAAATAGGGGTGGCCTATGAGTGAACTGCCCTTCACCATGATTGGAAAACATTGGTTGTGAGGTTGCCATGGATCAGCTCTAGGATGTTAGTCCTTATTGAGAGAACAGAGCTCTGATACCAATTGAAGAACAAGTAGACAACTCTAGAGGGTGGTGAATAGAGTTTATGACAATAATAACTAATTAAAAATTAAACTCTTTCACCAACAGTAAATAATCAGAATAAATGCAGAAATTATAAAGAGCAAGAGAGCATACACAAACACAGTCGATTTTAACCTGGTTTTCCTCGTGGAGGACTAGTCCAGGCCTGAGAACTCTAGCTCAGGATAAAATCTACTATTTGTGAAATACTAGTTACACCCCGTACCTTTTCTTCAGAAGAGCACGTCAACTTCTTACAGAGATCGTAGTGGCGATGCTTGGAATTTTCCAAGCGACTTTCTTAACTCTTGCACAAACTCCTAAATGAAGAGCACTGAGCACTTTGAGGCTTAGGGAGCTTATGGCTAGTAGATGAGAAGGTTAAGGCTTGTATAAGGTTTTAGAGAGAAGAGAAGAGAAGATTGGATGAATAAAAATAAGAGAATTCAAGGCCTATTTATAGGGTTCTGAATAGGCAGAATTCAGCCAGAATTCTGTGTCAAGAATTCAAATTTTTTGTCGTTGGACAACTAGCATACAACAAACCCTAAAAATTAGGGTCCTGTAATTTAGGGGACATAATTTGGCCCGAACTCTGTGTGGAGGCAGAGTTCGGCCCAAACTCTGTCTCCAGAAGACAGAATTGCTCAAATAGGCTATGTGGGCCAGTTTGGTTTGGTGGAGCTTTTGGTTTGTGGTTTGGAGATAGGTTTATACCCAAACAACTCAGTGCGACTCAGTTTACATTTATCTAGACTCAATAAAAGTAAAAATACAGACTCAAAAACTGAGTACGCTGTAGGAAAGAGCCGACGTCCGTCCAGCACTGAGTTCTGTCTTGATGTGTCATATTGAATTATGACAAGTATCATATTGTCAATTTTATCAATATTTGGTTAACCGTGATTTTGTGTCAACATAGTTTAGTCGGGTTTGAGTTTTATCTAGTTTTGACTTGTGTTAGTGGCCCGGGTAGGTTAGACTCTAGTCGGGACCCAAGATTAGCTAGGCATGACCCACAAACTCAACTTGTTAGGCTAGTGCAATTAGGCTAATCCCACATGACTAGTTTGTTCATTTAGAATTAGAAATTTGACCCCCAAACTTTTGCATGCTCCTAATTAACCAAATGGGGACTAGAGGGAGGCAACTTAGACATTTTATAGACCCAAATAGGGCCCCATTATGGCCGACCAGTTGGGGCAGGGTTTTCTCCATCCTTTCATTTGGTTATAGCCTCTTTTTCCCCAATTAGTGTTCTTCCCCAAACTTGAGAGCTTTTCCTTTGATTTTATCTCACAAATTCACTCATTCTTCCTCCATTCCTCTCAATCCATCAAAGAGAAGGTGACTACTAGGAGTGGTGAGCAAGAAGCAAGGAGAGAAGTCCATTTGCAAGGATTTTCGTGTCAGAATTGTGTCCTTTTGATTGAATCATTGGGACACAACTCCCAATAGGTAAAACCCTCTCTAAATCTGTAACACCCAGTTTTTGAAATGAGGGTAATTTTGAAATTTTGTATTTAAATTATTTAAATATGGTAATTAGTTTAATAATATGATTTTTGGTGATTTTAATAAATTTTTAAAACAATTTAAAAACTGCTTGAGTCATGACTTGTGATTTTAGGTGTTTTGCTAGTGAGCCGTAGTGACTGTCTGCCCTAGAGCCTAACCATGTGGGAAGAGATTTGGTTTAGTACTTTTAGCTTGAGGGTAATTTGGTTATCTTGAATTTATTTGAATTTATTAAAATTATTTGGAATTTAATGTATATTATATTAAATGGTGTGGGTTAATATTATTTAATTAATTGCCATGTGATTGTTTAGCCCTAACCTAGAATTGACCTAACCTAGGTTAGTCCTAGTTAGTCATGGTTAGACTAAGTTAGAATTTGTTGGTCATGGTTAGTCATGACTAGTTAAAATGACTAGGTTGCAACTTGATTGAGGGGGACCTTGATTTTGACCCTTGAATAAACTAGATGGGATGAGAGCTCTTAGATTGATTCTCCAAAACCCTAAACCTAGCATTTATGACCAGCCACATAGGGCACATATCCCTATAAAATCCCTCTTGAAACTTGTGCCTCTTTCCACTCTTCCACCATTCTAAGAACAAGGTTTGTTCCTTTTAAATTTCTTCATAGTTTATTCATTAATGGTCCATTTTCATTGAGACTTCTTCCATAGTGATCTAAATTTCATTCCCCTACTGTTCATGGAGGATAATCTCAGGTTTGGGCCAATTTGGAGCCATTGGCTAGCTAGAGGAGATCTCATTTTTGGGGCTTTTCCTTGTGAAGGAACACACCTAGGTAACTTTCCATTCCCTCCACCAAATCTTGATTTCCTTGCATGGTTAGGAAGTCCTAGGTGCCCTCTCTCTGTTGGTATAGGCATTGCTAGGGTTCGTGTCCAATACATGTCCATATCGGACACGTATCATGAATAGTGTGCAAGTGTTTGATGAAATGTCTGTGAGGAATTTATTTCTGATTTTTGTGAAACCAATTGCATGGATTGACAGATCTATATGTGTACATCATGTTTCGTATGGACTGAGCACAAACTCGAGTCGTGTCCGTGTCCAAAACGGACACGAACACGCCCGCAGCAGCCTTCGGGCAGTGCCCTGCTACTCGGGGGCTATAGCTCCCTGTACACAACACTTCTGGACACGAATTTTGGTGTGGACACTGTTTAGGTGACTGACACGAGGCTCACTAATTTTTGTGGGTTTTTATTCAGTGGTTTGAGAGCAATCGCACGTGCACTGGACACGCACTGTGCTGTGCCGTGCGAGAAAACGCATCTGATACGCACGTGTAGCTATGACACGACACCACTTGGACACGTTTCAGTCACGTGGACACGTACCTAAACCCTAGGTGTACACGTGTGCATGACCACGTGTCACCACGTGGCCTGTGTCGTGCACTAGACACACGTGCACGCGTGCACGACACTGTCATTGTACAGTTCGTATCTGTGTGTGTGTTTTGTTGTTTGGACACATTTGTGTCGACTTGGTTGGACACGAGGTGACCCCACGACACGTACACATGTTTTAGAACGATTACCAACCTCTGTAATTGTACTTAATTTGAATTTTATTGTTTACTTGTTATTTCCCTTTTTTTTTTCTGAAATGCCATGTGTATCAGTCATCCCTGAAATTTTCCAGTTTTTGCTTTGCACTTAAATGCTAATTCCTGATTAATTAGATGTTGTAGATAAGTATACGTCTGGGATTCATTTGTGTTATTATAGGAATGTTGCATTTGGATTGGGGTTAACTTGAAATCAATATGAACTTGAGAATAGATTAGGAATTGGGTTTAGATTCATTGAAACCTGAAACCAAGTATATTTGAAACCTGAGAACTGGGTAGACTGCCATTGAACACAGGTGCACTGTTTTCTCTTTCTAAAATCTGGAATTGAACTTTTAACTGATACTGAATTATGTTTAAAATAAGTTCCTGAGAACACTCCCTACAAAACCTGAGCATGTGCTGTTAAACTGATATTTTGGTTATTTGTGAACTGTTTTCAGGATGTGTCTCATGAACTTCCCTGATTTCATGCATGAATTATTCATTTAATTAACTAATAATGCCCTGCCTGTAAACTGATTTCAAAAGTAGGTTGGATTTGGTTTGTATTGATGGGGATTTGTTCTTAACTGTCATAAATCTGAGAATCCTTCCTATGAACTATCAACCTCCTAATTTGATTTTGTAGTTGTTTTCCATTTCCCTTTAATATGTCAATCGACTCCTTTTTCCTTTTCTTCCAATAACTGAGTTTTCCTAGAAACTGAAGTCTGTGAGTAGATTAGGAATTTGTGTTGATTCATTTTTTTGCACTAATGAAATGTGAATTCATTTTTGAAAACCTGAGACAGTGCATCCTCTCACAGTGCACTCTCACTTCCCTGTTTCCTTTCCTGTGCAACACACAATTGCCTCTCTCACCACTCACACTATCATATACCTTGTATTCACACACACACACATGAGGACACTGTCACATGCTACACACACACACACATATATTTTGCTCACTCACTCACACATTGTTATGCACTGTTGCACAATGTTTTGTTAAATTAGTTCATACACACTCTTTTTCACATAATCACATGTATCACACAATTGAGTTCACATGGATTTAAGTTGGTTGATGAATGTAACTGCATGGGTTTTGATTTCCCTGTATGGAGTGTGATTCCTGAGTTTTGATCAAACGAAAACTGAATACTTTGCTTGATTCCTGAGTTTGAATGTTATTTGGTGTGGGGACTTCATATTGTTTTGGCACACATGTGAAACCCAGCCTTACCTGTCCTAAACAGCAGCTCATTGACAGCCATTGCAGCTTTCAAACAGTCCACATTGCTCCCTTATATACTGTCCCAATATCAGCCATTATATTGCCCATTGCTGTCCTAAAAACCTGTCCCATAGCTACTTCATTTCAGTCCAACTTAAGCTTAACAAAACCTGTCCTGTACACCACCAAATGCCAGTCCCATTGTCCCAAGTCTAGCCTATATATCAGTCATCATTTCCCCCCCTAAAATCAGTCAATGTAAACCCCTATATGTTGTATGCCTATATATATATATATATATGATATATATATATATATATATATATATATATATATATATATATATATATATGTAATGTGTGTGTAGGAATAATATGTGTCTATACATGTATATGTGTAGGCAAGCATGAGATTATGAATATAGGCCTTGTATATGTATGCTAGTATATAGGAATGCATGTGATAGTGTAAATTAATAAGTGGTATATATACGCAAGTTATAAATGCAATGTTGGATAATATGAGAATGTAATGTCAACATGTATAAATATGTAATATGTGTTCTCTATGATCTGTGATGGTGTGTGATTGCTAGACTAGGCTTGGTTAGGCCTAGTGAGACTTATTAGACTTGTTAGGGTCAGTCTTGACCTAGTTGACCTAGTTTGACTAGTGTAGTTGACCAGAGTTGACCAAGAGTTGACTTTGGCCTAGTTCGACCTAGACAGCATGCAGATACATTGTAGATTACATTTATCATCCCCTGTATACATCTTGACTTGTGTTGCTCTAATTAGGAGTCAGGTGCCTCATCTCGGACAGTACATTTACTTCAGACATTCAGATACAGGCGAGTACATTCTCTGATCATTTTATAACTTGCTTAGAATTATATTCCTGCTCTAGTTTACCTTATTTGATGCTGTCACGACATTATCACGGATTGATACTATATGGATCCTTGCTTGAGATGTTATCCCCCTCGGGAGCATCGGATACATTGTGCCATATGTTTCATGTACATCGTGTATTCCTCGCTCTCCTGTTATCCATGTTTATCATGTGCTTCATGCTCGTTCGTGCTTGCTTGTGTACTCTCATGTGCTATCATGATCGGTCGTGTTTCCCATGAATCTCATGTATAACCTATACTTCATGTGCACCCTTCGTGGGCCTTCGTGTGGAATTCATGTGCACTCAGTTGTCTGAGCCTCGTGAATACTTCATGTATACCCATCTATGGGCGCCATGTGAAAATCATGTGCGTAACATAACCTGTCTGGATCCTTGTGTATTGATTGGGGCTTGGGGGAGTATAAATAGTCATGTGAACAATTCCAAAGTAGAATAGCCATGTACACCTCTTTAGTATAGCCATGTGCAAATCAAGCCGTTCACATGTCGACTTGTACTCTAAATCACTAGTCACTGGTAGCTCTCTACTTATAGTAGATATTTCTATTACAGTTCTCTCCTGTTTACATCATGTATCTTCTTTCAGTTTCATGTATCGTACTCTCTTGCACGTTTATATTTTCTAACCTGTTATGATCTGCGTGAGATGTATTGTGCTCGCTCCCGTCCTGACTGGACCTGTTGAAAATTTTACAGATGATGATGAGGAACCCTGCACCCCTTACTTTGGAGCTTGCCTAGATGACACTCGCGACCTGGACCCCTGGGGAGGTTCAGGCAGCTACTGAGGATGGCACCCTTGCTTAGTGTAGATAGCTTAGCCTGTTCTCTTTTCATGTATAGCTGTCGTTTTATTTCCTGAGTTGTATATTCTTAGAGATATTGGACTGGTAGATGTTAAGATTGTTATTCTTCTGTTGTGCCTCAGTTGAGGAGTTCTTATCTATTTCTATTCGTGCTACATTCTACCTTAGTTTGTGATTGAGTTGTACCTCTGTGTTGGACTCCTTTTGGAGAGTATTACATGTTAGCTAGTTATAGTTCATGACCTAGAACAACGTTCTACCGCCGACACTGCGGCGTAGGCTGGGCGCTGTTACGTACTCGTACCCTCATGGCGGGTGCGGGTCGTGACACGTTTTTAGTGGTGGCCCATGCAGGTCTCGAGTTTGTGTAGTGGTATTCGAACTAGAGTACCACTACAGCCTGCAGTAGGATTAGGAGTTATTTTGAGGTACTCAATCACATTAGGAAAAACTCTAACTGGATTCCTGCCATCTAAATTCCTGTTGAAAATTTACTTCCTTGAATAACTGTCCTCCCTTGAACTATCGTTTCTATCTCAGTATTGATTCCTTGTTTGATCTGTCTCCAGGATGGTGATTGAGACACGATCGCATCGCTCTGGCTCAGCAGACGCTGGTGAGAGGCCTACCACCCCTTACCCGATTGTAGATGCTAGGACCACAGTACCCCCTATTTCTGCTCACATAGGAGCTTCTGCAGCTTTTGGGAGCGCACCTCCACCTGTCCGGAGGTCTTCCCCCGTCATTCCAGATATGTACCAGCAGCAGTTACCTTCAGGGACAGTAGATGCGGCTCAGATGTTTACCCTCTTCCAGCGATTCATGGAGTTTCAGCAACAGATACAGCAGAGCCAGTCTGCTGATATCCGACAGAGCATGCAGGATACTCATCAGTTAGTCAGGACGACAGTAGAGCTAGTGGCTGCTCAGCCACAGGGAGGTCAGATGCAGCCGTATCAGCCGAGGACTCCAGACATCCATTCCTTCAAGAAGATGGGACCCCGAGATTTCAAGGGTACAGAGGGCATCATATATGCTGACGATTGGATAGAGCACATTGAGGAGATATTCAGATTAGCACAAATACCAGCAAGATTGCAGATCGAGGCAGCCGCCAGTCAGATGCAAGACTTGGCTCGTACCTGGTACCAGACGGACCCGAGGGTTGGTACAGCCGATCAGACTTGGGCAGCATTCAAGAAACTATTCAAGGAGAAATTCTTTCCTGATACAGCTCTCCGTGCTCTGGAGGCGCAGTTCGAGAGTTTGGTTCAGGAGAACCAGACCGTTGAGGAGTATGCTGGATAGTTCAGTCGTTTGAGCAGATTCGTCGAGGATCTTACCGAGGTTGGGAAGGCGAGAAAGTTTCGCAGGGGTTTGATCAGGGAAATCAAATCATATACCAAGAGCGACCGCGATGCCACTTTCGAGCAGATTCTAGTAGGAGCCATGACGGCGGAGGACGATCTTGGACTGAAGGAGAAGATGAGGCTAGATACTCAGGGAGCCAGAGGTAGTGCGGGCCCAGCCAAGAGGCCCCACCTACAGATTCAGCAGCAGGTGCCCCAATTGCAGAGTCAGCAGCAGTATCTGCAGCAAATGCTACCTCTGCAGTTTCAGCAGCAGTTCCAGCAGCAGTATCAGCAGCCGAGGGTCTACTTTTAGCAGCAGTAGTTTCAGGACCGTGTACCCTTTCAGCAGACGCAGCAGCCACAAATTCAGCAGCAGGCCCTGGAACAGCAGCTAGTTATCATTTGTCCCTTCTGTAAGAGACCAGGGCATGGCTGGGGCGAATGCCGGAAGAGGTTGGGCAGATGTTTGCTTTACGGAGGATCCGATCATCGTCTGAGAGAGTGTCCCGAGTCATCAGGACAGACAGTTTAGGGAGCGGGAGCTAGGGCTCCGGTAGACCAGCAGACAAGATTACCTTTACCGACTCAGTAGCAGAGGTATATGCAGCATCAGCAGCAGGCCAGAGGAGGCCAGCGAGGACGAGCTTTCGCCAGGACAGTCGAGGATGTTCAGGCCAGTAGAGATCTAGTTGCAGGTTTCGTTCTTTTGACTCAAATTCTGCAATTGCCTCTTATAACTGCCTTGAAATTTCGATTCTTTTTGTTCCTTGTTGATTTATCAATTGTCCTGTTGTTCTCGTGTTATGTTTGATTTTCTTTTGAGATGAATCATATGGGCTAGGTCACCCAGTTATGGAATCTATAATCTTCGATAGTCGTGCTAGCTGGCATAGTGAGGACATATAGTCAGATTTAGGACGTATTTCTCGGGTGTAGGAATTTAAGGTTTTCGCTGCCAAGCATGCGGCAATGCAAAAATTTTAAATACCATGATTCTAGAGGTATGTGCCTTAGTCGAGGACTCTGTGATTATCGTAGCCTTGCTCACTAGCATGACGAAGATTCTGAGTATCATGATTTTGGACAGACGCATATGATTATCTGACGGTATGTTTGAGACTTTGATTGTGGGGTGTTTGACCTAGAGGGACTACTACCATTTTAATTTCGAGGACGAAATTTTATAAGGTAGGTAGGATTGTAACACCCAGTTTTGAAATGAGGGTAATTTTGAAATTTTGTATTTAAATTATTTAAATATGGTAATTAGTTTAATAATATAATTTTTGGTGATTTTAATAAATTTTTAAAATAATTTAAAAACTGCTTGAGTCATGACTTGTGATTTTAGGTGTTTTGCTAGTGAGCCGTAGTGACTGTCTGCCCTAGAGCCTAACCATGTGGGTAGAGATTTGGTTTAGTACTTTTAGCTTGAGGGTAATTTGGTTATCTTGAATTTATTTGAATTTATTAAAATTATTTGGAATTTAATGTATATTATATTAAATGGTGTGGGTTAATATTATTTAATTAATTGCCATGTGATTGTTTAGCCCTAACCTAGAATTGACCTAACCTAGGTTAGTCCTAGTTAGTCATGGTTAGACTAAGTTAGAATTTGTTGGTCATGGTTAGTCATGACTAGTTAAAATGACTAGGTTGCAACTTGATTGAGGGGGACCTTGATTTTGACCCTTAAATAAACTAGATGGGATGAGAGCCCTTAGATTGATTCTCCAAAACCCTAAACCTAGCATTTATGACCAGCCACATAGGGCACATATCCCTATAAAATCCCTCTTGAAACTTGTGCCTCTTTCCACTCTTCCACCATTCTAAGAACAAGGTTTGTTCCTTTGAAATTTCTTCATAGTTTATTCATTAATGGTCCATTTTCATTGAGACTTCTTCCATAGTGATCTAAATTTCATTCCCCTACTGTTCATGGAGGATAATCTCAGGTTTGGGCCAATTTGGAGCCATTGGCTAGCTAGAGGAGATCTCATTTTTGGGGCTTTTCCTTGTGAAGGAACACACCTAGGTAACTTTCCATTCCCTCCACCAAATCTCGATTTCCTTGCATGGTTAGGAAGTCCTAGGTGCCTTCTCTCTGTTGGTATAGGCATTGCTAGGGTTCGTGTCCAATACATGTCCATATCGGACACGTATCATGAATAGTGTGCAAGTGTTTGATGAAATGTCTGTGAGGAATTTATTTCTAATTTTTGTGAAACCAATTGCATGGATTGACAGATCTATATGTGTACATCATGTTTCGTATGGACTGAGCACAAACTCGAGTCGTGTCCGTGTCCAAAACGGACACGAACACGCCCGCAGCAGCCTTCGGGCAGTGCCCTGCTACTCGGGGGCTATAGCTCCCTGTACACAACACTTCTGGACACGAATTTTGGTGTGGACACTGTTTAGGTGACTGACACGAGGCTCACCAATTTTCATGGGTTTTTATTCAGTGGTTTTAGAGCAATCGCACGCGCACTGGACACGTACTGTGCTGTGCCGCACGAGAAAACGCATCTGATACGCACGTGTAGCTATGACACGACACCACTTGGACACGTTTCAGTCACGTGGTCACGTACCTAAACCCTAGGTGTACACATGTGCATGACCACGTGTCACCACGTGGCCTGTGTCGTGCACTAGACACACGTGCACGCGTGCACGACACTGTCATTGCACAGTTCGTATCTGTGTGTGTGTTTTGTTGTTTGGACACATTTGTGTCGACTTGGTTGGACACGAGGTGACCCCACGACACGTACACATGTGTTAGAACGATTACCAACCTCTGTAATTGTACTTAATTCGAATTTCATTGTTTACTTGTTATTTCCTTTTTTTTTCTGAAATGCCATGTGTATCAGTCATCCCTAAAATTTTCCAATTTTTGCTGTGCACTTAAATGCTAATTCCTGATTAATTAGATGTTGTAGATAAGTATACGTCTGGGATTCATTTGTGTTATTATAGGAATGTTGCATTTGGATTGGGGTTAACTTGAAATCAATATAAACTTGAGAATAGATTAGAAATTGGGTTTAGATTCATTGAAACCTGAAACCAAGTATATTTGAAACCTGAGAACTGGGTAGACTGCCATTGAACACAGGTGCACTGTTTTCTCTTTCTAAAATCTGGAATTGAACTTTTAACTGATGCTGAATTATGTTTAAACTAAGTTCCTGAGAACACTCCCTACAAAACCTGAGCATGTGCTGTTAAACTGATATTTTGGTTATTTGTGAACTATTTTCAGGATGTGTCTCATGAACTTCCCTGATTTCATGCATGATTTATTCATTTAATTAACTAATAATGCCCTGCCTGTAAACTGATTTCAAAAGTAGGTTGGATTTGGTTTGTATTGATGGGGATTTGTTCTTAACTGTCATAAATCTGAGAATCCTTCCTATGAACTATCAACCTCCTAATTTGATTTTGTAGTTGTTTTCCATTTCCCTTTAATATGTCAATCGACTCCTTTTTCCTTTTCTTCCAATAACTGAGTTTTCCTAGAAACTGAAGTCTGTGAGTAGATTAGGAATTTGTGTTGATTCATTCTTTTGCACTAATGAAATGTGAATTCATTTTTGAAAACCTGAGACAGTGCATCCTCTCACAGTGCACTCTCACTTCCCTGTTTCCTTTCCTGTGCAACACACAATTGCCTCTCTCACCACTCACACTATCATATACCTTGTATTCACACACACACACACATGAGGACACTGTCACATGCTACACACACACACATATATTTTGCTCACTCACTCACACATTGTTATGCACTGTTGCACAATGTTTTGTTAAATTAGTTCATACACACTCTTTTTCACATAATCACATGTATCACACAATTGAGTTCACATGGATTTAAGTTGGTTGATGAATGTAACTGCATGGGTTTTGATTTCCCTGTATGGAGTGTGATTCCTGAGTTTTGATCAAACGAAAACTGAATACTTTGCTTGATTCCTGAGTTTGAATGTTATTTGGTGTGGGGACTTCATATTGTTTTGGCACACATGTGAAACCCAGCCTTACCTGTCCTAAACAGCAGCTCATTGACAGCCATTGCAGCTTCCAAACAGTCCACATTGCTCCCTTATATACTGTCCCAATATCAGCCATTGTATTGCCCATTGCTGTCCTAAACACCTGTCCCATAGCAACTTCATTTCAGTCCAACTTAAGCTTAACAAAACCTGTCCTGTACAACACCAAATGCCAGTCCCATTGTCCCAAGTCTAGCCTATATATCAGTCCTCATTTCCCCCCCTAAAATTAGTCAATGTAAACCCCTATATGTTGTATGCCTATATATATATATATATATATATATATATATATATATATATATATATATATGTAATGTGTGTGTAGGAATAATATGTGTCTATACATGTATATGTGTAGGCAAGCATGAGATTATGAATATAGGCCTTGTATATGTATGCTAGTATATAGGAATGCATGTGATAGTGTAAATTAATGAGTGGTATATATACGCAAGTTATAAATGCAATGTTGGATAATATGAGAATGTAATGTCAACATGTATAAATATGTAATATGTGTTCTCTATGATCTGTGATGGTGTGTGATTGCTAGACTAGGCTTGGTTAGGCCTAGTGAGACTTATTAGATTTGTTAGGGTCAGTCTTGACCTAGTTGACCTAGTTGACCTAGTTTGACTAGTGTAGTTGACCAGAGTTGACCAAGAGTTGACTTTGGCCTAGTTCGACCTAGACAGCATGCAGATACATTGTAGATTACATTTATCATCCCCTGTATACATCTTGACTTGTGTTGCTCTAATTGGGAGTCAGGTGCCTCATCTCGGACAGTACATTTACTTCAGACATTCAGATACAGGCGAGTACATTCTCTGATCATTTCATAACTTGCTTAGAATTATATTCCTGCTCTAGTTTACCTTATTTGATGCTGTCCCAACATTATCACGGATTGATACTATATGGATCCTTGCTTGAGATGTTATCCCCCTCGGGAGCATCGGATACATTGTGCCATGTGTTTCATGTACATCGTGTATTCCTCGCTCTCCTGTTATCCATGTTTATCATGTGCTTCATGCTCGTTCGTGCTTGCTTGTGTACTCTCATGTGCTATCATGATCGGTCGTGTTTCCCATGAATCTCATGTATAACCTATACTTCATGTGCACCCTTCGTGGGCCTTCGTGTGGAATTCATGTGCACTCAGTTGTCTGAGCCTCGTGAATACTTCATGTATACCCATCTATGGGCTCTATGTGAAAATCATGTGCGTAACATAACCTGTCTGGATCCTTGTGTATTCATTAGGGCTTGGGGGAGTATAAATAGTTATGTGAACAATTCCAAAGTAGAATAGCCATGTACACCTCTTTAGTATAGCCATGTACAAATCAAGCCGTTCACATGTCGACTTGTACTCTAAATCACTAGTCACTGGTAGCTCTCTACTTATAGTAGATATTTCTATTACAGTTCTCTCCTGTTTACATCATGTATCTTCTTTCAGTTTCATGTATCGTACTCTCTTGCACGTTTATATTTTCTAACCTGTTATGATCTGCGTGAGATGTATTGTGCTCGCTCCCATCCTGACTGGACCTGTTGAAAATTTTACAGATGATGATGAGGAACCCTGTACCCCTTACTTTGGAGCTTGCCTAGATGACACTCGCGACCTGGACCCCTGGGGACGTTCAGGCAGCTACTGAGGATGGCACCCTTGCTTAGTGTAGATAGCTTAGCCTGTTCTCTTTTCATGTATAGCTGTCATTTTATTTCCTGAGTTGTATATTCTTAGAGATATTGGACTGGTAGATGTTGAGATTGTTATTCTTCTATTGTGCCTCAGTTGAGGAGTTCTTATCTATTTCCATTCGTGCTACATTCTACCTTAGTTTGTGACTGAGTTGTACCTCTGTATTGGACTCCTTTTGGAGAGTATTACATGTTAGCTAGTTATAGTTCATGACCTAGAACAGCGTTCTACCGCCGACACTGCGGTGTAGGCTGGGCGCTGTTACGTACTCGTACCCTCACGGCGGGTGCGGGTCGTGACAAAATCCATCTTTCCTTTACATATTTGATAGTTTTTGAATCCATAGGAACTATCCCCATGCATGAACCACCCTTAGGTTTGTTTTAGAGGCTCTTTTGAGTCCTCAATAGGAAGTTAGGAGTGGTTTGGTGTCACCCATGGAGAAATTCCGAGGGTGGCCCACCAAGTATTTGTGTTTATGCCCAATAGGCTATTTTGTCTTCTAATTTCATATTTGTATATGTTAGAGAATAGTTTAGCCATGGATAGAGTGTCTCAATTAGTTTTCATATAGATACCTATGTATGTATCTATGTATATTTGTCCTACAAGTTATGTTTATGTGTAGAGACATGTAAATTACTATGTGTATTGTAATATGGACTGATTTGGGTGTTATTGTATATATATTAGATGTGTGTTGTGGTTTAGTATTAGTGTGCTTGAGTGTGAGAGAAGGGGATTGATATGTTAGTTGAGTGTGTCATGGTTTGGTATTGTTTCAGTGTGTGTTTGTGAGTGGCTTGGTATGTGTGTGTGTGTGTTTGTTTAGTGTGTCTTGTAGTGTGTGTGTTTGTATGAGTGGGGAGAGGATGAGGAGATGTGTGAGTGTGTTAGAAGGAGAAGGGGGAGCTACTGCCATAAGGCAGCATAGCAGCAGCAGCAAGGCAGCTGCAGGGCTGCAATGAGTGCAGAAGCAGCAGCAGCATGCTGCCATAGGGCAGCACAACAGCAGCACTTTGAGCAGCTATAGCAGTTACTTGATAGCAGCCCAATTTGCCCATTGCCCCTTTGTTTCTTTTGCTTCCTTTGTGAGTGTTAGTATATATGTTAGTATGTTAGAGGATTTGTGATTATATCTAAGTTAGAGTTAGAAGTTAGATGGTTAGTTAGTTAGTATATGTGTTACAAATATTAGTTAGGATATCAAGAATACATAGATGTTAGGATATGTTAGTATCCTAAGTAGCTAGAATTAGTATCTTAGATATGTTAGTATGTTAGAGGTAACGTAAGTTAGTGTTTAGGTATATGTAAGTATCTTAGGAAATAGATAGTGGTATCTTGAGATACCTGTAGTAGTATCTTAGGAATACCTTAGTATTTACCTTATCTTAAGGTAATGGTTTTACCTACAAGGCAAGGGGGATTTACCTATTAGGTAAGAGGGGGTTTACCTAGATACTAAGGTATAGATGATAAGGTTTTGGTTAACTAATAGCTTAGGGTAGATACTAGATATTTAAGGCTAGTATTGGATGTTAAGGTATTGGATTTCCAACCAAGGTATTCGTATTGGAATACCAATAGGAGCAAGGTATATAGTATCTTGGTAGGTAAATGTTAGGAATATGATACTTAGACTAGATTTGACCTTGTTTGGCCAAGGTTGACCATTTTGATTGAAAGTCAAAGTAGAGTCAACATCAGACCTAAATTAGACTAGAAGTTTACCAGAGTTGACCAGTTGACCAAAAGTCAACTGTAAGTCAACCTTTGACCTAGTTTGACCTAATGTGACCTAGTTTGACTGAGTTTGACCTAGATTGCATAGCATATACTAGAAATCATACCTAATACTATTAAATCCTAATTAACTCATGTATATCTCATCTTTAGGTCTGTGACTTCACTCTGAGCCTCGATTCTCATTGACAGCTCAGGACCACAGGCGAGTACATTTTTTGATAGTTTTTATTATCTTGATATGTATTATATCCGATTCAGTTGTAGTATTTTACTTGCTTTCCGACACGATGATACACGGACTAGTATACGTCGGATTCTGTCATGAGATGTTATTCCTGGACTTCCTGGTATATGGGTACATTGCTCGATCTTGTTTCTTATACTGTATAGATACTGATTTGGGAGTGGACTGGCCCTCTACTTTTGAATCCTGTGTCATGACATGTCATGTTCGAATCCATTATACTATTTGGGGATAGGGAGTTATTAGAGGTTATGTGATCAATACCCATTATGTCACTTCATGTGCTGGCTCCACCCTCACCGCACGTAGGGGTAGCATGACCTGATACTTATTGTGCTAGCTTTCCAGGTTGTTCAGCTTGACCCTATATATATATTTTTTGTGATAGCCGGTCAAATGGAACAATATGATCCCAACCCAAGCCGATTACATAACGCTCTAATATCTCAAGGTATTATTTATATTTGTATTGTACATCAAATATTCCTGTACTGCTTTACATTCCTGTATTTCACACCCTGACATGATATCCAGTTTTACATGTACCGTTTATTTCAGTCATGATATCTCATCTTGTATTCCATTATAATTGTCTCTTATAGTATTTGTCAATTCATATGGAACTGCTGTTAGCATTTGTACTTGCTCATATCCTGACATGATAATCCTATTAATTTTACAGATGATTTTGATGCTGATTGCTCAACCTTCAATGGGTTTGACATAGACGGAGACTACGACCTAGATATTTCTGTAGAGCCGGTGCCCGTAGAGGATGCACCGCCTGCTTTGACCTAGATTAGTTAGGTTTGACTGGATTGCATTTTAGCCAGTACTTTGAGACTTGTAGTATACTTTATTTGGGATTTGTGTTATGTCTTAAATTTTGAACTTATGCTGTGACTTGCATCTATTTCCAGTTTGTATTTTTCCATTGTATCTTTATTATATCGTGCTTATCTTCCTTAGATGTCATGTGATTGAGTTGTGATTATAATTCTCCGTGCGGAGATGACAGGTTTATATATAAGCGACATATTTTAATAATATGTCGTTGAACATCGCTATTCTGCGACATACTGTATCTACTGTCACTGAACGTCGCTATTCAGCAACGTTTTGCGACGTCATTAGAAAGGCGTCGCTATATTATATAGTTAGCGACGTAATTTCATTCCATCGCTAAACAACATCGTTAATAGCGCATATTTTAGTAGTGATACTTTGTGTCTAGATGTTATATATTTTAGTTGACGTATACAACATTATACCGCTGACTGTGCGGTATAGGCTGGACGTACCCACGTGCTCGTGTCTCTAATCAGGGTACGGATTGTGACACATTTTTGTGGTGGCCTATGCAGGTCTATGTCACAACTAGTACGATTTCGTAATGGTACTCGACTTAGAGTACTAATTACGAGCCTGCTGTTAGGATATAGGTTCTAGGTTATGATAGGATTTACTCAATCACATATTTGAAAAAATTTTGAAGTTATGATAGGAGTTACTCAATCACATGCTAACTCTTCTTACATTTCGAATTTAATTGTCCTTTTTTGATAATATCTTATCTTGTGCCATATTGATCTCTTTGCTCGAATCTGTCTTCAGGATGAAAAAGCCTCGAGCTCAGACCGCTGGACCCAGTACAGTATTGGGGAGGTCCGATACTTTGTGACCAGTTTCTCCAATTGAGGGACCTGCCGTTCAGGAGGCTGTCCCTACTATCCATGTCGTTCATGAGGGAGTGGCAGCAGCACCAAGAGGACTTCCTCCGCCAGTTCAGAGGCCTAGTATTATTGTGCCAGAGACTCTTCCACCTCCATCTGTACTGTCGACTGACGCTATTCAGATGTTCGTGCTCCTCCAGCAGATGATGGAGACACAACGAGCACAGGCAGAGGCATCACAGCGTCAGAAAGTGGTTCTGAGGTAAAGCATGGAGAATGCCCACCAGTTAGCACTGGCAGCAGTAGAGAAGGTGGTTGCAGTTCTGGTTTAGGGTGCTCATGCCCAGCAGCCGCATCAACAGGAGGCGAGGCCTGGTTCAGTGCTGGATTTCAAGAAGATGAACCCTCGAGAGTTCAAGGGAACTGATGGCATCCTTTATGTCGATGATTGGCTAGAGGATGTAGAGCGGATCCTGGAGTTGGCAGAGATCCCAGAGGGGCTGCGGGTAGCAACAGCAGTGAGTCAGTTCTTCGACATCACTCTGACTTGGTACTGCACGGACCCTTGTGCGTCAGTTAGAGGTCTGACTTGGAAGAACTTTAAGAGGCTCTTCAAGGAGAAGTTTTTCTCTGATATAGCTCTTAGCACGGTGGAGGACCAGTTTGCAGGACTGGTACAGGGGAACTCATCGGTGGACGAGTATGTGACGAAGTTCTTTCGCTTGAGCCGATTCGCCAAGGATATGGTTCAGGTTGAGGGGGAGAAGGCCCGTAAGTTCAGGAGGGGCTTGAATCACACTGTTCGATCTCGCACATCTAGGCATCATATGATGACCTTTGAGGAGATACTGATGGACGCACAAATAATAAAAGAGGACTTGGGTCTCAGGCCTAAGAGGAGCAGTAATACGATAGGTGCTGGTTCTAGTACAGGACCGGCCAAGTGTCCTCACACTCAACAAAGGCCGTTCCAGCATCGGTATCAGCAGCATCAGACACCACCATGTGCACATCATCAGGGGCAGAAACAGATCCCTCTGTGTGGCTTCTGTGGGAAGCCGGGGCATAGTCGAGAGGTCTGTAGGAAGAGGTTAGGCGCTTGCCTGTATTATGGAGCATCCGAACATCAGCTGAAGGATTGTCCTATTCGTGCAGCTCAATGAGGTTAGGACAGAACACCACCTACTAGAGCTCCGGCTGGACCAGTAGCTCAGCAGAGGGGTCTGCCACTTCCTATACAGCAGCAACGTTTTACCCAGCATTAGAGGGGAGCACCCCATAACAGAGCGTTCGTACTGGCAGTTGAGGAGGCTGAGCCCGTGGCAGATGTTTTGGTAGGTTTTGTTCTACTCGATTCTTTTCCTGTATTAGCTATGTTTGACTCTGGTTCCACGCACAGTTTTGTATTTGTCTCTTTTGCTCTTAGACATAATATTATTGCTGAATTTTTGGATAGGACTTGCAAGATTATGATCGAGGGAGGCATTATCCTGGTCAATAATATTTGCAACAGGCGGAGAGTTACACTGGGAGGCCGGGACTTGAGTACATGTTTGCTCGTAGTACCACTTTCGAGCTACGATGTGGTTATCAGAATGGATTGGTTGAGCATGCACCATGCTAGTATAGACTATAGAGGAGACATAGTTTTATTTAGACCGTCGGTAGAGCCAGAGTTTGGGTTTGTCAAGGGGGCCGCTGAGCCGGGAGATGGTTTCTGTGGGGCCTTGTTGGCGGGGTAGGAATTGTCACATCAATTGATAGTAGGGTTCTTCGATGTTTTCCCTGAGGAGTTGCCTAGGATGCCGCCAGACAGAGATATCGAGTTCTCTATAGACTTGGTACCGGGTACTGAGCCTATTTTACAGCATGTCTATAGGGTCAACAACAGCGAGTTGGCAGAGCTAAAGAAGCATGTCGACGAGCTACAAGACAAAGGTTTCATCAGATCCAGTTCTTCACCTTGGGGCGCACCTGTTCTGTTTGTACCAAAGAAGGATGGTACGGTACGTATGTGTATCGACTACAGAGCGTTCAACAATCTTACTATCAAGAATAAGTATCGGTTGTCGAGGATTGACGACTTGTTCGATCAGTTAAGCGGCGCAAAGGTGTTTTCGAAGATAGACTTGAGGTCCATTTATCATCAGCTGAAGGTAAAGCGGGAAGACATTTCGAAGATGGCTGTTCAGATACGGTACACCCAGTACGAGTTCACTATTATGCCATTTGGGCTGACAAACACCCCAGTAGTGTTCATGAACATGATGAACAAGGTATTCTATCAGTACCTTGACAAGTTCATGGTGGTCTTCATAGACGACATCTTGGTATACTCGAAGACGCCGGAGGAGCACGAGTAGCAACTGTAGATTGTGCTCAAAACTCTGCAAAGGGAGAAACTCTATGGAAAGCTGTCGAAGTACGAGTTCTTCTTAGGGAATGTAGAGTTTATGGGTCATGTTGTGACCGAGCATGGGATCTCAGTGGACCCGAAGAAGATTTTAGCAGTGGAGTCTTGTGATAGAACTGAGGATTTCCAGGACCCTTACTTTGGTGTACGTATTGATCGATATAAAGTTAAACAGATTTAGTACGTGTTCTAACCCTTCATAGGCGGAAACTAGGGTTCACGAATTATACCTGCGACAGAAAGAAGACAAATAATTCCTGAAAATCTCGAACGGACGATCCCAAGATCTTCTGCACATATTTCTTCCTCGAGTTAGACATCGTGTGGGCGATGATCTCCCAACCTTTTCTTCTCCTTGGCAGCCATCTCTTTCTCTCCTTATGTGAATCACGAATTTAGAAAAAGCTTCAGATTTCTGAAAGGTAATTTGGCGGTCAGAGAATAGAGGATATATATAGGCTACGACAGGGACCAGAGGAGAAATTAGGGTTAGGCCTCCTAACGGATCTAGATATTCCGTGTTCAGCCCGAACACACAATCCAAGCCCATTAACAATAGCTCGATCCACTAATGAGCTATTGTTGCACTGCCTCCCTAATTCCAAATTATGTTTGTGGGCTCCTTTTATTATATGCTCGTTTGGCTCCCCATGTTAAGATATCGTATGTCCGTCGATCAAATTAAGTTACTGACAACTATATTGATTCGACATCTTTTATCCTAAAGTAGTACCGTTCAACTTTATTTGCCATGTCGAATATAATCCACCTGCAGGGTTTACATGATAATTCTTATGAGCTCCTTAAGGGGACATCATCAACCCGATATATCGGGACATGGATTCCATTTAAAATCAACAACCCATCATACATACAATGTTATTACCCAATTCATAGAGGTTGTTGATCCATAATGAATTTCACTCTTTCATGAGTCAAAGTAATGCACACTGCATATACATGTCTGTTATTATATCCGAATTAAGAGCACAAGCATCCATAATAACAGAGCTATTTGTTCTCTTATGTAGTCAGTAAAAAGAGAACAACCTCTGTAACTCCTCTTCCCAAAATTTTGTGATTTTTTTATTTTTATTTGATTAGTTTACATTTAATTTTTCTATGATCATATGAGTTGTGACTAAGCCCACAGGTGATTTATGACCATCTTGTGGACACATGATCTCTAGATAGGGTTTATAAGCATGCTATAGCTATATTATATTTTTCTATAATTTTTAGACATTTTTAGATATTTATTTATTAAAGATTTATATTTATGAATGACTTTCATAATTTATTTGAGGCCATTTGTGACTATTTTGAGACCCAGTATTTTTCTTTAGGCTCTATTAGGTTAAATATATTTTCTGTATTTTTCTACAATTTTTCTGGGATTTTTAGAGAATTAAATATAGAAAAAAAACCTATTTTCTAAGACTTCTAGAATTTACTGTGCAAGTATATGAGAATATATTGACCCCAAATATTTTTCTAGGGTTCATTATGCTATTTTATATTTTCTAGAATTTTTCCATAATTTTTGGCAATATTTAAGTATTTATTCATTAAGGTTTATATATTTTTAAAGGCTTCCAATATTTATTATGAGGCCATTTAGGACAAATATGAGGTAAAATATTTTTATTTATATTCTAGAAGGTTAAAAGTATTTTCTATAATTTTCTACAATTTTCTGGATTTTTTTGGTATTTATTTGGAGTTATTTGGAGTTAAAATAAGTCTTTAACGATTTCTGCATTTAAATTAACTAATTACACAATCATCTGCACAGTCAGCTGTACAGTCAGTACTGGGCCCACCTGTCGGCGCCCAGCAGCCCACCGACTCTCTCTCCTATATGTATATTATTATATTCGTTAAACCTAGAAATTTCAGCAGCTTTTGTGGGAGAACTCATCTAGGATTTTCGACTTCCCGAAGCGATTGCCGTCAACTCCGACGTGATTTTCGTGCACTGTTTTTTTGTTAGATTCGTATTGAGGTAAAATTTCTGAATATGTAATTTATTTTCAAAGATATTATTCCTAAATTTTTGGAAAATTCGTAGACTGTCGGTTGTCCGAAACTTGACACGTTTCAGTATTTTCGAGATTCCTGGAGAACCGGAAATCGAAATCACGAACAGTTTGAAGTTTCGGAAAGCTAACACAGAGCTCTACGACATATATTTTTTTAGAAATTAATTCGTTCATCTAGTATTTTAGTTATTCTGTTGAACTCAGAATTGATCGGTTGATTACCGTTTTGGTCACGATTAGCCATAACAGCGACATCTTTTGGCCAAAGCATGATTTTGCGGCACGGTTGATTACAGCGCACTCATGGCGCTAAAATCTACCAAGGTTCACTTTCACAATCTAGAGTTCATAGAGTTTGACTAGATAGTCAACGGCACGTCTCGATTTGCGTGCCATAGTTTCCAAAATTAGAAACATGACTTTTGATGGCCAAACTTGCATGTTTAGATTATATTCAGATTATTATTAGGTTAAATTTTGTTTTTAACTGAATTATTCTAGAATTAATTATTATTAGATTAGTAACCCAACTAGCCACTATTCCATTAATTTAGAACTAGAATAATAGAATTGATTTATAGTTTTCGTGCACGGTTCATGGTACGATATGTGTTTTAGGTTGACAGCTTCTAGATCGGTATCCTCTTATCCTCGACTTGTGACTACAGTTTGTGCAAGGACCACAGGCAAGTATACCTTGTCTTTCTCTACAGTTTTACTTACATGCAGTTCCTTTCATTTTACTGTCTTTGGATTATTTATAGACATGTACTTTTCGTGTTATTTTCTGTGGAGTTGTTTTTATTGTTTATAGCCGTGTTCATGTTTGGCCTCATGTTTCATGATTGGAGTTCTTACCAGTACCTTGCTTGGGTCGTGTCATAGAACGAGTGCGTGTAGTGAACTGCCATAGCCTTGATTATCGTTTTGCACAACCAGAGAGTCCACACTCGGGACGAGGGTCGTTTGGTGCACTAGAGAGTCCACACTCGGGATGAGGGTGTTTGTCGTGATCAAATGGCACCAGAGAGTCCACACACGGGATGAGGGTGTCTTGCCGTGAGCTAACCAGAGAGTCCACAATTGGGACGAGGGTTAGTGCTTAGTTCAAACCCGTAAGTCCACACTCGGGATGAGGGTTTGGTTCTTCCATTGATCTCGTGTATCGTTCATCCGGCAGTTCATTTATACGTAGTTGTTCTAGTATTCGTGTGTTCGTGTTCGTGTTCGTGTTCATGTTCGTGTTCGTGTTCGTGTTTGTAGTCATTTATCGTGTTCCTATTTCTTCTTATTTATTTTCTTACATATGATAAAACTGTTAGATAGGCATGTATATTATGTATCTTGCTACGTCCTCTGAGGACCTGATGATCTCCTCAGGTTTAGCGGTTGCATGGAGTTAGCTAGTAGTTCTGGGTGGCGGAGGATTTGCTATTCTTATGGGTTTCAGATGCGATGATCCGCTTGTGGGATTCAGGTATCATTATTACGTTGTTATCCTTTCGTGCTTTCTTACTTTATCATGTTTCCTGATTCAGTTTAGACTCTTGTTACTTTCTAGAGTCTTATCGGACATATATGCTAGTGGGCTGCAGACCACGACCCATACTTGTCCATTCTTGATATTTTATTCTTATTGTGGATTGAGATATAGTTTTGCCTTGCCTTGATTAGGCCTATTGCCATAGCCGTGACAGCGTTTACGTATTCAAGTCGGGCTGGAGTCCGCTTGATATGTAGCTGGCTTGCTCACGCTCTCGCGTCCGAAAAGCGGGTGCGGGTCGTGACAAGTTTTTTGGTGGCCCATGCAGGTCAGAGCATATCGTATCGGTTACGTAACTGTACCGATACGAGCCTACGACCATGACTAAACCTTAGAAATCTCAATCCACTCTGCCTTGAAAATTCACCTAGAAATTTCTCTACCGTTTTTGAAACTTCGTATTCGTTCTCGATTATTCTCTCTTGCCTTCTTATACCATTGATTCTCGTCCCTTCCTATTCCGAGGTGACGAATGATCGTGCTGTCTAGGATTCATTAG
This sequence comes from Iris pallida, assembly GCA_029216955.1. Taxonomy (NCBI): domain Eukaryota; kingdom Viridiplantae; phylum Streptophyta; class Magnoliopsida; order Asparagales; family Iridaceae; genus Iris; species Iris pallida. The sequence goes on along the minus strand of JANAVB010025598.1, from coordinate 23,145,101 downwards.
AAATTCTTAAATTATAGTATAATATTATTGCTTGACTATTGAATGTTTGGTTGTTTATAGATATGAGGGAGTATAGATGCTATATGCCTAGATATCTGCCGGTAGAATTGTTAGCAACTAGTTAGAAGACCATAAGACTTTAGTGACCGTATTTTGAGGAGTAGTGTGACCAAAGGTGGGTAGAAGTCCTCGAAGTTTCGTAGTTACGGAATGACTAGAGAAGGTTATAAAATATTTTTGAGGAATTAAATTTGAGGAGATTAAGGTAATAGTAGACTTTAATTTTTAAGGAATAGTTGTGAATTAGAATTTCGAGGACGAAATTATTTTTAAGGTGGGTAGATTTGTAACTCCTCTTCCCGAAATTTTGTGATTTTTTTTATTTTTTATTTGATTAGTTTATATTTAATTTTTCTATGATCATAGGAGTTGTGACTAAGCCCACAGGTGATTTATGACCATCTTGTGGACACATCATCTCTAGATAGGGTTTATAAGCATGCTATAACTATATTATATTTTTTTTATGATTTTTGGACATTTTTAGATATTTATTTATTAAAGATTTATATTTATGAATGACTTTCATAATTTATTTTGAGGCCATTTGTGACTATTTTGAGACCCAGTATTTTTTTAGGCTCTATTAGGTTAAATATATTTTCTGTATTTTTCTATAATTTTTCTGGGATTTTTAGAGAATTAAATATAGAAAAAAACCTATTTTCTAAGACTTCTAGAATTTACTGTGCAAGTCTATGAGCATATATTGACCCCAAATATTTTTCTAGGGTTCATTATGCTATTTTATATTTTCTAGAATTTTTCCATAATTTTTGGCAATATTTAAGTATTTATTCATTAAGGTTTATATATTTTTAAAGGCTTCCAATATTTATTATGAGGCCATTTAGGACAAATATGAGGTAAAATATTTTTATTTATATTCTAGAAGGTTAAAAGTATTTTCTATAATTTTCTACAATTTTCTGGATTTTTTTGGTATTTATTTGGAGTTATTTGGAGTTAAAATAAGTTTTTAACGATTTCTGCATTTAAATTAACTATTTACACAATCATTTGCACAGTCAGCTGTACAGTCAGCACTGGGCCCACCTGTCGGCGCCCAGCAGCCCACCGACTCTCTCTCCTATATGTATATTATTATATTCGTTAAACCTAGAAATTTTAGCAGCTTTTTGTGGGAGAAGTCATCTAGGGTTTCCGATTTCCTGAAGCGATTGCCGTCAAATCCGACGTGATTTTTGCGCGCCATTTTTTTGTTGGATTCGTATTGAGTTATAATTTCTGATATGTAATTTATTTTCAAATATATTATTCCTAAATTTTTGGAAAATTCGTAGAGTGTCGGTTGTCCGAAACTTGACACGTTTCGGTATTTTCGAGATTCCTGGAGAACCGGAAATCAAAATCACGAATAGTTTGAAATTTTGGAAAGCTAACACAGAGCTCTACGATATATATTTTTTTCAGAAATTAATTCGTTCATCTAGTATTTTAGTTATTCTGTTGAACTCAGAATTGATCGGTTGATCACTGTTTTGGTCACGATTAGCCATAACAGCGACATCTTTTGGCCAAAGCATGATTTTGCGGCACGGTTGATTACAGCACACTCGTGGCACTGAAATCTACCAAGGTACACTTTCACAATCTAGAGTTCACAGCATTTGACTAGATAGTCAATGGCACGTCTCGATTTGCGTTCTATGGTTTCCAAAATTGGAAACATGACTTTTGATGGCCAAACTTGCATGTTTAGATTATATTCAGATTATTATTTGGTTAAATTAGGTTTTTAACTGAATTATTCCAGAATTAATTATTATTAGATTAATAACGCAACTAGCCACTATTCCATTAATTTAGAACTAGAATAATAGAATTGATTTATAGTTTTCGTGCACGGTTCATGGTGCGATATGTGTTATAGGTTGACAGCTCCTAGATCGACATCCTCTTATCCTCGACTTGTGACTACGGTTTGTGTAAGGACCACAGGCAAGTATACCTTGCCTTCCTCTACAGTTTTACTTACATGCTGTTCTTTTCATTTTACTGTCTTTGGATTATTTATGGACATGTACTTTTCGTGTTATTTTCTGTGGAGTTGTTTTTATTGTTTATAGTCGTGTTCATGTTTGGCCTCGTGTTTCATGCTTGGAGTTCTTACCAGTACCTTGCTTGAGTCGTGTCATAGAACGAGTGCGTGTAGTGAACTGCCATAGCCTTGATTATCGTTTTGCACAACCAGAGAGTCCACACTCGGGACGAGGGTTGTTTGGTGCACCAGAGAGTCCACAATCAGGACGAGGGTGTTTGTCGTGATCAAATGGCACCACAGAGTCCACACATGGGACGAGGGTTGACCATTTACACCAGAGAGTCCACACACGGGACGAGGGTGTCTTGCCGTGAGCTAACCAGAGAGTCCACAATTGGGACGAGGGTTAGTACTTAGTTCAAACCCGTGAGTCCACACTCGGGATGAGGGTTTGGTTCTTCCATTGATCTCGTGTATCGTTCATCCGGCAGTTCATTTATATGTAGTTGTTCTAGTGTTCGTGTGTTCGTGTTCATGTTCGTGTTCGTGTTCATGTTCGTGTTCGTGTTCGTGTTTGTAGTCATTTATCGTGTTCCTGTTTCTTCTTATTTATTTTCTCACGCATAATAAAACTGTTAGATAGGCATGTATATTATATATCTTGCTACGTCCTCTGAGGACCTGATGATCTCCTCAGGTTTAGCGGTTGTATGGAGTTAGCTAGTAGTTCTGGGTGGCGGAGGATTTGTTATTCTTGTGGGTTTCAGATGCGATGATCCGCTTGTGGGATTTAGGTATCATTATTACGTTGTTATCCTTTCGTGCTTTCTTACTTTATCATGTTTCCTGATTCAGTTTAGACTCTTGTTACTTTCTTAGAGTCTTATCGGACATATATGCTAGTGGGCTGCAGACCACGACCCATACTTGTCCATTCTTGATATTTTATTCTTATTGTGGATTGAGATATAGTTTTGCCTTGCCTTGATTAGGCCTATTGCTATAGCCGTAACAGCGTTTACGTATTCGAGTCGGGCCGGAGTCCGCTTGATGCGTAGCTGGCTTGCTCACGCTCTCGCATCCGAAAAACGGGTACGGGTCGTGACAACCTCAAGTGATCCTGTTGAACACACACAAAGTGTACTAGTGTAAACCTATAGTCAAGATAGACTAATACCAGATTACACTATAACCTTTCCAATAGATTATCCAAGTCCATCTAGGTTGTGAACTATTTATATACTCCATAGGAAACTAATAATATGATCTTCTGTGTGACACCACACACCATATTATCTATAATATAGAATATCAGACATTTGCATTAACACTTGCAACAAATACAATATGCAAATATTTTCCTATATGATTCTTATTCAAAATTTAAGGAAATAAGGTTACTACAAAAGTGATGCTTTTAGTATATAACCTTAACATCTTGGTCTACACGAGCTCAGTCGTCGAGATTCAGAGCTTTCTAGGTCTAGCAGGCTATTATCAAAACTTTGTCCAGGACTTCTCTCAGATTGCAGAGCCGATGACTAGACTCACCAGGAAAGACGTAGAGTTCATCTGGACTGAGGAGTACCAGGCTGCCTTTGATGAGCTGAAGAAGAGGTTGACCACAGCTCCTATCTTGACGTTGCCATCTGGGACTGATGGTTTCATGATTTACAGTGACGCTTCTGGGAAGGGCTTGTGTAACCCTACTTTCTTAAATTTACGAATTTTAAAGTTTTCATAATTTAAGTTTGATTAAGTAAAATTCTTATTTAGTAATTATCTATGATTATTTTAATTGGAGAAAGAATTTAAATTACCTTAGCTTGAGGGATTAATTCCTGCAATGAGTTATAACTAACAAATTATGGTCCCTACATTTCTAACAACCTTCCCTAACTACCTAACAATTCATCTAACCAAATTTAGGGTTTTATTGTAATTACTATTAAAAAGCAGGGGCTAAAATAGAATTTTCACCAACAAATTTTCTCCTGCTTTGTATATGTAGTTGAGGAGAGAGAGAGAGTTATTATTTCTCTCTGAACCAAATCAACCGAGATCTCTAAACTATTTCCTAAAATTTACTAGCCCTAACCCTAACCCTAATCTCTTTGGAATGATGGCACTGGCCTTGGCGACCACACCTCGCCGAGTGCCGGTAGCCAGGGCTCGGCTTCTGCATCTCAACGATATCCACCTCTCGACGACGACGGGAATCTCTCGTCCCCGGCAGCGGATGTATTCTTCACGACATGCTTGACGATGACTGCACTGATCTCCGGAGATGAATCGAGATCCAGATCGGGATCAACCGGTCCATCTTCTTCTCCGGCGGTCACTTACGCGGCAGCCGGCGACTGACGAACGCCTAGGCGACTGTTTCCAGCGGTGACGTACAGTTTTTCTACGATTTCAGCGTGGAGGCCGTCTCCCCTCTCGGTAGCCATGGCCGACGTCCTCCTTGTGGTCAGTGGCGACGGCGATGAGTAGGCGCCGCTTCCTCTCCGACAATGGCCACATGATCTTTTTCGACGACAGCGAGTCCCGTTTCCCATCGAAGATTTTTTCGACGATCTAGAGGCGGCGCTTAGGAGTTCTATGCCGCCGTGTCCACGTATCTTTCCATCGATGATGGCAACGTCGATCGACCCTTGCTCCGGCGGTTAGGCCATGCTCACCAACCGACAGATCTTTCTTCGGCGACGACAAGGTCTAGATCGAGGACGAGGTTCGGTCTTCTTCCCGGTGAGTCTCGATCAAGATCATGAACTGGTTTTTGAGTTTCCAATTATAGAATCTTTCCTTCAATTATTTCGTTGGGTAATTTCCCTCTTCTTCTTGTGTCGATGGAACCTATGCAGCAGTTCCCTGTCGAAATCGGATATGATCGAGATCGTTTTGGCTTAGAGTGGTTACTCGTTCGTTTTCCTTTCATCGGTGGTTCATCTTTGAGGAGTCGATGACCGATCCTCGTAGAGGCGTGCGATCTGGATCACGGTCGAGAGTGCCGAAGAACAATTTGGAATTTAACTACTGGACTCTTAGCTATACTAGAAATCAAGGAAGCTGTGTCCGATGGACGTGTCCTGGTTCAATATTTTTTCCTCTCCCAGGTATTTACGCTATCTTTCTATCGATTCTTATTTCTCTACTTTTGTGTTTGAGTTCGAGTTTGGCCAGGATCGGTTGTGTGTGTGACCTGGTGATCAGAGTCATATTCGTGTAGTCTGTGGCATGTTCGTGTTGGCATTTTTTATGTCGGAGTACGGGTGCATGTTTGAGTACAGCGTAGAAGAGGCTGGATCAGTTCAATAGTTGGTGTTGTGAAATTTTGGATCTGGATTTAGCTAACTGATTCTGTGTCACGACCCGATCCCAAATTATTGGGTCAAACCGGATCATGTCCAGCCTGCACCGTTGTGAGACGGCGGCAGTAAGCTGTTCTATATGCAGTATTCACAATAACATCTATACAATTGTCACAACTTGAATATACGAAAATTTTAAAACTTTTTATTCAACAAATGAAAAGTACAACTAGAAATGGAAGAACTAAAATAAAGTACTGAATTCAAAATTAACAAAACTCCAAAACAATAAAACTAGAAGAACTGGAAACGACTAGCTAAGCGGTCGGCTCGTCGGCCTCAGGTCCTGCGTCCTCCAAGGAGGACTCTGGCAACACCACAGGGTACAAAACTGGGTCATAGTAGCTATTGTACAATAGCTCAGCATCCTCAATATCACCTAAAAATGTGGGTCTCCAATCAGGAGGGAGCAAGTACGAATATGTATCTCACATTTTAAGTAATAATGGAAAAGTAGAGGTAAACAGTTTGAAACAATATTTTCCAGCAATTTAACAATTAAAAATAATGTGATTTGAATGTGTAATTGTCTATGACCGGCTTGGGTTATACAATAGCGTCCTAGCGACGCGATACGGCTTATCCCCGTGTGTAAGAGGGGTAAGCTCGCACAATCATGCAATATGGGGGGTATTGGTCATAAACGTTACACTATTCCCCCAATCTCCATAATCAAATCAATCAATATTTGAACCCTAGGAGAAGGTTCCGTATAGCAATGTGGTTTAAACATGCAGCTTGACAATTACTAAATAAAATATAAGAAAATATAACCGTAACTTGTCTCTGTTAATTGACTGGATCGAGAATGTCGGTACCGAGGAGGAAGTCAAGTTCGTCTCCGAGATCCTACAGTTGAAAACCTTGGCTTAGAACCATAATGAAACCATTCTAGGTGTGCTAGTTACAATCTCTAGAGGCAGACCCTAGTCAGTTTTTAAGTTATTAATTAATCTACCAGAAATCTAGCATCAAAATCTACGTTCGTTATCATTTTAATTAAATAAGCCGGTTACTGATTAATTGGAAAAAATAGCAATTACCGGTTAATTTGGCAAAACTTTGTATATATATATATATATATATATATATATATATATATATATATATATATATATATATATATATAAAACAAGGCTTTTTCTTTTAAATGAGAAAATATGTGAATTACTAGATTATTAGTTATGAAAAACTTATTAATTTTCTTTATAAAATAAATATCCATTTTTTATATTCTAAGCGTTTAACGGCAAAAATAATATTCCAGAAAAATAAAAAAAAGGCTACGTTACACAATACATGGTCACAGAGAAATAAAGGAAAACTGGGCTTATGTCCTTTACAAATTATTTAATAAATTAATTAATTCCTAAGGCGAGCTCTAAGTGCCGCGAACGGTCCAAACAGTAGGCCGAGGCCCTGCACCATAAATACTAAGAGCAGTACCAGTTCTAAAAGTAAATTATAATTAAATAAAAAAGAGTCTCAGACTTGGTCGTGCAATCTCATGTTGCTGGCTAACACCTCAACGTACAAGAAACCATGTAGCATTTGTGTTTCGCCGAGGCTCATTCGACCGATACGGTCGTCGCCTATTGGGGATACGAAACTCACAAAATCCACATTTAAAGCCGACAAAACCAATTTTGTAAATCGTTTGCAAAGACCAGATTTGAAAATAGATTTTTTTACCAATTAACTAAATATAATTAAATACTATTATTTTGAAAACTTTTCCAAAAATTTCGGCAATACCTCCTTTGTAACTGGGACAACCCAATCCTGGGAGGATGCCAGCACCAACACAGTAAAAATATCCCAAACCAGGGATCACCATTTCCAACTTAAAATGAATATCCAACCCAAACCAACCACATCACAAATATAACAAAAATAGAAAATATGCCACGACGTAACCGATACTCTACGTATCACCCAAGCAACAAGACATCAAAATACCGAATCCCGGAGCGGGATCGGGACCGCGTCATCACACACTAGCTACGGAAAGGGACATAGGGACACAAAATTATATCTCAGGTGCTCGGCTAGAGCTCTCAGATGTAAATAGGAGAAAAATAAATTTTGCGGACTCGAGAAAACCCTAAAATACGCGAACAGCAAAGATCGGCCATAGGAACAGCAGATCTGGACCCACGAGATGCTGCGGGCAGCAGATCGGGGCATGGAAATAATGGACGGAGCTCGGGGTAGCCGAGAGACGGATCGAAAAATCCGCGGGTCACCGAAAACGGGACGGGGCTCGCGGAGACACGGCTACGTGGGAGCGGTGGCTCGGGTCGGGGCCGGGGCGAGCTGCGGGTGCACGACGGAGGGCCACACGGGCTGGCGCGGGGCGGACGTGGGCTGGCGTGGGTCGGGATCTAGCCGGAGGGGCGCCGGCTGGATGTCGGTCTGTCGGGTCAACAGCACCAGCGTGGGCCGCGGTTCCGATACAAGGTGCACAGGACAGGAAGTAGCCGCGAGGTGGCCGAGGTTGACGGCTAGGGCGGCCGTAGCGGCTGGGATCGGCCGCGAGTCAGCGCCGACGAGGTGCGCTGCCGAGTCGGAGGGAATACGGAGGCACTGGCCGGGGCTGTTGCGACTGCGGTCGGCGAGGAGATCAGCCAATAGGCCGCGTGGACATGGTCGCGTGGGCGGTCGCTGGTCGGCCGAGGCGCGAGGATCGACGGATGGATGGGAGATCCGGGTCTGGAGAGAAGGGAGAGAGGGGTATGATGATGTAGTTGCTTTCCTTATGGAATAAGTAAGGGTGGGGGGAGTGTTTTTGAGTAAAAGTAGGAAAGGAATGAACGTGTGGAGGAGAGTAAAGGGGGGAAGGAACGTGTGAGCAGTTGGGAATTTTAGTATTTTTTTAATAATAGTTATTTAACCAACCACATGAATGAATATTTAAAATATAATTTCAGGTTATAATGGAAAACCCAAGGGTGGGTTCGGAAGATGGGGTCTGGTTCGAGTTCGGGGTCGAACTCCGGGCACGGGATCGGGGACAGGGCCACAATCAAAATCCAATGATTAATTTTAAAAATAATATTTTCCTCATCCGACTAATAATAATAATAATAATAATAATAATAATACTAATAAATAATAATACTATGATTATGCTACAAATCCAATAATTAATAATTCTAGAAAATTTTGGGTTTCACAACCTTCCCTCCTTAGAAAATTTCGTCCTCGAAATTTTAAAGATGAGGGCCGGGCTACAATCAAAATCACTTAACCTTGATCAAACATGGAATTTAAATCATCAGGCACGATCGGATTCTAGGTATGATCACTAGGTACAATGATAAAATATCAGCACGATCAGATTTATCTAGATGTGATCTGAGATAGGATTGGAATGTTGTTGTGATCAAAATTATTTTAGGTACGAAAAAAATCTAGGTACAATTATGATCAAAATAGGAGAAAATAAGGTCTCGTAAAAACAGAAAAGGCAAGAAAGAAACGAAGGTCAATAGTTTATTGAGAATGCAAAAATGATGAAATCCTCTGGGTTAAGGGACTAAAAATTCCAGATCAAATTGGAATGGGTTATAAGGGTTTATGACTAAGGAGAACTCAACAAATTGTATGATGGGAGGATAGCGAGGATGATTAGAATAATATATCTATGATTAAAATGTAATCAGATAAGATAGTTCCATTGAGGACTGAGTGATAATCAAAAGGGGAAAGAAAGATATCGTATCACTATTTCAAGGATCAAAGATAGGATATGCGGGAAAAATAACTTACAAAAATAACAATCTTATTAATACCCCAAGTAAAAATCTAATTTCTAAGTTGCTAAACTAATTGAACTCTAAGTCTCTATAGAAAACTAAGGCAGCCGCCAAGGTATTAAAACTAAACCTACTTGGAATCATAGATCATCTAAATCAAACTTCCATTCGTCGTTGTATGTAACACATATGCAAAATGTATTTCAAATTTCAAGTATTTCTCTCGATCAAAGCATCTTACAGACATCAACTTCCAATTGTCAGCCAGTCTTCCAAAACTGACTACATCAAAATTACTATTTTTCTTTGCCATAATAAATCCTTAGAAAATTCTTTTAAGTTGATCTATGACTAAAAATAAAGAATTTTCAATTCTTGAAATCAATTGACAGAATTACAATCATTAATCATTTTTAATCTTTAACTATGCATCTATCAACCGTTCTCATCCAAACGCATTAGCAAAATACTACAGAATCCCAATCGTTCTTACCATAACCAATATGAGCCTCCAATGTTTGGTAGAAATTGCAAATTCAATTGCTCCTTTCCAAAGTTGTATGCCAATGGTCTTATCTCAATTCCTCTCTGCTTATTCTTTCTCTAGAACCTATCATTCCATTGCTCGTGTTATTCCTTCCATGGCTATATTCGTCCCTTCTAGGTATAGTAGTCATCTAACCATAAAGTTGATCCTCGTCAAGTGTTTCTTTACTTGATCATTATATTCACCTGTTTATATATATATATCCAAATTTACTTCCTCCATGGGAGAATATTACCAAATCCTAAACTCTACCTACGTTTCGTCTACCTTCTGATAACTCTTCCTTTAATCATAAAACTTAATACCGCCAAATACCTTCATTTGTTTGAATGAGGTTTAGGTACTGGTGAGCACTACCAACAGTTATAACTCGAATAAGTCACAAGTCAAGACATACCACTCTCTCAAGACTAGTTTTCTCAAGGTATTCTTCTACCTTTCCTACCCTTTAGCTAACTAATATTGATCCCAAATATGCCCTTACTAGAAATGAGATATGTAACAATCTATGTTTCTCCCACATATAGCTATCAACTATTAACATAAAGTCATCCACAAGATGTATCAACTATTAATATATAAAGCTAACCACAACTATCCACAGCTTCCAGAATATGCAACTAAAAATAATAATAATAATAATAAATAAATAAATAATTAATTAAATGAATATAAAAAATATATATACAACGTACTAAGGTTGAAAAAGGAAAGAGATTGTGTCAATAGAGATTGATATGGTCCTAAATAGTTCTAGGAAGATTAAGTAGAATTTCGTAGGAAATCTATTCCTTCAAGCTTGTGATAAGAGGTTTATGAAAATAGAGACAACCGGTAGAAATACAAATCCTCTAATCGACAAAAGTCAGAATAATTTGATGGTACTAAAATGTTGGAAAATAGTCCTAGAAAATCAAGTGGAATTCCCATATGAATCCTATAGAAATGATTTCTGAAAATTTAAACTAGTCGCTAAGCTTCCAAATAATCCAAAATTTAAACGAATCAAGACAATTCTTGTAAAGTTATCAATGGTGATAAGAGGCCAAACATGATACATTTATAACATGGATATAGTCCCAATAGTACCCAAAACCATACATATCCGAAGTCATTTTGCCTTTAATTCATGCCTCGCCAGAGTGCACCTGACTGCAGTGAATTTTTGGCTCCATAACTTGAATAATAATAATTTTCCGAGTAGTCTATCAACTTTATCCATTTCATGGCTGAGCAACGTAGGAGACAAGTTTGATGCATTTAGGACGTAGTCTAATAATATCCAAAAACCTATCAATACCTGAATCACTTCAACTTAGAGTCTATGTCCCGCTAGTGCGCAACTGGCTGCAGTATACTCGCAGTTTCTATAATTCAAATAGATGGTTCCGACGCATATGTGCGAAGCCATATTAGTCACTGAATATTTTCTTAACTTTGTCCATAGAAATTTCAAAGGGATAATTCAACAATTCAAAAAGTTTTCCAATGACTAAAGAAAATTTAATATTAGGATGGAATCAATTTTCTGACCGTTCGTGCTTCATGATACTCAAGCATTGAGTTTAAAAGCTTTATAGGCCTTGAATTGATCAAGAAGTTGCCTAGGGAGAGTAACGTTTCGAGTTGAGTAGAGGATATCAACAAATGAAAATATTCTTGGTCTTAGAATAACTTAGGAAATAACAATCAATATTGGAATTAATTTTTGGAAAATAATTTCCTAGGAAGATTCGTGAACAAGCTAAGTTGAACCAATTCTTTTGGTAATAATTAACCTTGGGGCTTTATGGTTCCAGAAGAATTTGATTCGGGATTGGCCCCAGGAAAGTCAATAAATGGTTGGACATACTAGTCGTAAAAAATACTCTTGATAGATAAAAGTTTACCAAGTTTGCTAAAGGAGAATTTGAAACTCTAAATAGTGAAATAGATCTAGATTCTAAATGAAGATAGAGAAGTATGATTTGATCAACTAATTGAAAATTTTGAAATAGGTTTGTTGAAAAAGGAGATTGGGAAAAATCTAATCCTAATCCAAAAATAACAAAAGCATATGGATGCTAAGGAATGCTGGAGTATGATAAGGATATGGAGAAAAATAACCTCTGATAGCCAAGGGACACTAAAATATATATAATATCAGAAAACTAAAGTAGATAGTAAAATAGACCACCATACAATCGGCCTATGCTGGATAAGGTTTAGGATGCAAAACATAAGCAAGGTAGCCTGCTAGTCTATAACAAACAAAAATATTTTTTTATAATATATTTCGGTCCTATGTTGTGACAAATTAATGTTCTAGTGTTCTAGTTGTTTCTAGGTATGTTCACTTAAGTTGTTGATGACTTGCATGGGCCACCACTAAAAATATATCACGACCCGATCCGAAATTATTGGGTCGAACTGGATCATGTCCAGCCTGCACCGTTGTGAGACGGCGACAGTAAGCTGTTCTATATGCAGGTATTCACAACAACATCTATACATTTGTCACAACTTGAATATACGAAAATTTTAAAACTTTTTATTCAACAAATAAAAAGTACAACTGGAAATAGAAGAACTGAAATAAAGTGCCGAATTCAAAAATTAACAAAACTCCAAAACAATAAAACTAAAAAAACTAGAAACGACTAGCTAAGCAGTCGGCTCGTCGGCCTCAGGTCCTGCATCCTCCAAGAGGGACTCTGGCAACACCACAGGGTACAAAACTGGGTCATAGTAGCTATTGTACAATAGCTCAACATCCTCAATGTTACCTAAAAATGTGGGTCTCCAGTCAGGAGGGAGCAAGTACGAATATGTATATCATATTTCAAGTAATAATGGAAAAGTACAGGCTAAACAGTTTGAAATAATATTTTCTAGCAATTTAACAATTAAAAACAATGTGGTTTGAATGTGTAATCGTCTATGACCGGCTTGGGTTATACAATAGCGTCCTAGCGACACGATACGACTTATCCCCGTGTATAAGAGGGATAAGCTCGCACAATCATGCAATATGAGGGGTATTGGTCATAAACGTTACACTATTCCCCCAATCCCTACAATCAATATCAATAAATATTTGAACCCTGGGAGAGGGTTCCGTGTAGCAATGTAGACCAGATTTGAAAATAGATTTTTATTTACCAATTAACTAAATTTAATTAAATACTATTATTTTGAAAACTTTTTCGAAAATTTTGGCAGCACCTCCTCTGTAACTGGGATAATCCAATCCTGGAAGGATGCTAGCACCAACACAGTAAAAATATCCCAAACCAGGGATCACCATTTCCAACTCAAAATGAATATCCAACCGAAACCAACAACAACACAAATATAACAAAAATAGAAAATACGCTGCGACGTAACCGATACTCTACGTATCACCCAAGCAACAAGACATCAAAATACCGAATCCCGGAATGTGATCGGGACCGCATCATCACAGACTAGCTACGAAAAGGGACACAGGGACACGAAATTATACCTCGGGTGCTCGGCTAGAGCTCTCAGATGTAAATAGGAGAAAAATTAATTCCACGGACTCGGGAAAACCCTAAAATATGCTAACAGCAAAGATCGGCCATAGGAACAGAAGATCTGGACCCACGAGATGCTGCGGACAGTGGATCGGGGCATGGAAACAACGGACGGAGCTCGGGGTGGCCGAGAGACGGATCGAAAAACCTGCGGGTCGCCGAAAACGGGACGGGGACGCGGAGACAAGGCTACGTGGGAGCGGTGGCTCGGGTCGGGGCCGGGACGAGCTGCGGGTGCACGGCGGAGGGCCGCACGGGCTGGCGCAGGGCGTACGCAGGCTGGCACGGGTCGGGATCTGGCTGGAGGGGCGCCGGCTGGATGCCGGTCGGTCGGGTCAACAGCACCAGCGTGGGCCACGGTTCCGATGCGAGGTGCACAGGACAGGGAGTTGCCGCGAGGCAGCCGAGGTTGATGGCTAGGGCAGCCGCAACGGCTGGGATCGGCCGCGGGTCAGCGCCGACGAGATGTGCTGCCGAGTCGGAGGGCGTACGGAGGCACTAGCCGGGGCTGTTGCGACTGCGGTCGGCGAGGAAATCGGCCAATAGGCCGCGTGGACATGGTCGCGTGGGCGGTCGCTGGTCGGCTGAGGCGCGAGGATCGACGAATGGGTGGGAGATCCGGGTCTGGAGAGAAGGGAGAGAGGGGTATGATGATGTGGTTGCTTTCCTTATGGAATAAGTGATGGTGGGAGGAGTGTTTGTGAGTAAAAGTAGGAAAGGAATGAACGTGTGGAGGAGAGTAAAGGGAGGAAGGAACGTGTGAGCAGTTAGGAATTTTAGTATTTTTTTAATAATAATTATTTAACCAACCACATGAATGAATATGTAAAATATTATTTCAAGTTTTAATGGAAAACCCAAGGGTGGGTTCGGAAGATGGGGTCTGGTTCGAGTTCGGGGTCGGACTCCGGGCACGGGATCGGGGACAGGGCCACAATCAAAATCCAATGATTAATTTTAAAAGTAATATTTTCCTAATCCGACTAATAATAATAATAATAATAATAATAATAATAATAATAATAATAATATGATTATGCTACAAATCTAATAATTAATAATTCTAGAAAATTTTGGGTTTCACATTCTGCAATAGAGATGTGCCGATCCTTTTGACTCCGCATTTGCTGAAATTTGAATCCTATACACTATATATTATTCCTGCAATATAGTTGTATTAAGTCCTACTTTGATTCTTTTGAATTGTATATTTTTACTTAGGCCTATCCTTATTTTGTTGTATTTCTATTCCTGCAATATATGGATTTCCATTTACTTTCTTAATAGGTGTCAATAATAATTTTCCTAAGTAGATTGCTAATATACATTTTCTAGGTATATATGTATCCTAGTTATTATTCTTACTAAATCATTTTCCTTACTATTTTAACTACTGGTTCTACTACTCTAACAATTGGTATTATATGTGTAAGCTAATTCATTAAGCTAGTTATGTATATAAATAATTAATTACTAACAGATGTAGTTATTAAATAGTTAGTAATATTTAGGAAATGATTATTGTTTAGAATTAACCAACTTGTACCGACTTCAGGAGGACTTACAGATCTACTCCTTATTCCTGATCACCCTGAGCAATGGCAAGTACATTCTATGGTCTTGTGCATTTACATTCATATCCTGTGCTTTCCTGTGACACGTTATGACACGGTATCATGTTCTCTTGTACTTTCATGTTCTTGTACTTGTGTCGGGGAGGGGAAATACACTAGCTATGTGACCAAACCCCGGTTCTAATATTCATATAGATAGCTTAGGCCTCGCATCGTGCACGCGGGTCCTAAGCCGTATCGATATTCATGTACTCCTGTACAGGTTCCTGTACTCACCCCAGACGGTCACATAGGTTAGTTGTATTTCAAATATTGTGCACATGTCACGTCTTGTACTTCAGGTTCATGGTTTACATTCTTGTACTTTATTTCCTGTACTTTACATTCATGTACTTCCATGTTATTTTCCTGTACTTTATAATCCATATTCTCCTGTACTCATTTCCATATCATGATGTTCTTGTTCATTTCCTAGAATTGTACTTTGCTCCACTCCTGACTGGACATGTTACAGGTGTACTTGTAGGATATTATTCTTCCTTATGGGCCAGAGACAGGGATCCTAGCTGAGCGGGATGGAGTCAGGACTTAGCTAGAGGCTTCAGGTTTAGATTGTTTAGCTTTACTCCTAGATATTATTTTAGAGTTCATAGTATATTTTCCTATTGACTCTTGTACCTTTATGTTATATGGATTTGTGGATTATGGTGATCTTTCTGGGAACGTTTTATAGATGTTGTAATTGTACACATTCATGTTTATCTGGTTAGATTTTTCTAGCTTGGTACAGCTTACTTCGTCGTGTCTAACGACGAAGGCTGGGCGTGTCCGACTCGTGTCTGATTATTCGGGAGCGGATCGTGACATGTTTTTAGTGGTGGCCCTTGCAAGTCTATCCTAATAGTACCTAGGTGTAGTGCCCCGTCCCGTAAAGTCAATCGGAGGAATCGAAATGCCGACGGAGTTCGGACTTAGCCTTGCAACGGCTGCTCAAAGGCTCGCTCGGTCAAGGCGACCGCTCGCTCAGGTGGGGTAGTTTCGGTGAACTTGCCTCATCTTTGCCTTCACATAATAAATCGTGTTTTCAACTTGCACAAGTTAGGCTTGATAAATAAAAGCTACGCATCCACATAGCTAAAGGAATAATCCCGACGGATTGAATCGAGTTAGAACATGGAAATCGTCCCACGGTCAGCTTAGAGTTGGTGCACGGTGTGCTTTGAAAATGACACTCGGTCCTTCGTCCTGTGGCTTGGGAGAAGGAAAGTTGGTCTTCGGTACAAGAGCTGAGAGTTAGCCTAAGTCATAGGCGTCGCCCGCACAAATGCTTGCTAAAGCATGCACGGTCCTGTCCCGCAAGGCTTGGCATAGCCTTTGCTCGTCCCTTGGGTTATGTAGTAGGCTTGAGTGAGGTAGGCAAAGTTATGCCGGTCGACCTAAGTTATTCTACGTGTTGTCCCGCTCATTCTGCGGTTGTCAAGATAAATAGTCCTACGACCCCAAGGCCCATCATATGAAGTATGATTTGGGCGATAGCATTGCGTAGAACACGAGTCGGTTGAGAGGCTCGAGCCACGGTTGGTTCAGTGGAAAGTTAGCCACGGTCGGTCGATACTTAAGGAAACACGTTATGTTCAAGTTAAGTTGGAAGGCTATGCAGTAGCCGTTCCCTGAGTTCAAAGAATGTTAAGTCTAAGCGATGGTTAGTCGCCGAGAGAAAATATGTCGGGACTGTGGTTCCGTCGCCGAGGCAACCCTGGTTTGGGCTCTGCAGAGAAAGTATGAAAAGAGTAAAAGCAAAGTAGCTAAATGATGATGATGTGACCATGCATTACGTTAAGTCTAGAAGTTAGCATAGGCGCGTGGTCATGGACAACTTGTCGACAAGGGCGATGGTTCTTCGAGCGGCAGCCCTGGGCCATGGGCACCGACTCGGCCTAGGAAGAACAGATTATAGCCGAGTTGGGTATGAAGCAACCGGTAGGTCGGGGACTTGCATCGAGGATCGCAACCGACGGTGCAAGGGTCCCGAATGCCAGGCTATGTCCACGATGGCTAGTCAATGCCAGTGACCATTCATATAGATGTGTCGGCACGGGCGGCAATCCGCGTGGGTGCCTTTGAATTGAGTTGAATATGTATGAGTTAAAAAGACACAATGTCTGAGCCTAAGATTTGGCTATAACGAAGGCGGCGTGCTTCGGCACGAGATGTGGCATCGAGTGTTAAGTTGTTGGCATAGAGTTGCATGAGTTAGGCTTGAGCTATTGCGAGTTAAGTCGAAAAGGGCCGTAGGGCTAGTTGTGTGAAGTTACGTTGAGTCGTTGGGCTCGGCCTCGAAATATGAGGCACGGCCGTGTTGTCACAACACAAGTGTAGGCGAGACTAAGCGAGGAGGCACTGCCTCGGTAATATTGAAGCACGAATCGAGTATGGCACGACCGAGTCATTACGTCCCAGAGTTTGGCACAAAAGACAAGTATAAGCCGGTGCGTCGACAATGCAAGCACGAGAAAGGTCTAGAGGCAAGGAAATGGAGTCTTTCGTGTAGTTGCGTCTCTGATTATGGCCGTAAGGCAAACACGACTTGGTAGGTTAACGTTGTTGGCACGAGGAGTGGTCTAGAGATAAAGTATGAGCTAACGTTGACATTGCAAGTACGGGATGGTCCCGATACACAAGTTGCGCTAAGGCGCCGGTCCTAAAACTGATCCTAAGGCAAGAATAGAAAGACAATCATAAAAGGGTTTATGTTGCACAAAGTAAATAAAATGTATAGGTTTTCTATGGGTGGGCGAGGAGCTCACTCCACCAGTACAGTGGTACTGACACCCACACAGTGTTTCATGTGCAGGCGCAGGTAGAAGCTCGTGGTGCGGAGCTCGCTTGGATGCGTCGAGGTACGGAGTTCCTTGGCGAGTCGAAGCGTACAGCTGCGTGATCTGAAGACTTATACAGGACATAATGTATGGGCATCGCCTTCCGAAGCTTCCGCTGGATTCAAGTATTGTATCGAGAGATGAGAGAGAGCAGAGTGACTTGTAAATGAGAGAAAAGTGAGCACGAGAGATATTGTAATTTGGCCTTGTGCCCACAAATGTAATCTTGTATTCAATATCAATAAAGAGATTCTTTTGAATGACTTGTGTTCATGTGTTCTTCTTTAAATTCTGCTGTAATATATTCAATATTTCTGCTTGGGACTTCTGTGCGACGACCCCGTCGCCGCCGATGTAATCGGCCGTTATGAAACTGCCTTGCACGAGCATAATCTAGGCTCGTGCGGCATTACGCCTTAGCGAGGACGATCGCTCCTACAGGAGCGGGGCGTGACATAATGGTATCAGAGCACGGCTTTACGTCCTTGGACCGTCGATTGAATTCTTTAACTTTGATGTTTCCGCAAAAACTCTGTTGCTTCCGCAAGTTGTTATCGTTGGTGCGCTCTCTCTCAAATGTCCATCGGCATGTCCATACAATAAGTCTAAATATTTTCGAAAGCTCGTACAAGCGTTCAATCTAACGCATCGGTAGGCTGTTGCCAAATGCGTCGATAGGGCCTTTGTGCCGAACGTTGCAAACTTGACTCGATAGAAAATATGTGCTAATGTTAGCAAAGTTGCATGTGTGCCCGAATAGTCCTACGTTGACCTTAGCAAGTCGCGTGCATGCCTAATTCGTCCAATGTCGACCCTAGTAAATGAGCATGCAAACTCGAATAAAAGTCCGCACAGGATGGCTATGCACACGACCTTTTGGCTAAGTTGTGTTTCGCATCGCGCACCTCGACATTTTGGTACAAACGAGTCGCGAGCGATATTAAGTATCGTTCGGTCGGGAACGGAGATGCACTTGAAGTGTCTATCAATAGGAACGCTATCAGACTAACACTTAGGCGTACACGAGAGATTGATTTAGATTTCGAGGAAATAGTGCGAACGACTTAGTGCGTCGATGCGACGCGAACGACTACTCTAGCGATTCGTCGAACGAATCTGAAGGATGTCTTAGCGGATGACGCGAATGTGATTGAGGACTAGATCTTATGGCTTGAATCCGAGTGGTGTATGGTTCGTCTTGGAAATTGTTCGAATGAATATTGAGGATTACGAGTATGTCGGCGAGGCGATGCGATCGCGCAAAGCCTTAGAACGCGTCACGCTTAGTTGGTCGTGACTTCGAATGTCCCGAACGAGTATCTCGTTCGGACAACTTGTGAATCAGCAATGCGAGTTAGAAAATGATTCAAAATGATGGATGAAAATGAATAGTCTTGATCGAGGAAACTTAGAGGATCGTGCGTGCGATATCGGATTGATGCAACTGAAATGTGACTTGAGTTTTGAATAACGATCTTGAAACGAGCTAGAGGAAAAGCGACTGAACTTGATCTTGAGTATCGAGAAAATTGAGGAATATCCAGTTCGGACGACAGCATCAATGTACGACTCGAAATTGGTTGCAAGGAAGATCGTCAGGTTATGCATATCGTCAATGGTATTGAGGCGTATCAAAGATCGATATGCGATAACTCGGGGGTACTCTGACTCGGCAAATGACGATCGTGCAAATATTATTGTTCTGATGGATGTTATAATCGTGATGTTAAAATGTGTCGAGGAAAAGATAGACTTGGCTCAAGGATTTTCTAAGTTGAATAAATGACGATCGAACTTGGCTTGGATGAAAACTGGAATGTTTGGATTTGCTTTGTCGATAACCACAACGTTGACGTTCTTGTCTTATGCGAGCGCTACTCCAGCCTCGCACATGCGTCACGCCGATTAGGGCGATCACTCTGCGTGAGCGCTGGTATGGTGATTCATACAGTGGGAGTGGTCGAAATTGTACGGTGCGACAATTTGTGCTTCGACTTGTGGTTTGACGCGAAGATAGACTCGAGATTGAATTGGTGTGCTTGTCGATTGAACTTAAGGATTGAGTAGGTCCAATCCGCGTATCGAGAATGAATGAGTCTAAACTCAAACAAGAGTTACACCCCGATGAGAATAATTATTCCATGGGAGCGTTGCATGGTGATTCATGAACCACCGCGGATTATCAGACTCGCGTGAGATTGGGGCGCAACGTATTATCGAGCGAGACGACCTCGTGATCGAATACATGAATTGGTTAGAATTGGTGAATTGAAGGAATTTGAATATACACAATGCGTGCCGTAATGCGAATTAGGTGATCGTGCTCGATGTTTAGAAATCTGAGTGACACGAGCTTGGGTAGAAGACCCCGTATGATCGACTTTGGTTTGACCCTAGGATTAGGGTCAGTGTTGGTATTATTGTTGGGGAACTATGATTCCAATCCTGACATTGACTTAGCCTCGAAAAGAAATAGCCTAGCGGTTAGGCGAGACGCCCTGTTTCAAGTGTTAGCAATCGGAAGGATTGATCTTGAGGATTGGAATGGATAGATGGCGTGGATCACGAATATAGGAAACCCTGCTCATGAGACTCGGCTGACATGCATATATTTCAGGGACGCTTGGGTATGTGCACGATGCGACTCGAGTGAGAATGACAAATTTTCTATCATGCGGCTTGGCTGAATGCATGTATTTTGGGGACGCTTAGAATGCGTACATGATCCAGCCAAGTGATACGACGAGTTCAAGCAAGGCTTGAAAGATGGGAGTGTGTCGAGATCTTGAGATCGTGTTAAAGGAAAGATTGATAATAGTACGAGCGTGGCTCGGAATCGAAGGAACGCGTAGGCGAAATGTGTACGATTAAGTCTTGGCCATAGAAATGGTAGGATAGCTTGCCTTCAGGAAAGTCTCAAGGACGAGACTTGTTCTGAGTGGTGTATGATGCAGTGCCTCGTCCCGCAAAGTCAATCGAAGGAATCGAAATGCCGACGGAGTTCGGACTTAGCCTGGCAACGGCTGCTCAAAGGCTCGCTCGGTCAAGGCGACCGCTCGCTCAGGTGGGGTAGTTTCGGTGAACTTGCCTCATCTTTGCCTTCACATAATAAATTGTGTTTTCAACTTGCACAAGTTAGGCTTGATAAATAAAAGCTACGCATCCACATAGCTAAGGGAATAATCCCGACGGTTTGAATCGAGTTAGAACATGGAAATTGTCCCACGGTCAGCTTAGAGTTGGTGCACGGTGTGCTTTGAAAATGACACTCGGTCCTTCGTCCCGTGGCTTGGGAGAAGGAAAGTTGGTCTTCGGTACAAGAGCTGAGAGTTAGCCTAAGTCATAGGCGTCGCCCGCACAAATGCTTGCTAAAGCATGCACGGTCCTGTCCCGCAAGGCTTGGCATAGCCTTTGCTCGTCCCTTGGGTTATGTTGTAGGCTTGAGTGAGGTAGGCAAAGTTATGCCGGTCGACCTAAGTTATTCTACGTGTTGTTTCGCTCATTCTGCGGTTGTCAAGATAAATAGTCCCACGACCCCAAGGCCCATCATATGAAGTATGATTTGGGCGATAGCATTGCGTAGAACACGAGTCGGTTGAGAGGCTCGAGCCACGGTTGGTTCAGTGGAAAGTTAGCCACGGTCGGTCGATACTTAAGGAAACACGTTATGTTCAAGTTAAGTTGGAAGGCTATGCAGTAGCCGTTCCCTGAGTTCAAAGAATGTTAAGTCTAAGCGATGGTTAGTCGCCGAGAGAAAATATGTCGGGACTGTGGTTCAGTCGCCGAGGCAACCCTGGTTTGGGCTCTGCAGAGGAAGTATGAAAAGAGTAAAAGCAAAGTAGCTAAATGATGATGATGTGACCATGCATTACGTTAAGTCTAGAAGTTAGCGTAGGCGCGTGGTCATGGACAACTTGTCGACAAGGGCGATGGTTCTTCGAGCGGCAGCCCTGGGCCATGGGCACCGACTCGGCCTAGGAAGAACAGATTATAGCCGAGCTGGGTATAAAGCAACCGGTAGGTCGGGGACTTGCATCGAGGATCGCAACCGGCGGTACAAGGGTCCCGAATGCCAGGCTATGTCCACGATGGCTAGTCAATGCCAGTGACCATTCATATAGATGTGTCGGCACAGGCGGCAATCCGCGTGGGTGCCTTTGAATTGAGTTGAATATGTATGAGTTAAAAAGACACAATGTCTGAGCCTAAGATTTGGCTATAACGAAGGCGACGTGCTTCGGCACGAGATGTGGCATCGAGTGTTAAGTTGTTGGTATAGAGTTGCATGAGTTAGGCTTGAGCTGTTGCGAGTTAAGTCGAAAAGGGCCGTAGGGTAAGTTGTGTGAAGTTACGTTGAGTCGTTGGGCTCGGCCTCGAAATATGAGGCACGGCCGTGTTGTCACAACACAAGTGTAGGCGAGACTAAGCGAGGAGGCACTGCCTCGGTAATATTGAAGCACGAATCGAGTATGGCACGACCGAGTCGTTACGTCCCAGAGTTTGGCACAAAAGACAAGTATAAGCCGGTGCGTCGACAATGCAAGCACGAGAAAGGTCTAGAGGCAAGGAAATGGAGTCTTTCGTGTAGTTGCGTCTCTGATTATGGCCGTAAGGCAAACACGACTTGGTAGGTTAACGTTGTTGGCACGAGGAGTGGTCTAGAGACAAAGTATGAGCTAACGTTGACATTGCAAGCACGGGATGGTCCCGATACACAAGTTGCGCTAAGGCGCCGGTCCTAAAACTGATCCTAAGGCAAGAATAGAAAGACAATCATAAAAGGGTTTATGTTGCACAAAGTAAATGAAACGTGTAGGTTTTGTATGGGTGGACGAGGAGCTCACTCCACCAGTACAGTGGTACTGACACCCACACAGTGTTTCATGTGCAGGCGCAGGTAGAAGCTCGTGGTGCGGAGCTCGCTTGGATGAGTCGAGGCACGGAGTTCCTTGGCGAGTCGAAGCGTACAGCTGCGTGAACTGAAGACTTATACAGGACATAATGTATGGGCATCGCCTTTCGAAGCTTCCGCTGGATTCAAGTATTGTATCGAGAGATGAGAGAGAGCAGAGTGACTTGTAAATGAGAGAAAAGTGAGCACGAGAGATATTGTAATTTGGCCTTGCGCCCATAAATGTAATCTTGTATTCAATATCAATAAAGAGATTCTTTTGAATGACTTGTGTTCATGTGTTCTTCTTTAAATTCTGCTGCAATGTATTCAATGTTTCTGCTTGGGACTTCTGTGCGACGATCCCATCGCCGCCGATGTAATCGGCCGTTATGAAACTGCCTTGCACGAGCGCAATCTAGGCTCGTGCGGCATCACGCCTTAGCGAGGACGATCGCTCCTACGGGAGCGGGGCGTGACACTAGGTATTAGTGTACTATTAGGGGACTTGATTAAACTAGAAAAACTTGATCACAGTATAGGAAATTGGGTACATCGGGTATATTAATATTCTATAAATACTTGTTGTTTTTAGGTTAGGACATTTTAACAGTTTTCTTTTTTTCAGATAGTTCAAAGCACGTAACACCCAAACGGTTGATCCACCTACATTTGAGAGTTTCGAGCCTCCACTACTTTCTATCGTCCTACTATCCCCATGGGTAGTACGCAGTTGACATAGATATTTCCAAGAGTTCCTTGACACTGAGAGGGAGCAGGCCATCCTTTTCCAAGCTAGACTTGTAGATGCACTTTCCGAGCCAGGAAAGACATCTGACTTCCAGACTTTCAGACCATTGACTTCTCCGACACCGAGTGCATACCTGGCGTCGAAAAGTAGATCGAGAACCTGGAGCCGCCACTGAAGATCATCTAAGTCTCCGAGGACCCAACTTCTCTGAAGATTTAAGCTACTAGCCAGGAGATCTAGAATATACCGCAGACAATGGAACGAGATGAAAGCTAAATCCCAGAAGAGATAATAAGACTTATGATGAAGATAACAACTACTATGGATCAGCAAAGTGTTACAATACTCAGACATCGTCTCTTTAGTTGCATCATCAACTGCATCACCAGACAGATTCAGACTCGCCTTCATTTTGCTTTCTGCAAGAGGACAAGATACCACTACGACGAGTGCCACAGGAGACTGAAGATATGTTTGCTCTGCAGATTAACTGCCCATCAAGTCAAGGATTGTTCGAATACCTGTAACACCCCAGTCCTAAAATACGTTGGACCAGGTATACGAATACATGCCAACAGTACTTCACCAATGGGCCAAGCTATACAACAAGCCAATTAGCGAAATACTTAAGCTGTAAATCACGATAACACCAAGAAATACAACACAGTCCACAGGTATATGCATCTAATCATATCCACAGAGTCCACAAAGAGATCAAGAATAAATAAGAAAATGTCTCAAATATCCAGCAATAAAAGTAATGAAGTCTGTGCAGGTAAATCATCCCGAAATCATAGAAATAGAAATAAATCGACTACAAGTCTGATGAAAAGAAAAGGGAATAACGTAGTAAGACTAAATATGATGATAACATGATCACAAAAAATCCTTTGGCACTATCTCGTCCTCCTGTGACGGTACGCCTCCGGTCTCAGCTCCCGAACTGTAAACCTTTGGGTAGTCTTCAGCTTCGTCTAAGCCTGGGAAATAGCTAGGTCCTCAGAGGACTAGCAAGGTGCATAATATACATGCCAATGTACAGAAATAGAAATATGAATTTAGACAATCTACTGTAATCGTCTATGTGCTATGCAAGTGAGATACCTTTCTAGAATACCAGACCCCTTCCACTAAGGCTCACTAGCACCTCAACAGGGTATTGTCCCCAGTACCTGTGTCGTAGCACCAAGGACAATCAATTCTCGACAGTGATAATCTTTTACTCTGCTACAGAGATAAAGGTTACTAAACAACGGGCCACACGACAATAGGTCTGATATTGTAGTCAAGTTCTCTCCAATCCCCATGTCTAGAATCTATCAATGTTAAGTCTGTACAGTCATCTCGAAAGTAAAAGCAATATTGATAAAGAAATCTAGAATTCAAATACAAGGTCAATACCACGAATAGTCATGTAAACCTTGCATCATAAATATGTCGGTGTCCTGTGGTCAATTGTGTCAATGGGCACATCAGTATGTACGTAATGCCTATTGTCAATACTCGATGTCACTATCATGACATCGGCACCCGTCTATAAACGAACACTAAGTATCAACGTCCTACGTCATGCAATGCTAATAAAAAATAACAAGACAGAAAAGAAAGGTCTGTAACGATGGCAAGGCACGCTTGCCTGTAACTGATGTCTGCGGGTAGGCCTGTCCAATTCCGGTGTCCTTGTTGGTCCTCCAAGCTCGCCTATAATAATACACTATATTTAATATTTTATATCAACACACCATATATAAATTATATGAGTTTCTACGCCTCCTAGTTGCCATAACGTTGTTACGACACTGCATCTATTATATAAGCACATATAGGTAACAAAACCTCTCATAAATACTTTACAATTATAATAAAATAATATATTTAAATTCTGGAATTTATCTATAAATATTTATATATTGCTATAATGCTATTTTCAATAGGAAAACCCTTTCACAAGTGGTCTTATGTTAATGCAACATATGACTTCCTCAAATCGACCCATTAATTTAGTTCCGAAATAATGATAAAATAAAAATAATAAATTCTGTAAAAATTACAGAAATTAGTTAAAATAGTATTTATATGGGACAATTTATGAAATGCCCAAAAAATGAAATTTTTTTATGAAAAACCCACCTGCAAAAACATTTCTTTGCTTGCCCAGAATTAGGAAAAAGATATATATAAAGAGGGTTCCATATGACCGTTTTGCCCTTCCTTCTAATATATTAAAAACACCCACGAAACTACTCTTAAAAAACTGTTTCGATACTTTATCTTCTTCCATACGCTGCTCACTTTCGAATCTAGGTTTTCTCCTCAAAAATCTTCAAAAACTCGTAAGAAAATTTCGGAAGGCCGTTTAACGGAGAAGCGATTAATCTCAGGCTCCTCAAAGATACGCTCATTTTGCGACAAACCGGGCCTCGTTTCGACCTCCCAGTCAAAAGTTATGGCCCTCCAAAGTTTCAACTGACCATAAAATGCAGGAGAATGGCCATTCTTCGTGTTAGAACACGAAGAATGTTAATTTCGCATGAGGGTGGTCATTCTCCGTGTTAGTAACATGAAGAATGACATTCTCCGTCTTAATTTAAACGGAGAATGGCCATTCTTCGTGCTAAATTACACGGAGAATGTCCATTCTTCGTCTTAATTTATACGGAGAATGGCCATTCTCCGTATAATTTAGCACGAAGAATGGTCATTCTAGTGTTAAAACGCAGGAGAATGGCCATTCTTCGTGTTAGAACACGAAGAGCGCTATTCTCCGTGTTAAATAAAACGGAGAATGACCATTCTCCGTGTAATTTAGCACGAAAAATGGTCATTCCAGTATTAAAATACAGAAGAATAACCATTCTCCGTGTTAGAAATACGAAGAATTCCATTCTTCGTGTTAAATAAAATGGAGAATGGCCATTCTCTGTGTTAGTAACACGGAGAATGGCATTCTCCGTTCTAAATTAAACGGAGAATGTCCATTCTCCATGCTAAATTACATAGAGAATGGCATTCTCCGTGTTAAATGACACAAAAAATGGTCGTTCAAATGTTAAACATAGGAGAATGACCATTCTCCATGTTAGAAATACGGAGAATGCCATTCTCTGGGTTAGTAACACGGAGAAAGGAATTCAACACGAAGAATGGCATTCTCCGTGTTAATTTACACGGAGAATGACATTCTCCTTGTTAAAATACAGTTGACAAAAACCTAATTTTTTATATATTTTTGTTTTATGCAAAAAAATTTAACGTGAATAAAGATTCAAGAGTTTTCGTTCTTCTTTCAAAACGATGCTAACTCTTATGGAAAAGAAGAAGAAGATCTTCTCTCCATAATTGACCTAATTTTCGAAAAGAAGAAGAAGAAGAAGAAGATGAGCGATGATCGGAGTTTGACTGAAAAAAGTACGGTGAACTACGAACGATTTTTGCAATCTCTGCTGAAGATGAGAGCAATGGAATTCAGATCTCTCACGAACAAGAAGAAGAAGAAGAAGATGACGACGAGAATCACAATCCAAATATGAGTTTGTGTGGAGGGGTATTTATGGTATTAATTTTGTAATACAGAGCATCAAAAGGGAATCTTGGAACATGGAAATATATAATTCTGGGCATTTCATAAAACCCATCCTGCGGGTGGGTTTTTCATAAAAACCAACCTCAAAATTGGGTTTCTCAGCAATTTTCTGGTATTTATAATGTTAAACCTTGCACAACATAAAGTTTAATATGGATTTATGGAGTTTTGACACTTTTGGACACAAGGAAAACAGAATTTTTCGGAGTTCGGTGAAACGACAAATGTCATAATTTTTTAAAAATGGCAAACAGATACAAAACCTAACTTTCAGATATGCGTCGGAACGGTATTGACGTGTAGAGTCTGAATAAAATATTAAAAGATTAGAAACTGAAATTAGATAGGCAAAAACTAGCCCACAATAGAATTTATTAGTTCTAGATACCCTGTGGTAGAATCAACGCCACGGACAAACCGCTTGGAACTAGGGGATCCTGCAATTAGAGGTTTGACTAGACACATAAAGGTAACTCTCAGATTTGGTTTAAGGAGAAAAAGTGGATGAAACATCATCTACAATTTGACTAACCTGCTGTGACGTTTCAGACTTCGATTCGACGGAGTTTCGTCCCAAGTAGCACATCGTGCACCTCTCTAACGGCCGCAAGGTTGCTTCTATAGTTGCTAGGGTTGAAGAGGATGTTGAGAGGGACGTCCAAGTGGTGGTGGTTGGCACAAAAATTGAGGAAAAATTATATTTTGTGAAAAGGCAGGGGTCGGCTAGGGTTTCGGGTTATGAGTGGTGGCCGCTAGGTTTGGGGGGGTTTGTGGAATAGTGGATGATTATGAGAGAGGAAGATGGTTAGGATTTGATAGGTATATATATATTTAGTGCATGGGCTTTGGTTTGATCTAGTTTGGATATGATTTGGTCCTCCAAATCATACTATTATTAATAGGTTTCCTATTTTGGTTAGATGTTTGACCAAGCCAAATATATAAGAAAATATTGCATATGGCTGCAATTAAACCTCTAAAATTCTCTTAAATATATTTATACTTGGTTTTGGTACTCCTAGTTAGGATCTAACTAGTAGGGTTGACTAGGTTAGGGTCCGAGTAGCATTACTAGTCAAATTGGACCCAAAAAATCAATTTAATGAGTCTCATGTGCCATTTACAAATAAGTAGCGCATGAGAACTCAATTAGATAGTACACCCTAGGCATATGCATTATAGACTCAAAATGGATTAAAACCATATATTGGGTCATACGGTTTCGATCTATGTCAAGTCCAAAAATTAAATTGGATGTTGGCTTAAAATTACGCTAATAGCTCAAATTGGCCTAAGTTGGCCCAAAATTGCGCAAAGTCAAAGGAATGTTGAAAAGCAAACTTAGATGGGACATGATATATCCAAGTCAAGGTAGACGAGTATAGAATTCAAATATGGAACTGGATTTTAGAAAACAATATTTGTTGTGCTTCCAAAATCAAAGCTACAGTAAACTACTAACATAGTCATTATTGACTTTAATAAATTAAAATATCCATATAAAATAATTAAAAATAATTAAAATAAAATCCAAAAATCGGGGGGCTTACAATACCGCTGATCGTACTGCCTAAAGACGAGCACGAGGAGCACCCGGACTACGGTAAAGGGACCAGTCTCTCCAAATTCAGCAACCATATGGAGCACTACTACAATGACCAGTCTACGTCAGGACAGTTGAAGAAGTTGAAATGATTCCAGTCCCGGAAGAAATATTGAAGACAGGCTGAAGACTGAAGGTTTTTCTTGTATGGTTAAAGCACACCATGGGTCGTGATTCACATTCCAATTTAAATTTTCTACAATTTTCTTGTTCCTGTTTAAGAGCTTGAAAGATTTTGTTTTCAATCTTAAACCCTTTGGTGTCTATTCCAGATAGTATTCCTATTCTAAATCTTGTCCCTTGCTCATAACTCCGTTTCTTATTTAAGAATTGTTTTCTATTCGGTAAACTTGTTTTATATTCACTATTCGATATCTGTTTCAAATTCACTATTCAATACCCTGTTTTCATATTTATTATTTATGACCTTGCTTTCTATTGTTGGCTTCTATTTAAAAATTTTGTTCGATATTCGAACCTTATGCTATTCGAAATTTTATTCCTACTCGAAATTTTCTTTTGAAACCTTGTTCCCAATCAAAACATTGTTTGAACCTTCGTTTCTATTTGACGCTTGTTTGAGATTCAGTCCCTATTTGAGATATTGTTTGAAGATTTTGTTTCTATTTTGAAACTTTGACTAGTTTCCTGTTTGAGATTCTATTTCCTATTCTTGACTTTATTCGGGACTCGTTCTCTATTTGTGACTTTGTTTACTATTGGGATTCACTTGTTTCATATTTACGATCCAATACTGTGTTTCCTATTGGAACCTATTTTCTAGTCACTATTCGAAACCTTGTTTCCTCGTTAAGATTTTTAATTCGAGATTTTGTTTCTTATTCACGACTTTGTTGATACTTGATTGGAGATTTCATTTTCTATTCGAGTTTTTGCTCAAGATTTTATTGTTAATTATTCGAGATTTTATTGAAACTTGTTTCCGATACGAAATTTTATTTCTTATTTTGAAACTTTGTCTCCTATCTGATACTTTGTTTCTGTTCATCCTTCGAGACTGTTATTCCTTCGGGATAACGTCCCATATATGGAATCTTGTTACCATCCCAGGTTTCATTTGAGATTTCGGTTACCATTTGAAACTTTGTTCACTATTGAGGTTTAAAATTCCCTTATTGCCCTTTTAGTACTCACTACTCCTTGATTGGATCTGTTGCTGTTTCTTAGCACCTAATAAACCCTCATTTTCTAAAAGACAAATAACATCACCTTTTATCGTAACTTGGACTATTGAATCTTATTTTGCATTCTTTGAAACCCTTTTGTAATTCCTATGGATAAGGTTCAGAGACTATTCATGACCTACTAGGGTGTACATGGCAGTTATGCGCTACAGCTATTACCTGGATTATGGAGACTGAGGGTTCACTGCAGCCAGCAGCACACTGGCGAGGTATGAATTCTAAGTTGAAGTGAATTCAGACATTCGTAGGTTTCGAATATTATTGAGACCATGTTATATTCTTCATATCTTAATTTCTTGGGTTACTTCGTCAATGATTGTTGGAAAATGGATAAAGTTGATAAAATATTCGGTGACATATTGTTATTTGAGTCACGAAGTCGAAAGTCCGCTGCAGTCAGATATATACTAGCGGGGTAGGGATTCTAAGTTAAGTGATTCAAATATATATATATATATAAATATATTCGGATACAATAGAGACTATATTTTTTTTTATGATTATTTATTTTCAAATTAACAAATCCTTGCATGTTCACCTTGATTCGATACAAATACCCCTCGGTAGATTCCATACGTCTTTTAGTTAATCTGTGCAGCTTCTCCTTCTTACATTTTGCTGTTAAATCATTTGATTTTCTCAACGAATGTTGATTGATGTATTTCGATTCCGTCCCAGACTTTCTATTAATCGTACATAAATCTTGATCGTGCATATATTTTATGATGATTATACTTTTGCATATATCGATCATGTCTGATAATTTCAAATTCGTTTTGACAGTAACTAAATAGTCTCATAGTGACCACCTTTCTAATCTCATCGTGCCTCCACCTTGGTTTAAGTCATGCTTGATGATCGTGGCCAGTTAAATTACTCTTCTAAGTCATGACTAGATTCGGTTCAATGGCATGTCTAACTTAGTTGCCAATTTTCGAGTTCGTCTTTTATGGAATTATTTTCTTAATCATGTCTGTGGTATCTTTTGAATTTCGAGGACGAAATTACAGGAGCTTAAAAAGTCTTCATGGACTAAGTCAAAAAAGTTGAGAACTTTACACAAATCAAACAGAATAAAACTCTACGCGAGCTACTCTCTATGCAGCTACTCTCTACACGAGCTACTTTACGCGAGAGCTATCCGCTGAACTTTATATGGAGGACAGGCTGTCAGGCTGCATTTAATGTGTGTGATTCTTGTTCTAACACAATGATTTTCTGACAGCAGGATTGCACAGAAGCCGAGAGGATTTGATTTACACTAAACCCAATACTGTCGCTTAGTGTGCAGATGAGCTACTTTACGCTCAAAAGATTGCTTCTTTTACGCACGAAAGCTATTTGAGCTTTTCCGCTCAAGGCTGTTGTGTGCGTGAAGTTTATTTGAGCTAATTTTACGCTCAAGGCTATTTTTAGCCACTTTACGCGGGAAGATTATTTTGAGCTATTTTACGTCCATGCTGCTACTTTACGCAGGAAGTATATTTTGGGTCATTTTTATTCCCGATCTTTTCTGGCTACATGAGAACGTGGTCTGCATACGTGGCTTTCATGCCACACTTATTGAGGAACGTGTGTACGTGCTCTCCTCATTTTATTGAAGTAGTGGGACACATGTCACCATGCGTAGAGATCAAAACTCTACATGAGACAAGTGTCATCATGCATAGAGGATGATTTTCATCGTGGGTGACAGTTACTCGCGTAGAGACCCAACTTTGTTGCTTTTTACGCACAGAGAGTCTAGTCTATAAATAGACTTATTTTTTAACACAAACATAATGAAGAGATCAATAGAGAGACATGAGAGGAGATTCTGAGAAAACTCATATTTTCAGAGTGATATTTCCAGAAGCATTTCTTCAACTTTTTCTCAAGAACATGGTGAAGCAAAGCAGGAAAGCATTCGACTATGCCATTAGTATCGTTGCTCGATACCTTTCTAGTGACTTAGTTCTTCCGATTGTTCATCTTCTTCAAGCAGTTTTCTTTATCATCATCGTATGGTCCAAGGAACAAAGTGATCACTCTCAGATCAAACTTCCGTAGCAATACTTTCCAGAACAATTTATACTTTTGTACTTTTTCTCGTTTTCTTTTAAAAGCCAATTTTTAGGCATTTTGTTAAGTGAAACAAAATGGCGACTCTGCTGGGGACGACCTTCTCCTCTGACGAGAAGGCAATTGCTTAATATGATGATGTGTTGGTCGGATCGACAAAGAAGACTCTGGTTGTGCACTTCGACCAGATTGCTTACGAAAAAATGCTCCGAACTGGGGGTAATACTTGCTGCTCCAATGTTCAGAAATTGCGGAAGGCGCGAAAAGTTTGGATTCCTAAGTCCAAAGCATCCTCGGATCTCCCTGCTGTCTTTGAAGGCAAAGGAATCCTTCCCACTCCTATTGTGGAGGCTCCCGTCTGTGACGAGGCAGTCTCTACTTCAGTGATACGCCCTGGACGTAAAAATAAGTCTTCTGTCTGTGATGTGGCAGACTATCAAACTTTACGCTCTGCGCGTAATAATAAGTCTTCCGTCTGTGAAGTGGTAGACGCTCAAGTTTTACGCTCTACGCGTAAAAATCAATTTTTACGCTCTGCACGAAAAAACCAGTCTTCCGTCTGTGACGTGGTAGACACCCAAACTTTACGCTCTATATGTAAAGGAAAATCTTCCGTCTGTGACATGGTGAATACTCATGTTTTGCGCTCTACGCGTAAAGATAAATTTTCTGTCAGTGACAGTGTAGATAAAGTTCACAATGATGTCTTTGTATCTAAATTCGATTTGCCTGTATGCATGCAGCATAAAAACAAGAGTTCTATAGTTGGTAAAACTTCAGTTTTCAACCAACAATCTTCTTACGCTGCTTTACGCAAGGTACCAAACCTTCAAATTACGTGTAATACTGATAGAATCTTTTGTGTACAGAAATCACAAGATTTACGCAAGTAACTCCAAGCGCATAAAAATGTATAATTTGGTTCTGCTAATGCAGCCATTAATCTTCTTTATACACAAGGGATTAAATATTTCTCTGTCCCGAATGTAATCAAGAAGACTACCCCCTCCACTCCTTCTGATTTACGCGAGTTGCTTGTACAAAAGCGTAAAGACAGAAAATCTCCCGTGACACTCTCCAAAGAAAATTATCATTGTGAGTGTCACCAGATTGTAATCAAATGTTGCTTTTTGGCTTCTAAACGGTCAGTTTTCGACCGATTAAGCTATAATTTGCCTCAGCAACAAGTTGATGACCAAGAACACGAGTTGTCATATGCCTCAGTCAATATGGCATCTCATACCAACAGAGGATGACGTCCAAGACGCAACTCGTCCCAGACTCCTGGTCAACAATAGTTTAATCGACTTCTTGATAGTTTCGAAAGTGTATATCAGAATACTCGATCAAGAAGTCAAAGACAGTTACAGTCTTCTGATTCAGAAGCTGGGGGTACCCAGTCGTTAGAGTCAGAAACTGATAGTTTTGATTCATACCTCTATACCATCCCTCTGTATCTTTAAGGGAGGTTGAATCATATGTTATCGGAGATGAACCGGAGACATCAACTGCTAATACAGAACAACGTCTTTCTGCAGTTGAGTAGTCACTGAAAGACATGCTTGCCATGATGCAAAGTATGCATCAAATAATAATGACCCAGTAAACTGCTCAGCCAGCAGTGATAACACCAGTTCAGGTAGCAGCACAAACTCAAGATAGTCAAGGGGTCGATACACCTTTGAATAATCTTACTCAAGATCCTGCTATCAATCAAAATTCTACAGTTTCAGATCCTTTCATTCCAGAAGATGTACCACCTCTTATGGGGGTCACGGTACATCCAACAACTATCCAATCGAATATGCTTCCTCAAACTAGTGAAGCTATTCAAGCAGTGTGATAGCTAAAAGCACAGTTTGAAGTTCTGAAGCATAAAGATCAACTTCAGAGGTTAGGGATTAAGCAACCTTATCCTCCTCACTGGAATGATGTGCCTTTTTCTCCAAAATTTAAGCCACAGTCGATGGTATTATTTGACGGAAAAGCCTCTCCTAGTCAATATATCAATTACTTTGATATTATGACTGTGCATCTGCAGAAGAATGATGGTCTTCTTACCCGAGTGTTTATCAGGTGCTTAACGGGTTCAGCTTATGACTGGTATCGCAGTCTACCCGACAATTACATATCGTCTTTTGACGAGTTTAAAGCAATATTTCTCTTCCGCTTCTATGAATGAGGCATGGACATGAATATGTCCTCCTTGATAGAAATCAAACAAAAGAAGAAAGAAGATACCAGGACGTTCATCGAACGCTTCCGACAGGCAATCCTGAAAATACCTCCTAGTATGCCAGATTCAACATTGATTGATACGTGTAAAATGAATCTGCGACCATCTATTGCTGTCTTTACGGGCTCTCAATTCACAGATTTGGGTCTCGTTCATCATAGCAGCAGTTTCAGCCGAGACCAATGGTAGGTTGGCTCGTGAACACGGATAACCTTTGCCTCAGAAGACAAAGGAAAGAACGACTCTTCAGGCAATAATTTTGGCAATCGCAATGAAAAAGGGAAGGAAACCCTAGTGGTTAATCTTTCAAAATCCAAAACGACGCCGAATAATCAGGAGTCTTCCAAACCAAACAAAGAATACTCTTTTGATGACAGTGATATCCCAGGAATATTTCAATGTCTTGTAAAGAGTGGCAAACTCTAGATTCTGGAGTCAAAAAGGCCTAATAAGGTGAATCTGACTGACAATCCAAAATATTGTATCTATCATAGATACATAAATCATCCTACCAAGGCATGCTATGCCTTAAAAAAGAAAATCTAGGAGTTGATAAATGCCAATGCCATCGCTTTAACCAATGATGAGCATACAGTTACAACTAATATAATTTCTCTTTAATTTGGAGGTTTTTCTCCATAGCAAGTTCCAGATAGGATTGTTCCAATTCCTAAAGCGACAATGAAGATTGTGAATCTTCTGCCTGCTCGAGAGAAAAACGAAGGATTATTGCCTCTCACATTAAAAAATGGTAAAATCATGTGGGTACATCCTAATTTAGTACCTGAAATGGAGAATGAAGGTAAAACTTCAAAATCCAAGAAAGTTAAAAAAGTCAAAACCTACAACATAATTTCTCATGTTATTACTCCAGATCATGATAATTTGGATCATCTTTGGGATGACATTCCTTTGGAGGATAGATTGAGGGGTTTGAATATATGCCCTCCAAGTTTGGCTCCTCCTACCAAACTTAAGCTTACTTATCGGCAATGGTTAGCAATGAATAGTGTCCCCTTATACAGGGTACAACATGTCTTTGCTGCTTATGAGAAAGCTCCTACAGAGATTTTTTTCTTCTGTCCTGAGTATTCTTCCTTCTCCTGTGGCTACAGAGGTTTCTATTCCTCCTTTTACATAAATTTCTATGCCTCCTTCTTCTGTCGCTACAGAGGTTTCTATTCCTCCTTCTACAGAAGTCTCTATGCCTCATTCTTTTGTGGTTACAGAGGTTTCTGTCTCTTCTTCCTATGTTAAACCATCGATTGAAAGTTTGCTACCCACTCATTTGTATAGTCAGCAATCAGTCCACCTCATAAAAAATATGGGCTATGACTTTCAAAAGGCGGAAGGTTTGAATTATGATAAAGGAATGCGACTTCTTTTACAACTTTAAAGTCAAAAATCAACTGTTGGATTGGGTTTTGAGGTCCCTCATAAAAATTCTCGCAAGAAGAAGACTAAGGAAAAGAAGAATAAAACCTGTAATATGGTACTTCATTCTCCTGAGTCTGAAGAAGAAACCTTTGCTGGTACGAGATCTGGTAAATAGTATCACAAA
This sequence comes from Iris pallida, assembly GCA_029216955.1. Lineage (NCBI taxonomy): Eukaryota > Viridiplantae > Streptophyta > Magnoliopsida > Asparagales > Iridaceae > Iris > Iris pallida. Next base: position 23,109,480 of record JANAVB010025598.1, on the reverse strand, counting down.
GATTATGAGGGAACTTCTAAAGAAGCAAAGGACGTTGTTGAAACACTTCCAGTTCAACCATCTCCTGTTACTGCCGAGGCAAGGCTTTCTAAACCATCTTTGGTTGAGAAAGGAAAATAGAAAGCAGTACGCTTTGACGTCCCATTGAAATCTGCTTCAAATCAAGGGGTAATGATAAAACCCTACAAGTTCGATATTCTTGCCCAGTTAGCTAATACCAAGGCTAGACTGTCTATCTTTGAGCTACTTCGCCTTTCTAAAGAAAGCCGCAAAACTTTGAGTGAAGCTTTGCTACAAGATGATTCATGCTTAGCTCAACTCAAGAGTCCTGACAATATACCAGTGTCGTGTCCATAATGTCATAGTGTGATGGAAGCAATTCCTAATATTACCTTCACACAAGAAGATATGCTGTTGAAGCATAATAAGCACGATAGACCTCTGTGCTACACAGGGTATATTGAATCTACTGAAATCGATAGGATTTATATTGATCCTGGGTCTTCTATTAGCATTATTCTTCAAAGCATGCTATGACCCTTGAGGATTCCTACTAGTGATTTGCCTTACACTAGTACCACAATAGTTGGTTTCAATTCTGGAATGAGTAAACCACTGGGAAAGATTCGTCTGAAGATTCAAATTGGTGATCTTCGAACTATGGCAACATTTTATGTTATCAACTCAGACGTATCTTACAACATCCATTTTGGAAGACCGTGGATACATGAGCATAACATTGTGCCTTCAACTCTCCACAAATACTTCAAGTACGTGGATTCTCAAGGGATTGTGAAGACTGAATTTGCAGATATCAATCATTTTAAGGGTGTTGAAGCCTATTTCTCCGATTTAATACTCTACAAATAGGAGCATGTGAAGGAGATATCGGATATGGCCGAAGATCGATCATCTGCCGAAGATCAATCTGTCAATGAAGATCCTCCGAAAGATCAACCTTTGAAGATTAAAGTCAAAGGTCGAATCCAATCCCAACCCGTCAATGACCAACCTCTGCTGATCAAGGTTAAAGGAAAAACTCGAGCTTCGTCTGAAGAATCAGTGAGTATTCCAGTCAAGAGCCAAGTTCAACCTCTCATGATCAAGGTCAAGGGACGTACTTCTCGTACGAATGATCCAGAACCACCACTGACCATCAAACTTGGCAAGACTACGCAGAAGACGGATAACGGTCCGTTAATGATCAAACCAAAGCGTACTAGTCAAATTGTAAATAATGTAAATATTGATCATTCTGTACTTTCTAATATCAATAAATATTTCTTTTTGGAGTATATGGCTGTCAAATTCATTGAAAGAATGACTTTATCTGCTGATGATCAAAGTCATCAACATCAAGATGACATAAATACAGAGGAAACCTTATATATTAATCATAAGGAAAATTGTTTTCCTCCTCATGTTGATGTTGGACCTTATGCTCAAAGGTTTTTAACATCTTCTCCTTATATTCTTCCTGTAGCCTCATCATCACAAGCTTGTGTGACTTATAGACGTCACGAAGAATCTTATTTTGTGATTCCGTCTAATAAGAAAAACAAGCACCAAATTATGTTTGGCCTGGCTAGAAATATCCATGTTGCTCAGACAGATGATCTCAGAGAGAAAGATAAAAGAAGAATCCGAATTGACAAATATAGTCAACAATCTCTTAAGATTATCCAGAACATGGGATATGATTTGAAGACTATGCAAGGTCTCAATCAAGGCAAGCGTAGACGGTTACCATTATGTTGTGATCCATTTTACCAGAAAACTCGACATGGGTTGGGGTATGATCCAACCCACATATTTAATGAAGATATACAAGAAGATTTTTCTTCCAGTTCTTTATAATCCTCAGAATCTGAAGAAATCCAGTTCATCGAATCTGATACATCCCACATGTACAAAGAAGATATGGAAGAAAGTTTTTACAGTTTTTTACAATCCTCATATTTTGGAGGAGACTATTATGATGAATCTGAGTGTGTATTCTCAGTTAATATAGTTCAAACTGATGGTAAATTTGAGCCATTTGAAAATGACCCTTGGGCACAACAAATGGACACTCAGTGGGAGCTTCGTTTTGAACAGCGACAACCACCTACGGAAGATAAAATCATCCAGATTGATATTGGTGACGGAACTATGTCTAAGCCAATATTCATCAGTAAAATTCTTTCTGAAGACGAACAGGAAGAGTTGATAAAAGTGATTAAAGAATATATTGATAGCTTTGCTTGGAGTTATGAGGATATGTCGGATCTAGACCCTAAAGTAGCTACTCATAAACTCAATATTCTTCTTAATGCTAAGCCTATAAAACAACAACAGCGGTATTTTTGACCAGATATGATGGATGCGATTGAAGCAGAAGTCAAAAAGCTGATCACATGTGGCTTTGTTCGTGAAGAACAACACCCAGACTGGATTGCCAATATTTTTCCTGTTATGAAGAAGAATAGAAAAGTCCGAGTTTGCATAGATTTTCGGAATCTTAATACAGCTTGTCGAAAAGACGAATTTTTACTTCCGATTACCGATGTCATGATAGACAATACATGTGGTTCTGAACGCATGTCTTTGATGGACGGATTTTCAGGATACAATCAAATTAAGATGCATCTAGGAGATGAAAAGCATACCGCTTTCCGTATACCCCTTGGGGTTTACTGCTATACGGTTATGCTATTTGGTCTGAAAAATGCCGGTGCTACGTATCAACGGGCCATGAGCAATATCTTTCAAGAGCATCTACGAAAATAGTTTAATGTTATGTGGATGACATTGCTGTCAAAAGTCGATCAAAAGATGATCACATTCAAGACCTGAAGACAATATTTGATTTGATGCGCCAACATCAACTGAAGATGAATCTTACTAAGTCTTTCTTAGGGGTTTCCAGTGGCAAATGTTTGGGATTTGTTATCATTTCTTAAGGTATCTATATTGATCCTGATAAAATCAAAGCAATTCTTGATATGCGTCCTCCACGCAACCTAAAAGAACTACGTAGCTTCCAAGGTCGTATTGCTTATATCAGAAGATTTATATCTAATCTTTCTGGGAGATGCCAGCCTTTCTCTCATCTATTAAAGAAAGGTGTATCATTTGTTTGGGATGAAGCATGTCGGAAAGCTTTTAATGACATCAAGTAATACCTTACAAATCTACCTGTCTTGGTACCTCCAGTGGTGGGAAGACCATTTTTGCTTTATGTTCGAGCCCTGGATCACTCACTTGGAGCTCTTCTTGCACAAAAAAGTGACAAAGGTCATGAACAGGTAATTTATTATCTTAGCCGAATGATGGTCGGAGCTGAACACAGATATACTCCTGTGGAGAAAGAATGTTTGGCCTTGGTTTTTGCTGTTCAAAAGATACAACATTATATGTCAGGACAAACTATTTATGTCATCTCCAGAATAAATTCTATTCGGGTATTGATGAGAAAACTGAGTATTCTTAACTCCAGGTTAGCAACCTGGGCGATGTTGCTTACAATGATATGGTCTATGTACCTCAAAAATCAGTAAAGGGTCAAGCATTAGCTGATTTCTTAGCAGCTCACCCTATACTTGAAACAGCGAAGCTATATGAGGACATTCTAGATGAAGTTGTAGATTACAACATGACTTTGAAGGATGATATTTGGCAACTATATTTTGATGGAGCATCGCAGGTTGGACCTAAAGGCAATATTGTATCCGAAGTAGGCATCGTCTTGGTTTCTCCCGGCAAAATGGTCATATACCGTGCTTATTCTCTTAATGAGCCATACTCTAATAATGTGGCAGAATATAATGCTCTGCTAATTGGACTCCAGGTAGCAAAACAATTAGACATCAAGTTCTTAGAAGCTTATGGAGATTCTCAACTGATTGTTAATCAGGTCAGAGGGACATATGAAGTCTGAAATCCTGACCTCATCCCTTATTATCAAGTGGTAATCGAATTGGTCCTTTCATTCAAAGGATTCTTCATCGAATTTGTACCATATTCTCAAAATTTGGAAGCAGATGTCCTTGCTAGTTTAGCTGCAGACTTAGCTGTTCCAATTAGAAGACAAAATACTATCACTTTGTTGGATCGAGACTTATTTTGTGTAAAGAATAACTTGCATATTGAACAGAGTTATACTATAGAATCAATTTCTCAACAAAGGGATTGGAGAAGTCCATTCATTGATTATATGGTCTCCAGGATTTTACATGAAGATTCAAAAGAAGCTGCATCAATCAAGAGACAATCATTTCGATTCTACTATGATTCTTCCTTACATATGTTATATCGTCGTTCTTATGACGAACTTTTACTGCATTGTCTCTCTGAGAGTGAAGCTAAACAAACAATCCGTGAAGCTCATCACGGTATCTGTGGTGCTCATCAATTGGGTCCAAAATTACAGGACCGTATTCGAAGAATGGGATATTATTGGCCTTCTATGATAGCAGATGCTGTGGAGTACGCCAGACGGTGTAAAGCATGTCAGATTCATGCTGATTTTATTTATCAACCATCTGAATTCTTACATCCTACAGCAGCTTCTTGGCCCTTCGAAGCTTGGGGCATGGATATTATTGGTCCGATTAATCCTTCTTCTGTCAAAGGACATCGATTTATCCTAGCCATAACAGATTATTTCTCTAAATGGACGGAAGCGATTCTCCTTGTTGAAGTAAAAACATCAAATGTGGTTAGTTTCATTAAATACCATGTCATTTATCGTTTTGGGATTTTCCAACGGATAATTCATGACAATGGACCACAATTTGCCAGTCAAGCATTTATCGATTCTATGACAAGAATCAGATCCAAAATTTGGCTTCTACGGCTTATAGTCCAGCTGCTAATGGTTTGGTCGAAGCCTTCAACAAGACAATCATTAAACTTCTCAAAAAGTTCGTCTCTTCTAATAAACGTGATTGGAATGAAAAACTTGGAGAATGTTTATGGGCTTACCGAACGACAGTCCGAACTCCGACTGGTTTTACACCATTCTTACTGGTTTATGGATGTGAGGCTGTTATTCTACTGAAAATTCAGATTCCATCTCTTAGAATAGCCATTGCAAATGAGCTAACTACAGAGAACAATGATCGCTTACGACTCCAAGAACTTGAAGGATTGGATGAGAAGCACCTTCAAGCGCAACAACACATTGAGCTATATCAAGCCCGCATATCTCGAACATTCAATCGTAAAGTTAAAAAGAGGGTATTTAAAGTCGGTGAGCTAGTTCTAGCTGTTCGAAAACCGATGGTGATGACTCATAAGAGCAAAGAGAAATTCCAAGCAAAATGGAAAGGTCCTTATGTAGTCAAGTCAGTATTCTCCAATGGTGCCTATAGGTTGTCTAAACCTAATAGAGATTTGTTTATGCTGCCGATCAATGGCAAATTCTTGAAGACATATTATGTTTGAATTTCTTCTTTATTTTCCAGCTACCAATGTTTGGTTAAGCTGATCACTTGTCTTCTAAAAGAGAATTTTTGATCTTCTGTCTTACTAGATTGTAACACCCAGTTTCTAGAATAAGGGTATTTTTGAAATTTTGTATTTATAATTATTATTTATTGTATGTAAATCATATTATGATTTTTGGTGATTTTAATCAATTTAAAACTGTTTTAAGTCATGGCTTGTGATTTTGATGCCTTGCTAGTGTAACCTGAGAGACTGCATGACCTAGAGCCTGACCATGTCATTAGGATAAATTATTTTTACTTTTGAGCATGAGGGTATTTTGGTCATTTGGCCTCTTTGAATTATTTTATGATTTATTGCACTGGTGATTGTTGATTTTGACTATTGCTAAGCTGTGACTTAAGAGACTGTCCTAGATTTTGACCTTGACTTGGTGACCAAAGTTAACATGGTATGGACCCTAGTCTAACTTAAGTCAACTCAAGTTAGGACACTTAGGATCAAGTTTGAAATAGGAGGATTGGTGTATTGGTTCATAGACTTGAGACTTAGAAATGGGTTCCATGACTAGTGTAACTAGGTCCATAGCCATTAGACTAAACCATAACCCTAATTTCTTACTTTATGACCAGCCACTAGGGCTCCCCATTCCCTATGAATAATCTTTTCCTTGTTCTTGCCTCTTTTATTAAATTTTTTCAAGCTTTGAAGAAAGAGGTAAAGAGCCATTCCATAAATTTTTTATTTCAACTCATTTTTAACTCTAGTCTTTTGTATTAGGACCTAATTATTGTTTATTTACTGTTGGTGGAGAGTAATCCCAGATTTTAAGTAAATTGGGGATCTGAGCTAGCAAGGAGGAACACTTCATTTTGGGGCTTTTTCTTGCTAATTGCACCTATAGGTAAAATTCCTTAAATTGCATTAATATTTCATTTTCTTTGCATTTAGGGCTAGATCTAGGAGTCTCCTAGCTGTTCCTGAAGTTTGGGTCAATTTCGTGTCCGTTTGGTGTCCGTATCGGACACGTGTCATAAGTGTAGTGTAGGTGTTTGATTAAATGCCTCTAAGGATTTTATTTTCGATTTTTGCTAAACTATTGCATGAATGATAGGTATATGTTAAACTGATTTAGGATACTAAGATGTTCTCAGTTGGGTTGAACATGGGATTAGGATATGGGGTTATGAGTATCAGAGTTTGGCATGGGAGTTAGTTCATGTTAGGATTTTATTAGAAGTTGAGTTGGCAAAGGATAGCAGCAGCAGGCAATGCTTGCCCTGCCTTGGCTTTGCTTGGCTTTGCATTGCAGCTGCAGCAGGCAAGCATGGTAGTAGCAGCAGCAGGTTGCCATGTTCATTTACTGGTATCATTATATTCTGGCTGGAATCATCTTGAATCATTGTGTTGGAATTTTGGATTCACTTGCTGGGAGGGGAAATACTAGAGTAAGACATGTAGACATACCCCAATTCTGGAATCACCCTATGCTGGAATCAAACTGAAATGATAGCCATGTCACACCCGGCCAGGTGTGTGATGTGCCAGATTACCTATAGCCGTTTACATGTCAATCTCGGTATTTTAAAACATACTGCTAGAGTATAGGCTGGACTCACCCTGGAATCATTGATCACTATGACTGGAATCGTCCCTTACTGGATTCATCTTGTATTAGATTCGTCTTGTACTGGACTTACATTGGAGTTACACTCGTATACATTTACTGTCTGGACTTATATCATATTATCCTGGTTCAGCTAGTTCTATTTTTACAGTCTTTATTGCCATGATTCTTCTCTTGTTTAGTTACTTACTTTTCTTACACTTTATCTGTCTTTCTTACCATCACCTAAATATAAACTGCCATGTTCATCAATACAACTGCCTATAACTGCTTTATAATTCTCTGTCATTTACTTGAATTTTCTAGATAAGATTGTGCTCGTTCCTGTCCTGACTGGACCTGTTGAAATATTACAGATACTTACGCTGAGGACACATGCCCTATATGTTATGGACCTGGAGACGGGACAACTACTTTTGGTCCCGACACTCAGGAGTGATCGGGATTTAGTTAGTAGACTTACATTTTGTCTCTTGTAGAACTTGTTGAATTGGATTTGAGACTTGTGTTGTATTTAAGATTGTTGAGATTTTGTTATTATTATAGTAGTCGTCTTTCTATTTCTTAGTTACTTCTCTGTGTTATCTTATCATGCTTAGACTGTGATTGAGTTACAATATTTATACTTGTCCTCCGTTCGGAGTTAATCATGATGAGTACATATTACAGCATGAGTTGATGGTTAGTTAGAGACTTAGAATAGCGTTCTACCGCCGATACTGCGACGTAGGCTGGGCGCTGTTACGTACTCGTACCCTCACAGTGGGTACGGGTCGTGACACAGATGATTAAAAAGAGAGATTTATTACTTATCATGTTCTCATAACCTCTGAATAAATATTAAGTTTACTTCTCTTCCTATTTATCATGTCCATTTAGCCTCTGAATAGATATTAATCTATTTTTCTTTGAGTTGTTACGATCTGTCACGTTCATATTACCTCTGATAGTGTCATATACTCTAAACAGAAAAAGAGATTCATTATCTATCATGTCCACATTACCTCTGGATAGATATAATTTATTAAGTTTAGAAAACTTGTCATGTCCATATTACCTCTGATAAGTGTTTTCTATCTCATACCTATAGTTTAATTTCAAAAATAAATGATAGGATCATAAAACAAATATTTTATTCTTTTCTTGTAAACATTATAGAATTAAAAAGATAGAAGATTACAAAAGCTCTTTATTTGCCTAAGGCGGAGCAGATAAGTCTTCTAGCAGTTTCTGCAGCTCTGCTAGACGTTTCTCGCAAGAGTTCATCACAGTTGTAGTAGCTAAAGTTCGCCGAGCTTTTGAAGTACAAATATGGGAGAAGTCAGCGAAAGTAGCTATCATCTTATCCTTAGCTTCGTCAAGGGTTTTGATGGTAGATTCAGTTTCGAAGACTTGTTCCTCTAAAATTGAGCTCTGTGTTAGTTGCTGGTCTCGAGCTTTGATCAACTGCTCCCTCTCCACCTTCAAATGAGCTAATTCAGCCTCAACTTCTCGAATTCAATCATTCTGTTGATGAATTCTCATATTCGAAGTTTCATAGACTTTTCTTTGGATCTCTAGCTGGGATTTAGCTTCAGCCAAAAAAGCTTTTTCTTTGGCGACCTTTATGCTGTACTCATGGAGGGCTTCATTGAAATTCGTCTCCCGAGCAAAGTATTCAGCTGATAAAGCGTCATACTCGCTTTGGATAAGACTTTCAGTAGTTTTGCTTGATAGCCTTAGATATTCTCTAATGGGCTGTCCAAGTTCCTCCACGGTCTTCTCTAATACCGCTGCTCTCGCTGCATCATTGAACATGGTGACATTTCTGATCGTAAGAGAAATAGACGCCTTCAAGCTTTCATAATTGATGCCCTTATTCAGGACCATTTTGATCAGAGCCGCCAGAGTATTGTAAAAAGTCTCAGTATGAATCTCAACTAAAAGATTCATTTCTGCGTTTGAGCTCGGTGTGGCGGCAATCTTTACCAAATCTTTTTTCTGAAGAGTAGGAGCAGATGTTGTTGCCTTGGTAGCAGACTGAGATGAAGCCATTGTTATTGCTGCTACTATGGCCAATTGATTCCCAGGAGCTTCAGGAATAATATCTTCAGCAGTAGTTACTCCAGCCGTTTCTGGAGTCGAAACTACTTGAGTTTTGGTGGCGGTGATTGGTGCGGGTGGAATGGTAGTTATAGCAGCTGACTCTGGTTCGGGCATTGTCTCTTCAGGAACTTCTACTGGATTTGTAGCAATAGCAGAGGATGCTATTACAAAGTCCCCAGCTTCAGTTGATGATTTGACTATGTCTTTATCACCTTCTTCGGCTACCGGCTCTGCAGGCTCTTCAATTATTTCAGTTGTAATGGGTCCTTCTACAACTGGTTCTTCGTTAAAATCTATTTCTTCCTCAGCAGCCGCTTCATCATCTACAGTGGGTTCTACTGCAGTTTGTTCTTTAGCTCGGTCCTCAGCAGGAGGAGACAATTCTGGCTGAGCCTGTACCTCAGGTTCTTGTTGAATCTCTGTATCTTCTTCTTCTTCTGAAGAATCCTCTTCCTCAGACTCCGTGTTTTCCTCATAAATATCTTCTTGAAGAGGAGGAGGAGCCACAACCTTTGATCCAATGATAACACCTACAAAAATTAAACAAAATAAGTTAATATACAAAGATCATAATTTTGTATAGATTTTATGTAATTTATATTTACCTGGAGTAGGTGCAGTACGTGCCAGGTATGAGTCATAATCCCCATCCCAGTCATCATCATCGAAAACTAGACCTGGTTCATCTGATGGGATGAGCTCTCGATCAACAGTGGCAGCCTCCTCAGTAACTTGTGCCTTTTGAGGCAAAGTTAGATGAAGTGATGAGCTGAGGCATCCAGGAGATAGGACCGTCACCGCTTTTGTTGACGCTGCTGGTTGGGATGCCGAGGATCCTTCTCCAGGGTGAGCTGAAGAAGATGCCAGATATTGTGGCTCCTCGACTGGAGTGTCACTCTCTGGGGTAGTGGCTCTTGGTCTAGAAGGCCCTTTGACGGTAACCTTCTATTTTTTCTCAGGCAGGGTCTTCTCTGGAAGAGTACCAGCTGCACCTTGCTTCCGTTTTCTGGTCTTGACAATAATGATTGGTCCTGCAACTTTTTCTCCAGCACCCATAGGAATGACTTCCAGATACTCATCTGGAACGGCAGCGTCATCGGGTGTGTCTGGAAATACCCTGACTGGCTCTTCAATATTCACTTCCCTGGGCCATCTTAGACTCCCTTTCAGGTTGTAGCCATGGAAAAAGGAGTGGATGGATACATAAAAACGAGAATACGTATGAAGTATACGTAGCTCGGTCGTGCTAGTAGCAGTCGATACTCTGAATTTAGCACCGGTACCGGCAGTGCTAAAGTATCTCTAGGCTTGTCAAGCCCCGCTCCCGTAGGAGCGATCGTCCTCGCTAAGGCATGATGCCGTAAGAGCCTAGATTGCGCTCGTGCAAGGCGGGTTCCATAACGGCCGATTACAGCGGCGGCGAGGGGTCGTCGCATTTTGAGTCCCAAGCAGAGACATTGAACACGCAGCAGAAATTTAGAACGAAACACAAGTTATTCAAAAGAAGCTCTTAATTGATATCGAAACAACGGTTACATTGGGGGCGCAAGGCCAAGATTACAATCGCTCAAGCTCACTCTTCTCACTTTACAAGTCATTCTGCTCTCTCTCATATCTCGATACAATACTTGAATCCAGTGGAAGCTTCGGAAGGCGATGTCCATACATTATGTCCCGTATAAGTCTGGTCTTCACGCGACCGCAAGCTTCGAATCGCCAAGGAACTCCGTGCCTCGACGCATCCAAGCGAGCCCCGCACCACGAGCTTCTACCTGTGCCTGCACATAAACACTGTGTGGGTGTCAGTACTCAACTGTACTGGTGGAGTGAGCTCCTCGCCCACTCATACAAAACCAACACGTTTTATTTACTTTATGCAATACAAGCCCCTTTACGATTGTCTTTCTAGTATTGCCTTAGGATCGATTTTAGGACCGACACCTTGGTCTATTTTATGCCTCTAGACCGTCACCGTGCCTTTGCACGAATAACGTACTCATACTTTACCGCTAGACCTTCTCGTTTCAAATAACGTCAACTTATCGCCTCGTGCTTGCCTTTTGTGCCATACTCTGGGACGTAACGACTCGGTCGTGCAATGAACTCGATTCGTGCTTTAGTATCACCGAGGCAGTGCCTCCTCGCTTAGTCTTATCTATACTCATGTTGTGACAATGCGGCTGTGCCTCATATTTTGAGGTCGTGCCCAGCAACTTGATTCAACTTAACCAAACTTGTCCTACGGCCCTTCTCGACTTAACTCGCAACGATTAACCAAACTCGTGGAACCGGTGTTGAGAACTCAAGTACGACGCCATATCTCGTGCCTTAGCACGTGTCTTTACGTATAGCCGAATCATAGGCTTTATAACACTTTGGGTACAACCGAGCACACATTCGCAACACATCACATACCGTGCTTATACTTTCTTTGTTACGATCGACACCGTGCATGCGGATTCGCCGCTTAGCATGCCGATTTCTATATAAAAGGCCACTGGCATGACATGCCATCGTGGACATAGCTCGGACAGGCGGCGGGTCCTTCAGCGCAGGTAGCGATCCCCGTTGAAAGCCCCCGACTACCCACGCAATAAAAGCATGCGCTGCTATAACGTCTACCTCCTAGGACGACTGGGCCCGGTGCCCCGGCGTATAACCAGTCTAGGCAGAAATCCTTGTCGACAAGGTGTCCAATGACCACGCACCTACGAGACGTCTAGACTCACGTAAATGCATGGCCTACTTGTTGAAACGACTGGAACTATACTTAGCAACTCGTGCTCTGAATCACACTTGGCATAACGTGCCTCGGGACCGCGAGACTCCCAACCGAGGGACCGCCTCGAACTTCTTAACGTGGATAGGAACGCGAGACTCCCAACCGAGGGACCGCCTCAAATACTTAACGTGGATGGGAACGCGAGACTCCCAACCGAGGGACCGCCTCGAATATTTACGTAGATAGGAATGCGAGACTCCCAACCGAGGGACCGCCTCGAACTTCTTTGAACTTGAGGGAATGACTACTACGTAGCCTTCCAACTTAACTTGAACAAAACGTGTTCCTTAAGTGCTACGGACCGTGGCTAACTTTACACCGTGCCAACCGTGGCTCGTGCCTTTAACTGACTTTTGTCTTACACGACGCTATCACCCAAGTCATACGTTATATGACGGCCCGTAAGATCGTAGGACTATTTGACTTGACAACCGCAGAACGAGCGGGACGATACTTGGAATGACTTAGGTCGACCGGCATAACTTTGCCTAATTTACTCAAGCCTACAACTTAACCCGAGGGACGAGCCAAGGCTATGCCAAGCCTTGCGCAGTGGAAACGTGCATGCTTTATCGAGCATTTATGCGGGCGACGCCTATTCACTTAGGCTAACTCATCGTTTGTGTCGAATACCAACTTTCCTTCTCCCAAGCCACGGGACGAAGGATCGAGTGTCGTTTTCAAAGAACGCTGATCCGACTTCTATTGAGACCGTGGGACCATTTTCCATGTTCTAAGACATTCCGACGGGTCGGGATTATTCCCTTAGCTATGTGCGTTCGTAGCTTTTATCTTAGCCTACTTGTGCAAGTTGAAAACACACGAATTATTAAGTGAAGGCAGAGATGAGGCAAGTTCACCGAAACTACCCCACCTGAGCGATGTCTTCGAGTCGCCGTTGTAAGGCCAAGTCCGAACGCCGTCGGCGTTTCGATTCCTCCGATTGACTTTGCGGGACGGGGCACTACAAGGCTCTCGCACCATCAATCAGCTTACCATAATGGTAGAAGCTAGTGGAGAGATTGCCAACATGAAGTTGGTCATATCCAAACTGGCGAACGAACCGACTTGGTAGATATGGTTCGAACGCGCAGTTGTCTTTATTCCTGTACATCAGATGTGAGGGTCTGATGTACTGTAGCCATTTGAGAACTGGCACAGGCAATAAAGTCCTCTCTTCTACTTTATCTTCAAACTGTACACCGAGGTAGTCGCCTGGAACTGGTGGTCTTATACAGAAGAAGTTCCATCAATGGGAATTGTTCAGCACTACTCTTGTGTCTGCTACGGAAGTTGTAATCCATGTGGCTTTGTTAAATTTTTGGAGGAAGACCTCCGTATTATCTCCAGGGCCCAGTGGCAATAAACTGCAGTTGTGATGCAGTAACCAGCCCATCAAATAAGTGTAGGGCATCTCTACCCTAAGAAAATCCTTTCGGTGAGGAGCATTATTGATTCGTTCCTCACCAAAGGTCCGCAAATATGCGTTTATTCGGCACACCATTGCCGATAGCAGGTTGATTCTGGCCTTAAACACCAAACGTACTGTTTGCCACAGTACGTTTCGGTGAATTCTGTCTACTGTGCAGATCCCGAGCACAACCCATCTCTGCAGCCACAGAGATAGAAAGCCTGCTAGCAAGGCCTCTCTCGAGATCTTTTGACTACCATGCTTCCGGTGGCTCAGGGTTTCAGTCCCTGCAGGGATGTTTCCGGTCTTTTTGGACAGATACTGATCCGGAGACTAATAAAAGATCATTAAACCATTGATCAGATCTGAAGGGATTATCAAACAAGGGTTGATGGTTGGAGCCTTGTTTTCTTAAAATCTCCCCTTCTCGTTCTTGGCTATCCTATTCTCAGGATAGAATAGATAAATTATCCATTTTGTAGTGTATGCCAAGTGTGATCCACTGTCATACATAGATGTGCAAATTAAGTAATGGCACATCAGTTCTTGGTAGACCTCAACTAATCGAGGATTCTTCTTCCTGATTTCTGCCAGTTCCTGATTGGAGGGAACGTATTCTTCATAGGGCGCTTCACCCATCGGAAGCTTCGAGATGAATTGCATCTCGTGTAGGGTGAGACCCATCTCACCCAATGGAGTTGCAAAAGTTCATGTTGAACTTATATACAACTCCATCAGAGCCAAGAATAGGTTGCTGTTCATCGGTATACCGTGGCTCGTAGAGGCTACCGCTTCATACAGACCGATGGCTTCCAAGTCCGCCTTGAAGTTCTTCATGATCCAAGTACTAAGCTGGATCCAGTTATGGTTATAAGGTGACAGCCACCCTGGTAGCCTAGGGTTGGCCTGAGGATATAATACTGCAGCCCTTATGAACTTATTAATGAACATTTGGGTCTGCACTGGCTGAATCAGAGCAGAATCTTCACTCGGTGTGAACCCAGGTAATAAACCAGAGAAAGGGACAACACCACCATAGGGAACACTAACGTGATACCCCATATCGTTGGCTCCATCCCTCTTGAAGATGATTTTGCCTGGTCTACCATGACTGCTGGGAGTCAGGTTCCACATCATCTGTCGGGGATGGGTGGCATGGACAAATACAGATAGGGGATAATCTATGTCCATGTCGGGGAGATACATCGCCCTCTCTCCAAATTTGAACACCCAGGACTCTTTCTTGGGGTGTGTTTATGATTTGAAGTCTATCGCATCCCCGAATAAGAAGGCTGGCTTCAGAAATTGTTGGTCATCTAGTGATACCAACACTTCCCCATTTATCATGGACAACAGCATTCTGTCTCCTTGAGCAGCTATCAGCTGTGCTCTCTCTGCAGGATATTCCGGGTCCGACTGGGGGAACTCTATATGGGACAGGTTTTCCAAATAATTTGAGCCCACTATACTAGCTGATGAGCCAAATATTTCTGCAAGTGGGTGAATTTACAAATCCACTGCCAAAAGAAAAAGAAAAAAATCAAGTTAGTGAAAATTTAATTTGAAATTTTTATGCAGATGATTTGGTCTGAGGTTTACGCTTATTAAAGTTGAAAAAAGCTTTTAAAGTGTAAAAGATTCTTTATTTTACGCACAGTCTTTTATTATGAATTTTTACGTTGGCACGTATTGACGTGAGCGTATATTGAATTTTATGCTGGCACGTGTTGACGTGAGCGTATATTGAATTTTACGCTGGTACGTGTTGACGTGAGCGTATATTGAATTTTATGCTGGCACGTGTTGACGTGACCGTATATTGAATTTTACGCTGGCACGTGTTGACGTGAGCGTATTTTGAATTTTACGCTGGCACGTGTTGACGTGAGCGTATTTTGAATTTTACGCTGGTACATATAAACGAGAGCGTATTATAATTTTTACGCTGACACGTATAGACGTGAGCGTATTTTGATTTTTATGTTGGCACATATTGATGTGAGCGTATTTTGATTTTACGCTGACACGTATAGACGTGGGCGTATGTTTTTACTTTTATGCTGACACGTATAACGTGGGCGTATTTTTGTTATCTCAGTTTCTACGCTGACACGTATAATGTAGGCGTGAAGTGAAAATCTCGAGTCTTCTTCTCTGACAAATTTGCGACCGAAGTTTAGTGCTCTACCTTTCATTGCCGGAGCTGCGACGGGTTTGCTCGGTCGGGGCGTCGTCGATTATGGGATGGTGGTTTTTGTGCGGTCGGCCGACGATGAATCAGTGGCGGGCTTCTTTCCCTTGCTGCCGGCGACGGTCTTGCTCTTGGGGGCCATGGATTTGGGTCGAAGTTTCGAAGAAAGAGAGAGAATAAAGAGAGTTCGGGATTGCAAGGGACGAGTAAAGTTCTCTATGTGCTCGAAAAGGTATATTTATAGAGAAATTTTGAATCGGGTCAAATTCCCGAAATTTATGCTGACGGTTGGATATCTCGAATTTTATGCGGACTGTTGACCGTTGTGTATCCCGAATTTTACGCTGACTGTTGAATATCCCAGATTTTACGCTTCTGTTCAAAGTATTTCAAATTTTGGAAATATTTAAAAACTTTGAAGGGGGTCTTGTAGGAGCGTAAAAAGTGCTTCATGGACTAAGTCAAAGAAGTTGAGAACTTTACACAAATCAAACAGAATAAAACTCTACGCGAGCTACTCTCTACGCGAGCCACTTTACGCGAGAGCTATCCGTTGAACTTTACGCGGAGGACAGCCTGTCATGCTGCATTTAATGTGTGTGATTCTAGTTCTGACACAATGATTTTCTGACAGCAGGATTGCACAGAAGCCGAGAGGATTTGATTTACACTAAACCCAATACTGTCGTTTAGTGTGCAGATGAGCTACTTTACGCTCAAAAGATTGCTTCTTTTATGCACAAAAGCTATTCGAGCTTTTACATTCAAGGCTATTGTGTGCGTAAAGTTTATTTGAGCTAATTTTACGCTCAAGGCTATTTTTAGCCACTTTACGCGGAAAGATTATTTTGAGCTATTTTACGCCCCAGCTGCTACTTTACGCAGGAAGTATATTTTGGATCATTTTTATGCCCGATCTTTTCTGGCTACATGAGAATCTGCTTACGTGGCTTTCATGCCACACTTATCGAGGAATGTGTGTACGTGCTCTCCTTATTTTGTTGAAGTAGTGGGACACATGTCACCATACGTAGAGATCAAAACTCTACATGAGACTCTACATGAGACACATGTCATCATGCGTAGAGGATGATTTTCATCGTGGGTGACAGTTACTCGCGTAGAGACCCAATTTAGTTACTTTTTACGCACAGAGAGTCTAATCTATAAATAGACTTATTTTTTTAACACGAACATAATGAAGAGATCAATAGAGAGACATGAGAGGAGATTCTGAGAAAACTCATATTTTCAGAGTGATATTCCCAGAAGCATTTTTTCAACTTTTTCTCAAGAACAGGGTGAAGCAAAGCAGGAAAGCATTCGACTGTGCCATCAGTGCCGTTGCTCGATACCTTTCTGGTGACTTAGTTCTTCCGATTGTTCATCTTCTTCAAGCAGTTTTTTTCATCATCATCGTATGGTCCATGGAACAAAGTGGTCGCTCTCAGATCAGACTTCCATAGCAATACTTCCCAGAACAATTTGTACTTTTGTATTTTTTCTCATTTTCTTTCAAAAGCCAATTTTTAGGCATTTTGTTAAGTGAAACAAAAATTTTCTAGGGGGAGATTTGTAACCCCACTTTCTCAAATTTACGGATTTTAAAGTTTTTGTAATTTAAGTTTGATTAAGTAAGTAAAATTCTTATTTAGTAATTATATATGATTATTTTAATTGGAGAAAGAATTTAAATTGCCTTAGCTTGAGGGATGAATTCCTGAAATTAGTTATAACTAACATATTGTGGTCCCCACATTTCTAACAACCTTCCCTAACTACCTAACAATTCCTCTAACCAAATTTAGGGTATTATTGTAATTACTATTAAAAAGCAGGGGCTCAAATAGAATTTTCACCATAAAATTTTCTTCTGCTTTGTATATGTAGTTGAGGGGGGGGGAGAGAGAGAGAGAGAGAGAGAGAGAGAGAGAGAGAGAGAGAGAGAGAGAGAGAGAGAGAAAGAGAGTTATTATTTCTCTCTGAACCAAATCAACCGAGCTCCCCAAACTCTTTCCCCAAATTCACTAGCCCTAACCCTAACCCTAATCTCTTCGGAACGATGGCGCTGGCCATGGTGACCACACCTCGCCGAGTGCCGGTAGCCAGGGCTCGACCTCTGCATCTCAGCGATGTCCACCTCTCGACGACGACGGGAAGCTCTCGTCCCCTGCAGCGGATGTATTCTCCATGACAAGCTTGACGACGAATGTACTGATCTTCAGAGATGAATCGAGATCCAGTCCGGGATCGATCGGTCCATCGTCTTCTACGATTTCAGCATGGACGTCGTCTTCCCTCTCGGTAGCCATGGCCGACGTCCTCCTTGTGGTCAGTGGCGACGACAATGAGTAGGCGCCGCTTCCTCTCCAACAACGGCCGCGTGATCTTTTCCGACGACGGCGAGTCCTATTTCCCATCGAAGATTTTTCTGACGATCTAGAGGTGGCGCTTAGGAGTTCTCCGCCGCCGTATCCACGTATCTTCCCATCGATGATGGCGATGTCGATCGACCCTTCCTCCAGCAGTTAGGCCACACTCATAAATCGATATATCTTTCTTCGGCGACGACAAGGTCCAGATCGAGGACGAGGTTCGGTCTTCTTCCCGGTTAGTCTCGATCAAGATCGCGAACTAGTTTTTGAGTTTCCAATTTTAGAATCTTTTCTTCAATTATTTCGTTGGTTAATTTCCCTCTTCTTCTTGTGTCGATGGAACCTATGCAGCAGTTCCCTGTCGAAATCGGATCTGATCGAGATTGTTTTGGCTCAGAGTGGTTACTCGTTCGTTTTTCTTTCATCGGTGGTTCATCTTTGAGGATTCGATGACCGAACCTTGTAGAGGCGTGCGATCTGGATCACGGCCGAGAGTGCCGAAGAACAATTTGGAACTTAACTACTGGACTCTTAGCTATATTGGGAATCATGGAAGCTGTGTCCGAGGGACGTGTCCTGGTTCAGTATTTTTACCTCTCCCAAGTATTTAAGCTATCTTTCTATCGATTCTTATTTCTCTACTTTTGTGTTTGAGTTCGAGTTTGGCCAGGATCAGTTGTGTGTGTGACCTGGTGATCGAAGTCGTGTTCGTGTAGTCCATATCATGTTCGTGTCGGAGTACGGGTGCGTGTTCGAGTACAGCGTAGAAGAGGCTGGATCAGTTCAATAGTTGGTGTTGTGAAGTTTTGGATCTGGATTTAGCTCATTGATTCTGCAATAGAGATGTGCCGATCCTTTTTTATTCGGCATCTGCTGAAATTTGAATGCTATATAGTATCTATTATTTCTGCAATATAGTTGTATTAATTCCTACTTTGATTCTTTTGAATTGTATATTTTTACTTAGGCCTATCCTTATTTTGTTGTATTTTTATTTTCTGGGATTGGATGGTTGGGTGGGCTTGTAGAAGCAATTTTGAATGAATCCTTGGTAGGAACATGAATTCCAGTTGTGCATATTTTCTGGGATTGGCTTCTATTTAGATCTATTTATGTGGCTCATTTTGGTTTCAATTGGAGGAGTTTTTAAGGGGTGGTTGAGTTTTCAATTAGGAAGCCAGTAGGTCTTGGTTGTGTCCCATGTCCTAAGTTGTGTTAATCTTGTTAGTATAAGGGTTAGCTTGTGTATGATTCGGCTGATACAAATGAAGAAGAAGAGTTAGCTGCTGATTTTTGTAATGCAAGGAGTTGGAACTCTGTTGTTGTTGCTGATTATGAGGGATTGAATATAATCAGCTTACACTTAGATTTGATTGCAGGAAGGCTAAGGAGGGTTGGTTTAGTAAGTTTTTGGAGTATGTTGATGGGTTGGTGTTTACATTTGCAGACTAAATTACTGCCTTGATTGAGGTTTATTAAACCTATACTTTAGTTGGGTTTGCTGGTTTTTGTAGTCTTGACTGCTGCTGTGCTCGAATAGATAAATACTAGGATGTGGGTTAACTCTACGCCAGGATGTTGTCGTTGTGAGAACAAAGAATGAGCAGACTTTTAATTCATAGCATTATTAGTAAATATGGATTTCCATTTACTTTCTTAATAGGTGTCAATAATAATTTTCCTAAGTAGATTGCTAATATACATTTTCTAGGTATATATGTATCCTAGTTATTATTCTTACTAAATCATTTTCCTTACTATTTTAACTACCGGTTCTACTACTCTAACAATTGGTAATATATGTGTAGGCTAATTCATTAAGCTAGTTATGTATATAAATAATTAATTATTAATAGATTTACTTATTAAATAGTTAGTGATATTTAGGAAATGATTATTGTCTAGAATTAACCAACTTGTACCGACTTGAGGAGGACTTACAGATCTACTCCTTATTCCCGATCACCCTGAGCAAAGGCAAGTACATTCTATGGTCTTGTGCATTTACATTCATATCCTGTGATTT
This sequence comes from Iris pallida, assembly GCA_029216955.1. NCBI lineage: Eukaryota > Viridiplantae > Streptophyta > Magnoliopsida > Asparagales > Iridaceae > Iris > Iris pallida. The sequence goes on along the minus strand of JANAVB010025598.1, from coordinate 23,089,553 downwards.
CCTGTGACATGTTATGACATAGTACCATGTTCTCCTGTACTTTCATGTTCTTGTACTTGTGTCGGGGAGGGGAAATACACTAGCTATGTGACCAAGCCCTGGTTCTAATATTCATGTAGATAGCTTAGGCCTCGCATCGTGCATGCGGGTCCTAAGCCGTACCGATCTTCATGTACTCCTATACATGTTCCTGTACTCACCCAGCCGGTCACATAGGCTAGTTGTATTTCAAATATTGTGCACATGTTATGTCATGTACTTCAGGTTCATGGTTTACATTCTTATACTTTATTTTCTGTACTTTACATTCATGTACTTCCATATTATTTTTCTGTACTTTATAATCCATGTTCTCCTGTACTCATTTCCATATCACGATATTCTTGTTCATTTCCTAGAATTGTACTGTGCTCCTCTCCTGACTGGACATGTTGCAGGTGTACTTGCAGGATATTGTTCTACCTTATGGGCCAGAGCCCGGGATCCTAGCTGAGTGGGATGGAGTCATAACTTAGCTAGAGGCTTCAGGTTTAGACTGTTTAGCTTTACTCCTAGATATTATTTTAGAGCCCATAGTATATTTTCCTGTTGACTCTGGTACCTTTATGTTATATGGATTTGTGGATTATGGTGATCTTTCTGGGAACGTTTTATAGATATTGTAATTATACACATTCTTGTTTATCTGGTTAGATTTTCCTAGCATGATACAGCTTACTTTGTCGTGTCAAACGACGAAGGCTGGGCGTGTTCGATTTGTGTCCGATTATTCGGGAGCGCGTCGTGACAGCTTGGGTTGCGTTCTTCAGCGGCACTGGAAGGTGATTTTCTATGCATCCAGATAGTTACGTCCTCATGAGAAGAACTACCCTACCCATGATCTGGAGTTAGCAGCTGTTATTTTTGCTTTAAAGTTGTGGAAGCACTACCTGTACGGAGAGCGAGTTGATATCTTCATGGATCATAAGAGCTTGAAGTACGTGTTCACCCAGAAGGAGTTGAACATGAGGCAAAGATAGTGGCTTAAACTGATAAAGGACTTTGATATCTCATAGCAGTACCATCCAGGGAAGGCCAACGTAGTTGCAGATGCCTTGAGCAGGTATCCAGTCGCTATGTATTTGATGGCAGATCGTCATCTATTGTCCGATCTAGATAGTTTGGGTATCGAGGTGATAGTTTCGGGCATAGAGATTCAGATGTGGGGTTTGCATATTCAGTCTGAGTTGATGGACAGAGTCAAATCAGCACAGTTTGGTGATGTTGCCCTGAGGAGCATCAGGGAGCAGGTGCGGGCAGATTTGCTAGACGATTTCTCTATAGCCGAAGATGGGTCGCTGATGCACGGTGTTAGACTGTGCATTCCGAGTAGAGAGCTTCGGGAGGAGGTTCTTCAGGGAGTGCATCGATCTTAGTACTCTATGCATCCTCGAGCAAATAAGATGTACAGAGACCTGAGAGAGCATGTATGATGGTACGACACGAAGCGAGAGGTAGCTCAGTTTGTATCTCGCTGCTTGGTGTGTTAGCAGGTGAAAACCGAGAGACAGAGACCAGCTAGGTTGCTACAGCCACACCCATTCCAAAGTGGAAGTGGAAGCACATCACCATGGACTTTGTGTCCGAACTTCCATGATCTCCTAGAGGGAAAGACGCGATATGGGTCATCGTTGATAGATTGACCAAATCGGCCCACTTCTTGCCTTTCAAAGTAGAATTGTCTACGGAGAGGCTGGCAGAGATGTATATATGACAGATAGTCAGATTGTACGGAGTTCCGATGAGCATAGTCTCGGATCGGGATAGTCGCTTCACTTTCTATTTCTAGAGGAGTTTGTAGGCTAGCTTGGGCATCCAACTCAAGTTCAGTACCGCGTATCACCCCCAGACAAATGAGCAGTCGGAGAGGACCATCCAGACTCTTGTGGATATGCTTCGCACGTGTGTGTTAGACCTCGAGGGTCCTTGGGAGGATCATTTTCACCTGGTAGAGTTTGCTTACAACAACAACTATCAGGCCAGTATAGAGATATTGCCATTTGAGGCTCTAAATGGACGGAGATGTCGTACTCCTTTGTCATGGAATAATGTCGGTGAGAGGATGTTGCTTGGGCCAGAGATGGTAGTAGATGCAGCAGAGAAGGTTAGATTGATCAGGGATAGACTTCAGGTGTCTTAGAGTAGACAGCGGTATTGGGCCGATAGCCACATGAGACCGTTAGAGTTCGAGGTTAGTTTCAATTTTCTGTTGGGCTTGCTTATGATTGTTTGTTTAGGTTTTGTGTGTTGAGTTTTGGTTTTGTGTCTAGGTTGGTGATATGGTGTTCCTGAGTATTTCTTCGACACATGGCATGATTCGCTTTGGCTGGGGGAAATCTTAGTTCGTGCTACATCGGGCGTTTCACTATCCTTGAAAGGGTCATGCAGTAGCCTATCGACTAGACTTGTCGCCTATGCTCGAGGAAGTTCATAACATGTTCCATGTGTCACAGCTGAGGCGGTGCATGGCAGATCCTAGCCTTGTATTAGATTATTCTGCGATAGAGGTGGGGCCTACTCTCAACTATCCAGAACAGCCTGTGGAGATTCTGGATAGTCGGAAGGAGGTGCTGTCATGCCCCAGTACCGAAATACTGAGGGTAACTAGGCCAGCTACACCATATGAGGTATGCAAATGTCATATGGCGATCGTGGCTGTCAAAATATAAGGGGTGCACGCTACAATCAAGTCTCCTACGGTTTCACAGAGCATCTATGTCTCAATCAATCAAAACAAGAAGCAGTAAATAATGATCATATAAGACAAAGTAGTAAAGCGTCCCCGACGCTTCAACCAAATGAATCATGAGCCTAGCTATACAAAATAATAAACAAGTGCTGAGAGTCAATAGTATATAACCATAGTGTAGAAGCATGAAAAATATGGGGTTCATGCGATTTACAATTTATCGCGTAGCCAAAACAGGTCCGCATGAAGGAAAGTCGCATGACTGTTCAATGACATATGCGGCCCATCGACAAACAGCTGTGGAAGGAAGATATGTGGCCAAGAGGAGCAGTTTGACTGATAAAGCTGACAAGTCCTGTCAAAACATCACAGTTCTGACATTTCGACAAAAAGAGATAAGACGTGAGATGTCACCCAAAAGCAGGGTTCGTACGCCTCCATGCGGCCAAAAGAGTGTCATCTAAGCCGCATGAACCTCATGCGGCTCAGCTTATGCGGCCCTAAAGTTTCCAAACTTCATACAACCAAGAGTAACTGTGATCCAAGCCGCATGAGTCTCATGCGACCCCACATGATCGAAGACTGAGAAAACCATACACAACAGGACACGTGGCAATTTGACCAAGTCTTTAGCTACCCAGATTTGCTGCAACAAAATCCTAACAAATCGACAGATGGCAACCAAAGAGTGGGTCTTTGCGTGCTAATCAGCGACGTGGCCTCAAGCCGTCTATGCGGCTCAACATACATTCTACTATAAATATCAGGGTGCCACACCCCTGCAAATGGCTGGCAACCTTCAAGAGAAAAGCAATCTCTTCAAGAGCTAGAGACTGCATCAGATAGTCCACGGAGTAAGGCAGAGTTGATAGCACTTTTCCGAGCCTCCACCGTCACCCCCAGAATCAAAACTAAACAATTGTACTTAGATTGTTTTCTAGGATTTCTTTCTAGGCTTTCTTTTGTACAAGCGAGTTTGCAATCAATTTCAGTGTTCTGCAATACCTGTCTTTGATTTTTTATGGCAAACACGATGGAGACTTTGCTGGGGACTTCCTTCTCTTCCAATGAGAAGTTGGTGATGCAATCTGACGCGTCCAAGCCCGGCTCTACGTAGCAAATACTTGTGGTTCGCTTCGTCCAACAAGCCTTCGAAGAATTGCTCTCTGAAGGGAGTGCCAGTCCATCTCAGAAGCGAGCTAACCCAAGGAGGGCAAGACGTCAGTGGGCAAAACTATTGCCCCGACCAAGTTCTTGAAGAAGCTCCTTCTGCAGCCCAAGACGGTGACAAAAGCTCTCTTGCGACTTTGCTTTCGACCGCAGAGGATCCAACTGTTCCCAAAACGAGCAGAGAAAAATACTATGATGCTGAGTTTTGGGGGGCACAAGGGAACTCCATGCAGACAAATAAGAAGCCGCATAGAGAAGATCGACAGTCTGTCCATGCGGCAGCCGACACTGGCCATAGGCAGACGACTCATACGGCAGCCAACTCTGGCCGCAGGAAAACGATCCATGCGGCAGCCAATGCTAGCCGCAAGAAGATGGTCCATGCGACGGCCAATCCTAGCCTCAAACAGGATGTCTCATACGGCCCTGTCAGAAGCTCTGTGTTCCACAGCCTCTCATGAGGGCCCGACGCCATACGGCTCACTAAAGATACAAGATGTATCAATCTGGAATCCTTTTACTATGCGCCTTTGGGTGCTAAGTCAAAAAAGTCTAGGGCAGTACGTTGGAAGGGGCAGTACGGGCCCAACCAGCCCAGTCAACTATCCATGTTGCTGACTGTCAGCAGGCCCCATTGACTGTTACACGGGCTCCTGATGGAAAGTTGTACAGAACCACCCGCGTCCAGTCCCCCAGGGCTAACGGACAGGGTGGGTCTGTAAGTCTCCTTCTAAAGATCCAGAGCAAGTGCTTTTACTAGCCACGGATCAGGGAGCAAACATGATGCCTAAGCACCCGTGCGCTCGAGATTCCCGAGTTCACAAGTTTGGCACAAAGGTGGAGCAGCTTCCTACCAACTTACATGATGTGATTACTCACAAACGTAAGACGACGGCGTCAGCATGAAATGAGTCCCTCTCGGGACGTCATTGCACCCAAGTCATCATCAACTGCTGCTGCAACAAATCAGCAGCAACTGAAGATCGGCAGTCAGTTTTCCAACGACTGCAGCAGCCAGCACCTGTACGACAATAACTCAAGAAACATGTGCAAATTTTAGAGAATGAGGAGTTTCCTTTCGCCTTCTGTAATTCAAATCAAAAAGTTCCTCCTGGTAAGGAAGGAAAGAAGATAGGCTCTTCCAGCCCGGCCATCTCGATCAGTATTGCAAGGAGACCCTCATCTGGGGGATTCCTATCAACCACAGGGGGTGTCTATTTAGGCACTCGATCCAAAAAGAAGCTTCCGACACCCGGGGGTGTACCTTTGGCCTCCTTGAGAGTAGATGAAGCTGAGGGTAGCAGTCCCCTCAATATATGCAACAATCTGGTGTACCAAGAGCACATACAGGGGGTAGAGATCCTCCAAAACTCTACGACAGAATCAGATTTCCCTGAGGGCCACCACCCTCACCAAGACGATGCGACTTCCTGCACAGGGGGTAGCACCCCTTCCGAGTCAGAGGAAGATGATATTCTGACATTCTTTGACGATTTCTCTATACAAGGGTACGGCACCGAGAGTACATCTGCCACAATCCCTTCTATCTCTACCTACGTGAGGACAGTCTTTATGGCTGACAATGATCATGAAGCGCCTTCCGACCGATAACGACTAGAAGTGCTGGAAGCCATGCTCCTGTCCTTGGTCAAGTCCGTGGACGAGATCAAATCCGCCTTGCCAACTCAACCAGCGAGGACACCCGAACAAACAAGGTTGGGACCCGCAGTCAACGCGGACTCCAACATGACCGCCCCTTATTTAGGTGATGATCCCTTAGCAGCATCCGTTTCTTCAGTTGCAGATGAAGCCAAGGAGGCAAGGAGGGAAGTCCAGGAGCTTCGGGCTATGTTCAATGCCCGAGGTTTTTTTCGGGATCTCAGAATACGGCAACCATATCCTGTTGCATGGAGAGAGTGCCTTTTCTACCGCGGTAGAAACTATTCCATATCGATTCCTATGATGGGATAACCTCTGCTAGTCGGTACATGACTTACTTTGTGGTCACAATTGACTACTTGCCGCATAGTGATGCCATCCTTACACGATTATTCATCAGAGCATTAGAGGGGATCGCGTTCGACTGGTATCATAACCTTCCCGACAACTGCATTCACTCTTTTGACGGCTTCAAACACATGTTCAAGGAAAGATTTTATGAAGTGGGGCATGACGTAACGATGTCATCTCTCATGGACGTCGTTCAGGAAGAGAGGGAGCTAACGAAGAACTATATCGAACGGTTCCGCCAAACCGCAATGAGATTGCCCCAAGGCAATCCTGAGAGCTCCTTGATTGAAATATGTCAGAAGAAGCTGCTACCTACAATTAGCCTCTGGATGGGTGACGATCAGTTCATGGATTGGAGAACCTTCATCATAAGCGCTACCAACGCAGAGGCAAAATTGAAGAAAGCTCGCCAATTGGGATTACACATCCCAGATGGAGAAGATAAGGGCAAACGTCCTGGGTCCACATCTAGTAACAGCAACAGTGGTGCCACCACTAACCGGGACAACAAAGGCAAGCAGGCCATGGTCGCTGATGCGACTTCAAAGCCCGAACAAAAACAGACGGAAGGATCGTGGCCCAAGGTCAATTACTCATATGAAGATAGTCATGTCAAACCTATCTTCGATATGCTCTTGCAAGGAGGTAGGATCCAGCTCCCTCCACCAAGGCGCGAGCCCCGAGCAACAGAAATAGAGGACCCAAAATACTGTCACTTCTATCGCTATGTCCATCATTCCACTCATGAATGCTTCCAATTGAAGCGGTACATTCAGAGTCTTATCGACTCCAAAGCTCTGTCGATAGACTTTGAAGAGGTTACCGTGGCAGCAAATATGGTGTCCATTTAGTTTGGCGACTTCCCTCCGACAAGCACTCCAGACGGGGTCATACCTGTCCCTAGAGCAACGATAGAGGTTACTAATCTTCCACCCATCCGGAGCCAAACATCTGGATTGGTACTTCTCACCACATCGCGAGGAGAGGTCATGTGTGTGCATCCAGACTTGGTGCCCGAAGTTATCCAGGGGGTGTCATCTCCTACCAGCAAGAAAAAGGACAGAAAGTCTAGAGCCTGCCACATAATTTTAGCCGAAGCTGAAGAAGCTGCAGATGTTGTTACCCGGTTTGGAGCACAAGTCCAGCCCGTACGGGATAGTTCAGCCGAAGATCCTCATCCTTCGCTCCGCTTTCAAGCTATCTCGAATCCCGTGTCATCGACAACAAGACAGAGCATAGGGGCAGATCGACTTCACTGGGACCTGGAACAAGGCCACCAACGTTGCCTCCCTCTGATATTCCAAGGCCATCACAGCCTCCACTGGCGGACAAATCCAAGCCAAAAGAAATCCACTTCGACAGGCCACTCCGCAATGATGACCTCAGGGACTGGAGTGACCTTACAACTTTGACATATTGGCTTAATTAGCTAATACGCCAGCAAAGTTATCATTATACGAGCTCCTAAGGCTCTCCAAGGATCTTTGTGTCACATTAAGCGAAGCAATCCAGAATGCTGATGCCCACTTAGCTTATGTCAAGCCTCCAGGGGAAGACCCGCTAGCAGATCTACAGGGCGGCAATAACAAAGATGCAATGCCCAACCTCATATTTATTCTGCAGGATGTGCTGATCAAGGACAATTTGCATGATCGCCCCTTGTACTACACTGGGTACATAGGCGACATCAAGGTGGATCGAATGCATATCGACCCTGGCACGTCAATAAGCATCATCTCGAAAAGCCTGCTCCAACTTCTTGGCATCCCTATGCATCGGCTATCGGCGACTAACACTGCCATTAGCGGTTTTAACTCGAGAAGAAGCTATCCCCTAGGGAAAATCCGGTTGAAAAGCCAGATTGGTGACCTGAAGACGGAAGTTACCTGCTACGTCATAGAGGTAGACACACCCTACACCGTCCTCTTGCGGTGTCAGTGGATACATGACTATATGGTCGTGCCGTCCACCCTCCACCAGTGCATCAAGTATGTCAATAGATACAGGTTCGTGAGGGCTGAATTTGCCAATATCAATCCCTTCGAAGGGGTTGAGTCTTATTATTCTTCGGAGACTTGTTTATATAAAGAATCCAAGAAGTACATCATTAACGAACTGGAGACCATCACAGGGTCAGAGGAACCCTTAATAATTCACCTCTAGGCTCGTAAACCAGGCAAAGTCGTATCCCTTATCGCAACCTTGCATAAAGAGGTGCCTGGTTCTCTCGTTCAAGCTGCACAATTAGAACACGTGGAGATCCGACTCCCACAGTCAAGAGCCAAAGCCCATTATAGGGCCGATGGTGATCCAATTACCAAAATCCATCCAAAGACCATTGGAAGACACAAAATCCCTTGCCGAGCTAATTGTTACCCGTCTTCCCAAGACGAGCCGGCAACTAAATGCCGATCCGACATACTCAGGCAAGCCAATATTTCAAGTTCGACCCTTGATGGTCAAGTCGCCCAAGACGGTATCCCAATCTTTGGGATCGCAGGGAGTAGCCAAAAAGGATGTAGAACTCGCCGAATACCTGGTGGCACAGACGGATGGTACCCCTCCTGATGATGTAATTCCCACGGGCAGAGTTCCTTCTCTCATCAATAAGAGGCTGCCGGGAAAAAAAAATACCTAGAGTGTCGAGTTATGTACGTCAGGTACCCCTGAACTTACACTCTATTCTTCCCCCCGAGGGGACTCGCATTACATCTCTACTAGTGACAAGTCATGTATATTGATACCTCTGAACTTTTGCTCTGATGTTTCGACTACCGTATATCGTTCCCATATCACTCCTGTTGGGTTCTGTTTCAAAATCTATTACTCGCACCACCAGTACGCAGAAGGGTGATAGGTCCATAAAACTTATCCTAATCTGCACCATCGGTGCACAAAAAGGGTAATAGGTCCACAAAATTCTCCAACGGGAAAAACAACCATGTCTATATTACATCTGAGTTGTTTTCCCATCCATCACTGACAAATCACCCAATACATAAAACTTCCACGTTGATAACGCTACTGAGTTGTTCTGTGTATCCCCATTTGGCCTACTCCTACCACATCCTTATTATCTTTGAGTAGGAAGGCCATACTTCAGATCCATATTTACCACGTCCTCATTACCTCTGAGTAAATATGTCGGTCTTCTCTCCACTTGTTATCAGTACTCGCATCGCCAGTACACAAAAATGGCAATAAGTCCACAAAAATTATCCTAATCTATTACTCGTACCATCGGTGTATCAAAGAGTAGTAGGTCCATAAAATACCTTTCAAATCTATTTGCTCGCATTTTCAAAATGCACCAAAGGACAATAGGTCCACAAAAAGCCCCCTAGGGGATATTCTTCATCAAAATACCATTACAAGCCCCTCAGAGCGGAGTGAATGTATTCTGCTCCATCAAAAAAAAAGGGAGAAAGTCTACTACTCATCAGCAATACACAACTTGCTGAGAATGCCCTGCAGCTGTGCAGTTGAGCGCTCTATTCTCAGTTTGACTCGACGTTCAACTTCCTCGGATAACCTCTCGGCGTCCTCTAGATACGCATGAGCCTGCCAATTTTCTTCTAATTTCTTCAGTGCTCCCTCTAAAGCAGCTGAGGCTCGTGTGACTTCGTCAGTCTCCTTCCAGATCTTCTCACTCTCATGACGAGTGGCTTGGAGCTCAGTCTCCAGAGATGTTAGCCTAGCCTGGAGCTGGAGGAGCTGCTCGTTAGTTTCGGCCATAGCACGAGTAATGGTCTCCTCACGAGTCAAGAAAATCTCTTCCTCCCGGCTCAGCTTGTCATATCTAAGGGACAGCTTCTGGAGGTCCTTCTCCAAGATGGGTTTGGTCGTCTCTTGAACGGCCTTTACCTTTTCCACAGCTGATACAAGAAAAGCACGCTCCTGCTCCACCATGGCAGACACATCGACTTGCCACAGTTTCTGCAACTAGATTAGGCACTGATTAGCTTCTACCAGCTTGTGCTCGAGAAGGACGGCTACCCCTTCTCCACTCGGGAGCGTCTTCAGCAAGTCAATCTGGCCTTGGACGCAGTGGTGGGCTACGACAAATGAAGTCCCTCCCCTCAAAGTACCCTCAGTCCCTCGTTTCAAATGGCGATAAAAGCTCTCGACTATGTCCCTTGATGACTCGTCCAAGTTCTCCAGAGAGGACGACGTCAAAAGGATAGCACCTAAGAAAGTTGAAGGCGTCTGGGAAGGAGGCACGCTTGAGCTTGAAGATCCTGTCAGAAGGGAAACAAACTCCGAGTGATGAAACTCCCGCACAGCAACAATCTCCTCTTCCGCAGCATGAAGGAGCTGAAAATAGGAAGGGCAGAAAGTTTAACTTCCGGGGAGGAGGCAGTCCCAATCGATCCTGAATTTCCCTAAGAGGTTGAAGGAGCCGGGACGTCTGTGATCAATATAGTGGAGGGCCCCTCGACTCGAGCCGGTAAGGAAGAAGGAATGCTCCTTGCTTGTACTAGGTCAGCCCCTGGGTCCTCTGTTATCCCCTTCTCAACGGTCATATCCACTATCGTTAGTAGAGAGGCAGGGCCTGTAGGTCCAGAACAACCAACAATCAGCTTGACTCAAAGGATATGAAGAAAGAGCGAATGAACCTCCTTATTGGTAATAATATGACATAACTTACCAGGGGAGGGCAGTGAAGACCGCAACTCACTCTGGACAGTCATGATTCCCCCCACTGCCCCCATATTCTCTTTTGCAGCAATATTCGAATATCTACATCATTCACTCCAGCCCTGGTTAATCCAAAAGGAGGTAAAGTTGGGTCGGTTACAACCAATTTTGGTCCTGCAGCCTCGATATTTTCTGTAAAAATGGCGCCTTCTTCAACCAGGGTGCCCATTACTGGAGAAGTCTCGAAAGCGGCCCCGGGGCCCGGAGGGTTTATATCTTCAAAAACCTGCACGAAAGAAAGAGAGAAAAATAATAAGATATAATACCAGAAGTAACATGATGGTCGACCGGAATGAAACTTACCTCCGGGAGGGTTTCGACATCACTGTCCTCTCCTGCAAGGTCAGAACCTCGGATCTTAAACGTGTCCTATTTCTGAGAACGAAGCCAATTAGCAACAGAAGGTCCGCACTTACTTTGCTTAGGCGAAGGACTCGGCACAAGGGAAGGCAAGCGTGTCACCAGGGTACTTGCAAGAGGCGACAAATCGTTATACTCATCCTCCTCCTCTGTATCAGTAAAATTGGAGTCAGAGATTACAACGGCCTTCGTCTTCCCTGTCCTGTTCCTCTTTTTTGGACCCTCACACTTTTTTGCCAGCCTAGTACCAGTTATAAAACTTGTACTCGCATCAAAATTATGGGGAGGCCCATTCACAGAGACGTGGTAGGGGGCTGCCATGTACGAGATGCGAACTATATCCCTGGTATCAGGAAGAGCGAAGATAGTCTGAGTACGAACGATACTGTAATAATGCCAGGCCAGAATACCATCTAGGACGCTGCCCTCTTAACCCAAACAGGGACTTGGGTTGTCTAAAAACAACTGGTAATACCTGAACTGTGTAGAGTACTGACTGGGCAAGTAAGGTTCCAAGAAGGCAATATTACGATTGTGGTACACCAGATGCGCAGGACAGATATTCTACAACCAGTGGAACATCTTCTCAGATAGAATCTGGGGTGCGATACTACCATCAAGATGAAGACGCCCCATTTCCTCATCAGTGAAAGGCGGGACCGACACAAAAAATAAGTAGCTGTCCACCCGCGCAAGCACAACACGACATTCGAACATGGTCGAACAGGTCCAACGCATATCATGATATTGATAAATGAATGCATCGTGAATCATCGCATTCCCCTCAGGGCCATGTCGCATCAGAGATGGGCAGTGCATTAATAGCCACCCCATCAGATAATGATAGGGTAACTCAATTCGGTGGAAATTCTTCGTAACATCACGAGCTATGGTTCTGGTCGTAAAGATACGAAGACCCCGATGGATGCTGCATACCATGGCTGGGAGTAGAGCCAGCCAGCCTCCGAAAACTAACTTAACAGCAGGAAGGATCAGGTTACGGCTGATTCTCTCAATCGAACCAGCACCCCCGAGACCACACAAATCCTCATCCATATCATCAGAAATCCAGCCAATATGGCTTTATCGGACAAGGGATGGGTATCTTGATAGAAGTAGCTGAATGTGTCGGACTGGCTTTCGAATCTGTCACCAGAAGCTTTGGTTCTCTTAGCACTTTGCACCTGAGTGTCCACTCCCACATGAGTCTGGGGGCTCCGAGGGACAACCCGGCCTGAGGTGCCAAGGTTGAACAAGTAACTGACCCAGGCCTTGGTGTGAAGAAGGGTCACCTCATAACTTTCATCCTTCTTCTTTGACATTTGTTGACAAGTGCTATGATGACCTAACACCTCCTGGTAAACGGCAAGGAACCCGAAAAACTGCCGCTCTACTTCCTCAAACTCCTCATTTGTGGGAGTATACTCTTCACAAACCTTCTCACCCCAGGACAACTTGGAGACGTCATGCATCTCGTGAGGGGCGAGTCCCATCTCCCCAGCAGGCGTATAAAAGGTCCCCGTACGACAATTGTACATCTCGAGGAGCACGATGAACAACTTTGCGTTCATAGGAGGGCCATTGCAAGTGCCCCTTATGGCATAGTAGAGGCCGAGCCGCTGTAAAATATCCCCATAAGTCGACAGGATCCAGAGCGTCAAGTTGACCCATAGAGGGGAACGACACATCCAATTCTGCAGCGACAGTCTACCCGTGGGATATGATCATTTACGGGCAATTTGGTTCAGGAAGGTGTCAGCCTCAGAGAGTCGATTATTAGGCCTCAGGTCATTTATAAAACTACCAGGGGCTAGCCCGACGACGGAACAACTGACCGACTCCCTGGTCGCAACCGCTGATCGCACTCGTCTATTATAATAGATGTTGTCTACGAAGATGGCTTGCCGGTCCTGAGTAATAGGTTTCGCCATTCGCCTTTCGATAGGCACCATATTGAAAATTGACAGAGAGAAGTAGCGTTCCATCTGAAGAAGATGAATCGGTAGCTCATTGGAAAGAAAATCCCAGCTCTCAAAAAGTGCCAGAACACGATGATTTGAGACAATTATAGCATCTTCGAACAAGAACGAAGGCTTCAAATGAATGCCCCCTAGCTTCCCAAAATTTATCATACTGAGTAAGTAGAAAAATGATTGGTTCTTGATCTCCCTTAACATGTCTTCAGGCTGATTTCGGGTAATCTGAGATGACACACGTTCGACTATTTGGTCAAATCTCACACCCAATGCAGACTGAGCATATCCTACCAAGAGTTCCCCCAAGGGAGCTAAGGGCAGGTCCACTAAAAAAGACAGAAGAAGTAAAAGTTAGAAGTTTATCCTTTCAACCAAGCCAAAACAAGACCTACGCGGCATGAGACGCATGCGGTTAGGTCATATGCTCATACGGCGCAGTCGAGGGACACTTAGGCCGCTCAATAAAAAAAGGTGCTCATGCGGCTCAGTCACAAAGTGTTCATAAGACTCAGTAATGAGGTACTTATGCGGCTTGGACTCGAAGTGCTCCTACGGCTCAAAATATAAAACACCCATGCGGCTCAATCAGGAGGCACTTATGCTGTACAACTATACAGTATTAATGCAGATCAGTCCTAGGTTATTTATGCAGCGCTTATGCGACTCAGCTTATACGGCCCTATCATACAGAACACATGTGGTTCAACTGAGATAGGGCACGCATCGACCAAGCTTATTACACAGAAAGCGATATAGCACGGGCCTGCGCATAAAAACATACGACATGGCCGTCGTACTTACCTTTGATGGGATGGTACACGTCGGAATAAGTGGAAAGAGAGTCCGCCGCCCTCGATGGAGAAGCAAGCCCCTTTCCTTTGGCCGCAGTCGACTTGGAAGCTTTGGGAGCCATTGAAGACAGAAAGACGAAGAGGAAAGAGAAGAAGGTAAAAGAGAAAAAATTTCTCTTCAAAATCACTCATATTTATAGAGTTTCCAGAAAGGGTGCCGCTTCGATTCTTAAGATCATGACGTTTGGGGATTTCATCCCTAGTAACCGTCAACTTTATCTCGAAAAGAGAACCCAAATCCAAAATCGAATCAAGAACATTTAATGCAGCAGTGACAGCTGGCAGGCTGATGGGATCTTCCTGCGGCTCAATATTTCTATGCGACTCAAGGTCTCTCTACAGTTCGAAAAGCTTCACGCGGACTGAAGATTTCCTACGGCTGGACATATTTTTATGCTTCTTATTCAAAGTATTTCAAATTTACAATTTAAAAACTTTGAAGGGGGTCTTCTAGAAGCATGAAAAATATGGGGTTCATACGGTTTACAAATTGCTGCATAGTCAAAACAGGTCCGCATGAAGGAAAGCCGCATGACTGTTCAATGACATATGCGGCCCGTCGAAAAACAGCTATGGAATTAAGATATACGGCCAAGAGGAGCAGTTCAACTGATAAAGCTAACAAGTCCTGTCAAAACATGACAGTTCTGACACTTTAACAAAAAGAGATAAGACGTGAGACGTCGCCCAAAAGCAGGGTTCGTACGCCTCCATGCGGCCAAAAGAGTGTCATCTAAGCCGTATAAACCTCATGCGGCTCAGCATATGCGGCCCCAAAGTTTCTAAACTTTATGCAGCCAAGAGTAACTGTGATCCAAGCCGCATGAGTCTCATACGACCCCACATGATCGAAGACTGAAAAAACTATACGCAACAGGACACGTGGCAATTTGACCAAGTCCTTAACTATCCAGATTTGCTGCAACAAAATCCCAACAAATCGACAGATGGCAACCAAAGAGCGGGTCTTCGCGTGCTAATCAGCCACGTGGCCGCAAGCCGTCTATACGGCTCAACATACATTCTACTATAAATATCAGGGTGCATGCCACACCCCTGCAAATGGCTGGCAACCTTCAAGAGAAAAGCAATTTCTTTACGAGCTAGAGACTGCATTATATAGTCCACGGAGTAAGGCAGAGTTGATATCACTTTTCCGAGCCTCCACCGTCATCCCCCAGAATTAAAACTAAATAATTATACTTAGATTGTTTCCTAGGATTTCTATCTAGGCTTTTTTTTGTACAAGCGAGTTTGCAATCAATTTCAGTGTTTTGTAATACATGTCTTTGATTTTTTTATGGAAAACACATAGTCAGCTGCATTCTAATTTAATTATAATTATATAAGGAACTAAATGTCCAGAACAGCCGGCTAAACAGGTGCCGGTGCCAAGTACAAAATATAAGATATTAGAGCGGTGAGGAAGAAACCCACTCATGGTCCCTGGCGCCCATGCTCATGGTGTGCGTCATTGTTCGGGTAGAAGGCTGGATCCTCAGGCGCTGCTATAAGATCTAGCTAAACAAAACCAATAGGGACAAGCCCCGAATAACATGCTCCACAAGGGAGCACAAAAGAGTGAGATAAAACCCAAACATAATAATAAATCGTAATAACAATAAAAAGCTTCCGGTCGTAACCTCGATCCACAGCCTGTCGTAGCACGATAGCCCAACCCAACAACCAAACAAGGACATGGGTTGGACCACGCACCATGACAGTCCATGTCCCTCGGCTACTAGCGAAAGGCGCAAGGCACACACAAGTCATTTTACAAGCGGCCAAATCATTCCTACGGCTTTCTATGTTAGCGGAGTTATCCCCGCAATGCTAATTATAGGAATCCTCAGATCGTGCCGTTCTAGCAGGGCTAGCCAATCCATTATATATACATATACGTATAGCACATTGATTATGCACCGGTCACCCGTAAGGCTACCGTGCTGAAACATATAACACATAGTATATAGGAGTCGAATATAGTCATCCACCATATGCGGATGAAACTGTATCCGTGGTGGCCAACCCGACACGTCAAGACGGGACCTGGGGTGACTGGTATGGCACGATCTCGAGATTCTTCTCGCCCGATACATCTATCAAATTAGTTACCTAGTTAATCCCTAAGTTATTCTCAGAGTACGCATGTCGTGGTCACATGCTAATTCCCCTAGATGTTGTACATTGTACGAGTACCCCAAGTAAGGATCCGTATTGGCTAAAGGATTCATACGTAAGAATCCCTTCTTAGTGTAATACAACAAGCAATACATACCACGTCATTACTACCGACCATTTATTATGTAAGTGCTGGAGGCTTTGGATGTACTGACATATATTGCGTAGGAACACTTAGAACATGAGATAGAACATCGGTACACACATAGATTATACCTCAGTACATGCGTAGGATTTACCAGCACATGCATAGGTAGTCAGGTCTAGAATGAAGGTCAAGTACAAAAAAATATGCAAGAAAGATCAAAAACATCCGTAGGGGATTGAAACTATCAAATACATATAAACTCCAGTTAGAGCAGGACAGAAAGATTCTTGAAGCCAAGACAAAGATCTACAACTTTCATGTTTTGTGTTTTATAAGATTATAGCTACAAAATAGCTCAAACAGGCAAAAATAGTAAATCTGGATAATTTTTGCGCATGTGAATTCTAGCGCATGAAAATTCTAGCGCACAAGAATTCCAGCGCATGAGAGAATTCTAGCGCATGAAAATTCTAATGCATGAGAATTCCAGCACATGAAAGAATTTCAGCGCATAAGAATTCCAGCGCATGAAAGAATTCCAGCGCATGAGAATCCCATCGCATGAGAATTCCAGCACATGAAAGAATTCCAGTACATGAGAATTCTATCGCATGAGAGAATTCCAGCGCATAAGAGAATTCCATCGCATGAGAATCCCAGTGCATGAAAGAATTCCAGCACACGAATAAAACTGACGTTGCATCTCCAATTCATGCGCATAGGGAACCTACGTGCATGACATGCACGGAGTCAAAAGGATGCGTTGTCGGGACTTCACGACGCATGACCTCTCAGCGCATGGCCTCCCAGGCGCATGAAAATTCGGGTGCATGGACAATCCCGGCGCATGGGAGTCGTCATCCCCAAACAACAAGTTCAGCCATAAAAGTTCCAAAAACTTGCCATTGCCATAAGTTCCTCATCTGAACTCGAAATCAAGCAAAATAAAAGCCAAAACAGCATGAAATCAAATTCTCTACAACATAGAGTAATTAGTTTTAGAAAACAACCAAGTTTGATAGATCAAAACCACAAAAATTTATTAAACCCTATTTTTAGAAACTTAGATCTACACAAAAGTAGCCACTAAAATAAAAAACACTAAGATGTACTTGCCTAAGTGGGTTGGTGGTTGAGGGAAATGAATGAGAGAGTGAATGAGGAAAGAGAGTATGGAAGAGATTATTCATAGTGGGTGAGGGTTGGCTCCACCAAACCCTAATCTCTAATATGACCTAACCATATGACTAATGACATGTTAAATGGTGCATGATATAACTAATTAAATTAATTAAATAAAATCCTAACCATAATACGGTTCAGAAATCTTATCATCGAAGTAGTGAACCACACCTACAACTAGATAATGACAAGGGATGGCACACTAATCCGTGATGAGATACTGTTCCATGCCATGGCCAGTTATAAATACATGATACATGCAATCAAGATACAGGTGCCAGATACCATATACAGAAATAATCAAAAATTTATGTATTCCAGGAACGGGAAGTGACGGATGCTCCGGAACCAGGTTATACCCTTGGTATGTGTTGCATGGAGGCACCACTCTCCACGTGAGTCTACCTGGGAGAGGGATGACGACATGCGGGAGCGTTTTTCTTATCTCTTCGAGCCTTGAGGTATTCGTTCTTTTGTTTTCTGGTTGTGTTTTTCTGTGTTGGTTTGTTCTAATTTCGAGGACGAAATTATTTTAAAGTGGGTAGATTTGTCACTTCCAGTTTTCAAATTTAAGTATAAATTTGTCATTTTCCATATTCCTATATTTTTGTGAATATTTATTTATTAATATTGTATTTAGGGGATTAGTTTAGTCAGGTTTGAGTTTCGTCTAGTTTTGACTTATGTTAGTGGCCCGGATAGCTTAGACTCTAGTCGGGACCCAAGATTAGCTAGGCATGGTCCACAAACCCAAATTGTTAGGCTAGTACAATTAGGCTAATCCTACATGACTAGTTAGTTCATTTAGAGATTATAAACTTGACCCTTTTGATCCTAAACTTTTGCATGCTCCTAATTAACCAAATGGGGACTATAGGGGGGCAACTTAGACATTTCATAGAGCCAAATAGGGCTCCGTTATGGCCGGCCACTTTGGGTAGGGTTTTCTCCATCCTTTCATTTGGTTGTAGCCTCTTTTTCTCCAATTAGTGTTCTTTCCCAAACTAGAGAGCTTTCCCTTTGATTTCATCTCATAAATCCACTCATTCTTCCTCCATTCCTCCCAATCCATTAAGGAGAAGGTGCCTACTAGGAATGGGGATCAAGGGGCAAGTAGAGGAGTCCATTTGCAAGGATTCTTGTGTCAGAACCATGTCCTTTTGATTGAATCATTGGGATACAACTCCCAATAGGTAAAAACCCTCTCTAAATCCATCTTTCCTTTGCATATTTGATAATTTTAAATCCATAGGAACCATCCCCATCCATGAACCACCCTTAGGTTTGTTTTAGAGGCTCTTTTGAGTCCTCAATAGGAAGTTAGGAGTGGTTTGGTGTCACCCATGGAGAAATTCTGAGGGTGGCCCACCAAGTGTTTGTGCTTATTCCCAATAGGCTATTTTGTCTTCTAATGTCAGATTTGTATATGCTAGAGAATAGTTTAGCCATGGTTAGAGCGTCCTAATTAGTTTTCATATAGATACCTATATATGTATCTATGTATTTGGTCTACAAGTCATGTTTATGTGTAGAGATATGTAAATTGCTATGTATGTTGTAATGTGGACTGATTTGGGTATTATTGTATATATATTTATAATATAAAATATATATATAATATATTATATATTTATATATATATGTATATTTATTTTTATTTTTTTGTACATATATTTATATATATATATTTAATATACATACATACATATACATATATATATATATATATATATATATATATATATATATATATATATATATATATATATATATATATATATATATATATATATATATATATATATATATATATATATATTAGATGTGCGTTGCGGTTTAGTATTAGTGTGCTTGAGTGTGAGAGGAGAAGGGGATTGATATGTTAGTTGAGTGTGTCATAGTTTGGTATTGTTTTAGTCTGTGTTTGTGAGTGGCTTAGTGTGTGTGTTTGTGTGTGTGTGTATGTGTGTGTGTGTGTGTGTGTGTGTATGTGTGTGTGTTTGTTTAGTGTGTCTTGTAGTGTGTGTGTGTGTTTGTATGAGTGAGGAGAGGATGAGGAGATGTGTGAGTGTGTTAGAAGGAGAAGAGGGGAGTTGCTGCCATAAGCCAGCATAGCAGCAGCAACAAGGCAGCTGCAGGGCTGTAATGAGAGTGGCAGCAGCAGTTTGAGCAGCTATAGCAGCTACTTGATAGCAGCCCCATTTGCCCATTGCCCCTTTGTCCCTTTTGCTTCCTTTGTGAGTGTTAGTAAAGATGTTAGTATGTTAGAGGATTTGTGATTGCATCTAAGTTAGTGTTAGAAGTTAGATGGTTAGTTCGTATATGTGCTAGAGATATTAGTTAGGATATCAAGAATACATAGATGTTAGGATATGTTAGTATCCTAAGTAGCTAGAATTAGTATCTTAGATATGTTAGTGTGTTAGTGGTAAGGTAAGTTAGTGTCTAGGTATATGTAAGTATCTTAGGAAATAGATAGTGGTGTCATGAGATACCTATAGTAGTATCTTAGGAATACCTTAGTATTTACCTTATCTTAAGGTAATGGTTTTACCTACAAGGTAAGGGAGATTTACCTACTAGGTAAGAGGGGGTTTACCTAGATACTACGGTATAGATGATAAGGTTTTGATTAACTAATAGCTTAGGGTAGATACTAGATATCTAAGGTTAGTATTGGATGGTAAGGTATTTGATTTCCAACCAAGCTATTGGTATTGGGATACCAATAGGAGCAAGGTATATAGTATCTTGGTAGGTAAATGTTAGGAATAGGATACTTGGACTAGATTTGACCTTATTTGACCAAGGTTGACCATTTTGACTAAAAGTCAAAGTAGAGTTAACATCTGACCTAAATTGGACTAGCAGTTGACCAGTTGACCAAAAGTCAACTGTAAGTTAACCTTTGACCTAGTTTGACTGAGTTTGACCTAGATTGCATAACATACACTGGAAATCAAGCCTAACACTGTTAAACCTTAATTAAATCATGTATATCTCATCTTTAGGTCTGTAATTTCACTCTGAGCCTCGATTCTCATTGACAGCTCAGGATCGCAAGCGAGTACATTATCTGATAGTTTTCATTATCTTGATATCTACTATATTCGATTCAGTTGTAGTATTTTACTTGCTTTTCGACACGATGATATACGGACTAGTATACGTCGGATTCTGTCATGAGATGTTATTCCTAGACTTTCTGATATATGGGTACATTGCTCGATCTTGTTTCCTGTACTTGTATAGATACTGATTTGGGAGTGGACTGGCCCCTTACTTTTGAATCCTGTGTTATGATGTGTCATGTCCGAATCCATTATACTATTTGGGGATGGGAAGTTATTAGAGGTTATGTGATTAATACCCATCCTGTCACTTCCTGTGCTAGCTCCATCCTCACCGCACATAAGGTGTTGCATGACCTGATACTTATTTTGCTAGTTTTTCAGGCTGGCCGGCTTACCCTATATATATATATTTCCTGTGATAGTCGGTCAAACGGAACAACCTGATCCTGACCCAAGCTGATCACATAACGCTATAATATCTCAAGACATTATTTATATTTGTATTGTACATCAGATATTCTTGTTCTGCTTTACATTCCAGTATTTCACACCCTGACATGATATCCAGTTTTACATGTACTATTTATTTCCAGCCTTAATATTTTATCTTGTATTCCATTATAATTGTCTCTTATAGTATTTGTCAATTCACATGGAACTGCTATTAGCATTTGTACTTGCTCATATCTTGACAGGATAACCCCGTTGATTTTACAGATGATTTAGATGCCGAATGCTCGACCTTCTATGGGTTTGGCATATACGGAGACTACGACATGGATATTCATGTGGATTCGGTGCCCGTAGAGGACACATCGCCTGCTTTGATCTAGATTAGTTAGTTTGACTGGATTGCATTCCGGCTAGTACTTTGAGACTTGTAGTATACTTTATTTGGGATTTGTGTTATGTCTTAAATTCTGAACTTGTGTTGTGACTTGCATCTATTTCCAGTTTATTTATTTCCATCGTATCTTTATCATGTCGTACTTATCTTTCTTAGATGTCATGTGATTGAGTTGTGATTATATTCCTTCGTGCGGATATGACAGATTTATATACTTTTTGTCTAGATTTCATATATTCTATTTGACCTATACAGCGTTCTACCGCTGACTCTGCGGTGTAGGCTGGACGTACCCACGTGCTCGTGCCCCTAATCAGGATGCGGATCGTGACATGCATCACTTAAACTTTCTACTAAAGAAAGCCATGAGCTATTGCCCTCATGATAATACCATACTTCTGCTCGCATCATTGATGTCACCCTCGACTACAAACAATTTGTCAAATTTGGTAACGCCAAGGCAGATGTCACACAAAACATTGGCATGATCACAACATAATATCGCACCTGTTCAAGAAAGAACAACATTATCACATGTGTCACATCATCATTCTCTTATAAAATAAAAGGGGACCACTTTTGTGAACCAGTCTACCACCATAAACACTGAATCAGAGGTCCGATAATCCCTCAGTAGTCCCAATATGAAATCCATGGGCAAGTCTTTCCAAATAGTTTTTGGGACCCATAAGAAGGTGTATAAACCCAAGTCGGACCCCTCCTCTTCTAAAGAACTCGATCGCAAGTTCTTTTGGAACAAGTCTTCCACCTTATTTCGAAGAATCTCATTCTTCTATGGATTTACGAAACTCGTGTGGTAAGTTCGACTAACGAGTCCCCGAAATAAGATCGATACGGTGTTGGATATTGCACGCAGTTGGTTGTCCTTGAGGAAACTCCTCCAGAAGAACGTTGCATCCGTTTCTCCAAAATTATAAAATGAACTTGTTTATTGACTTCTATGTAGCCCTATTTATAAGAAATAACATACTTAACCCTAAAGTTAAAAAGTTATAAAATAAGATACAAAATACTAAGTTGTTAAAAAGAAATCAAATAAACTAGTTATATTTAAATAAGAAAGTTATACAAGGATATACAAAAATAATATAAGATTTGGTCAATGGCATGCGGTCTAGCGGTAAGACCGTTGGCATGTGGGGGGAGGTCTCAGGATCGAGCCCCAACGAGGACGACTGGGTAGCGTTTGTCCATAGTCCCCGGGCCAAAGCTGGCTGGGTGGCTTCAGTCCACGGGCTTTGTTTTAAAATTATATATATATATATATATATATATATATATATATATATATATATATATATATATATATATATATATATATGAAAACACACAACGACGTTGCCACTGACATTGAAAGCTTTATGCCTATTGTGCTGGTACAAAATTTTTGTAGCAACTTGCACCATCGTCCACTAGCCTTCTACAATTGCATTCGATTATGAAATTCCCTATGAATTGTTTTCATAGCCTTGTCACACCCCAAATATACCCTAGAGTTGTCGATATATAACTCCTTAACCAGCTTCTCTCTCCAATATTTACGATACATACAAAGCTTATCTCCTTCTATCAAAATCTATCGTAGACATAAAATTCGTCGATAGACTGCCATTCCCATGCCTATGAAAAACCCTTATGGTTTGTCGCAAATGCTTTTTGATATAATCCAAATAATCACCTCCTACTTGAGCATGACTTGTAATAAAACTCACATATTGAGTGAATCGACCACTTAATTGGAAGTATTATCTTTGAGCACATGCGTATATAGAAACCTCAAATAGTGCCCCAACATTCGAGTATGTTAGGAAATAAAAACTTCATGATCATCCACTCAAAGACTTCATCCTGCACTCAAAATATTGTCTTCCACTCCACTTTGCCACCCTCAATCCTTATTTGGTAGTAGCTTCTTTGAAGATCTATCTTGAAAAGACTTTAGACTCACTCGGATGATTTAAACCATCATCCAATCGTATTATCAAAAAATTATAATCAACCCTGATGTTGCTAATTAAATGGTTGTCTATACAAATTTTCCAGTTGTCGCCTTCTTTGATGTGAATAAGGTAGACCCCGCGTACGACTCATGATCTCCCTATTATCTTCTCTTATAGAGAACTCGACCGCAAGTTCTTCTACTTCAATTTCTCCACTTCCTTCTAAAGGATATTGTCCTCCCATTGGTTTTATGGTGGTAATGTAATAACCTTGATAAATCCATCCTTGGAACAAGGGTGAAGTTGTTTTAGATGTCACACATGGTTGGTAGTCCTCCAGAAAACTTTCTCAGAACAATGTCGTAAAACTCGACAAGTACAGATCATACCTTTATTGGACTTGTTCCTTTCTCTGTCGACTCTTCACGCTCTAAGCTTCTTTTGCTGCCAAACCATGCACGTTATGGAGCTCCTTGAAGTCTTCTTTTGATTCCTCTGTGGAGACCACGAATGATTGAAAAGAGTTTCCCTCCTCTCGTAAATTTTTGGATTGGGTACTTTTTATGTAAATGTGTAAGTATGTACCTCTCCCCATACTTAACTAATTGGTAGTATTGTCACATTCACCATGCTTCCTTTCCACCTTGGACTTCCTTGACCTCCCTAGCAATATTTGACCTACGTCAAGTCCATCCATCATGTTGTAATGTATCTTGTCTCGATAAGCACCAATGGATAAAGGAACTCTGCAATGCTTGGTCTTTAGTTCATCGCTTTCTTATCCCTTCAGATATAGTACATGTCCAGTGCTTCTCCAACGTCAACATTGCAAGTTTGACCATCCGTCGGATGATGAAGTTTATTTGGTTGCCATCATCGATCATGACCCTGAATCTTCTATGGTTGTTGTATAACAGGTTCGAATAGTTGCCTTTTTGAATGAAATCTTTGTGTTTGGATGTTTACACAATATTTCTTTTCAGACCATGGAACACATCTTCCTTCATGGATTCCTATCTATGAGCATCAACTTGATAGGCGTAGTCGTCATTGAACCGATCTTTACTGTAAAAATCATTCCTCGTGTAGTCATCAAAGCGATCACGTCCACTAATATTTGTCCCAACCGCAGTAACACCCTCCGTTAGTCGGCTTATCACCTTCACGATTTTTTTCACGATTCCTCATAACCAGATCATCAAACTCCTCTCTGTTTGTGCTAGATAAACTCCACATGAGCCTTACATGAACGATTATCTTGTGTTAATATGCAATCTTCTTCCGGGATGTCGCTGGCGTTGTTCACCACCCTTGACACCTTTTTGGATCTCGAATATATTTTCTAGGCTGTTCTTGGAAGCATATTGTCCGCTCAACTTGTCATATGCATAGATTTAATCCCCGCGGGAAGACCTTGATATGATAAACCACCGAAAAGAGGCCTTCAACACCAAGCTCTTTGTTAAGGAGTTGTTGGGTGACGCAATCGTCGTTGGTTCCAATATACCTTGTGTCACACTTATGGCTCTAATATTGCTTAACATAACATAGATTGAACGCTGGACCAATTAACAAATATACGATGACTTGCACCTCATTGTAGATGCATGAAAATTCTTAAATCCTAGCGCATGATGGCTATGCACAAATGCCCATGCACTATAAGCTATGCGTTGAAGACAGTGATTCTTCAAAAATAAACAATAGCTTATATGACATTTTTCAGTCAAAAGATATTAAATTGTGGTACTATGGGACAATAACTAGGATGCATACAGTCAAGTCGTATGACTCGTACTACTAATTCATTAAAAGTCGAGCCGCTTCCTATTTTGTGCAAGTGGTGGTTACTTGGAAGACGTCGACAAAGTCTTATGTGGTAAACGCATATGCAACAGAAGGACTATATTCTATGTGGTAAATGCGGAGATCGGTGTTACGTGGCTGCATGTCACAGAGCACGTTTCAATTAATTGAAGCCACGTGGCGGCCTGACCGTGACATGCATGCACGTTCGGCCTACGTTATGCAGAAGACCTATGCGCTTGCAGTTTTCTCTGCACATAATAACAGAAAACAAAATATTTTTACTCTTTATGAATGTATAGTCATTACAGTGTGAATGACTATAAATAGTTTGGACATATGCTTTTGAGATGATAGAAGATTTTTTGTGTCAGAGCCTACTTGCTATCAAATCTGCCAGTGAGCCAGACTTAGCAAGTTTTATTTAATCTTCACATCGGGTCGTCAACGGAGTAAAGAAGTCGACCGCAAACTTAATCTCCATTGCTCCCACTCTCCGAATCTTCTTTTGTACTTAGAACTTTTGTGTAATTAGATTCTTTTGTACTCTCTTTGAAATTTTGTAATACAAAAGTTTTACACTTTTTTATAATGGAAACACTCATTTTTCAAGCATGAAAATTAAATACATAAAACTACCATAGAGCAACTCATTAGTCAAATCAAATTCATCATAACATATTTGTTCCCAAAATTTTCAAAAAAACTGTGAAAAAATAGTCGAGAAGATTCAGCAAAATTTTTGATTAAAATCCATTAAAATTAGTCCAAATAATTACTTAAACCTATTTTTGGTGCTTTCTCGAGTTTTGGGCTTAATCGCATTCGTGACAAAATTGTTGGTGTTTGGCCTTTATGTGCACAAGAAAAATAGTCTCACATTGGCTAGGCCAAATGAAGGGTATCTCTATATATAAGCTTTGCTTGTTTAAAGATGCATATAAGGTGTGGAGGTGCACATGGGTGCCATGTGGGTATGTTTTTCTAGTTAAAAAAGGCTAAACCAACAAGGAAGCATTAATGCTTTTTGCTCTTGGAATTTATTCCAATGGAGCTAAGTCCCGTAGAGGCTTAGAGACTCGGGCTCGGGCTCATGGGCTCATGAGGCTCAATCGTGTCTGTGCACGATTTGAGCAATTACAAAATATTCTGGAGCAATTTTTCCTACGTCCCGAACGTTTTGTAGACTGGGCAGTTACTCTATGCACCTATATATGGTTCTCTCATCTCTTTCGCTTAATACAGTGCATTCGTAATTTTCTTACAAAATATTTTTAGAGTTAAGAGCAGAGAAGAGAAGCATAAGGAGCCCGCGCCATCCGAGGAGTCAGAAGAGGAGAGTGTTCCGAAGTTCTCTGTCGAAGTTGCTGGTTCTTGAAAGCTGTTCGTGTGGGGCGAATCAAGCTTTGAGCGCCGATGATCATTCACCCCTGCAGGTCGTTCTCTTATTCCATCCATTTCATCTTCTGCACATCCACTTTTATCTCATTTTAAACGAGTACAGTTCTGATCTAATCTGAAATTGTTAGTGGATATTCACTACTACTGCTATAGAAATCTTTTGTGCCTTCTTCAAAGTGTTATAATCGATTTCGTTTCTCAGAATTCTTCGGGATCTCTGTCGTGCACCTTCTTCGAAGTGTTGCATATATCAGTTTTTTATCGAAAAATTATGCCTTGGGTCAAACATTCTTAAAGCTTGATTTCATAAGATGGAAAACTTTCGTGCTTCACTCATCGATCTTAACTTTAGCAAATTAGAGAATTTTGATGGAGAGCACTACCAAGTCTGAAGAAGAAGGTTAGCATTAATCTTCAACTTGTGGAAGTTGATCACGTGCTAACTGAGATAGAACCGACTATTCCAGAAACTGGGTCTGCAGTCTCAATTACCGTCACGTCCCACTCCCGTAGGAGCGATCGTTCTCGCTAAGACGTGATGCCGTACGAGCCTAGATTATGCTCGTGTAAGGCAGTTTTATAACGGCCGATTACAGCGGCGGCCACGGGGTCGTCGCACAGAAGTTCCAAGCAGAAACATTGAACATACAGCAAAAATTTAAAGGCAAAACACAAGTTATTCAAAAGAGCTCTTTATTAATATTAAACAATCAGATTATATTGGGGCGCAAGGCCATGATTACAAGTCTCTCTTGCTCAGTTTTCTCTCATTATACAAGTCACTCTGCACTCACTCATCTCTCGATACAATGCTTGAGCCAGCGGAAGCTTCGGAAGACAATGTCCATACATTATGTCCTGTATAAGTCTTTGACTCCATACGGCCGCATGCTTCAAATCGCCAAAGAACTCCGTACCTCGACGCATCCAAGCGAGCTCCACGCCATGAGCTTCTACCTGTACCTGCACATGGAAACTGTGTGGGTGTCAGTACTCAATTGTACTAGTGGAGTGAGCTCCTCGCCCACCCATATAAAATCGACACGTTCATTTTCTTCGTGCAGCTTAAACCCTTTCGATTGTCTTTCTAGTCTTGCCTTAGGATCAGTTTTAAGACTACGATGCCTGACCAAACCGATGTGCCACGACATGGTCGTGCTATAATGCCAACGTGTATTTCGATCGAGACAGTGCCTCATCGCTTATGTACTTGACCGAACTTTAACTCGGGACGACAGGGTCGTAACATACTCTATTTGTAACTTCAATATATTCGAGACAACGCTTCGCCAAGGAGCAACTTATGCGAACTCGGCCGTGCCAAGACTTTCGATTAAACTCAAGTGCCTCTAGACCAATTCTCGTGCCATCGACGTCATGGGGGAACGACTCATACAGGTCGTACCTCTAGACCTTGCTTAGACTTGTTCGTGCTTCAAGATTGAGGTCGTGCCTCGCAACTTATCAAGACTTATCCATTCTACCTCATTGCGACCTTTCTGTTCGACTCACAAACCAACTTAGACAAGACTTGTGAAACATAGTGTCATTTTAAATACATACCGACGCCAAGTATCATGCCAAGCACGGTTCCTATGCTGTCGCCCAATCTTGGGCCCAGATATTATGTTACCAACTGGACACACATTCAAATTCTAGACGCAATCCAAAGGCATAACTTGATTTTGTCACTATTCTGCCGACCTATCTATATGAGTGGTCACTAGCAATATCAAGCTATCTTGGACTGGCTCGGGGATATCGGACCATCCCTCCGCAGGTAGCTAGCCCCGGAGGCGCCGAATCTCCCATGCGGTTGTCCAGCATCCTACTTTGAGCTGCAATGCGCTTTCCCCGGGCCGACATGATTCCGGCGTCCCGACGGTCATTCGAGAAGTGTAACCCCTCTTTCCGGAATTTTGATAAAATATTTTTTTATTTATTTATTTGAATTAAAAGGGGTCAGAGTTCACCATTTCTTAAACTATATCTCACATGCAGTCCTTGTCTGATTTTAAAAATCTACTATATAAATAAGAATGGATAATACCTTGGACAATCAGGACTGTAACTATGGAAGTCGAAGCTTTTCTACAAGTGAGTATTTAGTACTTAGCACTTTAGGTTTAATTGTGTGGAATGTTTCTAAGTGATGCTTGTTGTTCCTCAACAATTTGAATTTAGGTCCCTGGTTGTTTATATTACTAATAACAGATATTAAACCTTGATTATGAAATATTACATGCAAGAGGGCTACCTTCAGGGTCTTGAAGGAAAGCAGCGTCCGTGACTCGGTATTTATAATATGTGTAATCACAACATTGGGTGAGTGGTATTTCTCAAATATTTGGACTCTTCATCCAATTGCACATCATCTGACCATGATTATATACCGCTCCATTAGGTCGTTGTCGATTTCGATATGAAAGGCAACAAAGTCGAGAATAAATCAAGTGTATTAAAGCCTAGTGGGAAGTTGGCCCAACTGCTGGTTCGTTATATATGTGAATACATATATATTATGTACGTGTATGAATAAGTAAATAAATAAATATATAAATATATATATATATGTATAAAAAATATGTGTACGTATATATATATATATAATATAATATGTGAGTGTATGTATAAATAATATATAGGAGGTTGTGTGCGAATATATATATATATATGTATATATGTATGTACATATATATATGTATATAGGTATTTACATATATATATGGATATATGTATAAAGTTAATAGGAAGAACCCACAGCATTCCCAATCAGCCAATTGGCCAAGCCAATTCCAGCCCAGCGGCCCACCAGCCTGGCCCAACACTTAAACCCCAGCAGAGGCCAAGGCCCCGATCCCCTGTGCGCACACGGCAGAAATCCCGACCTTTCCGTCTGTACAAATACGAACAGAAGAGTCGAACGAAAACCCAACCCTAAAACCCTAATCTCCCAGTCTCACCCCAGCCCCAAGGCGTCGGCGCACACTTCTGGACGGCCGTGCACGGCCGCGCGGTCGTCGGAGCCGACCCCGGCGCGGAAAGAACAGTGCATGGCAACAACAACTACCATCTATGGGGCTGAGTTCGCAGCCATGGATTTCCACAATCGCTCAATGGTTTCGCAAACCGTTTTCTCGAGTATGTCCCCAACCCTTACGAGATTACTTCCCTTCAATTAGATCGGATTTATATGCTTTATAATGGCCAGAATATTGATTCAAAGTTGAAAGAAAACTGTCCAAACACGAACAGTAAAACCAGCCCCCAACTCCTGTGTTCGGAGTAGAATTCTGAACCCAATATTAGGAATTTCGAAAATCTATTTAAACACAGTAATAGATAACATATAGGGCTTCACGACCCAATTTACAGAACCCGATTACATCGACTACACGCCGAGAAATCGGATCCCAAACTTTGAGAAAAACCTGTTTTCGAAAACTACAAAATCGCTCCACACGACGTGCGTCACGCCAATCCGGACGACGTGGTCGCGCACTGAAGGTATCAAAAGCTGCGTAACGGCTTCGTGGTCGTGTGGGCTTTGACGGAATTCAAATTGGTCGCGTGTGCGTGACGAATTTGATGCGTATCTGTCGAAATTCACCGTATCGTGCACTTTGCAAATTTCTCAATTACTTTGTGCACGCTCGTCAGATCGAGACGAAACTTGCACCAGCAGGACCGTATCATTTTTCTGGTCCTATATGCCAAGTTTGGTCCAATTCTGAGACAGTTGAATCGGACGTCGTTTTGCGGGTCCCACGGTCCCACTCAACGGGCGATTTTGTGCACAGCCCGCCGAAATCCAACTCTGGACATACGGTTGGGTTCGTATTAAAAAACTGGATCCGTAGACATGTAGTTTGATAACTTTAGAGACCATTGACTCTGGCACGCTTTTCGGTGCAAAGCGGGTCCAACGGCGGATACCGTTTTGGCCCGAAACTACCGTTTTGCCCCTGTGTCCAGAATTGGACTTAAGGACAGGCAATCCTAGCTAATGTGACTATTTTGAGATCATTGGTATTGTCTATTTCAGCATCCGAGGACTGTTGTACGGGTTTTGACTATTGTGGCATATTGAGTGGTTTGGATCATCGGTTTCACCAGCATAGGACCACAGACGAGTACAGTTTATTGTCTGCATTTCGATATTGATTTTCACTATATTTCATTGGTTGGCCATTGGTTGTGTGATTATTTTCTATTATAAATTGTTGAGTCGGGAATGAGAAGTACCAAGGATGTGTGATCTGACCTTAGACCGTGTAGACCGTGTTGCATTTATTTCTTGTAGACCGTGTAGACCATGTTGCATTTATTTCAAGTAGACCGTGTAGACAGTGAATTATTTATTGCAAAGTAGATAGTGTAGACCGTGATTATTATTGCATTTAAACTGTGTAGTTGTGATTATTATTCTGTAGACAATATTTCTTTATTGCAATATTTTTCTGTAGACCGTGTAACTGTAGACCGTGTAACTGTAGACCGTGTAACTTTAGACCGTGTAGACCGTATCGCATAATTGTCCCGAGACCGATCACATATCAAGGGTACTTCTAACAGTGGGGAAAGTATATGTGTCTATTTATCGACTATTGATTTTCTGTCTATTCTTACGGCTTTACTGTTTATTTTCAAAACTCATGATTGATGTCTAACCTTTGTTTTATAGTCATTTTCTTTATTGAAATTGCATTCAGTGGATTTTGCTCGTTCCATTCCTGACTGGAAACCAACATTTTCAGGTTAGCCGTGGATTCACTTAGCTTGGGGGTGACAGGAATACTTGCAGCCAGAAGCCTAGAGACTAGCTAGATAGTTGTGTTGGAGTCATTCTATAATTGTACAAGTTTATACTTTCTACAAATGTAAAACTTGTGATCTTTATAAATTAAATTAATTTTGTGAATGAGCATTATTTGTGATTTTGATCTTCATGGCCGTGACAGCGTTCTACCGCCGACACTGCGGCGTAGGCTGGCTTGGACACGTCTTGTATCCGTTTAAAAAGAAAAAAAACGGGTGTGGGTCGTGACAAGTTTTTGTGGTAGCCCATGCAGGTCAGTCTTTGCAAATCATGCGAACTCGTGATAGTACTTAAGTTAGTTGTACTATTGCGAGCCTACGACTAGGAAATGCTCATTCACGAATTAGAAATTAATTTAATTTACGAGAATGACTAGGACTAGGAGTCCCTTATACAAATTTACCGATGGGTAGTCTAGGCCATGCAATGTAGATAAGGAGTTATTAATTTTGATAGTTATCAGACCCCCATAGATACACTAGTATCTCTTGATATGGCGATGTAATCTAATTTGGATAGATTATTCCCTTGGTAAGGCAGGGCTTCATAGAATTAATGGTCTAACCTTGATAAATGGTGCAATTTTTTCTACTTGCCCATTGGATATCATCCTTACATCTTGGTCAAACTGCCTATTTAGTTCCTATTTTTGCCCTAAGAATTGTTATTTTTATGTTATCCATAGATGAACCTCAAGTTAGTTTCGATTCAAGTTTTTCCTCAAAGGTTTGAATACACATGGATAGATACTAGGATGTTTGTATTTCTTTGTCTTCAGTTATTTCCCTCCTTGTTCGATTTTCTATTCTAAGGATTATGACTGATAGATACTTACGCTTTATTGCATAGTCAACTTGTTCGAATTTTTAGAAGCCCATGATTTTTACTGATATAGTTAAAGGAATGTTAGTTAACCCATAATGACAGGACAGCAGCGTACTGTCACCATTTATTTGAATTATGGAGACTATGGATCCACTACATCCAGCAGCACACTGGCAAGGCACGATCCCTAGAGTTGGAATAGGTTTAAGGAAATGCAGGTTATAGAATATTTCTAAACTATAGCTAGTGGTCCTCTCTTGATCGTAATTACCCTTGAGCCAATATTGGTTAGAGTTAAGAAGTATTCGATTTTGTATCACATATGAATCACGAAACCAAGGGTTTACCACAGCCAGAGTATACGGGCAAGGCATAACTCTCGGTGGAATGATTTCAGACGTGATTACAAGTTAAGGATACTATAGAGGATAGGACAGTGCCCTGTGTGTTCCATAAGATCGGAAGCCAATATTGGTGGAAGTTTGTAAGTTGGATAGCACGTCTTCCGATCTAGCATTCCGTGGTCCTTGTGACCTATTGACGAGGATATCGATTGACACTAATAGGTTTACCTAGAATATAGAATTTAGAATGTCCATAACCCATTAGTCGACCAAGTCCTTGTGGATCAGAAGATAGTAGGAAGACCGTATAAGCAAGAACACCGGGTAAGGTTTGATTCCCTCAAAACTCTTACTATTTGTGCCTTCTTTCAAAAATCTTGTATACTTGTAATTTGACTATTTGACCAATGTTGCTATCACAGCCTAGTTTTGCAAGCTCACTCTTTTATCGAGCTTGATTCAAGACATATGTTTATTGGGGACGCCCACTAACATATTGTCTAATCAGAATCATTGTATTATGGTCTGATCAACCATGATGCATTTGGTTCGCTCTTCGTTAATTACACTACGTGGATGGAGATATATAGGTATCTAGGATCTCATCCGCGACTGCTTTGACAATTTCTCTTGAATTATACGTTCACCTTTGGATCACGTGATTGTATTCAGTAACATCTTTCTTGAACTCTTTATTGTTTTGTCTTTCACTGATTTGGAAAGACGAAAGCTCATAATTGGTAGAGAGATACCGCGTATCCCCAGAGCTATGGTAGTTGTATACGCAAGGGTAGTTATCGTCAGCCAGCCATGTGATTGAGTTACTCGTTCTCCTCTCGACCCCAAACCGTTATTGGGACTTTCAAGCCATCTGAATTTTAGAATGATTAGGGTTTTATCCTTAGTCGTAATGCCAACATAGGAGACTATCTATTCTCAAGAAACCAAATGTTGTGAGTCTCTAACTATTTGCTGGAAGCTTGCCTTAACTTTCAACCCTTATGCCTTGACTCAACCGTCCCTCGACCAAAGCCCACAGTTTAGACGTGAGATGAATAGGCAAGGCTAAGGACAATAATTTACCGTGACTATGGTAGGCACTCATCCCGAGATTGGTTTCCAACAAGTATTACCCTAGTCACGTAAATTTTACTATTAAAGCCTAACTAGTATGGGAACCCCACAGTCACTAGCTTAGCCATAACATAGCTTAAATACCCTGTCATATTATGATCTACCAGTTGTCCACAGCAATACATGATCACTACAACCCTTGTGACCATAGCCTGGCAGGCTTAACACAAATAAAACTCACGACTCAGTTGTTAGGAATCTTTTCGTAGGATGTGCCTTTGGGTTGGTTATTCCGTCGAAAACTCTCATATATTGTGGATGAGTGGATCATTCTATTTTATTGACCATGTGTCACTATACACACTCGTTTTCCAATTATTGAGAGACGATCCTTGATTTAATTTATATCTACCATACTCCGCCACGTCGTACGTTGTTCTTTATTACCGAGAATCGAGGTACAACACCCGAACCTTGGAATTCTCCTAACCTCATATTCCTAAGTTCATGTCTTATCTCTAAGGTGGGTAGACGGTAAGTCTTTTAAAATTTCTAGGATTACCGAGTGATTAGAATAACTTCCAGTAGGATGATAATTAGTGCTCCAGAGACTCCCACTTTCCATTTAGATTGTTTAGTGTCCCCGGCCGTGTCATTTATATTCGGAGCATGAGACCAATTGTTACCTCCCAACAAATTTCATATGCAAGATCTAGACGAGTCCACCTTCATCTAGGTATATCATGTCCCACTCAAACACGTCCCCTTGTACTCTATTTTAGGGTACGACTTTCAGGTAAAAAGGGACCATCTATAACCCTTACCATAATACCGTAAACCTTCCGACTACAATTAGAGACTCAACCTTGACTCGAATCTTTCGACTCAATATATGGTGGTGATCGACTCGAAGCCCACTACGCACCTGTCACCAGTGTGCCACTCAATCGTGCCTTCTCGTGCTACTTAAACACAAAAGTCACGGAAAACGCATTTTTGGGCTCTGGGGGGCCTAGCTAACCAATCCGACTGCTCACCTAGCTCAACCACTTGGGTGAAAACTATTCTAAGTTACCCTAGCCTAGTAGAAATAGTTCTAACATTGGAATCTTGTCTAGTCCATATAGGTTGAAATCCAGGGTTCATCTAACCAACGATTGATGTCCAATAGAAAGCCTATTAAGACCCAGTAGAGCCCATCCATACAAACCACCATTGTTGGGAATATATAAAACCGAACTATTTGAAATAGGTCCCTATACATATTATGTAGTCTTCCCTCTTAGAATGCGAAGTCATTCGTAACCCTTCTTCAACTACCTGAAAATCACGATATGATCTTGTATTGCAGTTTTATTCCTTGCTCGTGTATTTAAATAACCACGGGAAAATCACAATCTTGATTCCTCAAATTTTGTCCTATTATGGAACTGTTTGGATTAAATTCGAGAACGGGACCTCTGTATTGCCCGAATTGCAAGCCCTCTAAGAAACGAAGGGTTCTTCGATTTAGCAAGTGACTAGACTAGAGTAACCCAATCTAGCAATAGGTCAATGGTTCATGAATTTTCTATTCGAGCTGTATCATTGGATACCGCTACCGCTCTTGAAACTTCGTATTTGCTTTCGACTATCTTTCCTTATCTTCCTGTCCTTCCTGTTGTAGAGTGACGAATGGTCATGCTTATTGGAATTTACCAATAATTCTTAGCTACTTGTATAAATTTGTTGCTTGTTAGATTTTGGGTTATTTGAGAGATAGGAGAGGATTATAGAGGCCAAAAGCCGTAGATATCTATTTGTAGAAATTTTTGCAAGTAGTTGGATGTTTATAAGGCTGTAGGGACATAGCACTGAGGGAGTAGTGTGACCAAAGGTGGGTAGAAGTCCTCGAGATTTTGTAGTTGCCAAATGACCAATGAGAAGGATATAAACTGTCTGGAAGAATTAAAATTCGAGGAGATTAAGGTAATGGTAGATAACCTTGTTGAAATTAAGGAATAGTTATAAATTAGAATTTCGAGGACGAAATTATTTTTAAGGTGGGTAGATTTGTAACCCCTCTTTCCGGAATTTTGATAAAATATTTTTTATTTATTTATTTGAATTAAAAGGGGTCAGAGTTCACCATTTCTTAAACTATATCTCACATGCAGTCCTTGTCTGATTTCAAAAATCTACTATATATATAAGAATGGATAATACCTTGGACAATCAGGACTGTAACTATGGAAGTCGAAGCTTTTCTACAAGTGAGTATTTAGTACTTAGCACTTTAGGTTTAATTGTGTTGAATGTTTCTAAGTGATGCTTGTTGTTCCTCAACAATTTGAATTTAGGTCCCTGGTTGTTTATATTACTAATAACAGATATTAAACCTTGATTATGAAATATTACATGCAAGAGGGCTACCTTCAGGGTCTTGAAGGAAAGCAGCGTCCGTGACTCGGTATTTATAATATGTGCAATCACAACATTGGGTGAGTGGTATTTCTCAAATATTTGGACTCTTCATCCAATTGCACATCATCTGACCATGATTATATACCGATCCATTAGGTCGTTGTCGATTTCGATACGAAAGGCAACAAAGTCGAGAATAAATCAAGTGTATTAAAGCCTAGTGGGAAGTTGGCCCAACTGCTGGTTCGTTATATATGTGAATACATATATATTATGTACGTGTATGAATAAGTAAATAAATAAGTATATAAATATATATATATATGTATAAAAAATATGTGTATATATATATATATATATATATATATATATATATATAATATAATATGTGAGTGTATGTATAATTAATATATAGGAGGTTGTGTGCGAATATATATATATATATATATATATACATGGATATATGTATAAAGTTAATATTATATTATATTAATATATATGTGTATATATACATGGATATATGAATATATATATATATATATATATATATATATATATATATATATATAAAAATATATATATATATATATATATATATATATACATGGATATATATTATATTATTTATACATACACTCACATATTATATTATATATGTATGTATAAATAATATAATATATATCCATGTATATATATATATATATATATATATGTATGTATGTATGTAAAAAAAAAAATATATATATATATGTATGTATGTACATATATATATATGTATATAGGTATTTAAATATATATATATGGATATATGTATAAAGTTAATAGGAAGAACCCACAGCATTCCCAATCAGCCAATTGGCCAAGCCAATTCCAGCCCAGCGGCCCACCAGCCTGGCCCAACACTTAAACCCCAGCAGAGGCCAAGGCCCCGACCCCCTGTGCGCACACGGCAGAAATCCCGACCTTTCCGTCTGTACAATTACGAACAGAAGAGTCGAACGAAAACCCAACCCTAAAACCCTAATCTCCCGGTCTCACCCCAGCCCCCAGGCGTCGGCGCACACTTCTGGACGGCCGTGCACGGCCGCGCGGTCATCGGAGCCGACCCCGACGCGGGAAGAACAGTGCATGGCAACAACAACTACCATCTATGGGGCTGAGTTCGCAGCCATGGATTTCCACAATCGCTCAATGGTTTCGCAAACCGTTTTCTCGGGTATGTCCCCAACCCTTACGAGATTACTTTCCTTCAATTAGATCGGATTTATATGCTTTATAATGGCCAGAATTTTAATTCAAAGTTGGAAGAAAACTGTCCAAACACGAACAGTAAAACCAGCCCCCAACTCCTGTGTTCGGAGTAGAATTCTGAACCCAATATTAGGAATTTTGAAAATATATTTAAACACAATAATAGATAACATATAGGGCTTAACGACCCAATTTACAGAACCCGATTACATTGACTACACGCCGAGAAATCGGATCCCAAACTTTGAGAAAAAGATGTTTTCGAAAACTAGAAAATCGCTCAACACGACGTGCGTCACACCAATCCGGACGACATGGTCGCGCACTGAAGGCATCGAAAGCTGCATAACGGCTTCATGGTCGTGTGGGCTTTGACGGAATTCAAATTGGTCGCGTGTGTGCGACGAATTTGATGCGTATCCGTCGAAATTCACCGTATCGTGTACTTTGCAAATTTCTCAATTACTTTGTGCACGCTCGTCAGATCGAGAAGAAACTTGCGCCAGCAGGACCGTATCATTTTTCTGGTCCTGTATGCCAAGTTTGGTCCAATTTCGAGACAGTTAAATCGGATGTCGTTTTGCGGGCCCCACGGTCCCACTCAACGGGCGATTTTGTGCACAGCCTGCCGGAATCCAACTCTGGACATACGGTTGGGTTCATATCAGAAAACTGGATCCGTAGACATGTAGTTTGACGACTTTAGAGACCATTGACTCTGGTACGCTTTTCGGTGCAAAGTGGGTCTAACGGCGGACACCGTTTTGGCCCGAAACTACCGTTTTGCCCCTGTGTCCAGAATTGGACTTAAGGACAGGCAATCCTAGCTAATTTGACTATTCTAAGATCATTGGTATTGTCTATTTCAGCATCCGGGGACTGTTGTACGGGTTTTGACTATTGTGGCACATTGAGTGGTTTGGATCATCGGTTTCACCAGCACAGGACCACAGGCGAGTACAGTTTATTGTCTGCATTTCGATATTGATTTTCACTATATTTTATTAGTTGGCCATTGGTTGTGTGATTATTTTCTTTATAAATTATTGAGTCGGGAATGAGAAGTACCAAGGATGTGTGATCTGACCTTAGACCGTGTAGACCGTGTTGTATTTATTTCTTGTAGACCGTGTAGACCGTGTTGCATTTATTTCAAGTAGACCGTGTAGACAGTGAATTATTTATTGCAAAGTAGACAGTGTAGACCGTGATTATTATTGCATTTAAACTGTGTAGTTGTGATTATTATTCTGTAGACAATATTTTTTATTGCAAAATTTTTCTGTAGACCGTGTAACTGTAGACCGTGTAAATATAGACCGTGTAACTTTAGACCGTGTAGACCGTGTCGTATAATTGTCCCGAGACCGATCACATATCAAAGGTACTTCTAACAGTGGGGAAAGTATATGTGTCTATTTATCTACTATTGATTTTCTGTCTATTCTTACGGCTTTACTGTTTATTTTCAAAACTCATGATTGATGTCTAACCTTTGTTTTATAGTCATTTTCTTTATTGAAATTGCATTCAGTAGATTGTGCTCGTTCCATTCCTGACTGAAAACCAATATTTTCAGGTTAGCCGTGGATTCACTTAGCTTAGGGGTGACAGGAATATTTGCAGCCAGAAGCCTAGAGACTAGCTAGATAGTTGTGTTGGAGTCATTCTATAATTGTACAAGTTTATATTTTCTGCAAATGTAAAACTTGTGATCTTTATAAATTAAATTAATTTTGTGAATGAGCATTATTTGTGATTTTAATCTTCATGGCCGTGACAGCGTTCTACCGCCGACACTGCGGCGTAGGCTGGCTTGGACACGTCATGGATCCGTTTAAAAAGAAAAAAAAACGGGTGCGGGTCGTGACAAGAACACTACACCTTGTCGACAAGTTGTCCAATGACCATACAAGACTCAACTTGATCTACCATGTCCTTTCTTATTCTTGACCATGTTTTCCAACTTTCTATCGAGACTCCCAAGTAGCAGGACCAATCTCGTGCACTTCCTTATCCAGACTTAGCGAGACTCCCAAGTAGCGGGACCGATCTCGTGTGCGAGACTTATCGAGACTCCCAACTAGCGGGACCGATCTCGTGTGTTTCCTTGTCGAGACATAGCGAGACTCCCAAGTAGCGGGACCGATCTCGTGTACAGGACTTATCGAGACTTAGCGAGGCTCCCAAGTAGCGGGACCGATCTCGCGTGAACGAGGCTTATCGAGACTTAGCGAGATTCCCAAGTAGCGGGACTGATCTCGCGTTCGAGACTTATCGAGACTCCCATGTAGCGGGACCGATCTCGTGTGCGGGACTTATCAAGACTTAGCGAGACTCCCAAGTAGCGGGACTTATCTCGACGATAACCAGTCGCATGGACTTCCTTTGTCCGAGGCATACTCTTTGCTAAATTCATCGTGGCTCGTGCCATAGACAAGCCTGATTCTATAGGCGACGCTATCGCTCAAGTCATATACTTATACGACGAGCCTTATTCTCAAGGACTACGCAACTTGACAACCGCAGATAAAGTAGGACAGTGCTAGAAAGGGCTTAGACCGACCGACATAACTTTGCCTAACTTATTTGCACAATGACTTGACGAGCAAAGGCTACGCCAAGCCTTGTATCGAGGGAACGTACCGTGCACGCGATCGACTTGAACAACCAAGTTCTCGGGTGCGTAGACTTAAGCCAACAGCCGTGTAAGACGACTTAACTCACGGGATGTGCGAAGGCTATGCCAAGCCTTGGACGATGGGACCGTGCATGCATTTTCAAGCATTCACGCGATCGACGCCTTTGACTTAGGCTAATTCGAGCGTTGGGACAAAACGACGGGACCGTGCATGCTTTATCAAGCATTAAAGCGGGCGATGCCTATGACTTAGGGTAATTAGAGTGTCGTGGCAACTTATCAACTTAGGCCAACTTCCTTCTACCAAGCCACGAGATGAAGGACCGAGTGTCATTTGAAAGTACGCTGAGCCAACTTCTAAGCAGACCGTAGGACCATTTTCCATGTTCAAAGGCATTCCGATCCGTCGGGATTATTCCCTTAGGTATGTGGATGCGTCTTTTTTATTAACAAGCCAAACTTGTGCAAGTTGAAAACACGCGAGTTATTAAGTAAAGGCTAAGATGAGGCGAGTTCACTGAAACTATCCCACCTGAGCGAGGAGTCACCTCGACCGAGCGAGCCTTCGAGTAGCCGTTGCAAGGTTAAGTCCGAACACCATCGGCATTTCAATTCCTCCGATTGACTTTGCGGGACGGGACACTACAATTACTGCTACTACTAAAAGTCAGACCAAATGAAGAAGAGAGAATAGCCTCTGTAGGCTTCTAATTCTAAATGCTATGGAGGACTCTATTTCACTTAACAAAATGCCTAAAATTGGCTTTTGAAATAAAACGAGAAAAAGTACAAGAAGTACAAATTGTTCTGGGAAGTATTGCTACAGAAGTCTGATCTGAAGGCGATCACTTTGTTCTTTGGACCATACGATGATGATGAAGAGTACTGCTGGAAGATGAACAGCCGCAAGAACTAAGTCACCAGAAAGGTATCGACGCACTTGGGCACTGATGACGAGGTCGAATGCTTTCCTGCTTTACTTCACTCTGTTCTGGAAGAAAAGTTGAAGAAGAATGCTCTGGAAAATCAAAGTCTCTGGGCTCTGATCTCTATGTATTCTTCCATGTCTCTCCGATCCTCCCTTGATTCTAAAAATCAGTCTATTTATAGACTAAAACATATCGCGTAAAAAACATCCAAATTGGAGTTTTACGCTAGCAATTGTCATCCATGAACTTTACATGGGATGACACATGTCCCATTACTTCATAAAATAAGGAGGGCACGTACACACGTCCCTCGATAAGTGTGGCATGAAAGCCACGTAAGCAAACCACGTTCTCATATAGCCAGAAACAATCGGGCGTAAAAAATGACCCAGAATACACTTCCAGCATAAAGTAGTAGACTAGGCGTAAAATAGCCCAAAATTAGACTTCTCGCGTAAAGTGGCTGATAAAACAGCTTTAAGCGTAAAAAGTAGCCCAAATAAACTTTACACACATGTCAACTTTGCGCGTAAAAAGCTCACATAGTATTCATGCGTAAAAGAAGCCATCTTTTGAGCGTAAAGTAACCCAGTCCACACACTAAACGACAATGTTGGTTTCTGTGTAAATAAAATCTCTTTGAATTCTGTGTTGTACGCTGTCAGTAAATTATTATGTCAGAATCATCATCACTTGCATTAAATGCATGATATGACAGCCTGTCCCCAGCGTAAAGTAGCTTGCGTAAAACAACTCGCGTAGAGTAGCCTGCATAGAGTAGCCTGCGTAAAACAGCTCGCATAGAGTAGAATTCGTAGAGTAGCGTGAATAGAGTAGCTTGTTGAGCGTAAAGCTCTATTTCTTTGACTTGTTCTATGAAGTATTTTTTTTTACACTCCTACAAGACTCCCTTCAAAGTTTTCAAATATTTTCAAATTTTGAAATACTTTGAACAGAAGCGTAAAATTCGGGATTTCACCAGTCAGCGTAAAGTTCGAGATATCCAACGGTCATCCGCGTAAAAGTTAGGATATCCAACAGTCGGCATAAATTTTGGAAATTTGAACCGATTTGAAATTTTCTATAAATAGGGCTTTTCGAAGAGAGATAAGACTTTACTTTGTCTTTCGAAATCTCAATCTTTTCTAACTCTTCTTCATTCTTCTACTCTTGCTTTGATTCGATGGCCCCCGAGAAGTCGTCCACCGCCGGCAGCAAAGGCAAGAAGCCCGCCGTCGACTCCTCGTCGGTCGACCGCACGTAAAATCTCGTCCGGTCATCAGCAGCGTCTCAGCAAAGCGACCCCGCCGTGGCTCCTCCAATGAGGGGTAATGCACCGCCCTTTGGCCGAAAACTCGTCGAAGAAGAAGACCTAAATCTTTCATTTCATGCCCATGTTATACGTGTCAGCGTAGAAATTAAGATAACAAAAAATACGCCCACGTTATACGTGTTAGCGTAAAGTTACGAATATACGCCCACGTTTATACGTGTCAACGTA
This sequence comes from Iris pallida, assembly GCA_029216955.1. Taxonomy (NCBI): domain Eukaryota; kingdom Viridiplantae; phylum Streptophyta; class Magnoliopsida; order Asparagales; family Iridaceae; genus Iris; species Iris pallida. Next base: position 23,047,433 of record JANAVB010025598.1, on the reverse strand, counting down.
AAATTAAGAAATACGCCCACGTCAATACGTGTCAGCGTAAAATCTAAATTACGCTCATTTCTACACATGCCAGCGTAAAATTTAAAATACGCTCATGTCTATTCATGCCAGCTTAATTTTTAGAATACGCTTACATCAACATGTGCCAGCGTAAAATTCGGGATACGCTCAGATCAACATGTGCTAGCGTAAAATTTCAAAAAATGAAAGACTTTGTGTAAAACAAAGACTTTTTTACACTTTTAAAATTTTTTATCAACTTTAATGTCACGACCCGCACACTAGAGTAAGGGCAGGAGAAGTGGGTACGTCCAGCCTACGCCGTAGTATCGGCGGTAGAACGCTGTCCTAGGTCACAACATCTAACAATATAATGCTAAGCAGTTTATACTCCCCGAATAGGGGTGACATAGCAAAATGTAAACTCAATCACAACTAAGGAAGAAGAAGTATGATATGATATAGAACTCAAAATGAAATACAGATAATCAGAAGAGTCTAAGTGTCTAAGATAACATCTCAGCAACATCCAGAATACAAAGTCTCAACTACAGAGTACGAAAGAATATATACAATCCAGATCTCAATGACAGAAATAAAACCTAACTAAACTAGTCTAAGTAGTATGGACGACGTCCTCAGCTAGAGCTGGATCCTCATGTGGGTCCAACTCACAGGTATCGTCTAGATGGGCTCCATAGTAGGTCGGGCAGAAATCCTCGGTATCATCTGTAATATTTTCAACAGGTCCAGTCAGGATAGGAGCGAGCACAGTACATCTCATACAGTTCATATCATAGCAGGAAATAAAAAGCAAGCAATAGAGTAAGATACATGAAACGTTGTAAGAAGATGTACATGAAAACATGAGAGATATTTGATAACTGAAAATATATATATGATAAGTAAGAACTGTAAGTAACTAGTGATATAGAGTACGAGATGGCATATAATTGGCTTAGATTGTACATGATAAAACATGGAAAGTAACAGAGTGTACATGATGGGTAATCACATGACCATTTATACTCACCCCTACCCACAATCAATACACAAGGATCCAGTCCAGTTACGTTACGGACATGATATTTTGGTTACACAAGAAACACATAAGGAAACATGAGCGTACATGAGAGCAAATAAAAGTACATGAGCGTACATGAAAGAACATGAGAGAACATGAGTGTACATGAATAACGCAAGAGCAAGGAATACATGATGTACAAAAAACACATGTCATAAAGTATCCTTTGCGCCCGCTAAGGAGGATAACATCCCAAGAAGAGATCCATATAGTACCAATCCGTGATGATAACGTGACAACATCAAGTAAAGTAATCTAGAGCAAGAATATAAGTCGTGACAAGTATGAAACGATCAGAGAATGTATTCGCCTACGATCTGAATGTCTGTGAGAATATATTATCCGAAACGAGGTATCTGAGTCCTATTTAGAGCAACACAAGTTACAATATGTCTAAAATGAAGTAATTGAACATTACGATGCATTCTACATGATCTAGGTCAATTTAGACCAAAGTCAACTCTTGGTCAACCATGGTCAACTACACTAGTCAACTAGGTCAACTAAACCATTCCAAGTCTAAACCTAGACTAACAAGTCATTCTAGTCAATCTAAGCCTAACCAATCTAGTTTAGAACCCAATTACAAATACAAGCCAAACCAAGCTAAGCTAATCAAACACAACATATATATGGAAGAGAATAGGGGTGAGTGAACATGTAGGAAGGGCCAAGTGCAATATGCATCAATGTGCACTAGTGTCATAGTGATAGTGTCAACATAGTGTCATAGTAATGTGTAGGGACATAGTGTAATGGGTACATGAGGTAAGTATAGGGTTTCAACATTGAACATTGCATTACTTTACATACAACTTGCATCTATACCTTACCTACATTGCATACATTCATGATACTTACTTATTTAACATACTCGCATATATATTCCCATGCATGCATTCATTTATATATTCATGTCATTTCACATTTCACTTGATTACACCTAAACTTGGATATATATATATATATATATATATATATATATATATATATATATATATATATATATATTAGCATACATTAGTTGTAATGTGTGTACCCATGGTGTGTAATAGGGATATTAGGGTGGTGTGTGTTTACTGTCTATTTGTGTAATGTGTGTCAGTTTACCCATTTCCAGATTTCCAGTTTTCATGCTTAAATCTCAATTTCAGTTTTAACCAATAGAACATGTATTACAAAACAAACTCAAATTTAGTTTTAACTTATATTCCAATCAATTTCAGTCTTGACCCATTGAACATGTATTACAAACAAAACTCAAATTTAGTTTACTGTATTCTCATTAACAGTTGTTATCTCAAATTAACATCTTCTTAACTTATCCTCAATTGTAGGTTAACATATAAGGAGAACTCAGTGAAAGCCTAATCAGTGCAATATCAACACTTTTTAAAACATCAACCCAACTTTTAGTAAACATGACAGGTTCATCAGGTTTCAGTGTAACCTCAGTTTTAGTTTTACATGTCCAGTCCTAATCAATGTAATTCGAATAATCATCGACCAAAACTCATAGTTCTCAACCGAAATAACAACACAACATGTATCCTAGGAGTATAATAACATACATATAAAATCTCAGAAAAAAATGAGAAATCAAATTTAATTTTTCACAACTCAAAATGGAAGAGACAGTAAAACAGTGAACGTATCAGGAAACCTATTCAAACATTAAATTGAATCAAATAGCAAAATGTAACCCTAAAGCAGTGTGTGCAGACACTAGGTATACATGTACTCGTGTCTAGGAAGTGGTTCGTGTCTACAAAAGTGGACACGAAGTGTCAATTAATGTGTCAAACCCAAAACAGTGGACAGTGCATGCACTGCCTCGTGCATGTGTTCACCTAGGTCTAGGACACGACACAGGTGTCCAAGTGTCTCGTGGTCGTGTCCCTAGGTTCGCCTAGGGTTGGTCTAGGTGTCTAGGTTCCTGCACCGTGTCCACGTGTCCTCAGGACACAGCACGAACACCGTATCAGTCGAGAAAAACTCGACTGATACACGTGTACAGTGCAGCGTCGTGCAGCGATGCAAGTGTCTCGTGGACACAACACGAGCCACGTGGGGCCTCGTGGTCATGTCCATGTGTAGCCCACGTATTGGGCTACACATTCATGTCAACACGAGGTGTCCACAACGTGTCCAGAGTCGATACGACTCGCATGTCAGTGAGGAAAAACGTGTTCGTGCAGTACAGTACATGACCCGTACGAACGCATTTTTGTGTCCGACACGACTCGAGAAGTTGTGAGACTCGAGGGGGGGCCTGTCAATGGTTGCCCCCACCTCTGTGCTAAGTGGCACGTGTCCACGTGGCGTGTCGTGTCCGAAATTAGGGTCGAGTAGCAGGGCAGCCGCACGCGGCATCGTGCTGCGTGTCCGTGTCGATTTTCGACACAAAAATAGCACAGATTCGTGCTCAGAGTTAGGGTTTCATGATCTACATCTATAGGGCTAGAAGTTTGTTCAATTAGTTTTCAAAAATATTAACATTTAATTTATAGTGGCAATTCATCAAACACTTGAATTAAAACATAGATACGTGTCCGATACGGACACCAAACCAAATCCATATCCTACCAAACTTGGCCTACAGGTCCATGGTACCTAGATGCATGCAACCATGAAGAGAAAACACAATATTAATAGGTTTTAGGGCATGTTACCTATTGAGTGAAAACTCAAAGAAAAGCCTAGAATATGGGGGGTGTCCTCTTCACTTGGTGATGCCAATATGATGATCAACCTTGCTAGCTAGCCTCCCTTAGTATTCTCAATTGTAGGGGGTTCCAATGCAAAAGACTAGGCTCAATTCGAAGATGATTTGGGTATTTGGGGAGGAATTGGAGAAGAACACTAAAGAGGCAATTAAAATGAATTAAAAAATAATGCTAATGATTAATGGGTTGTATTTATAGAGGGAGGGAATGTGTGATGGCTGCCATTAGGTTAGGGTTAGGGTTTAGGATGAGTGGCTAAGGTTTCTCCAACAAATTCAAGCCAATCTAATGGCTCATAACTAAAGTAGCCTTCTTTAACTTTTAGCCTAAAATATCTCTCTAACAAATATCTAGATATTACCCTAATTTGATTACTTAATTGAAAACCTCTAACTTAGTCTCTAGGGTCATGACTAACATCTAGATTAGGCTGACTTCTAGGTCAAGTCTCAAATAATTTAACTAACACATATTTAATTCATATAATTTACAATTTCACAAAAGTGTCAAAATGACCAAAATATCCCTAGGCTTAAAAAGTAGAAATTTGTAATCCTAAACACATGATTAGGTGTCCTTGGTCATGATTAGTCTTCTAGGTCATGCATGACTAAGGTTACACAAGCAAAACACCAATTTCACATTTCACTCAATTAAATAGTTTTAAAATAACTAAAAATTACCAAAAATCATATCATGACTAAAATCTAATATTTTAATGATTTAAAAATACAAAATTTCAAAATTACCCTTATTTTAGAAAAGTGGGTGTTACATTTAATAAGTGTAAAAGTCAAAGTTTTTACCCTTTGTATGTAAAACTTAGACCAATTTATCTGCGTAAAAATTTTAAATTAGATTTTCACTAACTTGATTTTTCTTTTTCTTTTGGCAATGGACTTTCAAGCTCATCCACTTGCAGAAGTCTTTGGCTCATCAGTTGGTATGGTGGGCTCGAATTATGTGGAGAATCTGCCTCATATAGCATTTCCCCAATCGAATCCAGGCTACCCCTTAGAGATAGCACAGTTGATAGCCGCCCAAGGGGATAGAATGCTGCTATTCATGATCAATGGAGAACTGTTGACTTAACTGAATGAACAACAATTTATAAAACCGGCTTTCTTATTTGGGAATGCAATAGACTGCAAATCGCAAATACACCCCAAAAAGGAGTCTTGGGTGTTCAAATTCAGAGATAGAGCCATGTATCTCCCTGACATGGACAGAGATTACCCCTTGTCTGCATTCATCCATGCTACCTACCCCCATCAAATGCTGTGGAATCTGACTCCCAGCAGTTATGGAAGACCGGGTAGAATCATATTCAAGAGGGATCAAACCAATGGTATGGGGTATTATGTTAGTGTCCCTAATGGCGGTGTTGTTCCTTTCTCTGGTCTTTTGCCAGGATTTACTCCGAGTGAAGATTCGGCTTTAATCTAACAAGTGCAAACCCAGATGTTCATCAACAAGTTCATAAGGGCTGCGGTCCTATATCCCCAGACAGACCCTAGGCTACCGGGATGGTTGACTCCATTCAACGAGAACTGGATCCAGATTAGCGTTTGGATGGTGAAGAACTTCCAGACGGAGTTGAGAGAAATCGGCTTGTATGAAGTAGTGGCTTCAACTAGTCAGGGTATACCATCGAACGGTAACTTGTTCATGGCCCTGATGGAGATATATATAAGTTCAACTGGAACTTTTGCGACCCCAAAAGGTGAAATGGGCCTCGCACTCCATGAGATGCAATTCATCTCGAAGCTACCAATGGGAGAAGCACCATACAAAGAATACGTTTCCTCCAACCGGGAACTTGCTGAAATCAGGGAGAAAAACCCTCAGTTGGTTGAGGTGTATGAAGAATTGATGTGCCACTATATGATCTGTACTACTATGCATGAGAGTGGATCTCATTTAGCATACATCAACAAGTGGACAACGTATCTCTTCTTCCATAAGGATAAAATATCCAAGGATGATAAAAAAAGATTCCAGGAAAACAAAGCTCCAGCTATCAACACTGGTTCAACAATCCCCGCTGACAAAATTTGGGATATGATTGACTGTTTATAAATTTCCAAATAAATATTTGTCCACCAAGACTGGGGAGTTCCCTGCTGGAACCGAAGCTTCGATCTTCCTCAGATACGGCAGCCAGAAAATTTCCACAAAAGCCTTACTGGCAGGCTTCCTTTCTTTATGGTTGAGAAGATGGGTTGTACCGGGGACCGGTACAATTGATAGAATCCACCGTAACGTACTATGACCAGCAGTACGTTTGGTGTTTAAAGTCAGAATCAATCTACTATCGGCAATGGTGTGCCGAGTAAACGCAGTGAGGACTTTTGGTGAGGAGCTAATCAACAACGCTCCTCATCGGAATGTATTCCCCATGGTAGAAATGCCCTATACTTACTTGATGGGTTGGCTGTTGCACCACAACTGCAGATTATTGCCACCAGGCCCGGGTGATGATGCGGAGGTCTTCCTCCAAAAATTCAGCAAGGCTACATAGATTGCCACGACAGTGGCAGATACTCGGGCAGTTTTGAACTATTCTTATGGTTGGAACTTTTTCTGCACTCGGCCACAAGTTCCAGCTGACTGTTTTGATGTTCAATTTGAAGATGAAGTTGAAGGAGGAGCTTTATTGCCACCATCAGTCTTCAGATGGCTACAGTACATCAGACCCTCTCACTTGATGTACAGAAACGAAGACAATTGTACGTTCGAACCATATCTACCCAGTAGGTTCGCTCGCCAATTTGGGTATTACCAACTTCATGTTGGTAATCCCTCTACCAGTTTTCGCCACTATGGAAAACTGCTTGATGGTGCAAGGGGTTGGAGATATTTTAGTACTGTCCGTACTGGTGCCAAATTCAGAGTCTCAACCGCTACCAGCACTACAAAGCTACGTATTCTTCATTCGTATGCTCACTTTTACGCTTCTATCCGTTCCTTTGTCCATGGCTACAATATGAAAGGTAGTCTGAGATGGCCCGAGGAAGGAAATATTGAAGAGCCAGTCAGGGTACCATCAGACTTCCCAGACGATGACGCTGTTCCGGATCCATATCTGGAAGTTATTGCTAAGGAGTTGGGGAAAAGGCTGCAGAACCTATTGTTTTTGGCAAATCCCGTAAACGAAAACAAAACACAGCCGTCACACTTCCAGAGAAAACCCCGAAGAAGAAGAAGAAGAAGAAGAAGAAGAAGAAGAAGAAGAAGAAGAAGAAGGCTGCCACAAAAAGACCTTCCAGATCAAGAGCCTCTACCTCGGAGAGTGACACTCAGGCGGATGAGCTACAACATATGGGATCTTCTTCAGTTCACCCTGGAGAAGGATCTTCAGCACCTCAACCAGCAACACCTACAGTAGTCTTATCTCCAGGTCGTCTCATCTCGGCACTTCATATAACTCTGCCACAAAAGGCACAAGTTGCTGAAGGCGTCGCCCCAGTACAAACTGTTGATTCGGTGCTTATTCCATCCGATGAACCGGCTATCACTTTTGATGATGAAGACTGGGATGGGGATTATGATGCGTACTTAGAGCGTTCCACACATACTCCAGGTAAATATAATTTATATAAAATTTATTATAAAACTATGACTTTTGTATATTAACTTATTTTATTTAATTTTTGTAGGTGTTATCATTTCCCCGAAGGTTGTGGCTTCTCCTCCTCCTTAAGAAGATATTTATGAGGAAAATGAGGAATCTGAGAAGGAGGCTTCTTCTTCAGAAGAAGAAGATGTTCAAGAAGAGGTATCACGAGAACCCGAAGTGGAGTCTCAAGAAGAATGTCCTCCATCATTGGAGGTACAACAAGAGCCAGAAATACAGGCTCAGCCAGAAGTGTCCTCTCTAGTTGAGGGCAAGGATAAGGAAGAAACTACAGTAGATCTTACTGTGGATGATGAGGAGGCTGCTGAAGAAGAACTAGATTTTAATGAAGAATCAGTTGTAGAAGAATTTACTACAACTGAAACACTTGAAGATCCTGCGGAGCCAATAGTTGAAGAAGGTAATGAAGGCACACTCAAGTCACCAACTGAAACTGGAGAAATTGTAATAGTATCCTCCGCTATTATTACTGATCCAGTACAAGTCTCTGAAGTGTCAATGCCAGAACCAGAGTCAGCTTCCACAACTGTCATTCCGCCCGCACCTATCACCGCCACCGAAACTCTAGTAGTTTCAGCTCAAGAAACGGCTGGAGTAACAAATATTGAAGACACTGTTCTTGAAGCTTCTGGTAATCAGTTGGCTATGGTAGCAGTAACAACAATAGCTTCAGCTCAGCCCGCTATCACAGCAACAGCCTCTGTTCCCAGTCTTCATAGAAGAGACTTAGTAGATATTACCGCAACGCCGAGTTCAAGTATAGAAATGAATCTCCTAGTTGAGATTCACACTGAAACCTTTTATAAGACTCTGGCGACTCTAATAAAAATGGTCCTGAATAAAGGCCTCAATTATGAGAGCTTGAAGACGGCGATGGCTCTTACCATCAGAAATATTGCTATGTTCAATAATGCGGCAAGAGCAACAGCATTAGAGAAAATCGTGGAGGGACTTGAACAGCCCATCAAAGAGTATCTTAAGCTGTCAAGTGAAACTGTTGAAAGTCTCATCCAAGAAGAGTATGACGCCTTATCGGCTGATTACCTCGATCGGGAGACGAGATATAATGAAGCCCTCCATGAATATAGCATAAAGGTTGCCAAAGAAAAAGCTTTTCTGGCAAGAACAAAGCTTAAGCCGGATAGCCATAGAGCAGCCTATGACACCTCAAATATGAAAATTCATCAACAAAATAATAAAATTCAAGAAGTTGAGGCTGAGCTGGCTCGCTTGAAGGCAGAGAGGGAGCAGATGATCATGGCACGGGACCAGCACCTTACTCAGAGCTCAATTTTGGAAGAACAGGCCTACGGAGCTGAATCTACTATCAGAACCCTTGATGAAGCCAAGGATAAACTGATATTCAGCTTTGCTGGACTTTCTCATATTTGCACTCCTGAAGCTCGACGTACTGCAGCTATCAATACTGCTTTGAGCTCTCGTGACAAGCGTCTAGTAGAGCTACAAAAATTACTTCAAGATATCTCTGCCCCGCCTTAGAAAAAATAAAGAGCTCTTGTAATCTGTTATCTTATTCATTCTGTAATGTTCACAAGAAATGAATAAAATATTTGTTTTGTGATCCTATCATTTATTTTGAATTGGCTTAATTGCACTTTGCTACCCTCAACTATTACCATTTTTCAACTTTGTACCCTAAACTATTTTTTGTAACAATTTGGTACCCAGATGTTATTTTGGACTAAACTGCCCCTACCCCTACCCCTAACCCTCCCCCCCTGCATGCTCCGGCCGCCCTCCCTGCTCACTCCGGCCGCCCCCCCCCCTGCTAGCTCCGCCCCCCCCTCCGCCCCCCACCCCCCCTGCTCACTCCGGCCGCCCGCCCGCCCCCGCCTCTCCCCTAGGCCGCGACAGCACGGGAAGAGGGGGGCTGGGGAGGGAGGGCGGGGCGGGAGGCAGGACAGGGGGTGGCCAAAGGTAGCAGGGGGGTGGGGGGCGGGGGGGGCGGCCAGAGCTAGCAGGAGGGGTGGCCGGAGTGGGGAAGGGGATAGAGGGAAGGAAGAGGGAAGGGCATTTTCGGAATTTTTGAAAAATTAGGTATCAAGTTGAAAAAAAAATAATGGTTGAGGTACCAATTTGTTACGAAAAAAAGTTTATGGTATCAAGTTGAAAAGGCGGAATAGTTGAGGGTAGCAAAGTGCAATTAAGCCTTTTGAATTTAAACAATAGGTATAAGATAGAAAATACTTATCAGAGGTAATATGGACATGACAAGTCTTTTAAACTCAATAAATTGTATCTATCCAGAGGTAATATGGACATGACAGATATTGAAATCTTGTTTTCTGTTTAGAGTATACAATACTGTCAGAGGTAATATGGACATGAAAGATCGTAACAACTCAAAGATAAATAGATTAATATCTATTCAGAGGCCAAATGGACATGATAGATAGGAAAAATAAGCAGACTTAATATTTATTCAGAGATCATGAGAACATGATAAATAATAGATCCAATTTTTAAATCAACTGGTAAGATAAAAGATTAAAATTTCCCTCCAAGCTTAACCAAACATTGGTAGCTGGAGAATAAGGAAGAAATTCAAACATAATATTTCTTCAGGAATTTGCCATTGATTGGCATCATGAGCAAATCTCTATTAGGTTTAGACAACCTATAGGCACCGTTGGAGAAAACTATCTCGATGACATAAGGGCCTTCCTATTTTGCTTAGAATTTCCCTTTACTCTTATGAGTCATCACCATCGGTCTTCGAACAGCTAGAACTAGCTCACCGACTTTGAATACTCTCTCTTTAACTTTACGATTGAAGGTTCGAGATATGCGAGCTTGATATAGCTCAATGTACAATTGCGCTTGAAGATGCTTCTCGTCCAATCCTTCGAGTTCTTGGAGCCGTAAGCGATTGTTCTCTATAGTTAGCTCATTAGCAATGGCTATTCGAATAGATGGAATCTGGATTTCCAGTGGAAGGACAGCCTCACATCCGTAAACCAGTAAAAATGGTGTAAAACCAGTAGGATTTCGAACTGTCGTTCGGTAAGCCCATAAACATTCTCCAAGTTTCTCATTCTAATCACGTTTATTAGAAGAGACGAACTTTTTGAGAAGTTTGATAATCGTTTTGTTGAAAGCTTCGGCTAATCCATTAGCAGCTGGATTATAAGCCGTAGAAGCCAGATTTTGGATCCAATTCTTATCACAGAATCGATAAAATGTCTGACTGGCGAATTATGGTCCATTGTCATGAATTATCCGTCGGAAAATCCCAAAACGATAAATGACACGATGTTTAATGAAGCTAACCACATAAGACGTTTTTACTTCAGCAAGGAGAACTGCTTCCGTCCATTTAGAAAAGTAATCGGTTATAGCCAGTATAAACCGATGTCCCTTGACAAAAGAGGGTTAATTGGACCAATAATGTCCATGTCCCAAGCTTCAAAGGGCCAAGAAGCTGTTGTAGGATATAGGAATTCAGACGGTTGATGAATAAAATCAGCATAAATCTGACATGCTTTACACCTTCTGGCATAATCTACAGCATCTGCTATCATAGAAGGCCAATAATACCCTATTCTTCGAATACTGTCCTGTAATTTTGGACCCGGTTGATGAGCACCACAAACACCATCATGAGCTTTACGGAGTGTTTGTTTAGCTTCACTTTCTGACAGACAGTGCAGCAAAAGTCCATCGTATGAACGACGATATAACATATGTAAAGACGAGTCATAATAAAATCGAAATGATCGTCTCTTGACTGATGCAGCTTCTTTTGGATCTTCAGGTAAAATCCCATGAATTACATAGTCAATGAATGGACTTCTCCAATCCCTATATTGGAAACTTGATTCTGTAATATAACTTTGTTCAATATACAGATTATTCTTAACACAGAATAAGTCTCGATCCAACAAAGTAATGGTGTTTTGTCTTCGAATTGGAATAGCTAAATCTGTCGCTAAACGAGCAAGAGCATCAGCTTCCAAATTCTGAGAACGTGGTACGAATTCAATGAAGAATCCTTTAAATGAGAGGACCAATTCGATTACCACTTGATGATAAGGGATGAGGTCATGATTTCTGACTTCATATGTCCCTCTAACCTGATTAACAATCAGTTGAGAATCTCCATAAGCTTCCAGGAACTCGCTGTCCAATTGCTTTGCTACTTGGAGACCGATGAGCAGAGCATTATATTCTGCCACATTATTGGAGCATGGCTCGTTGAGAGAAAAGCACGATATATGACCATTTTGTCAGAAGAAACCAAGACGATTCCTACCCCAGAGATGATATTGCCTTTAGGTCCAACTCGTGACGCTCCATCAAAGTATAATTGCCAAATGTCATCTTTTAAAGTCATGTTGCAATCCACAACTTCATCTGGAATGTCCTCATATAGCTTTGATGTTTCAGGTATAGGGTGAGTTGCTAAGAAATCATCTAATGCTTGACCCTTCACTGATTTTTGAGGTACATAGACCATATCATAGGGAGTGAGCAACATCGCCCAGGTGGCTAACCTGGAGTTAAGAATGCTTGGTTTTCTCATCAATACTCGAATAGAATTTATTCTGGAGATGACATGGATAGTCTGTCCTGACACATAATGTCTTGTCATTTGAACAGCAAAAACCAGGGCCAGACATTCCTTTTCTACAAAAGTATACCTACGTTCAGCTCCGACCATCATTCGGCTAAGATAATAAATTGCCTGTTCATGACCCATATCACTTTTCTGTGAAAGAAGAGCACCAAGTGAATGATCCAAGGCTCGAACATATAGCAAAAATGGTCTCCCTACCACTGGTGGTACCAGAACAGGTGGATTTGTAAGGTATTGCTTGATGTCATTGAAAGCTTTCTGACATGCTTCATCCCAAACAAATGATATACCTTTCTTTAATAGTCGAAAGAAAGGTTGACATCTTCCAGAAAGATTGGATATAAATCTTCTGATATAAGCAATGTGATCTTGGAAGCCGCAGAGTTCTTTTAGATTGCGTGGAGGACGCATTTCAAGAATTACTTTAATTTTATCAGGATCAACATGGATACCCTGAGAAGTGATGACAAATCCCAAAAACTTGCCACTGGAAACCCCTAAAAAAGACTTAGTAGGGTTCATTTTCAATTGATGCGGACGCATCAATTCAAATACTGTCTTCAAGTCTTGAATGTGATCATATTTTGATCGACTTTGACAGCAATGTCATCTACGTAACATTCAACTGTCTTCCGTAGTTGTTCTTGAAAGATGTTGCTCATGGCCCGTTGATACGTGGCACCGGCATTTTTAAGACCAAATGGCATAACCGTATAGCAGCAGACTCCAAGGGGTGTACGAAAAGCAGTATGCTTCTCATCTCCTGGATGCATCTTAATCTGATTGTATCCTGAGAACCCGTCCATGAAAGACATGCATTCAAAACCGCATGTATTGTCTATCATGACATCAGTAATGAGAAGTGGAAATTCTTCCTTTGGACAAGCTGCATTAAGATCTCAAAAATCTATGTAAACTCGGACTTTTTCGTTCTTCTTCATAACAGGAATAATGTTAGCAACCCAGTCTGGGTGTTGTTCTTCACGAACAAAGCCACATGTAATCATCTTTTTGACTTCTGCTTCGATTGCATCCATCATGTCTGGTCGAAAATGCCGTTGCTGTTGTTTTACAGGCTTAGCATTAGGAAGAATATTGAGTTTGTGAGTAGCAACTTTAGGATCTAAACCCGACATATCCTCATAACTCCATGCAAAAATATCGATATAATCTTTAATCAGTTGTATTAACTCTTCCTTTTCATCTTCAGAAAGGTTCTTACTGATTAATATTGGTTTGGACGTAGTTCCGTCTCCAACATCAATCTGCAGAATCTCATCCTCCGAAGGTGGCTGTCGCTGTTCAAAACGAAGCTCCCATTGAGTGTCCATCTGTTGGGCCTAAGGGTCATTTTCAAATGGCTCAGATTCACCTTCAGTTTGAACCATGTTGATTGAGAATACACACTCAGATTCATCATAATAGTCTCCTCCAGTATATGAGGAGTGGGATATATCAGATTCAATGAAATGAATTTCTTTCGAATTTGAGGATTGTGAAGAACTAGAAGAGAATTCTTTTTGTATATCGTCATTAAACATGTGGGACGGATCATATCCCAATCTATGACGAGTTTTCTGGTAAAACGGATCACCACATAATGGTAATTGTCTACCTTTGCCTTGATTGAGACCTTGCATAGTCTTCAAATTATATTCTATTTTCTGGATAATCTTGAGAGATTGTTGACTATATTTGTCAATTCAAATTTTTTTCCTTTATCTTTATCTCTAAGATCATCTGTCTGAACAACAGGGATATTTCTAGCCAGACCAAACATAATTTGTTGCTTGTTTTTCTTATCAGACGGAATCACGAAATAAGATTCTTCGTGATGTCTAAAAGTTACAGAAGCTTGTGATGAAGCAGCTACATGAAGAAGATAAGGAGAAAATTTTAGAAACTTTTGAGCATAAGGTCCTACATCGACATGCGGAGGAAATTTTTTTCCTTATGGTCAATGTATAAAGTTTCCTCTGTATCTACGTCGTCTTTATATTGATGACTTTGATCATCAGGAGATAAAGTCATTCTTTCAACAAATTTGACAGCCATATACTCAAAAAGGAAATCTTCATTAATATTAGAAAGTACAGAATGATCAATATTTACATCATTTATAATTGACTGCTACGCTTTGGATTGATCATTAACGGACCGTCATCCGTCTTCTGCGTAGACTTGCCAAGGTTAATGATCAGTGGTGGTTCTGGATCATTCGTACGAGAAGTATGTCCCTTGACTTTGATCATAAGAGGTTGAACTTAGTTCTTAGCAGGAATACTCACTGATTCCTCAGATAAAACTCGAGTTCTTCCTTTGACCTTGATCACCATAGGTTGATCATTGACAGGTTGGGGTTGGATTCGACCTTTGACTTTGATCTTCAAAGGTTGTACTTCTAGAGGATCTTCATTGACAAACTGATCTTCGGCAGATGATTGATCTTCAGCTATATCTGATATCTCTTTCACATGCTCTTGTTTGTAGAGTTTTGAGTCAAAAAAATAGGCTTCAACACCCTTGAAGGGATTGATATTAGCAAATTCAGTCTTCACAACCCTTTGTGAATCCACGTACTTGAAGCATTGGTGGAGAGTTGAAGGTACAATGTTATGCTCATGTATCCACGGCCTTCGAAGAAGGATGTTGTAGGATACGTCTGAGTTGATAACATAGAAAGTAGCCATAGTTCGAAGATCACCAATCTGAATCTTTAAACGAATCTTCCCCAGAGGTTTACTCTTGCCAGAGTTGAAACCAACTATTGTGGTACTAGTGTAAATCAAATCACTAGTAGGAATCCTCAAAGGTCTTAGCATACTCTGAAGAATAATGCTAATAGAAGACCCAGGACCAATATAAATCCTGTCAATTTCAGTGGATTCAATATACCCAGTGTAGCACAAAGGCCTGTCGTGTTTATTATGCTTCAACAGCATATCTTCTTGTGTGAAGGTAATATTAGGAATTACCTCCATCACGCTATGATATTGTGGACACGATACTGGTGTATTGTCAGGACTCTTGAGTTGAGCTAAGCATGAGTCTGATTGTAGCAAAGCTTCACTCAAAGTCTTCCTGCTTTCTTTAGAAAGACGAAGCAGCTCGAATATAGATAGTCTAGCCGGAGTATTGGCTAACTGGGCTAGAATATCAAATTTATAGGGCTTCATTACCACCCATTGATTTAAAACAGATTTCAAAGGAACGTCAAAGCGTACTGCTTTCTGTTTTCCTTTCTCAACCACTGATGGTTTAGCATAAATAGGAGATGGTTGAACTGGTATCATTTCTACAACATCCTCTGCTTCTTTGGAATATCTCTCGTAATCTTTGTGGTATTCTTTTTCAGATCTCGTACCAGCAAAGCTTTCTTCTTCAGAATCATGAGAAGGAAGTACCATATTGCAGGATTTAGTCTTCTTTCTCTTAGCCTTCTTCTTACGAGGATTTTTAAGAGGAAGCTCAGAACCCAATCCAACAGTGGATTTTTGACTTTGAATCTGTAAAGGAAGTCGCATTCCTTTATCATAGTTCAAACCCTATATCTTTAGAAAGTCATAGCCCATCTTTTTATGAGATGGACTATTTGTTGACTGTACAAGTGAATGGACAGTGGACTTTCAATGGGTGGTTTAACAGAGGAGGAAGAGACAGAAACCTCTGTAACCACAGGAAAAAGAGTATTCGGGACACGAGAAAAAAATCCCTGTAGGAGCTTTTTCATAAACAGCAAAAACTTGTTGTGCCCTGTATAAGGGGACACTATTCATAGCTAACCACTACTGATGAGAAAGTTTGAGCTTAGTAGGAGGAGCCCAACTTGGAGGACATATATTTAAACCTTTCAGTCTATCCTCCAAAGGAATGCCATCCCAAAGATGGTCCAAATCATCAGGATTTGGAATAATATGAAAAATTATGTTACAGGTTTTAACTTTTCTACCTCTCTTGGATTTTGAAGTTTTACCTTCATCCTCCATTTCAGGTACTAAGTCAGGATGTACCCACATAATTTTACCATTTTTTAATATGAGAGGCAACAATCCTTCATTTTCTTCTCTGGCAGGCGAGATATTCACAATATTCATCGTCGCCTTCGGAATTGGGACAATCCCATCTGAGACTTGCTATGGAGAAAAAACTCTAAATTGAAGAAAAACTATATTGGTTGTGACTGTATGCTCATCGTTAGTTAAAGCGATGGCATTGGCATTTATCAACTCTTGGATTTTCTTCTTTAGGACATAACAAGCTTTGGTGGGATGATTTATGTATCTGTGATAGATACAATATTTGGGATTGTCAGTCAGATTCACCTCATTAGGCCTTTTTGGCTCCGGAATATGGAGTTTGCCACTCTTTATCAGACATTGGAATATCCCTGGGATATCGCTCTCGTCAAAAGAGTATTCTTCTTTTGGCTTAGAAGACTCCTGATTATTCAACGTCATTTTGTTTTTTAAAAGATTAACCATAAGGGTATCCTTTCCTTTTCTATTATGATTGTCGGAATTATTACCAGAAGAGCCTTTCTTTTCTTTGTCCTCTGAGGCAAAAATCATCCCATGTTCACGAACCAATCTACCATTGGTCTTGGCAGAAACTGCTACTATAATAAACGAGATCCAGTCTGTGAATTGGGAACCGTGAAGACAGCAATGGATGGTTGCAAATTCATCTTGCATGTATCAATCAACACTGAATCTGGCATACCAGGAGGCATCTTCAAAGTTGCCTGTCGAAAACGTTCAA
This sequence comes from Iris pallida, assembly GCA_029216955.1. Lineage (NCBI taxonomy): Eukaryota > Viridiplantae > Streptophyta > Magnoliopsida > Asparagales > Iridaceae > Iris > Iris pallida. The sequence continues at coordinate 23,030,631 of JANAVB010025598.1, read as the reverse complement.
TGAACGTCCGAGTATCTTCCTTCTCCTTTTGTTTGATCTCTATTAAGGAGGACATATTCATATCCATACCTCCTTCATAGAAACGGGAGAGAAATATTGCTTTAAATTCGTCAAAAGACGAAATACAATTGTCGGTGTATTTTGTCGGGTAAACTACGATTCCAATCGTAAGCTGAACCCGTCAAGCATCCGATAAACACTCGAGTGAGAAGAGCATCATTTTTCTGTAGATGCACAGTCATAATATCAAAGTAATTGATATACTGACTAGGAGAAGCCTTTCCATCAAACAACACCATCGATTGTGGCTTGAATTTCGGAGAAAAAGGGTACATCATTCCAATGAGGCAGATAAGGTTGCTTAATCCCTAACCTCTGGAGCTGATCCTTGTGCTTCAAAACTTCAAACTGTGCTTTTAGTTCACGTACTGCTTGAATAGCTTCACTGGTTTGAGAAAGCACATTCGATTGAATAGTCGTTGGATGTACCGTAACCCCCACCGGAGGTGGTACATCTTTAAGAATAATAGGATCTGGAGATACAGAATTTTGATTGACAGCAGGCGCTTGATTATTCAAAGGTATATCAACCCCTTCACTATCTTGAGTTTGTGCTGCTACCTGCACCGGTGTTACTACTGCCGGCTGAGCAGTTTGCTGAGTCATTATTATCTGGTGCATGCTTTGCATCTAGTAAGCATGTCCTTTAGTGATTGCTCATCGGCAGAGAGACGTTGTTCTGTATTAGCAGATGACGTCTCCGATTCATCTCCAATAGCATAGGATTTAACCTCTCTTGAAGATACAGAGGGATTGGTATAGAGGTATGAATCAACACTATCAGTTTCGGACTTAAAAGATTGAGTACCCCCAGCTTCTGTATCAGAAGTCTGCAACTGTCTTTGTCTTCTTGATCGAGTATTCTGATATACTCCTTCAAAGGAATCAACAAGTCTGTTGAACTGTTATTGACCTGGAGTCTAGGATGAGTTGCGTCTTGGACGTCGTCTTCTGTTGGTATGAGATTCTATATTAACTGATACATATGACAACTCATGTTCTTGGTCATCAGCTTGCTGTTGAGGCACATTGAAGCTTAATCGGTCAAAAACTGACCATTTAGAAACTGAACAGCAACACTTGATTACAATCTGGTGACACTCACAATGATAATCTTCTTGGGGGGGTGTCATAGGATATTGTCTGTTTTTACGCTTTTGTACTAGCAACTCGCGTAAATCAGAAGGAGTAGAAGGAATAGTCTTCTTTATTACATTTGGAGTAGACAAACATTTAGTTTCTTGTGTATAAAGAAGATTACTGGCTGCATTAGCAGAACCAAACTTTATATTTATACGCGCTTGGAGTTGCGTACGTAAATCCTGGGATTTTTTAGCACAAAGGACTCCATCAGCATTACGCGTAATTTGAAGGTTTGGTACCTTGCATAAAGCAGTGTAAGAAGGTTGTTGTTGAAGAACCGAAGTTTTACCAATAATGTTTTTATACTGTATGCGTACAGGCAAATTCACTTTAGATGTAAAGACATCATTGTAAATTTTACCTACACTGTCACAGACAGGAGATTCACCTTTACGCGTAGAGCGCAAAACATGAGTATCTGCCACGTCACAGACGGGAGATTTTCCTTTACGCGTGGAGCGTAAATTTTGTATGTCTACCGCGTCATAGACGGGAGACTTATTTTTACACTCAGAACGTAAAGCATTGGATCTACCATGTCACAGACGGGAGACTTGTTCTTATGCACAGAGCGTAAATTTTAGTTTTTACGCGCTGGGCGTAAAACCTCACTTTTACGCGCTGGGCGTAAAACTTGGCTTTTACGCGCTGGGCGTAAAACATGAGAATCTTCTCCGTCACAGACGGGAGATTGGTTTTTATGCTCAGGACGCAACACTGAAGTAAGGACTGCCTCGTTATAAACGGGAGCCCCTATAACAGGAGTAGGAAGGATTTTTTTGCCTTCAGAGACAGCAGGAAGATCCGAGGATGCTTTGGATTTGGGAATCCAAACTTTTTGCGCTTTCCGCAATTTTTGAACATTGGAGCAGCGAGTACTACCCCCAGATCGAAGCATTTCTTCGTAGGCAGTCTGGTTGAAGTGTACAACCAGAGTCTTCTTTGTCGATCCGACCGACACATCATCATATTGAGCAATTGCCTTCTCGTCAGAGGAGAAGGTCATCCCCAGCATAGTCGCCATTTTGTTTCACTTAACAAAATGCCTAAAATTGACTTTTGAAATAAAACGAGAAAAAGTACAAGAAGTATAAATTGTTCTGGAAAGTATTGCTATGGAAGTCTGATCTAAAGGCGATCACTTTGTTCCTTGGACCATACGATGATGATGAAGAGTACTGCTGGAAGATGAACAGCCGGAAGAACTAAGTCACCAGAAAGGTATCGACGCACTTGGGCACTGATGGCGAGGTCGAATGCTTTCCTGCTTTACTTCACTCTGTTCTGGAAGAAAAGTTGAAGAAGAATCCTCTGGAAAATTAAAGTCTCCGGGCTCTGATCTCTATGTATTCTCCTATGTCTCTCCGATCCTCCCTTGATTCTAAAAATCAGTCTATTTATAGACTAAAATACATCATGCGTAAAAAGCATCCAAATTGGAGTTTTACGCTAGCAACTGACATCCATGAACTTTACGTGGGATGACACGTGTCCCATTACTTCAATAAAATAAGGAGGGCACGTAAACACGTCCTTCGATAAGTGTGGCATGAAAGCCACGTAAGCAAACCACGTTCTCATATAGCCAGAAACAATCGAGCATAAAAAATGACCCAGAATACACTTCCAGCGTAAAGTAGTAGACTAGGCGTAAAATAGCCCAAAAATAGACTTCTCGCATAAAGTGGCTGATAAAACAGCCTTGAGCGTAAAAAGTAGCCCAAATAAACTTTACGCACACGTCAACTTTGAGCGTAAAAATCTCACATAGTATTCATGCGTAAAAGAAGCCATCTTTTGAGCGTAAAGTAACTCAGTCCACACACTAAACGACAATGTTGGTTTCTGTGTAAATCAAATCTCTTCGAATTCTGTTTTATACGCTGTCAGTAAATCATTATGTCAGAATCATCATCACTTGCATTAAATGCATGATCTGACAGCCTGTCCCCAGCATAAAGTAGCTTGCGTAAAATAGCTCGCATAGAGTAGCCTGCGTAAAACAGCTCGCGTAGAGTAGCCTGCGTAGAGTAGCCTGAATAGAGTAGCTTGTTGAGCGTAAAGCTCTATTTCTTTGACTTGGTCTATGAAGTATTTTTTTTACGCTCCTATAGACTCCTGACAGAATCATATACTATGAAAACTTTTGCCAGAGAGATATGGGAGTCTCTAGAAAAACTGTATGAAGATGACAATAACATGAGCAAAATATTTGTGGTTGAAAAATATCACAAGTGGCTTTTTAAAGACGAAAAGACGATGCTGTCTCAGGTGAAGGAATTCCTGAAGCTGCGTCAAAAGTTAGAAGATGAGGGGATGACCCTCAATGACAAGTTCGTTGTTGGAGGGATCATCTCCAAGCTCCCCATTGGTTGGAGCAAATTCTATGCAAATATGTATAGGAAGAAACTGGAGATCAGCCTGGAAGATCTCCTACAAGAAATTTACGTTGAGGACCAGATGAGGGCTTAACTGAAGGTGGACGCTCTGTCCAAACAGATGGCTAACGCCAATTTGATCCACACTAAGGAATCCAAGGGAAATTATGTGGCTTTTCACAGCAAGAAGAAGGACCCCAATAATCTGAAAGTGAAGTGGACTTCTTTTAAGCAACAGACGCCAGAGTCCCATTTGGCTTGCTTCAAATGTGGCAAGAATTACCACTTCAAGAGTGAATGCAAATCCATGCCCAAGTAATCAGAGCAAGGTGAGCCTAGTAAGGTTTCAATGATCACTGAAGTTATTGTCATGATTGCTCAGGTCACTGCGGTGGGGGCTGATTCTGACTGGTAGGTAAATACTGGTGCCACCTGCCATGTCTGCTCAAGCATGGAATGGTTCACCACATACACACCAACTTCTGAAGTTGTTACGGTGGCAAACCAAACTGAAGTACAAAGGATCAAGACGGTGGTATTGAAGCTGACTTTAGGGAAGTCTCTGATGTTTCAAGGTGTGAAGCATGTACCTGCTATCGCAAAGAACTTGATCTCTAGAGGCCTACTCTGTAATGCAGGCCTAAAAATAGACATCAATGCTGGCCAGATGGTGATATCCACAAAGAAAACATACTTCGGGAAAATGTTTTATACCGAAAGAATGTTTAAAATTCAGCTTGTAAATTAGTCTAATATTATTAATGCAATCACTCATTCTGATTATACTCTTGAGTTGTGGCATAATAGACTAGGACATGTTCATTGTAAAAGAATAAACATAATGTCTAGTCTAGGACTTATCTCCAAATGTGGGGAAAAGGTAGAGAAATGTGAAGTATGTGCTCAGACGAAGATCACAAGGAATCTCTTTCCTTGGGTTAATCGAAGCACAAACCTTCTGGAGTTGGTACACTCTCATATCTGTGACTTCAAATAGTTCTCTACAAAAGCCAGTATAAAGTATTTCATAACCTTCATTGATGTCTTCTCAAAATACGCGTTCGTCTACTTGCTCAAGGCTAAAGATGAAGCATTCGAGAATTTTAAAGAGTTCAGGACCGAGGCTGAATGACAAACTGGACAACAAATCGAGAGAATAAGAAGCAATCGAGGCGTAGAGTATCGGTCTCATGAATTCGCATCGTTCTGCAAAAAACATAGAATTATCAACGAGACTACTATACCGTATTCTCCTCAATTTAACGGAATAGTGAAAAGGAAGAACAAAACGTTGACAAAAATGATAAATTTAATGCTGTTGACTGTGGATCTTTCAAAATGCCACTAGGGAGAAGCTATATTGACGACCACTTTTATTATGAATAGAGTGTCGCATGCAACTTCGGACGTTACTCCTCATGAACTCTGGTTCAAGGTCAGACCTAACTTGAATATCATCCGAGTGTGGGGGTGTCTGGCATATATGAAGCTTCTAGATCTGAAGATTCAGAAGCTCGGGACAAGGACTACGAAGACGATCTTCTTGGGTTATGCCGAGAAGAGTGATGCTCCAAGATTTCTTGATATTGAATCAAATCATATTATTGAATCTCGCGACGCAGAATAGTTTGAAAATAAATTTGCAAGGCATGAGAACATTATTCTTGCGAATATTCCGGAGAACAGTGAGGGTGCACAGGAAACTGAAGTTTCCAGTGAGAACATAGTCCAAAAAGAAGTTGTTGAAACAACTGTTGAACCAGAACTCACCGAGCCGTCAACTAAGTGAGTGAGGAGGCCGAAGGAGTTCCGAAATGACTTTGTCATCTATCATGTGGAAGCATATCCGCTTACATATGATGAGGCAATGAAGACCAGAGACGCTATTTTCTGGAAAGAGGCGATAGACAATGAAATTGATTCAATCACCTCTAATAACATATGAGTGTTGGTTGATCTTCCTGAAGGAGTAAAACCGATCAGATGCAAATGAATCTTCAAGAAGAAGATGAAAGCAGATGGAACTATTGACAAGTTCAAGGCTAGGCTAGTAGCCAAGGGGTTTTCTCAGAAGTAGGGGATCGACTACTTCGACACGTATGCTCCAGTAGCCCGGATGACCACCATCAGAATATTAATTGCTCTCGTAGCAATACATAAGTTGGTGATATATAAGATTGATGTAAAAACAACTTTCTTAAATGGCATGCTGGCTAAAAAGATTTACATGCAACAACCAGAATGATTTATCATCAAGGATCTTCAAGACAAAGTCTACAAGTTGGTGAAATCCTTGTACAGTCTGAAATAGGCTTCCATAATGTGGCATGAGAAGTTTGACAAAGTTATAAGGTCAAATGGCTATAGGGTCAGCAAAACGGACAAGTGTGCTTACATGATGTTCGCTGATAGAAGAGGTGTAATCGTTTGTCTGTACGTGGACAACATGCTGATCCTAGGTACGGATATGAACTGTGTCACAGAGACAAAAAAGTTTATCTCGACCAAGTTCAGTATGAAGGACTTGAGGGAAGTTGATGTTTGGGGATCAAGATTATCCAGACGAAAACTGGACTGGCATTGTCATAGTCTCATTATATTGAAAAAATGATCATACGATACGGGTATCAGGATCTTCTAGTGATCGATACGTCTTACAGGTATGACCTGAAGCTGAAGGCTAATTCGAAGGAAAGCGCTAGACAGCTGGAGTATGCAAGCTTTATCGATAGTTTGATGTACGCTACTACTGCCACTAGGCCTGACATAGCTTTCGCCATAGGAATGCTGAGTCGATTTACGAGCAACCCAGTCATTGAGCATTAAAAAGCTATGAAACGAGTAATAAGATTTCTCAAAAAGACACAGACATATGCACTGCAATACAGCGGAGATCCGCCAGTAGTAGAAGGTTTCAGTGATGCCAACTGGTGCTCAAAGGTGGAGAGCGAGAGAACCACATGTGGATTCATTTTTACCATGGATGGACCTGCTATATCGTGGAAGTCGAAGAAACAGACTATGCTCTCTTGTTCCTCCATAGAATCTGAGTTCTTTACACTTGATACCGCAACGGAAGAAGCAGAATGGCTTCGGGAGCTCATGTATGATCTTTCAGTGGTTGGGGTACAGATACCGACAATTCCGAAATACTACGACAACCAGGCGACTGCGGTGGTGGCATCAAATGATCTCTTCAACGGAAAGAAGAGAACTATGTAGATAAAGCACATGGCAGTACAAAATCTTATCAAGAGAGGTGTTATTGCAGTGATTGATGTTCGGAGTCAAGAGAACCTGGCGGATCCATTCATAAAGGGCCTCAAGCGCCAGCTGGTCGATGAAACGACTTGTAAAATATGCTTGAAGGCATTCTGATATTATGTTATTGTAATCCTACCATAAAGTTTTATGCTACTAGTTCAAAGAAAAATCTACTAGGCATTGTAACGCCCCAGAACCAGAATACTGGAGAGCGAGGGCATACATAGCCAGCTACGTATATTTAAATGAAATCCATCTCGCTATACTGTCACGGTTGTCTAGATATATGAGGGTTCAACTACAAGCCATCAGTCTCTTATGGTCTTGAACAAGCCTATTGTCTCAATCTTAAGCAAGTAACAATAGTTACAAGATGTCAGAGCACCAAATATACAATAGTAAGGCGTCCCATACATTACATATTTGGATGATCATGAAGCTAGTCATTCAAAATTTGAAGACTAACAAGAATTTCAGTCATACATGATCAACCCTAGGATTTGGTCATCATGCTACAGCCCATAGGCAGACAGTAAGTAAAGTGCAATCGAGCTAACACGTGTTCGTCGGCTAAACGCCTCAAAAGAATATTTTTACAATAGAGTGGGAGAGCAAAATAAAATCCACTCGTTGCCAGGGTTACGCCTGGTGGTCACCATCTGGCTGGAAGGTAGGGAGATCCTCTAGAACTGCTCCGGTATCTGGCCATACAAAACCAGCTGGGTTAGATCCCAAAAAGAGCAAGTGCCACAAAGGAGGCTTCACTTAAGAACTAAAACCAGCAATTAGCACAAAACATAATTATATAATAATAAAAGACTGAAAATATGGAAAATTATGATGATATACGATAAGCTAACCATGGGACTATTCAGATAACCAAGTTACAACACATAAACCAAACAAGGACCGGGGTTGTAATCCTTCATTTGAATGAAACTTGGTTTCCCACCATTTATCGATTAAGTTAGTACAAGCATTCAGGTCATGTAACAACCTTGTACAGGATCAGGACAAGACTAGACTGGATTAGACTCCATCCAATCAATCACGACCAAGCAATAAGTACGTCTTGATACTTTAAGTAACTAGGGTTATCACAGACCTAGTTACTAGCAAGGTGCAATGAGATTATTCCACAGCCACAAGCCCTGCAGACCATCCAGGCTATCCGGACGCAAATTAGAGTTGAATTCATGTGGGTACATCATCCAGGAAACGCATGTACCCTTAAGTAGCTTGAAGGGTGCAACACATGACAGTATGCTGGAAATGTGCCCTACTCGACGGAAGGCTACATAACCCATGAGGGGGCGCCCAGATAACGGGATTGCCTGTAGCTGAGAAATCTCTTCATGACTACTGGATTATTCTAGTTATTAGCCTTAGTCAACCCTAGTAGGTACCCCTGACTGTGGTACTCAGGGGTCCCTATCCTAGACATGATGCGAGACAGTACTGGTTTATTTGTACAAACACAATCGTCCACGGTGTCCAGGCCATTCATTCTTGTCATGTCAGGCTAGCCGTCGCAACATCATTCAATAGTTTCCATCATGCTTGCTTGTCATATTATGTCATGTCATGTCATGTTTACTTCATACCAAACCGTGTACAATTACCATTCCAAACATATTAAATAAATTCGTAATTATCAAATTCATGACAAAAGGCGTAAGAATACAAAAGGGCAACGGGATACGCCATATGGACTCAAAGTTTCTACGCGAGCAAGACTATGCTAGGCCAAATAGACCCCGAGCGTAAAACAGCTCTCGCGGGCAAGACCTAAGGATAGGCAGCTCTACGCGAGCAAGAGAGCAGGTGGGTGGAATTCTACGTGAGCAAGCGCTTTACGCTAGCAAAGCCACATGTGGACGAGACTTTACGCGGGCAAACCCTCTATGCGAGCGGGAGTCTGGCCTCTGCGTAGAGCTCGGTTCAGCTCTACGTAGAATAGATTACGCGGTCACGTGAGAACGTGTGCGTAAAGGGTAATTAATACGCGGGCGCGTGAAATGTGTGCATAAAGAGGGTAAATGATACGTTGGCACGTAAAACGTGGGCGTAAAACTAAATACTACGCTAGCACGTAAGAACGTGTGCATAAAACTTTATCTTCTCCCCAAGGCCAAGACAAGTAGGCGTAAAAGCTCAAGAGCTCAAGAAAGCCTCATCTCGGTCAAGACTTGGTGAAATCCAGCCATTCAAAAGCCAAACTTGCGTAAAATCAAAATTTCTACCACATGGAACTCTCTATTTTCAAAAACAACCAAGTCCAGTAGATCAAAACCATGAAGATCAAAATTATTAAAACTTAGATCTACATGAAATGAACCACGGAAATTAAAAATGCCAAGTAATAAAGTGTCTTATAATCTCGTAAGAAAGACAATGGAACAACAAAACTTGAGTTTCTCCATGAAGCAAGTTGCACTTTCCTACTACGGGTAGTCGGTGGAGAAATGAAGAAGAATAAGAGTAGTAATGGGAAATGAATGAGGAGAGAGAAGGGTTGTTGGGTTAATAAATGGGGATGGTGGTAGGTAGGGGTTTGCATACTAACCCAAACCAAATCCAATCAGACCGAACCCAACCGAACCCGAACCAAGCAAATGAAATGCCAAAATAAACCATGCAATGAGACATGCAATATGAGTCAAAATATGTACACGTATACCAAATACGTAATACGAACTACGGGCGTTACAGGCATCTAACTTTTGGTTCAAGGGAGTACCACTAACTGGAAAAATATCAGAAATAGTCGGTACATATCCTCTATGGCATAGAAAGGATATGGACCTACAACCACTGTTGTCTACTATATGTTTTTTTGTGAAAAATAGATCCTGTGACGAGGATGGCTTAAACGCCTTAATGAGTTCATAGGAAGAGTGAATGCTTGGTGTGCTTTACAGGAAGCACGGTTGCATAACATTACAAGGAGTGTAACTCTATACTACAGTAGGGTGACTCCACCATGAGGTTTCCAGGTAGGGATAATGCCTCAGCTTTGCGAGCCAAGTCACAGCGGTATAGCACCGCAAATAGGTAGGTAACTTAAAGTTGTATGATAAAATTAAAGAGTTGTAGACAGTACTACAAAAGGGAGGATGTCCTCATGTTACAGTGGTACGACACCACGATGAGGTACCCGGATAGAGGTAAAGCCTCGGCCTCGCAATCTATGTCGTTGCGACGTAACACCGCAAGGAAGCGAAAGGCTTCATGCTGGGTAGTTTGGCACTACAGAGATGCTTGTGACCTCATGCTACAGTAGTATGACACTATGATGAGATTCTCGGGTAGGGGTAATGCCTTGACGTTAGGCCATGTCATAGCGGCGTAGCACTGCAAGGTAGAGCAAAGCTTCATGCCATGTCTCTTTAATAAAGAACTCACCAATAGTGTATGGACAGAGATAGCAGGCCGTCTCTTGAGGGTAAACTTGTAGACGCCCAAAATAATATACTGAAACTAGGCTGGCATAGGACCTTTAATTTGCAACCAAAATCACATATGACTATATTATGTGAGTGGAAAGAATTGCAGCTATGGTGCAGAATTTAAGGCTTAGTCAATTCTTGTATTATAGTCTGTTGTTTGACCCATGCGGGAAGATTCAAGTCGTTAGTGAAATTTTTCCTAATGCATGATGGACAGTTACTTTGGAGAGCACTCAAACCCATATATACAGAGATATGTGGGAGATTATTGGTGTTTGGCCTTTATGTGCACATGAAAAATAGTCACACATTGGCTAGGCCAAATGAAGGGTATCTCTATATATAAGCTTTGCTTATTTAGAGATCGCGCGCCCGTTGGTGTAGCCAGTTTGTGCGTTGTGCGCATGTGCGCAGTTGGCGCAAAGGGTGCGCGTGTGCGCGTTGAGCCCGTATGCGCAGTTAGCGCAGCGGGTGCGCAGTCGCGCAGTGCGCGTGTGCGCAGTTGGCACAGTGGTGCACGAGTGTGCGCGTTGTGCGCAGTTAGCGCACGCTATGCACAATTAGCGTGCACTATGCGCTAGTTGGCTCAATCATGTCTGTGCACGATTTGAGTGGTTACGAAACGTTCTGGCGCAATTTTTTCCATGCCCCGAACGTTTCGTAGATTGGACAGTTACTGGATGCACCTATATATGGTTCTCTCTCTCTCTCTCTCTCTCTCAATACAGTTCATTCATAATTTTCTTACGAAATATTTTCAGAGTTAAGAGCAGAGAAGAGAGAAGCATAGGGAGCCTGCGCCATCCGACGAGTCAGAAGAGCAGAGTGTTCCAAAGTTCTCCATCGAACTTGCTGGTTCTTGAAAGCTGTTCGTGTGGGACGAATCAAGCTTTGAGCGCCGATGATCATTCACCCTAGCAGGCCGTTCTCTCATTCCATCCATTTCATCTTCTGCACATCCACTTTTATCTCGTTCTGAACGTGTACAGTTTTGATCTAATCAAAAACTGTTAGCGGACATTCGCTGCTACTGCTACAGAAATCTTTTGTGCCTTCTTCGAATTGTTACAATTGATTTCGTTTCTCAGAATCCTCCGGAATTTCTGTCGTGCACCTTTTTCGAAGTGTTGCATATATCAGTTTTCCATCGAAAAATTACGCCCCGAGACAAATAAAAATATCAGTAATAAACAAGTTAGTCTAGATAGATGTGGAATTATTCGATGGGGGTAGTAATGTTCCCAAATTAAAGGGATGGAAAAAATATCCTAGAGTGACTCATGAGCTACTGATTCTTAAAACTCATCAATGAAAAATTGTTGGATTAAATACATGTTATCGCTTGATTTCTTTAAGGACCTAACAGAAAAGTTAAGGGTCTAAATATTTAAAAAAAAAATCTACATGTTATAACCATATTGTAAATTATTATTTTAGTTCCTACTATTTGAGTAGTTGAACTTATTAAAGAGAATGACATGGGATATAGGTACGACTCCCATAAGTTTGGTGGATTTGGAAAGAGAGAAGTGCATAAAAAATTAATCATGAAAAAAATGTTTGCTTCATACAGCTAAATTATGGGTAATTTTGTTATCAGCTAAAAGGGAGGCCAAAGTGGAGCTACCCAATTACAACTATCATACTGTGGATAAGACTCATCGGACCATAGGAGGACGAGTGAAAAAAGAGAGGACGGAATTAGAAATTCAGAAATTTTCATACAGAGTAAAGTACTTTAACAAAATTGTGAAAAAAGTAATAAGTTTTGGAAAATTACAATTAGGGTAATGAAACGACATGACTAATGGCGCGTAGAGTAGAACTAATGCAGTAGTATGTACTACACGCCATGAGTGATGGCATTTCCTGAGAGATTCCTCCCACACGCCATGACTCATGGCATATCCTGACAACCATCACGTCTGCAACCCACACGCCATGGGGCGTGGAGTGCGTCCCCATCACACGTCGCCATCACACGCCATGGGGCGTGGAGTGTCCCTCCCTACACGCCAGCATGCCCCATCACACGCCATGGGGCGTGGAGTCTCCCCCCCTACACGCCATGGGGCGTGGAGTACGTGAACCATTTTGCACTAACCCCCCTCACACGCCATGGGGCGTGGAGTGTCCCCCCCTCACACGCCATGGGGCGTGGAGTGTCCCCCCTCACACGCCATGGGGTGTGGAGTGTCCCCCCCACGTGGCGTCTCCTGCGTGACCCTTTCCCCCAAACACTGCCAAAGCTCTGCGTGACCCTCCCTCCCAAACACTGCCAAAGCATCCATCCCCTCACATGTCCCATCCCATGCCAAAGCCTCCTGCCAAAGCCAAATCCTGCCAGCATCCATCCCCTCACATGTCCCATCCCATCCCATTGCAGGCACGTTGGAGACTCCCCTTCTCGGAGACCATACAACTCCACTCCTCTTTCCTCTTCATAAATTCTGAAGCTCCCTCCCTCCTCTTTACAGCTCCTTCCCTCCTCTTCACAAGTTCTTCTTCCTTCACAGAAGAATACTCGCTCCCTCCTCCATCTTGATCTCCTCTTTACTTAGTAAGTTTTTGTATTTTATATTAAAATTATATTTTCTATGTAAGAATAACTATAGTAATAGTTTTTGTCTAAAATGTAGCAGATGGCTGAACCAAATGATGGCCGTATTCCCGGGGGACCGGTTACAGACGCCATAAAACAAGAACGAGAAACTCATATATCTACCTTGGTTTTTAACGGAAAGGTAAATTTTAAAATGATAACTAGCATTATTATTTATTTATTTATTTTACATTAATATAAGAATATAATTCGCTTGTAGCTATATGATTATCCTCCGGAGGTTCGGACACGGGAACATGGAAGTTGGAGGATACAAAGAGGATATCGTAAATGGGAGTTAAATGCTGCCCAAAAGGAGCTGGTACGTTCATTTGGATTTCAATATCTGGATGAAATTCAAATTTTAGTCCACGATGTACATATCATTTTTAGTCTCGCTGAGCGATGGTGGCCTCATCGCAACACCTTTCAGTTGCCGGTTGGTGAAATGACAATCACACTTTGGGATGTTGCAAATATTTTAGGATTACCTATTACCGGTGAACCTATATATTTTGATACAACTTTAAATACATCTCAAATTATCCGGAGATATCTAGGCATTAATGCACCATCGGACTTAGGAGGAAAGAGTTTTGTCAGTATAACTTGGCTTCGGGGTAATTTCATGGATCTAGATGAAACTATCGACGGTCCAGTGGTGGTCAATGATTTAAGGGTACGTAATTATTGTTAAGATTTCTTTATTAGTTAATTTCAAAAGTGTGTTAGTTTTAATATGTTAGTTTCAATATTTGCAGATACTTTATTGTACTAGAGCATATTTGCTCTGTTTGTGTTGGGCAATGCTATTTCCCGACGGACAGGGAAATAAAGTAAACGTGCGACTGTTACCCTTTTTAGACAATTTAAAAGAACATACACGTCATGCATGGGGGGCTGCTACCTTAGCATATTTATATGCTAGCTTGACGGAATTTGTCAGATCAAAGGGTACCAGAAATTTGTGTGGGTGCATGACCCTGGTTCAGGTAATAAAAATGTAATTCCTGAATTCGCTAAATTCTTTTTGATGATATACACTTTGTAAATATGATATGTTTTCATGTCTTAGGTATGGTGCTACGAGCATTTCTATATCGGTCGACCTGTAACCAACATTTTTAGTGATGTTGGAATTTTTTCCCTTGCTACGCGATGGGCCACAAATATAGTGGACCCTCATCATAATTTACATAAGGATGTTTCAGTCTACAGGGGAGAATTTGATATATTATCGTGGAAGGAGGTAAGTACACAATTGTCAATTAATTTTCACTTAAAATTTTAAAGCATTTTAGACTACAATTGTCAATTCATGTAATAGAGTATCACAAATATTTCGTATAACTTGTCATCCAATAGGTTGTATGGATACCATACTCAGATGATGAAAATGCTCCAGAAATTAGAAGGACGTCGTATGATTTGAGCCTACACAAATCATATGTTATATACGATCGTTACACTATGTATCATCCGGCAGATCGCGTTCTCCGTCAATTCGGTTGCAGGCAGATTATTCCGGATGATCCGCCTGCCATGAGTTATGATATAGCCAATGCAAGAAATAGAATTGATGCTGCTAGAGCCGCCTGGTATAGACGATTCCAGGATAGTAGTGTGGCAGGGATGCCCCGAATAATGTATACAGATGAATGTAAGTTCTAACTTACTAGTATATTTGGACCGGTAGCATTTGTCTTATGATTGTTTTTACGAAATACAGATGAAGGTGATTTGGCTTACAGACAATGGTGGGGAGCGCCTCGTATGACCAACAGAGCATACAAATTCGAGGAGCCACGGTTCAAGCCTAGAGCCGTAGATGAATCTTCCCTGCGAGCTTTTGCTGAGGACATATCTGAAGCGGTAGATCTTTACTACTATACCACCATTTAAACTCAAGGGATATATAATGACAATTATAACTTGCGTATTTTATATTTCAGGCTATTTTGGGGCAACAATATATCCAAGAACCACAGAGCTATTTGTGGCCGCATGGTCGGGAGTGGATGCGAGATATTTTAACTCGCGTAGATTCACTGAGTCTTGGACGGGATCCTGATATGCCTCCATTGCATACACGTATCCAAGCCGATTATCCGGCTGCTACTGTTCCCCTTAGAACTTCGCGACGACGTAGGGTGGACGATCCAGAGGACGAGGAGGGCGCTGCTGGAGAGGGCACCAGCCAGGAGTACCATGGAGAGGGTACCAGCCAGCAGTACCATGGAGAGGGCAGCAGCCAGCAGTACCATGGAGAGGGCAGCAGCCAGCAGTACCATGGAGAGGGCAGCAGCCAGCAGTACGCTCCGGAGTACCCTAGCCAGCCTTATGCCGCAGAATACCCTAGCCAGCCTTATGCCGCAGAGTACACTACCCCACACTACGCTGGAGAAGGGCTCAGTCAGTAGTATGTGGGCATAGGCTCTTCCTCAGCCTTTCAGCCCTACAATCAACGCATCACGACTGAGCAAGTCAACACTGCCGCAGCATATTCATTTGAAGGCATATCGTATTACTCGCAGATGTTTGCGTCTCCGTCAGCCCCGGTGCCTACTCAGGAGGTCGAGGAAGAGGATGAAAGAAGAGCGGAGGAGACCACAGATGAAAGAAGAGCCCGACTTGGCCTTAGACAGGTAGAACGAAGGCGTTACAAACGCATGGCACGCAGAAGAGATTGAAATAAAATTTTATTAGGTAATGTTTAAAAGTTGACATGAATGTTGGTACTACAATAAAAAATACAAGTTCTATTGTCGTCATTCTCTTGGTTGACTTGTACATTTTCTTCTGTTGTGTCCCATCAAACCACAGTTGCCGCAACGAAGTTCTCTGGTCGATAATTCTCGTGGTTTGATACGATTTTTCTTCGGCCTTCCAGCTTTGCGTCTGACATCTGGAACTCCAATTTCGCCCCTTACCAAAGCCGCTTGAATGTTGTAAGGAACTGGAATTGGTTCCATCTTTGGCTCATACACACTTCTTAACCTGTCAGTAGAAAATATTATAGGATAGTAATGTTCAACCTCATCACTGCAATATTGGCAAGCAAAACATGCATGTATACATGGCATGTAAGTATGATACCACCTTAAACATGTACAAGATCTTTCATCTAACCGTACAACATATGTTCTACTCGATGCACGGTCTAATATTTCAAACAAATAACTATCAATTCGTAATATTTGAAGTTGATGTCTCTCGTTGGTAATAGATGACATTGTCTTTAACATCTTCGGACAATAACTCGTGTCTAAATTTTGAGCATGATTCCTGTTTTTGTCATGAAGTGTTATAATCTTTGCTCTAATACCATCGAGAAGTGTCGTTATTGGTTTATCACGCAAACTCTTAATCCAATTGTTAAAATATTCAGCAAGGTTAGAAGTGTTAATATCTAATCTAGGACAAGGAGCATATGCTGTAATCCAATGTGCAAAATGACGATTTTCATCATTTGTACCAATAAGCCAATTGTACATCGTCATGTTCTCAGCTTTAATTATTTCGAACAAGTACTGCGCATCTATTTTATTATACGATCTAGCAAGCGAGTCTAACAACCGATGAAATTTTTTCTCCCTTACAATAGACTTCATATTCTGCTTAAAATGTTGAATACAAAAAAAATGAGGCGATTCTGGAAATATATTTCGCATAGCATGTATTAATCCTTTTTGCTTGTCAGATATAAATGAGATACTACTCCAATCATTAAAATAACTTTCAAATGATAGTCTAAGACCATTTAAAAACCACGACCAAGAATCAGTATTCTCACCTTCGGCAACAGCATAAGCAATAGGATACAATTGATAATTAGGATCATGAGCACAAGCAATAAATAAAATACCTTGATATTTAGATGAAAGAAAAGTGACATCAGTGCTAATAACAGGTAAACAACCTCTTAAAAATCCATCAATACACGCCTTAAAGCAAATAAATATTCTCTCAAATTTGTTGCTTTCGGAAGTCTTAAAAAAATATCTACTACCTGGATTCGACTCCATAATTCTAAAACCATACTCCTCAAGGCCAGCATATGCCTCAACATAACTACCATTTATTTCACGTAATGCCATTTCTCGGGCTCGCCATGCTTTCGAGTATGTAATATGTATACGATGTTCCCTAAATATATCCTTCACAATTTGTGATGCACTATATGACGGATTATCTCTAATTAAATCAACTATTTTTGTCTTAACCCATGCACCGGTAGCTAATCGATGACGTCCTGTCGTAATTCCACTTAAACAAGAATGACGACTTTCTAGTGTACTAACTTTAACTATTTGTCCTTTTCCTATGGATTTGGCATATACTCTCCAATGACAATTTTGCTTATCGCAGTTATATATAATTCCATGGGAATTATTCATAGCACTGGCTGAACAACTAAAATTATGCTGAATTGCTAAACTACTTATAAAACTTCTAAATTTTGCACGAGTGTCGAATGTTTGTCCTACAAATAATTCAGGAGTGCTAGAATTATCAGTACTATCATCATCTATCTCATAACCAGTATTTTCAATTAAATCATCACTATTTTCATTTTCCTCATCATTATCATTGTCATCATCATCATTATCATCATCAGAATCATCATCATCATCATTATGTTCATCTAGTAAGGAAGGAATTGTTTGAGAAGAAGAACTAGCACCCGTGTTAACATGTGGATAATTAGAAACAAATTCATCATTAGTTCTATTAACAAATGATGAAACTTGAGTAACATATAAACTAATATAAGGTGATTGCAAATTAATCTCAAGCACAAAATTCCATGCTTCTTCACCATCTATTAATAAACATGTGGAACCAAAAACAGACTTTAAAATAAATTCATAATTAATAGAAAAATGTGTTGAAATTAAATTGCGTAAATTTTCTAAAGTAATATGACGATAAGTTGTAAAAAATTGGGTGTCACCTCCTTCGTAAGTTAACCCATTTACTCTACCACCATGTGAGCATACTATTTTAATATTATCACCCATGAGAAAGAAAAAAAACTTTGATAATTTTTATCTAATAAAGAGCGAGAGCTTGGAAGAGGAAAAGACTAGCTTCCGTGTGGAGTTGGAAGCTTGTAAGCGGGAGAGACTAGCTTCCGTGAGTGGCTGGAAGCTTGAGTAGTTGGAAGCTTGTGAGAGGAAGATACTAGCTTCTGTGAGGAGTTGGAGCTTCCAAGTTCGTGCTTCTGTGAGAAAGAGATAGGAGGAAGGTGCTTCTGTGAGAGAGAGATAGGAGAAAGAGTAATGTGTTTGTGTAGAGAGAGAGTGTCAAGCATTGCAATAAATAGGAGGAGGAAAGTGAATTTGAAATGTAGCCGTTTGTAGGTAGCCGTTGGTGTGTCAGCACGCCACCATTGGTGACGCGCACATCCTGACACTAGCCGTTGGCTACACTGCAAAAGTCCCAGTGAGACCTAAAGTGAGTGAATAGGCCATGACCCGTGGCGTGTCATAGTGGCCAAGGGAATAGGCCATGACCCGTGGCGTGTAGTAGTTGAATAGGCATGTTCACGTTTGGAGGTGGGACATGAGGTAGGGCCAAGGGAAAAGGCCATCCATGATGGCTTGTGTTAGATTGGCCATCCATGATGGCGTGTGGCCTGTGGAGGGGGGGGCCAAGGGAATAGGCCATCATGGATGGCGTGTGGTGGGATTAGCCATTCATGATGGCGCGTGAGGGGATTAGCCATCCATGATGGCGCGTGAGGGCCATTTCTGTCCTCTGGATCAGCACACGCCATCTACGATGTTGTTTCTTTACCCCATCTGCAATTTTTTAAAACTTATTACTTTTTTCACAATTTTCTCATAATTCTTTACTTTATATGAAAATTTCTGTTAGAAATTCGAACTCGAGTAGGCTGTGGCTTAGGCTGAGATAGGCTAGAGTATGAACTGACACATGTAGAAGAATAAAAACAAAAATAATTGCATATGAAAAAATAACTGAATGGGCTCAAGCCCACCCCAGTCCTTAGATATTTTCTCCCTCGATGGTAAGGAAATTACCATTACTTTATTCTCCTATGTTCGGATTCATGCTGTATTGTAATCTCTTTTGGACCCAATGTCTTTACTTTAATTATTTTTTAAATTAAAAAAAAATATGTTTTTATTTTGTTTAGAATTTCGACGGATAGATTGGATACCTCCCAACTTAGCCACTTGTTTTGAGGTGATTGGTACAAAAAAAAATGCAGTTGCTTGGAGATGCACATGTGGTGTGGAGGTGCACATGGGTGTGTCACGTGGGATTATTTTTCTAATGAAAAAAAGACTAAATCAACAATTAAAAGCATTCATGCTTTTTGCTCTTGGAAAATTTATTTCCATTGGACCTAAGTCTCGTAGGGGCTTAACGACTCGGACTCGGACTCATGGGCTCATGAGACATAATATGGCGTACTTTGCACTTAGCACGTCAGCATCGTCGCTAGGCGCATAGTGCACTTAAGTTGCGCTCGTTGTGCGAGCCACTTGCGCAGCCGGTTGAGCTGCCAGGTTGCGTGCCCAATGGCGCGGCCAGGTGCGCGCAGGGCTCGCGGGTGGCGCAAGTGACTCAGTGCGCACAGTGTGTAAGGTGCGTGAGGTGCGCAATTTGCATCAGATCGTGCCTGTGCTTGATCTGAGCGGTTACTGTACGTTCGGAGTGGTTTTTACCACGTCCCGAACGTTCTGCTAACTGGACAGTTGCAACTCGGGCCTATAAAAGGTCTCTTCTCTCTCACAGGAAAGTATAGAGGCTAATATATAAAGTTGCGAGAATTTACAAGTGTTTCTTAACACAAGTAAACTGAAGCGTTGAGAGAGAAGAGAAGCGTTGCTTTTGCACGGGAGTCCGTGTACCATCCGAGGAGTCAGAAGAGCAGGAGTGTTCCAAAGTTCTCCGACGAACTTGTTGGTTCCTGCTAGCTATTCGTGTGGGGCGAATATAGCTTTGAGCAACAGTGATCATTCACCCCAGCAGGAGTTGTTCCATCTATCGCATGTCATCTTCGCTACTGCTAGCAATTCGGATTAGTACCTTCTTCTTAGAAGTACTTCATTCGGTTGCTGTTGTTTACAAAATCTTTTTGGATTTTCGTAAATTGATTGCTGCTGTAACGAAATCTTTTTTAAGATTTTTGTTTACCAGAATCCACCAATGATTTCTGTTACGCATCTTCTTTGAAGTGTTGCATTGAAATATTATCTTTACAATTGTTTTATTTTCTCATTTTCCATCGAAAATTGTGCTCAGACTATAACACAACTATCCTAGTTTTGATGATGAACAAAAAAAATGTATTATATTAATAAAATATTGGTTTAGCACGGTTTCAGAAACAATACTTATCCCGTTAATCTATAATAATAATAATAATAATAATAATAATAATAATGAAAATTAGATGACAAAGCATCTGAAATATAAAATGGTGCCTTTTCATGCCATGTGATAACTTGATCAAACATTCAAATATTCGCGGTATGTACTTGACACTAGATTAACGATAATACATCCTTAATATTTTCATGAATAACTTTATATATGATACAAGAAATTTATCTTCATGAACAACTTTATATATGATACACAAATTTTTAGGCCTCTCCGTTATGTTCCAAAAGTACACTTCTCTAACCTTATATATGTCAAACTATATTTAAATTAAATAGATATAAAAGATGTAAATTGCATACATTTCAACTAACATAATTACTTCTAATTAGAATAAATATTCTGGAAATTACTGAGAAACCCAATTTCGGGATGGACTTTTATGAAATGCCCACCCGTTGGATGAGTTTTATGAAATGCCCAGAATTAAGTATTTTCACGTTAAATATTCCAATATTCCCTTTTAGATGCCACCCGCTGGAAACTGCTATTTTTATAATACCGAAACTACCCCTCCGCGCGAATTGGTCATCTATATGTATTTGAATTCAAAAAACTCAGATTTGGATTGCGATTTTCGTCTTCTTCTTTTTCACGGAAAATCTGAATTCTATTGCTCTCATCTTCAGCAGAGATCGTAAAGATCGTTCGTAGTTCGGTGTGCTTTTCTTCGGTCGAACTCAGATCATCGCTCGTCATCGTCATCACCATCATCATCATCTTCATCGACGTCAATTGTGGAGAGAATATCTTTCTTATTCTTTTCCATAAGAATTATCATCGCTTTGAAAGAAGAACGAAACTCTTTATTCCTGAAAAAACTAAATTACACGGAGAATGGCCATTCTTCTACGTTTTAACACTGGAAATGACCATTCTCCGTGTAAATTAACACGGAGAATGCCATTCTCCATTTTATTTAAAACGGAGAATGACATTCTCCGTGTTTCTAACACGGAGAATGGCCATTCTTCTGCGTTTTAACACTGAAATGACCATTCTCCGTGCTAAATTACACGGAGAATAACCATTCTCCGTTTTATTTAACACGGAGAATAACCATTCTCTGTTTAAATTAACACGGAGAATGCCATTCTCTGTTTTATTTAAAACGGAGAATGACATTCTCCGTGTTTCTAACACGGAGAATGGCCATTCTCCTGCGTTTTAACACTGAAATAACCATTCTCCGTGCTAAGTTACACGGAGAATGCTATTCTCCGTGCTAAGTTACACGGAGAATGCTATTCTCCGTTTTATTTAACACGGAGAATAACATTCTCCGTTTTATTTAACACGGAGAATGGCATTCTCCGTGTTTCTAACACGGAGAATGGTCATTCTCCTGTGTTTTAACACTGGAATGACCATTCTCCGTGATAAACTACACGGAGAATGGCATTCTCCGTGTAAATTAAGACGGAGAATAGTCATTCTCCGTGTAATTTAGCACAGAGAATGGTCATTCTCCGTGTAAATTAAGACGGAGAATACCATTCTCCGTGTTAGTAACACGGAGAATGTCATTCTCCGTGTAAATTAAGACGGAGAATGACATTCTCCGTGTTACTAACACGGAGAATGACCACCCTCATGCGAAATTAACATTTTTCGTGTTCTAACACGGAGAATGACCATTCTCCTGCATTTTATGGTCAGCTGAAACTTTGGAGAGCCATAACTTTTGACTGGGAGGTCGAAACGAGGTCCTGTTTGTCGCAAAATGAGCGTATCGTCGAGGAGACTGAAAGTAATCGTTTCACCGTTAGACGGCCTTCCAAAATTTTAGAATCGTAAAAAAATGATGTTTGGACCTCCGTTTTAGCACTTTTGCCGTTTGTCCCGGTCTTTCCGAAATTTTCCGACGAGTTTTTGAAGATTTTTGAGGAGAAAACCTAGATTCAAAAGTGAGCAGCGTATGGAAGAAGATGAAGTATCGAAACGTTTTTTTAAGAGCAGTTTCGTGGGTGTTTTCAATGAATTAAAAGGAAGGACAAAATGGTCATTTGGAACCCGCTTTGGATAAGTTTCTCTAATTCTGGGCACGCGATGAAAGTTTTTTTAGCGGTGGGTTCTACATAAAACTTTTTTAGTTTTTGGGCATTTCATAAATCCTCCCATAAATATTCACTATAACAAAAATAAACTTACTTCAAATATTTAGATTATTTCAGAGTAGATTTGCCATGCAAATATATATTTAAAAAGTGAGAAAAAAACACAAACAAAAAACATATGCAATGTACGTGCATACAATTTCTAGTGTTACATAAACTAGTCACGTTTATGTACTTTGCACGTATAAAAAATCTATAATATTATAAAAAAAATTAGATAAAAAATTAAATCATATTAAAATATAATTTGAATATATTCTAATTAGGATTTGCTATAGATATACTTTTAGAATTTTGGATATATGTTTAGTTAGTTAATATTATGTACTTAGTTTAAATATAATTTGAATAATAAATATAATGTAGTATTTGTTATATGTTGAGGCAGTTAGAATTTTTTTTTAATTCTTAACTACCTGAGGATAGGGATCATCATTGGGCCCGAGACCATGGGTGTCCCAAAAGTCCGTCCGGCCCGATGGGCCAAAGTCCGATACAGTCCGGCCATTCGGGTAGTCCGACTCGGTCCATATTAGTATAGGGCAGGACTTGGCTAAGCATCCATCTGCCAGAGCCCGGCCCATGGCCTGCCCAGTACAAGTCCGTCCGAGCCTAGTCCTAAAAGTCCGTCTAAGTCCAGCGTAAAAACTCTGAGACGTTCCTAATTGTAGGGTACACATTTCAATTTAATTTGGAAGGGGTTACAACTTATAAGCAGTGAAGTTCTAATTAAGTTCTAATTGCCAACGTTAGTAAGTTCTAATTACCAATGTCAGTAAGCTTGTGTCCCGTCCAAGCACATTTGGACTTTTTATAGGGCTAGCACAGTCCGACTCGACTTGGCCCGAAAAGTTCGACTCTTGTGGACGGACTTTGATTTTGTAGAAAATAATTAAGTCCGATCGGCCCAACCCAAAATTTTTCTAGTGCCAAAATATCGGTCATGTCCGATCCAAACCCATACTTTATGACCCTGGGTGGTCCGTTCCGGCCAATGCCGATTCCTACATGAGAGAAGATACCTACGTCATAGTTACAATTTTTTTGATAAGGGAACACAAGGGTTATCATTATTAAGGAGCAGTAATTGTTGTTGTTGCTGCTACGACATTTATGTCAATTTTAACATTTATCTTGCTGCAGTTGGTACCACTTAGGGGCTGTTTGGATAGATGTAACTCTTTCAAAGTGTGAAAGTGGCACTTACGTCATGATGAGTTACAGTTGAAAGTGTGAAAGTGACACTTTCCAAAATGTGTTTGGATAAAGTACTTTTTGTCTGCTGTAAGTGGAAGGAAAATGGGTTTGGTGTTTGGATGGTTGTTGTAAGTGGAAAAAAAGTAGTTTGGTTGTTTGGATGGTTATTGAAAGTGAATGTTGAGGTTGTTTGAAAATATGATAACCCATAATTAAATTAATTATCATAATTAAAAAAATACATTTACTATCATAATTAAATTAATTATCATAATTACCTATTTAATTTAAATATAAATATGATAATATAAATTATTATTAATATAGTATATTATTACTATTATTAATTATTACTGTCATTACCATTATCATTATCGTAATTAAATTAATTATTACTGTCATTATCATTATCATAATTAAATTAATTAATGAGAGGAAGACTCTGGAAGACTTGTGAGGATGTTAATTACTGGACCACTTTTTTTTCCTTGCTATCTTTCTCTCATCACTCGTCTCTTTCCAAGTCTTCCTCTCTCCCAAGTCTTGCAATTTTTTTTCTCATTACTTTGAAAGAGCAGCAGCAAGAAGCCACGTCGTCCGCATCATTGGTGTCGGCCTCGCCGTCAGCTTCCTCTCTCCCAAGTCTTTCTCTCCTTCGGCTTCGTCCGCGGACTCCTCCAGCGTCGACGGCTCCGACCAACGCCGTCCGCGTCGACGACTCCGACTAACACCGAAGCCATGCCGTCCGCGTCGTCGGTGTCGGCCTCGCCTTCAGCTTCCTCTCTCCCAAGTCTTCCTCTCCCTCGGCGTCGACCGCAGACTCCTCCAGCGTCGACGACTCCGACTAACGCCGTCCGTGTCGACGGCTCCGACTAACGCCGAAGCCACGCCGTCCGCGTCATCGGTGTCCGCCTCGCCGTCAGCTTCGTCGGTGGTACCACTGCTGTCGTCGTCCACGTGGTCGGTGCTGGCCTGGATCTGGAGATGAAGGTTTCACTTCATTCCACTTCCTCAAAAAAATTGGGGAAGTAAAAGTAGAGAGAATGAGAGGGGATAGGAACTGTAATGTTGTCACATCACCAAAAAAATCACTTCACTTTCAAAGGAACCAAACAGCTGAACTTAACCCACTTTTCCTACAAATGCAAAAAGTATGCTCAGTTCCTTGCAGTTGCAAGGAACCAAACAGGCCCTTAATGCAATGCGAGTTGTGATGATTACCTCAATTCTTTCCTGCAATATTTTTTTGGTGAGTCCATTTTTGTTCATCCAACAAAACTAAGATGTTTGTTTACCCTCGAACAAAAAATTGACACGTATCAAATCCATTCAACATAAACCCTCGTTTGGTTCACGGATCTAAGGAACCAGGAAAGGAAAGTTGTTCATTTCCTTTGTTTGGTAGCCACAAATTTGGGAATCAATTTTCTGACAAGGGAAAAAATTAGAGGGAATATGGTTCCACTCAGGACCCATGGGATTGGTTGTCTCTCCTCCTTTTCCAACATTTATATACAAAAAATTATGACAAAAGTAACCATGTGTCACTGCTTATTTTACCATTAATGTTATTTTTCATAATGTTATCTTTATTTTAAAAGGTAAGGATATTATTAGAACATTGTTATATTTTTACTTTCCATTCCTGCACCAACCAAACAATGGAAAGGAAATGTGACATGAATTCTACTTTCCCATTCCTTTGGAAACTAAAAGGGAATACATTTCCTTTCCGTGAACCAAACGAGGCCTTCAAAATGATTTTTACTAAAAGATTTGACACGTGTCAATTCTTTATTGGAGGATGAACAAACACTATAGTTTTGGTGGGTGAACAAAAATGGACTCTTTTTGGTAGCTATTTTTACCGCAACATCAATTACAGTCAATTTTGTTGCAAAAAAGATTATATTTACGGACCACCGCACCCAAGCTTATATTTTAATGTTCTCCTTGCCTTCTTAACATCAATCAGCTTGCATTCTCTAACCCTATGGGGGCGTTTGGTTCAAGTTTTTTTTGGCTTGGGAATGGGTTTCGAATTTCTTACCCATGTTTGGTATGTTTAGGATTGGAGACGAGGAGGAAATAGGAGGGGCTTAGGGGGGCTATTCCCATTGACTTGGGAAAGCTATTCCCAAGTCCCCCCTTGGGAATAGATTTGCTTTCCTAGGAATGATGTTTGACTATTTTGTTTGGACGCTTATACCCTCTTTTTATTTTAAAATTTTCAACTTCTAACTCAAACATGTAAATCATCATGAAATTAATGAAAGGGTATTAAAAAAAAACTAAATAAATTAATAATTCTATCCTTTGTAAACCAAACATGGAGATGTATTTTTTTAAAATTTTAAACTAACTATTGCCAACCTAACCAAACATGGGTATAGGAATGTTGAATTCCTTTCCCATGGGAAAGGAATTGAAAACCAATTCCTAGGAATACAAAAACTTGATCCAAACGAGCCCTATGTGGACATAGGAAGTAATTATATTAGTGGAGGGTGATATAATTTATATATATTTTATTTTTAATTAATTTAATTATATTTTGACATATGTACATAGAGGGGTCGGAATCTTCGAACTTAAACACTTTTGTATATTTTTCGGAATAGCAGTTGTTGAATTATTTTTATGGACTGTTAAGATTAGATCTTTAAACTATCAATTTTTTTTACAATTCACCACTGCAAAATTTTGATCCCTTCTCATATATATAATCTTAACGGTCCATAAAGACAAACTATCAGCTGCTATTCCAAAGAACATGCAAAAATGTTTAAAATTTTCGATGTATTTTGACCGCAACATCAATTGCAATAACTTTTGTTGGAAAAAAAGAGGGGGGCCCTGGTTAAATCTTTTAAGGCTGTGTTTGATTAGCCTTTTTTTTTCCATGGAAAATATTTCCATCACAAATTTTCCACCAATTGTAGTGTTTGATAGCTTATATTTTCCATGGAATTATTTTCCAAAAAAACTATCATTTTTCATATTTTCTTCTAAAATGGTGGAAAATGAAACTTGTCCAACCCATAGGAAAATATCATTTTCCATGGAAAATAACTATTTACCATAGAAAATAATGACAATCAAACACCCAAATTAAGTTTTCCATAGAAATTTTTTAAAATTCCATGGATTTAATTTCTTTTCCATATCTTTTCCACCTTGCAATCAAACTCACCCTTAACCAAAAAGTTAAATATAGAATTATTTCATAAAATTTTAAAATAGTGAGGGCATATCTTAGTTTCCATATTTTGGATAGGAGTACTATTTTTTTAAACTCAACCGTCGGTCGACGGTTGTATTAGATGCATCCCATCATTTGGTTTTTTTAAGTGCCTAAACAGAAAAAATAAGTATACTTTCTAGGGTCTGAATAGAAAAAGGAGTTCACGTGTCATAACCATATTGAAAGTTCTTGTTTTTATTTCCTATTTGAGCTTTTGTATAAGTTGAACTTAAATTTTAATACTCTGGTTCTTGTCGTCAAGTAAGATTAATTTGAAGGATGAGGGATATAGTTGTGAAGCTATATCTCTCCAATGGAGTACAAATAGAACTAGAAATTCGAATTTGGATGGGCTAAAGTGTGAACTTCACATACTCATATGAAAAAAAGGCTAATTCTAAGGGCACTCCACAATTTACTTAGGGCTAGTCCTTACTAGGGACAACCCATGAAAGTAAAACTTTTACTGGGGACAGCCCGAATTTTACTTGGGACTAGCTCACTCCCCCCAAGCCCTTTCTAACACTGCATTTCAACACTTTTTTTCTCTTCTATATTCCTAAACCTAAACCCTATTTCTCTTCTCCATAACTCCAATTCTAAAATCCTAAACCCTAAATTCCTTCTTCATTCCTCCTTCCCCCAAGCAATGGCACCCAATATAGGTATGTTTTTACATATTTTTGCTATATTTTCATTTTAAATTTACTGAATCTTTGGAGCAAAAGTTGGTCAGCCGCACTGTGCATCACCATATTGATAGCTAAGCAAAGGAAAGCCCAATTAGTATAGGGTAATGAGATGGGCGTGAAAGAAGGCTTCAGTCTAGTGATCCAGACCCTATAGGGTAGCAGGCAGGATTGAAAGAAATATCTTACGGTAATTCTCAAAATAGTTTGATAAAATATGTTAGTACGCATTTAGGGTTCATTTTTTGTATTTTTCCAACACAACAAAACATTATTTTGGCATCAAATTCGAAACCCTAGAAGGAATTTAGGTTCACGTTTGCCAACAGTCGGGCACGAAATGGATAGGACAATAGGCAGTCGGGCGGTCCTATAATACATTTGGACTGTCTGCAGCCCTGCTGTCCTCAATAAAAGAGGGACTGCATACAGTGTGACAGTCCTGAATAAAACTAGGACTGCAACAAGACATGCAGTCTAGCATAGTTCTAGGACTGATTTTTGTCCTGCAGCCCTGCATAATTTGTGTGTTGTTTTTTATTTTTCGATACTCCTTACCTTCATACTTTTTATTTTGTTGTTCAGTCCTACGGTCGCTGCAAAAAAAATGATCTATCGTGTCGGCGCGCAAGGAACACAATGCAGCATGTCCTCTTGAGAGACCAATAAGAAATGCCGAACCCCTTCCAGAAAGAGAAGTCACTACACCGACTAGTCGGTCTCGGACGAAGACACTGGCTAGCCACACTCGATCAAAGCAAGCAGCTCCTCCTAGTCCTCCATCTTCTTCCGATGATGACGTGCCTATTGGTCGAACCCTCACAGATGATGGTTTCGGGCCTTCTCAGGAGCATGTTCGTCCGGAAGGTTGCTCAATGTTGTTGTCGTTTGACAACCACGTTGTATATCAAATATGGAAAGACCCGGTACGTACATTAAGTTATGAAAATTTTAGCTTCTATTTAGTCTACTATATATATATTTCATAATTCTAATTTTATCCTGTTGTCCGACATATAAAAGAGCTTTCATATGCTTAGGGTCGTGAGCCACGGGAAGATGCCAGGGGCTGGCAGTTTGACATTTTTAGGGGACACCGTCAAGGACAAGATCATTCCGAACGGCTAGCAAAATTTAGCCCGATACGCCTACAAGATTATAGACAATGCTTTCATATCAGCCTTCGCTAAGAGATGGCATCCAGAGACGAACACTTTTCATCTTCCAGCAGGGAAGATGATGATTACACTGGACGACGTCCATCGGATATTGGACCTCAATGTTACCGGGCGGGTCATGACGAAAGAACTCTTCCATGAGAAATTTCCTAACTGGTACGATGATATCGTACAATTTATGTCAGAAAATCTTGGGATTGATGCTACGCGTTTTACAACCCTTCAAGACTTCAAGAAGTCCTATGGACTTCCTTTGTCATATTTGGAAGAGACTTTCAAAGAGACGGAGGCCAATGATGATACCATTGACATGGTGGCCCGTGCGTACGTCCTTTTGATACTAAGATCCGTCGACATTCCAGACAAGTCTGGAACCTTGATTCATGCGAGGTATATTCTCAATTTATCCGACATGGATGACGTAGAACACATATCTTGGAAAAGTGGTATACTAGCAAATCTTACCGTAAGCTTGGTGCAGCATCCCGTGTCGGTACTAAGACAATAGCAAGATGCCAGACTCTACTTCATGTAAGAAAATTTCTTCGAGGTTAATCATATATACGAAATTTTGTTGTTAAATTACTGGCTATTCTTTTAAAAATTGTACAGACATGGATATATGAGCACTTTTCGATGCTGAAGCGGGGTGAGGAGAACGAAACTATGGAGAGCACCTTCCTAAAATGTGCCGATGGAGGCCAACTACGTCTGAAACTAAAAATTATCAAACACTGGCAACCATTCGTAATGTACTTGATAATTTGGTGCCAGAAGAGGTAAGTAGGTAGCGTAGTTAGCATATTTCTTCTTATATTTTTTTGGTCATGATGATTTACTAATTAAGCTATGCACGCACAATTTACTTACAGATAGTTTGGCACCCATACCGGATTTATGAGGGAGTAGTCGCCCAATGCAACCAGTAACTTTATTTATGGTTTGATCACATGCTATGAACTCATGGAGCCTTACATGCCTGATCGAGTCCTTCGTCAGTTTGGCTTCGTACAAACTGTGCCGAAGCGCACATTAAGTTACTAGAGCCTCCGGCGGGACAAAACCTTTGAATTAAATCGGCCAAATTCGACTTGGTTACCTTTTACTCCGAGTGGCAACAACATGTGCTTGGAGAATCTGAAAGACAATCGGTTGTTGAGATGGCCGACTGCAGTGACGACTACATGGCATACTATGCTGGTGTCGGACATCCTAAGTTGTTGAACCCTAGCAAGCCAAGGCCCATTGCAGTGGGAGCTTTGGGACCTTTTCCCCTAAAAAATGTCTTATATGCTGATTGGTGAATATGGTGAGTTTCTAATTTATAGCCTTAAAGATTTCTAAGTTTATAGACTTAACTTATGTCTATCATTTACATGCTACAAAGGTAAAGGAATTGGCAAAATGCCTCCGTCAATGCCAGGATGAAAACTTTGTTACAATCTGCAACGAGATGGAGCGCATCGACGACACTATATATTTTCTTTT